>CM044008.1:54257810-54865310 GCA_024085815.1 Flaveria linearis
GCTTAAGCTTCGGCTCATTTTGAGACATAATCGACTCCTACCAAGATGTTACGATTGCCAAATGACACAAGGAATGGCCCCATGAAATCAATACCCCATACATCAAATACCTCGCATACTTAAATGGGTTTCTGGGGCATCTCATCCCATGTTGAGATGTTGGTTGCTCTTTGACAAGCATCACAGGTGCATAACATATTGTGAGCATCCTTGAAGATCGTAGGCCAATAAAATCCAGAGTCAAAGACCTTCTTGGCTATTAGGGTTGCTCCATGGTGTCATCATGTGGGTCCTTCATGACAGTGCCTTAGGATCTGTTCCACTTCACTTCAGTATACGCATCTTCGAATGAGTTGGTCTGCACCAATTCTAAATAGATACGGGTCTTCCCAATAGTAATGCTTAATGTAAGTAAAGAATGTTTTGTTTTGCTAATAAGTCATTCCTTTGAGTACAATCCCGCTTGTTAAGTAGTTTGTGAAATCGGCAAACCAAGGATGTTCATCGATTGAGGATTGGATGTTCATAAGAAATTTGTGAGGAAAATTATCGTTTACTTTGAATTCCTCGGTTTATAAAGAACTTGAATTTTCAAGACACGAGAGATGAGCGGCTGCTAGATTTTCCGCTCCTTTCTTGTCGTGAATCTCAATGTCGAATTCTTGAAGCAGAAGTATCCACCGAATCAATCTCGGTTTTGCATCTTGTTTGTTGAATAGATAACGAAGGGCTGCATGATCAATGTAAACGTTTGTTTTTGAAAGGATCAGATACGAGAGGAATTTGTCAAATGAGAAAACAACCGCAAGAAGCTCTTTCCCGGTAGTGGTGTAGTTTTCTTGTGCGTCATTTAGGGTTTTGCTCGCATAGTGAATTGGGTGGAATTGCTTGTCTTTCCTTTGTCCTAACACGGCTCCTACCGCAAAATCGCTTGCATCGCACATGAGTTCAAATGGTAACATCCAATCAGGGGAAACCATGATTGAAGCAGTAACCAGTCTCTCTTTTAGCAAATCGAATGCAGTAATGCATTCTTTGGAAAACACGAATTGCGCGTCTTTCTCAAGAAGTTGAGTCATTGGTCGTGCGATATTTGAGAAGTCTTTGATGAAACGACGATAGAATCCTGCATGACCTAGGAGCTTTGAATTTCTTCCACGGTTGTGGGATGTGGAAGTTTGGAAATAGTGTCGACTTTGGCTTGATCAACTTTGAGGCCTGCTCGAGAGATCTTATGTCCCAACACTATTCCTTCAGTAACCATGAAATGACACTTTTCCCAATTCAAAACAAGGTTAGATTCTTCATATCAAACCAACATCTTTTCCAGGATTTTAAGACATTGTTTAAATGAGTTTCCAAAGATGGAGAAATCATCCATGAAAACTTCCATTGAGTGTTCGATCATATCGTCAAAAATTGCTACCATGCATCTTTGAAATATAGCAGGGGCATTACACAATCCAAAAGGCATTCGCCGATAAGCAAAAGTGCCATATGGACAAGTGAATGTCGTTTTCTCTTGATCTTTGAGAGCAATGGGAATTTGGAAATACCTTGAGAAACCATCAAGGAAACAATAGAACATTTTTCCACATAGTCTCTCGAGTATTTGGTCGATGAAAGGCAGAGGGAAGTGGTCCTTCCTTGTGGCGTCATTGAGTTTGCGATAGTCAATGCAAACTCTCCATCCTGTAACTCTACGAGTTGGAATGAGCTCATTCTTCTCGTTAGTTACAACAGTAATCCCTCCTTTCTTTGGAACAACTTGGATGGGACTGACCCAGGGTGAATCGGAAATAGGGTAAATCAAACCGACATCTAGCAGTTTGATTACTTCTTTCTTCACCACCTCTTGCATACTCGGATTTAAACGTCTTTAAGGTTGAATGACGGATTTGAAGTTTTCCTCCATCAATATTTTATGAGTGAAAAAGGATGGATTGATTCCCTTAATGTCTATGATTTTCGATGCAATTGCTCGTTAATATGCCTTAAGCACATTGAGCAACTTGTTCTTCTCATCATTTGATAAGGCGGATGAGATTATGACAGAAAGTTGAGTTATGGACCTTAAGCTCTAAAACCGGAGGGTCTTCGATAGAAGGTTTGGCTTTGGGTTCTAGTTCTTGTTCGATGATCTCAAATGCTTTATGATAAGATGATGTTTTGTCAACTTCTACTTCTGGAATGATTTGATTCTCATAGATGGGTTTAGTGGCTTGGATTTCTATTAATTGAGTGTTACAAGCTTCAATTTGACGAGTGTTCTTCACATGACAGCTTATGATTGAATCGCAAACATCAATATAATACAGTGAGTCATCATGATGTTGAAGATGTTTCATGGATTTTCCTATGTCGAATGTCACCTCCTCCTCATCCACTCGGAGCGTGAGTTTTCTTGTGCAAACATCAATGAGGGCGCGAGCAGTTGCTAAGAAAGGTCGACCTAGGATAAGAGAAACATTCTTATCCTCTTCCATGTCGAGGATCACAAAATCAACGGGAAACACAAATTTGTTGATTTTAACTAGGAGATTTTGAACGATGCCCCTCGGATATTTGACAGAACGGTCAGCTAATTGGATGCTCATATGATAGGTCTAGGTTCACCAAAGTTTAGCTTTTCAAAAACCGCATAAGGCATAAGGTTAATGTTGGCACCTAAATCGGCTAACGCGTTGCTGACAGAAAGATTTTCTATTAGGCAATGTATGGTGAAACTCTCTAGATCAGTCATCTTTTGAGGTAGTTTATTTTGAAGAACTGCTGAGCATTCCTCATTTAAAACTACATGTGATAACTCTTCCAATTTCATCTTGTTTGACAATACACCCTTTAAAAATTTAGCATAATTTGGCATTTGGGCTAAGGCTTCCACCAATGGCAGATTGATGTGGAGTTCCTTAAATAATCCTATGAATTTGCCATACTGTCCCTCCATTAGTTGTTGTCTCAAATGACCGGGATATGGAGGTGGTGGAACATAAGGTGGTGGTGGTACGTCCTTCTTGGCCGGTTCTTCAACAACAATGGGTTGCTTTTGCTTGCCACTTGCATTACTTGGAGTTTTGAGTTCAGTTTCTTCAAAGATGGGCTGTAATACAGGTGGATCACCTTGAGTGGTTTTGCCACTCCTTGTGGGGATAGCTTTGACTTGAGCATTAGGGTTTGTCACAATGTTGCTAGGCAAAGCACCATGGGGTCTTGCAGATAGTTGTTGTGTTATCTGACCTACTTGGTTTTCAATGGTTTGCAATGATGCTTTGTTGCTTTTGATGTCGGCCTCGTTTCTTTGGAACCTCTCCTCATTTCTTCAATCAGATTTCCGGATGTATTCATCTGTGGCTTGTGTGATTAACAACAATTGCTGCAATAAGTCTTCCATTGATGATGCTCCACGGTCTTGGTTACTACTGCTTGGACCTTGGTATGGTGGTTTCTGTTGTTGGTAAGGTGGCCTACGATTGAATCCAGATGATGATTGGTTGTTACCAGCTTCTCTGTAATTCAAATTGCTCCTCCATTTTGAGTTGTTGTTATATGAGTTGTTTGGTCCTCCTACGTAGTCAATATCTTCAACCATCATAATGCCTTGTAGGCATTCATTGGTCTTGTGTGAATTTCCACATGTGTTGCATCGTGTTAGAGTTTTCTTTAGTTCGGCTTGCAATTGCTCAAATCGTTTGGTTAGGGCTTCTAACTGGGCTGCAATTAATGTTTCAGAGTCTACTTGATGAATACCTTTAGAACTGATTTTGTTTCTCAAGGGATTATAAGCAAAGCTCTTCTTAGCTGCTTTTTCTAGGGCTTGGTATGCCTCTGTTGGTGTGATACTTCCGAAATCTCCTCCCGCACTTTGGTCTACAACTTGTTTGTGTGCTCCGCTGATTACATCGTAAAAGGTTTGACACTGCAGCCACAGATCAAGTCCGTGATGCGGGCATCTCCGAAGGAGACCTTTGTATCTCTCCCATGCTGCGTGTAATGATTCATCATCATCTTGGTGAAAGCTTGTGATACCCTTGCGGTTTAACCTCAAAGTATGCTGACCGAAGTATAAAAATTGATGGTAGCTCATCGTGTGGATCAAAAGGAGCTTAAAATGGGATACGAAACTTTACTTCACATTTTATATGTGTGACACTATAGATTTTATATCATACCGTGAAAAATTTAAATCACATTCGATTTTGCTTTATCGTGTGGGTCAAAAGGAGCTTAAAAATAGGGTACGGAACTTTACTTCATATTTTATTATTTTAAAATTATTTTGCTAATGCAGTTGAATATGGTTGGTTTAGCTAATTTTTCAGATTTTTTAAAATTGTAATTTATTTCTTTATTTGCTGCATAATATCAAACCATAAATTAAATTTATAAATTCAAGTTTTGAAGAAATTACGTTTTATTTTTTTATTTGTTGCATAACATTAAACTACAAACTATACTTAAAATTAAAATTTGGAAGTTTAATTTTCACATCCTTTCCAATTTTTAGTACATGTGATTTCATTTCCTTTTTTATATATTATAAATCAAAACTATTTTGCCATTTATAAACTTTTTAAAACAGGAAAGTCAATTCCATAATATATCAATCAATTTTTTATTTCTTGTTCATATTTACCCACATTAAACACTTTTATTTTCAATAAAGATAATTTCCATAATAAAATCTGAATCGTCACTTATAAATTACCCATTCAACCGTATAACTTTAAATTATGCAGTTCTAATTTAATGTGCTTAGGCTAACTTCGAAAGGTATTTTGGCTTACATATTTTAGAATACTTATACAACCTATATCCTCTAACATTATACCTTTAATCTTTGTTTGGGTTCTTAGAATCAGAGTTGTTAGGGGCTCCCTCCAAGATTATTTTGTTCAAGGACTTGAGTGTTTTAACTCAAGAATACACTTTGAAGGTCCGTATTATCCAACTTTGGACCATACCCATGTTGAATGATGCAACAAAGATGTACTCTTATGACATGATCATAATGGATGAAACAGTATGTTCACGTCAACAGAAGCATTCAAATTCTAAACACATACACCATTTTTTCAATTTTTAACTTTATGAGTTTCATTATGTTACAGGGTGCGAAAATGGAGGCAATCGTTTTAAAAAATATTGTACATCGTATCAAATGTTGCTTCAGGAAAAACAATGTCTGCTAATCTATAAGCCAACCATGGCAGAGAATCATTATAAATATTAAGTTTCTCGCATACCACATAAAATCTGTTTTCTTGAAAAAACTGTTGTTACAAGCGGTCCGGAACCTGTAGCTTCCGAGTACAGTTTTGATTTTACAGATTTTCAGCTTGTTAAAGATAAGAAACGTCACACCCCAACCTTGACAGCGGAAACGTCGAGATGTGAGGGTTAAGATTATTCACAGTCACATAAGGCTATCTTTAAATGTAAATATGATTAATCATAAGTTTAACAAGTGCAAATTACATTCATAAGTCTCAACATGAAATAAGCAAAACATAAGATAAAATATTCCAAGACATTTTATTCATTATTCTAGGTCCATATCCTAGATCTAAGCAACTTCAAATGAAGACTTCAAACGTGCGCGTTTCCAGTTAAAAATAAAAGGTCAACTATAAAGTAGGTGAGTTTCCAAGGGTTTCATATACATAATATATCAAAGGTTACAAGTAGCAATTCATGTCATAGGTTGTGAGTTAGCAAGTTTATAGAACACATATAGCTATAATCAAACCTTGACTTGATTACAAGTTTATATGATTGGCTAAGTGTATTTGGTTCCCATGATGAACAATTCATACGTCATCAGGAGCCGGCAATACATCGGCTTTAGCACCAAATAGGCTTGTCAGGCCTAAACATCTAAGACATTGTCAGGCTAGCAATAGTTAATGATTGTAAACAAAATATGTATCTCATATAAGACTTACAATAACACAAATAACCATGACAAATAAAAGTATGAATTACAAGTGCTTTACAAGATTTAAACGTTTACAAGTGTATGTTGATAAGATTAACAGGTTTCACCCCAAAACAGTATGAAATAATGTAAAAAGGGGCAAGAAAACTCGCAAGGTGTATATGGGTATAAGATGATAATAAGAATTAAACGATGTTCCAATGAATTCTTTTACAAGGTACCTAAACGTACATATATTTATAGGATTTAGGTTAATAAGATAAACGATTTCACGTGAACTAGGGTATTAGAATTTGAGGATTTTTATAAATAAAATTAGTGAACTCTTATTTATTTTTTGTTCGATAAAACAAGTTAATATTTATAAGATTTTAAAGGAATTAAATCCTTTGTAAATAATTTACATATTTAGTTATTGAATACATTTGAATACTATAATTATCATTATAAAATTCTAATCAAGGAAAACATAAGGTCTAATAATAATTTAATAATTTAAATTATCACATAAATCTATTTTATAAAAAATATATTTAGTTTAAACATTTGTAAATAATTTTGATAATAAAATGTTAAACAAATGCTTTTCAAGAAATAATTTACAGAAAAAGGTTTAGATAATTTTTTTTAAAATATCAGGAGTTTGTGAAAATTATTTTTATATTTAATATAATTTCTCTATAATTAATTTAAGGCTAAAAAGCCCTTTTAAAAAAACAGAGGGTGCCCGGGTTTGAACCCGGGACCTCTAGGTTGTGATGATAGTGTCTTAACAGGTGAACCAAGGCTCTCAGCCGCGGTATATCCCGGTTCTAAATTGGTTTAAACAGAGTTAATAAAGTGTCCCCAAACTCAAGAACCCTAGATTGTTCCCGAATCAAATTGGTCGTTAATTCGATGTTGATAACCAAATTAACCATGGGGCTTTTATTCCCCATGCTTAATAGAGCAGATACATGTATTTAATTACCTGATTACGTTCGAATTGAAGATGAACACCATGAAGAACAGGTCGCGGCCGAAAGATGTGCAAACGAGGTGTAATTGTTGATGATAATCAAATTCCTCTCGTAAGAAGCTTCAAAGGATGTTTATGATTCATAGACCTCACTCAATTTAAGGTTAAATGCTTCGAGGATGGCTGTTGGCTAAGTTGCAGGTCGTGGATAGAGATGGGATTCGTATATGGTGTTTGAGAGTGTTTCAGATGAAATTGAAAAGGGTAAACGATTACAGATAGATAGAAGATCAATTAGGTTCAGTTAATTCGATTATGATTGAGTTTTAATGCTCGAATGGCTCTAAGATTAAGAGCTTCGGTTACTCGATTGGTTTGGGATCTATAACCGTCGTTTAACTCCATTAAAGATCATAATTGTGTTCGAAACACGTTCAGGAACCGGTTAGGGATGTTTGGGGTTCAGTTATGAAGAGAAAAAGTGGGTTTCGAGGTGCCCGGAGGGCCGCCGGAGTTTGGCCGGCGAGGTGGTCGGGAAAAACGGGGGGGGAAGGTTTGGGTTTTGTAAATTTACACAATTAGCCCCTGTAGTTTAGTTTTTATTATTTTATGCTAGAAAGTCTCATTTAAAGCTTTTAAATTTACATAAATACCCCCTGGACTTTAAATTAAGTCTAGGTTTTGAATATTTTTTTTAACTTATTAATAGTTTAATAATTTTATTTTTTATAAATTATTAATTAATATTATTATTTTTTTTAACTTATTAATAGTTTAATAATTTATTTTTATAAATTATTAATTAATATTATTATTATTATCTTTCGTCTTCTTCCTCGTTCTGATATCCGCTAAAGTATATCACAATTATCAACATGGTAACCCTAGAAGGTTACGGGTTGTATCTTGTTACTGATTCCAAAATAACTCTGTAACCCTAGAAGGTTACGAGTGTTGTGCCTCTCGGTTTTCGGTGAGTCTTGTAAACCTTGAAGGCTACGGACTTCACTCGCTCGGCGAACCCTAACTTGGGAACCCCTCACTGTGAGATCTTTCCACCCTTGTATATTTCCTGTTTAGTGCTAAAATAACCTTGTAGTCTGCACTAAAATATATATATATATATAGTGCTTTCGTCTAGATTGTTTGGCTGGGTTAGGAGTACCAGCATTCTGGTTTAAATAGGGAGAGCCATCCCCTATTGTTTTTCCTGTTACAGTGTCTTGTGACTTGATATACTTTTGCTGTTGGTTTTGATTGTGTGTTACCTGTGTTTTGTTGCTCTTGCGTGAGGGACTGCTTTTGTTTATGCCTTATTAGTATGGCAAGCTCTTTTAAGGTGTTTCTTGTCACGCTGAGTGAGTGAGGTATAATAGGTAACAGGAGACATTATGCTGCCCCTAGATCATGTTCGGTGATGAGAGATGCAACCACAGGGAAAAAGGGTTATAGATTACGACTGGCATCGTGGAATGTAGGAACCCTTACTGGTAAGTTATTAGAGTTAATAGATGTGCTAAGGAGACGTAGGGTTCAGATAGCGTGCCTCCAGGATACTAGATGGCGGGGTGGGAGGGCAAAGGAGTGTAATGGGTATAAACTATGGTATTCAGGGTCAGATGGAACAAAAAATGGAGTAGGTTTTCTAGTTGACAAAGAACTTCAGGATAATGTAGTGGAGGTTAGAAGATACGACGATAGAATTATGTTGTTAAGGATAATAATAGGGGACGAAGTAGTGGCTGTAGTTAGTGCGTATGCACCACAAGTTGGATTAGGGGAAACAGAAAGAAAGAAGTTCTGGGAGAGTTTAGATCACGTTATGGGAGACATACCGCGACAAGAAAAATATTCATAGGAGGAGATTTTAATGGGCATATTGGTAAGGACAACGATCATTTCCCGTTGGTGCATGGAGGCTTTGGGTACGGTCTGAGGAATGATGTCGGTAGGGAGCTTCTTGACTTTGCATTAGCGCATGAACTAAGCATCATAAATTTGTTTTTCAAGAAAAGAGACTCGCATCTAATCACGTTTAGCAGCGGCGGGAGACACACACAAATAGATTATTTGTTGATGAGGAGGGAAGATCGTAGCTCGTGGAAGGACTGCAAGACAATACCGGGACATACAGTAATCACTCAACATCACATGTTGGTGGCAGATCTACGACTGAAGAGAGCAATGGTCCAACCAACTAAGCGAAGTAGACCGACGATCAGATGGGGACAACTCAAAGACGAAAAGATTGCCATCTTTAGAGATAAAATCATACCAATGAACCTGAGTGGGCCACAGGAAGACGCCAACCAAAAGTGGGAGGCTAAGGCAACTAGAGTCATACAAGCAGCTAAAGAAACGCTTGGGACTACAACAAATAGGACAGTCGGTCATAAGGAATCCTGGTGGTAGAATGAAAATGTACAGGAGAAGATAAGAATTAAACAACAAAGTTTTAGAGAGCTCTTACACTGTAATAACGAAGAAGAACGAGCCAAGCTAAAACTTAAATACAAAGAGGCTAAACGAGAGGCGAAAAAGTCTGTGTCAGAGGCAAAGAACACAACATACGAGAGGATGTATTAGCAATTAGAGACGAAAGAGGGTGAATATGACATGTTTAAGATTGCCAAGGCAAGGGAACGTAGAAGACAGGACCTGAGAATGGTGAAGTTTATAAAGGCCGCGGATGGTAAGGTCTTGGTGAGGGAAAAAGACATCAAGGGGAGATGGAAAACTTACTTCGAAAACCTTTTCAACATAAAGAACCGTAATCAACAAACGGAGATCGATGAAACAAATCAAACGATGCAACAAAACAAGTGTTATTGTAGAAGCATCACAGTCGATGAAGTTACGAGAGCTTTGAATAAAATGGGAAGGGCTAAGGCGGTGGGGCCAGACAACATTTCGATTGAAGTGTGGAAATGCCTTGGAGATGAGGGCATACAATGGCTAACGGACTTATTCAACACTATCTTTAAGACAGGAAAGATGCCAGAGCAGTGGAGAAGCAGTGTCATAGTCCCCATATATAAGAAAAAGGAGATGCCCAATGTTATGCAAATTACAGGGGAATAAAGCTATTGAGTCACACGATGAAACTATGGGAAAGAATTATTGACACGAGAATTAGACGACAAACTAAGATAGCGGTAAACAATTTGGACTTATGCCAGGACGCTCTACAACAGAATACACGTCACAAGGAGGATAATGGAGAAATATAGAGAAAAGAAAAGAGACCTACATATGGTATTCATTGACCTAGAAAAAGCTTATGACAGTGTGGCGTAGAAACTCATCTGGGAAAGTCTACAACCTAGAAGGGTACCAGAGAGGTATATCAAAATAATATAAGATATGTATGACGGGGCAAAAACGTGTGTACGAGCACCTGTCGGAGACACAGACTTCTTCCCGGTGGAAGTAGGACTCCACCAAGGATCGGCATTGAGCCCATTCCTCTTCACAGTAGTGTTGGACGAGATGACCAAGTATATACAAGAGCCAGTCCCATGGTGTATGCTGTTTGCGGATGATATTGTCTTAATATCAGAATCTAAGACGGTGCTTAACGAGAGATTAGAACAGTGGAGAGCAGCACTAGAACGCAGGGGCTTAAGGATAAGTCGCTCAAAAATAGAATACATGCATTGTAACTTTAGTGGTGAGACCGAAGAGGACACCTAAATAAGTATACAGGGCATGGCGGTCCCCCGAACGGGTAGGTTCAAATACCTTGGCTCGTATATACAGGAAGACGGAGAGATACACAGCGATGTAGCCCACCGTATGCAATCAGGATGGTGCAAGTGGAGAGCAGCATCAGGGATTCTATGTGATAAGAGGTTCCCACCAAAACTAAAGGGAAAACTATACAGAATGGCAGTACGTCCAGCTATGCTTTACGGCACAGACTGTTGGGCCATAAAGAAATCGCAAGAGAGACAAATAGAGGTTGCAGAAATGCGAATGCTGAGGTGGATGTGTGGACACACAAGATTGGATAGGATCAGAAACGATGTCTTTCGTCAAAGGCTAGAGGTGGCATGTATCACAGATAAAATACGAGAGGGAAGACTAAGATGGTTTGGGCACGTGAAGAGGAGAACGATGGCAACACCTATTAGAGCAGTAGAGAACATCATCGTAAAGGGTAGGAGGAGTAGAGGTAGACCTAGGTTGACTTGGGATGAGGTTATTAGGCGAGATATGATAAACTTGCACCTCTCTAAGCACATGATCGAGGATAGGAGTGAGTGGAGGCGTCGAATATAAATTAAGGACTTTTAGTGGGATTTGTGGGTGGGATGGGTTACGGTTACATGTGGCGGGACCTCCCGCGTCAGGTGTAGTTTTTCGTTCATCTACCCTTTTTGGGTGTTACACGTCGCTTTTCATGATGTGTGCACTATTTAATTCTGTATGTGTTATTTAACTATGTGTTGTATGATATGTATTATGATTGTTATGGGTACCGCCTTTGTGAACGAGTCGGGGGTCTCTTCGGAAGCGGTCTCTCTATCTCTCAGGATAGAGGAAAGACTTGCCACCACATACCCCCCCAGACCCTGCTTTTCAGCGGGATACACTGGGCATGTTTGTTTGTTTGTTTGTTTATCTTTATTTTATTTTGACTATTATTATTATTTTTATTATTATAACATAATGTTAAGTTTCATATTAATAAGTAAAAGTTGTAATTACCATTGTTATTATTATTATTTAATAAATTAATTTATTAACCTTTAAGTTAACACAAAAACAAGCATAAACGAACCCTCAAGATTTCATTAAATGATAGAAGGATCCTTACAAGAACATAACGAAGTTAACTTTTAATTAACGAAAAACCAAAAGATTACAAGAAACTCGAAGAAAATATAACAATTGGTATTTTCATTTAATCTTTTCTTTATTTGTATCTTTTCATCTATTATTTTCCAATATATCAATTTTAAAATACTTTCACTGTTTACTTATTTATAGATATAGTTGGTGTTGTCATCAAATATTATTCAATGGTCAAGTTAAAATAGTCTGATGGCAAATTGTTAAAAACACTCAATCTTCAACTCAAAGATCTCGAGTCTGAATACTTCTTCACTTGTAATTATTATCCACAAATGCCATTATACTACATCTTACTAACACAATTTACAATGTTTGCATAGGGACAAAAGAGATTGATGTTACTCTGTGTGACCAATTTGCTAAGCAATTTGAAACTTTTGTCAATCCGAATGAACATGATCGAAATTTGGTTATCATTATTCAGTTCGGAAAATATAGGACTCTCAAAGGTAATTAATATTATTACATTTTTTTAAACAGTCACTTTGAAGTTTAAGATATATTGATTTTCTATAACTGTTTGGTTGATTATTTGATGTTAATTTTTGCAGGTTGTCCGCAAGTTTCAAATGCTTACACTGTTACTAAGCTCTTTACAGATTATGACATTGAGGAAATACGTACTTTCAAACAAAGGTTTAATAGTACAAACTTGGTCCAATTTTTTTTAATTTTAATCTTCCAAGACATAAATAAAATTTATACTTTTCTAATTGTACTTATTATTTTGTTGTACTTTATATTATGTAATATATATTGATTATAATGTAATTTTGTACAAGTTCATCAAAAAATCAAAAGATCAGATGTCATCATCTGAATCTAGGTTTACAACATCCATCATTACATCCACTATGGAGAACGACTTTCTCAAGAATAATGACTTCTCCACAACTGGCGAGATTCATGATACTAAAACAACAATCTTATTATATCAAAAATTTTAAGATACAACTATCAAATATCAACATCTGATATTTTAACCTTTAAATACCTTTGTATGTTCACAGCCAAAGTTCTTGATTATTGTTGGAACCGTTAAAGGTGTTATTGATGATGTTCCCTGGTATTATAGTGGATGCAAGAAATGCAGCAGCAAGGTCACCACAAAAGTTACTTGTACCCTAAAACCTGATGGGATCTGGAGAATTTAATGAGTGTAGTGTTATTGGTTGTAAAATTTGCAAGGATGATATCATAACTGCAGTACCAAAGTTATACAATTTCACAACCTTAATCTTGCTTTATGTTACCTTCTATTCATTTGTTTATATTATGTATCGGTATCACTTGCATCATGTTAACCATCTTTAAATTTTTATTACATTTAAGATATCTATTCGTGTTCAAGATTGTACCGGAACTGTCACTCTAACACTGTTTGATCGAGAGGCGCGTAAAGTTCTTCAGGTTTCAGCAAGCCACTTACTAGACAACAATGAAGAGGCATAATGTTGACTAAAACTAACATATTTTTACTATACCTTTCTTCGATGTAATTCTAATACGTACTTATCTCTATCAATCGCTATCTACAGTGGGAAATGTCCCTACCAAGTTCAACTCCATCGTTGACAAGAAGTTTGCGTTCAAGATTCATGTTGCAAATTATAATCTGGAAATGAACAAGGAATATTATTCGATTTCCAAATTAACCACTGATCTTGAGATTGTTTCTAAGCTTGAACAACTACAGGTTAGTGATTTATATTTTTGGCTTTACTTAGGTTTACCTTAAAATATATTTCTTTTTATAATATGTTTAACCAAGCATATATTAATTTCATCATATAATTGCTCCCTTGGTTTCAAATTTATAAATCGTACGAGGTCCTATATTGAAGTTAACACTGCTGTCGCGGTCAAGTTTAAATTAGTTACTTACTAAGTTTTTTGGTTTTAATATTTTATAAAAATATAAATTCTTCCTTATTATTATTATTATTATTATTATTATTATTATTATTATTATTATTGTTGTTGTTATTATTATTATTATTATTATTATTATTATTATTATTATTATTATTATTATTTATTATTATTATTATTATTATTTAGTAATCTGTTTCTTGGATGAGAGATGAAGTAACACCGGTGTCAAACATTGTGAAAAGCAAACAATTTTCATCTATAGATGACAAAGAAACACCTTCTTCGATGTTTGCTGGTCAGGATCTTAAGCGTAACCTTCACTTCGTCTATGATGTTGAAGAAGGTTTATCTCACTCTTCCACAAAACCAAGGATAAGCTACAAAAAAGATGATGACAAGGGTCCTGAAGAGCAAACACTACTAACACCAAAAATTGAGAAGTAGTTTTCGTATTACTACTTTAGAAATCTTGTATTTGCATTTTTATGTTTCATGCAACGTTTTGTGGTTTCTTTGCCAAGACTGTTATTTTTTTTGTTACTTTTTTACGCAATTTAGTTATGCCGTTATTTTAATCTTTTTTCAATTCCAATGGTAGTTTGTTATTATGACTTTTAATGTTTAGAAAACATTTATTATCTAAACAACATTAACAAAATCAACTCACAAACTTTACGATGCATGGTTATACTTTTTATTTTAATAATCTTATATGTTTAATACATTCAATTAACATAATTATAAACAATTAGTTACCATTTAAAAGTTGGTGTTCCGGTAATGCTTCTACGTAACATCGATCAACAGAATGGATTGTGTAATGGTACCCGGCTTCAAGTGACATCTCTTGGTAAATGTGTTATAGAAACGGAAATAATATCCGGGAGTAACATTGGTACCAGAACATTTATTCAAAGGATTAATCTTGTACCGTCAGATAAGAAAATTCCTTTCAAATTTCAAAGAAGACAGTTCCGATTTCTGTATGTTTTGCAATGACGATTAACAAGAGCCAATAACAATCATTATCAAGAGTTTGTCTTTATTTAAAAGAACTATTATTCACACATGGACAGTTATATGTCGCATTATCAAGAGTCAAGAGTAGTGATGGAGTTAAATTGCTAATTTTAGATAAAGATGGAAACGTTAGTAATGGGACTACAAATGTTGTATACAAAGAAATTTTCGGATATCTATAAGATTACTTATTTTATCTATAAAATTACTTATCTTTCTTTTATCTGACTGTTACAAGTAATGTTTTAAAATAATATTTATGCTTATTATGTTGTTCAACAAAGTAAATAAAAATATGTTTCTTCTTATAAACCGTGTAGTACACGGGTATTAACTATATTACTCTATAATAAAGTGTGATAGGGAATGAATAGTAGAAGGGTATAATGGGAATTTCAGTATGTGTTGTTGTCTTTTTGACTTGCCAGCTTTGGTCTCTACATCTGAGAGGGAGAAGATACCCTAGAGGCAGAGAAGATACCCTAGGGGCAGAGAAGATACCCTAGGGGCAGAGAAGATACCCTAGGGGCAGAGAAGATATCCTAGGGGCAGAGAAGATACCCTAGGGGCAGAGAAGATACCCTAGGGGCAGAGAAGATAGCCTAGAGGCAGAGAAGATAGAGAGAACAGTCACCGTTTTGCATCCGGCTCCATCTGTGTGGTCACCACCGATCGTGATCGTTTATGTTGAATAAGTTGTCAATACCAAGAAAAGTCCAGCGAGAAGCTCCGGTGGCGTTGACTTTGAGATGAAATTTGTCGCATCAAAGGGTAAGAAGCAGATGAGGAAGGTTGATGAAGATAGCAATGACTGTGCATCTCCTAGGAATTCTCCAAGATTGGTAAAGGGTAGGTGATTTCATGCAGCAAAAATGTTTAATGAAACGTGTTCGATGAAATGCCGAAATGAGAAGTTTGAATGATATATTTCCTTTTTTTTTCAAATTTCATCGTTCTAAGATGGGCATATGCTTTCTTAAATTCATTGCTTCTGATGTTTTTTTGCTAATGTCAAAATTCAATTTCAAATGAGATCTATTACATTTGGCAATTCTTGAATTTATGTTTTTAGAAAAAGATTAGATAAAACTTAAATGTATGTATTATAAGTGAGGTTTGATGGTCAGCTTAGCCCCACTCAAGCTGTTTGACCACTTATCCAAGCCATGAAAATGAAAATGATTGTCTCTATGGTTGTCATTGTAGGTTACACATTAGATGCTTTGTATGCTATAGTAGTAAAGTTTGCCCCCTTGCCTCTGTTCAAGTTGTTACAAGAACTATACTTTCATCAATATATATATATTTGAGATGTCATAGCTTTGTAAGCTTATTTTCCATACTGGAATATACGTGATGGACATTAGTTTTACCTGCTTCCAAGTCCAAGTGCTTATCCAAGGGAGCTTATCTATGGTATGAAATCGAAGTATGGTTCTGATCTGCTAGAAATTTAATAGTTATGAATGTTACATGAAGTTATATCTGTGTCAATCTAGATACAGCGCAATCGTGTTTATATATTTTGATATAAACTTAATTACAAATAAACCATTTGCATAAAAGTTCTTTGAATTTATTTTGCATTTCCACTTAAATAGCTAGCTACATGAGATATTAGAAGACAACTGATGGGTTCTTATTATTTGATAGCATACTTTTCATGGTGAGATCACTGAACTGTTTTGTTATACGATTAAAGAGCCCTTTTAAAAACATGTGCATCATTCTAAATTAAGTTGTGTAGGAAGTACATATTGTTACTTCACTCATACACATTATTTTACCTGCTACCACATCAACGTACTTATCCAAAGAAACTTATCCGACGAATGAAATCAAGATAAACCTTTCATATGTGGGAAATTTAATCATTTTGCCAGTTACATCAAATAATTTATATATTTTGATTTTGGTTGGTTGATTTGCCGGCTTACATTTTCAATAGCGTTATCAATTTTCTAGGTTTTTACTGCACTTATTATGTTCTTGGATGTAACTAGAATTTGAGTGCTGCAAAATTTATGTTTGATTTTACACATTTGTTCTGTTTTATGGAACTTCAAATTCAATTAATCGAATAATCTTGTCTCTGTTTGCTTCTTTATCACTGCTCGCGAGGCGACAACCTTTATAAATGTATCCAAATATTTCTAAAATGCTATACTTTGTAAGTTTATTGTCCAGACTGGGGGAGATACAGATGTGGATTCTATTTATCCGTAGGTCAAAATGCTAATCCAAGGAAACTGATCTTAGGTGCTAAATTGAGGTAAGATATTTCACGTGTAGGAAATTTAATACTTATGCCTATTACATGTAATCAATTCTGCTTCATTTATGTACTAAGAAGTCATTGTGTTTAAGACTAATGAATTGTTTGCTGAAGAGTTTTTTGAATACCTTTTGAAGTTCAACTTAAATGGCTACATGAGGTATTAGAAGGTGACCTGATGTGTTCTTATTATTGGGTTGCATGCTTTCTTTTGTGAGATCACATAATGATTTGTTTTGTTCTACGATTAAGAAGCACCTCTAGAAATCATATGGATCATTCTAAATTAGTTTTGTGTAGGACTATATGTTTTGCATTCACTTATGTCAACTCAGTCAGACAAGAATAATCACTACGATAAACTTTGATGAGGCTGTGAGAGCACCGGTTGGAATTAAATGTTTAGACCTGAGAATTCAAGATGCTTGTAGCAGCACAATGAGAATCCCACCACAAATACATGCTGCCATGGGAAAAGGTTTGAAACTTAAAATTCAAGCCAATATATATAATTGTCCAGACACTCTCCAATTCGTTATTAATCAAGTCAAGTGAACCGACAACTACCTTCAACAAGCACCACCATGGCAGGCACAGTGACCCCACAAACACCATAGCAAGCAAGACTATTTGCAACAACGTAGGTGAGCACAACAGAAAAACGAGCTTAACATCCAAAAGCAATATGCGCATTTTCACCTTGTTGCCCAAAATTGACAACTAAAAAACCCTCATAGGTAGAAGCAAAAACTAGCAGCCTAAAACAAGGCAAAACAAAGGTATACTTGAGTAAATATCATATGAACAACACAAAAACTAGATCTAGGCACCGGATATTGATATGTATGTAAAAATTCCACGTACCCGAACTAGCAATCATGCTTTCATCTACGTTGAAAGATGTTCTTTTGTATATGTTAAGGCCCCATTTGGTTAACAGAATTCTCAGGAATTGAAATTGAAAATTTTTCTATCAAAAATTATGTTTGGTTGGCTAACGGATGGAATTAAAATTGTAAAATTTTCATACATTCATTAGAATTCACACCTTTTACACTTACCCTTGGAATATTTAACAATCTAATGGAATTTTCAATATTACCATCCAATTCCACTCACAATTAACCAACCAAACACATTATTAATTTTAACAAGATTCCATTCCAATTCAATTCAATTTTTTTTTTTTGCAAAACATTCTATGAACCAAATAGTCTCTAATAGTCTAAGACTATAAGAAACCACATTTGTATAGGTTCGTGATTTTAATAAAGTATTCCGGCGCAACGCGCCGGAGAGCTTTCCTAGTTAATATAGTTTTATTATTTTTATGTTTTCTTTTACTTTCTCAAGTTTTGATAACTTCTTTTTTTTTAAAAAAAATTTGGTCATATCGCTTTTAATCTTTTATGCAAAAATTTATATAAGATTTTTACACGACCGACATTATAAGTAACATATTTTATAGTGTATTTTTGATGTAGAAAGAGAGTGATGGACAAAAGGTTAAACAAAACAAGTATGTGAGAATTTGATATTATAGACCCAACCTTAATGTTTTTTTTTTTAAATATATATTTGAAATGGCACTTTATAGATAAATAAGGTCATCTGGTATACCTATTTATCCCAAGGCGTTAAGGTTGATTTGGCATGGGTTAAAGAGGGAGATACCGCCCGCTCCTGAGTGTTAATGGGCATTAAAGCCCCATCCTGTTAACGCGCTAACGGAGGTCAAGAAATCCCTCTACACACAAATAATCATTTTATATTTATTTTTATTAAATTGATGTGGTTAAAGGGGGTTAAAGCATATTTTTGGGTGATGTGAAGTGAAAATAAGTAAAGTGGGTGATGTGACCCTTACGTGTAGTTAACGGTCGAGTGATAAGCACCGAGACATCAAAAATTAATGACACCCATGAAATAATTTCCTTAAAGCTGCTTTTAAAAGAGTTGAAACTGATTACAAACTTAAAATAGAAGATTTAGAGAAAGTAATTTCAACTCTTAAACATAAGCATAAAAATTTCAGGACTCAAATTAAAGATCTCAATACCAAGTTAACTGAATGTCAGGTTTAGCTTGTGATCAACAAAGCAAGGGCAAAAAAATATGTTCTTGGAAAAGAGACATTCAAGAACATTATATCCTCATCCTTGCATATAAAGATTTGTTATCAGAACAAGCAGGGACTTGGATCGACTAAGATAGCTTCTCCACACACACTACTATCTGTAAGCTCTACAAGGTGTGAAACTTGTCAAGATGAGCTACCTCTCATAGACCCTATTCAAGAAGAAAATGAGGATGAAGAGAAGATAGTGAATGATGGATCAAAGTTGAGTGAAGAGGATCATCCTAAGAAGGGTCACTATTCTCCTAAGGATAGGAAAAAACCAATGATGACCAAGTCTGGAAGGAAAAACTTGATCAGTGTAGCCAATAGAAAATCAAAGAAAACCTAAGAGATCAAGGCTACCTTCAACTCCATGCAAAAGCAAGTATTTCTCTGCTGGATTTAAAGTGGTAAAGACTGAAGATTCAACCAAGTACTCTAGTACCAGGAGTCCTAGCTCATGTCCAAATCATCCTAGTTAAGAGAGGAAGGCTAATCAAATATGTGCCATTGCTACATAGTCTGAACCACCCAGTTCCAAGAGCAAGCCTTACCCTAAGAATCATGCTGCATCATCTGTGAAGATGAACATGGAAGTGGAAGTGGAAGTGGAAAGTGATCAAACTCGGCCATCTACTCATATGAAGACTCTTAGAAGGAAGTCAACTGAAAGCATCATGTGTGGTAGTACTTCTCATTTTGCTAAGGATTGCATCTACAATCCCAAAAGCACTATCCACATGACTAAGAAGAAAATCTCTAAGAAGAAGAAGAAGAAGATAGCTTAAAAGGAAAACCTCTTCCTTCCAGAAGCTCTAAAGTAAAGAAGAATATAAGTGAAAACTTGCCTTCGAAAGAAAAATTGGTCTCGGAAGAAAGGAATGCTTCTGAAGTACTCAAATCTGCTGTAGCGGACGCAAACTCTTCCGAAGGTTCAGCTTCCAAAACTTCCGAAGTGATCAAAACTTACAAAGTAGTGAAGGTCAAGTCTAGTCTTCCAAAGATGGCGTGGAAGATAAAGGAAGATCATATGTCTAAAAGTTCTTCATCAATAACAGTTTATGATCTTTAGAGCTTGCATATAGGATCAATCACTGTTTCATTGTCTTTAGTTCATTTCGATGTCCTCAGATCTCCTCATCAAAATGGTGTTGTTAATAGGAGAAACAAGACACTTATTGAAGCTGCAAGAACCATGCCATCTGACTCTAGATTGCCCATCACCTTATGGGCAGAGGCAGTTAACACTACCTGCTATATGTACAACTTAGTTTTAGTAGTCAAGACTCATGGTAAGACTCTTTATAAGCTATGACACAAAAGGAGACCTTTCATTGGTTTCCTCAGATTATTTGGATATCCTTGCATCATCTTAAATACCAAAAACTAGATAGCCGAATTTGTTAAGAAATCAGATAATGGACACATTATTGGATACTCATCCCAAGCTAAGGCTTATAGAGTATACAATCTCAAAAATAGAGTAGTTGAGGAGTCAGCCAATGTGACCTTCAATGAGCACACTTCTAGTATGAAAGGTTCTGGTCCTAATTGACTGTTTAATCTTGATTTAGTTACCAACTGTTATAACAAATCTTGTTAAAATGTTTCAGGATCTATAGGTAACTTATCAACAGAAGATCCTGACCCAAGATTTGAGCTCAAAAGACCAAATTAAGAAAACTACTTCACCTCCAGTGGTAAAAAATCCTGCAGTTGGAATCCTGTCAGCATAACAATGACTAACTCTTTAGTTGATACATCTGAGGTGCCTACAAATTCCAGCACAGAGGCACAGAACTTGATCGATGTCGTGTGGTCGGTCAAAAATATATATTAAAGAGTACCTAATCACCCTTAATAGTAAAGGGAAAGCAGGGTGTTGAATCCACAGGGAATCACAGGAAAGTGCTAGCAACGATTAATTTAAAGCTACTAATCATTGAAAAGTAAATTAATTTATGGACTTAATTAAGAAATAATTAAATTAACAAAATAAAGTTTAAGTTTTTAACAATCTTGATTAAAAAGCAACCCACTTTAGGATTCAGGTTTGGCAAAGTTATAATTTTTCTTGAATGAAACCTAGTCAGAAGTCCTTAATGGTGACTTACACATGATATGATCTAAGTGATAATTATGGATTAAAGTTTAAAGGACCTTATTCACACAATTACCAATTAGAATAATGAAACCTTAATTCTAATAATCAATCACGTAATGATCAAAGACAACCAAAGTTAAAGAATATCAAAATTAGGTTAAAACAAAATCAAGCCGTTTAAATCATCAAATCATATATTGAATCTAAAAGAACTTAAAAGGTTTAAGAACCAATCCCAAATCTAGGTTACAAACTAAGAAAAATAAGAACTTGTACAAACCCGTCCCCCAAAACAAACAAACAAACAAACAAACAAACCCAGTATATCCCGCTCAAGAGCAGGGTCTGGGAGGGGTAGGTGTAGGTAAGTCTTTCCTCCACCCAGATAGGTGGAGAGACCGCTTCCAAAGAGACCCCCGACTCACTATCAAAAGCCATAACGCTAGCGAATTAGTATATAATCAAAGATACGATAAGTGATACAGTACACAACATACAACATACAGTAAAATATCATCAAAAGATTTTAAGTGGATTATAAGTAATCAAAATAATAATCAAGATTAACAATCACATGCAGTGTATACCTCTCTATTCTTTTATAAAATCAAAGAAGCAACAATTAAATAGACATAGTGTTGGATCTTATAGTCAAAGAATTACCACCAATAGACAAAATCAAAAATGGGAAAAAAATTTAGGATTCAATATTACACCAACAGTACATGCAAGATTCTGAAAGACAAACATAAGAAATTCCACTGTGATTTTCTTTTAAAACCAAAAATCTTCAAACATCATTTTCCAAACTTAATAATTGGTGGTTCTCGTACCTATTGCAACTTAACTCTTACAAAACTTAATCTTAAAGTTTCTGCATATTTCTTAGCTTTCAACTAACATTGAAAATAACAAACTAATTTGTATTCATCCTCCAAACTCATATAATCCAAAAGAGAATACTAATTTGTCCCCCAAAGTGAATCACAATGGATTTAGCCTTGCATCATCATCGATACTTCAACAAAAGTGTAATTGTTCATGTAATCGGGATGAAATTGATGTTCTTGATGTTGGAAGGGCTTGAGAATGATCCAAGAAAGTTGATTTTCGTCCAAGATTTCTGTGTGAAAGTTGAAATTCGTATTAGGGTTTTTCCCTTTTTAAATCCCTTCAAAATAGGCCCAATCTCAACAAAAACCCAGACCCCGGCGTCGGTGGCCCCTATGGAGGGGTTGGTGGCGCCACCTTCCTAACCTTGATTTTTATGTGTAGCTTTCCAAGACCTTTCTGTTAATGGTCATGGGTCCCGTAACTCCTTTTCTAGCTGAAGTATTGCCTTACAACTTCGACTTATCCTAGCTTGACTTCTCGAGCTCCAATTACCATCCCGTTTCTTCCCATTTCTTCGTATTCTTCATTTTTAACCCACATACACAAGATAATCCCAAAGTAACTCTATTTCTCATACATTTACACGTAAAAACCGGAAATAAAGCCGTTAAATGTTGAACTTTCACCACCCGATCACAATCCCCACACTTACCTTTTTCTTGTCCTCAAGCAAAGCTCAATTGTAATTTATAAAACAATCATTGCAAATATATCTCACTAGTCACCTATTAAAGATTAATTAAGGTCTACGATCATGTCCTCATTCACACAACATTCTAGCAAGTCAATTATAAACAAAATAAGACATCACCCAACTACTCTTGACATGATTTTGATTTTTAGCCTCATGTACACGCCCCTCACAATAATTCACTCCTCTCAATTTATATCTGGACCAGTAAAAGATATACTAGTGTAATCACTCAATAACCCAATATATCACATTGTCTACATAAGCTTGTATAGCAATCACACCTCCACCATTTGCTTAGATCTTGCACACGTCCAAAGGACTTAAGGGTTTTTGGGTTTAGGCACGGGTAGGAGATTTTTGACTTTTAGAAGTGGCTAGCACACATATAAATATAATCCTATCCATTAAACCATCCTTATCAACATGACTCAAAGAGCTAAATCACTTTAATCCTTTTTGAACCACTATTTTTTCAATATTTTTTTTTATTATTTTTCAATTACTTTTTCATAATATAAGCTTGACACGCTCTGTTACTTTGAATGGCTTAACAATCGGTTATCAACTAACAACTTGGGCTTTGTGTACTAGGTTTAACAAAAGAATGGTTTAAGGCTCAACATGGCTACTAACGGATAGGATGGATGCAACTAACAAATGTTTAATAAGTAAATGGGTTCCTAACTTGCCTTTGTCATTTATGTGCAAACACCTTGCTTATGGTATTGGTATGCATCAACAACACAAGTTTTGCAACCACAGTAGTATATGGCCTACCCTCAACAAATGAATATATATATATATATATATATATATATATATATGTATGTATGTGTGTGTGTGTATGTGTTTGAAGTCATAGGATCAAAATCTCACCAAGTAGGAATTTGGGCTACCGATGCGCACATGAGTTTATTATATCAAAAAGTTGTTAACAGTAACTAGGTATCCATCATATTTCCAAAAATAACATGCTAGAACACTTTTTTCGAACTTAAGGAACATGGCCATGACCTAAGATCTATATCAACCTTCAAATAAACACATGTTATTTATATTGACATTTCTAGTTTCATAAATACACTAAACTTTACTTGAAAACTTTTGCAAAGATTCGCCTTTGGCAGAATGTTTTTTTACCTTTTACCTTAATTCTGCATAATCCCCCTCATCCCCACACTTAGAAGGTGCATTGTCCCCAATGCACCATTTGATCTTTTGGAGATATTGTGGATTTAAGGGCATTTTTAACATCATAACCATGTTCTCCAATCATCACATCAGATCATCAGTCGGGTTTTACCATAGCACACATGCCACCAGATTCACACATTCCCACATACATTGTTATTGTTTTACACACCCAACCACAGATTAAACACACCAAAAGAATTGAAAAGAAAAATAACAGAAAATAACATGTTCGAACATGAAGCGGATAGAGTGGCGAAACATATCGATCTGATCAAGTGATCAGAGAGTGTTCTGATCTCATCCAAATAGAGGTCTGGGCAGTGGTGGTCCAAAGAAGGATTCCATCAGACTTTGGTGCATGGCGTGCATGTCAAAGCTTCCGGCTTCCCCCGTCACATGTGAGCGTCCATCAGGCGTTGTATCCGTTGGTATCCACTGTGAAGGTTGAGCTTGTAGGTACCTCTTATATTGCTGCCCGGGCCTGTATTCTGGTAGTGCACTCCAATCCATCGGTTATGGCCGAGCTTGATACGACAACCCTTCATGGTAGTCATTGTACTGGCAAACTTGTTCCTGATACACAAAGTAATCATTAATAGCTTGTTCGCGTACATACGTGGAGTCCCTTGCATACATCCTTACGTCATCACGTAGTTTTCTATCACGCTGTTCTTATGCCACCCATGCATCTCTCATTTGTTGTTCATACTCCCCCGTCCTCCTGTCATAGCTCTCTCTCCACCTTCTTTGTCGTTCCCTTTCACATGACTGTTCATCATACATGGGCCTCTGATCCAAGGTCCATCCTGAAAAACCAAATAGTCTAGCCCTAACAACTACTTCCTGGATCCCTTTTTCCTCGATTCGTTCCCTTGTACCAACATCCACATCCTCAATTGCTCTCACACCACCTTGTCCTATTGTAAAATCATCTGTATCCTCATATTGAGGAGCATCATCTCGTCTCACCATCAACACCCGACCACCGTCCTTTTCTCGTAGTTGATAATGAGTGGCCGTCTTCTTGTATTCCCATGATTGTCCTCCCATGATTTTCCTTCCAACCGATTAAGTTCGAACTTCAAAACAGTGATTGGAATGGCCAAAGCATCATTGGACACGACCTTTTGCTTACGCAACAACATGGTAATTAATCGACAGTGTGGAATCATCAACCGGGCCCTACTTTCTCTACTTTCCCAAATGTTCATCATTACCAATTGCCTATAGGACAACATGTATCTACCAGTGAGGAGGGCATGAAGTACTCTCAACTCATAATGTCTCACTCTTCCTCTATCAAAAATTCTAGGAATCACATTCTTGCTCAGGATTACTGTCAGTAACTTTGGTAAAATTTTCATGTTGCTTCTGGTCACGTTATCAGGTGTTAATGCAGTGATAGGAATAACAAATACATCATTCAATACCTCTCTTAGATAATCCCCAGTTAGGATTTCTAGAATTGAGCTTTCATGTGGATATTCATAAGGCCTGGATGCAGTGTCAAACTTAGCCACTGGAAAGATTGTCTGAAAAGGCATAACCATTGTTTTCCCGCCAACCTTGCCAGTTAGTGTAGTGGTATGTGGTGGGTTTGATCCATCTTTCTTCACCAAAGTAGACATCCATTCCATGATTTGATTCACATACACATGGGCTGATCCATCTTAACAAATGTCAATACCTCTCTCCATCCCAATCTTTCAAAACATTCAACCACACCAAACAATCAAAATTCCGGAAGTTCCATAGGTCTCTCACAAAACATGAGTGTAGTGAGGTCGTTTTTGCCCTTGAATTTATCCATGTATAATTGTGGTTGCATCTCTCGTGGAAACTTGGACAATGGCTTCTTGTACTCCGTCCAAACAGGATTCCCATCAGAATATAATCAGTGTCGTCGCCACTAGAGTTGGTTCCCATTGATTCATCCCTTTTGCTGTTAGAACTTGTTTCCTTTATGTTGCTTGTGCTTCGTCTGGTGCGTTTTCCCGAGGGTTTCAAGGATGAGGCAGTAGCTTTACCTTTTCCTCTCGAAGTTGATTATTTGGTTTGTGGCATTGTTCCTACAATCAACATATCTCTATTTAGTCACCATCATGAGTAACTATGCAATTATGTCGATTATAAGTTCTATCGCACCTAATTAATAAGGATCTTTAAGTCTATATTGCGCACATAGATACCAAATCAATTCTATGCGATAACACAAGTATCACAAACCCATAATCTCAATATTAAGTAACATTCTCACAAGTGTCCCTCAATGTGGATGTCTACCATAAAATTCACAATTGTACTCATGAAATGCACATAAAAAAAGTAGAGTTGTCGGAATTCCACTATATTCCATACAATTGACAAGGACTTTTAAGTTTATTGACATAATAAACACCAAATCATTCATATGAAACAACTTTAGTATCATCATTTTACCAACACTCACTACTAAAATCATCATGTCTCAATTTATTTCTCAAACTCATGTATAATTAATCAACATAGCATAAATCAACGAACTCAACGTTCTCATTACATGTACTTGACTTCCTTAAGCAATTGGTAGGAAATTTAAGATTTTACACATGTAAATGAGCATACCATGGTCATCTAGAAGCAACCACATATAATTATGTAAGAGAAATCATCATGATGAAAAAGAAGAAGAATGGAGTGATTTTGAGCAAAAACCCCCAAAATTGCAAACTTTAAACTCGCGTGATCTTTCAAATGAGTGAGAATCTTGCAAAACTAATCGGTGAGATGTGATCCCCTCGAAAAACTAAGCAAGATACATCTATGATTTGCTTGATTTGTTTGAGAATTGAAAGAGTTAAATTCTAGGGTTTGGAGTGTTCTTGAGAAGTTAGAGAGAAAGATGGAAGAAAGATGACGAAAAAGTGAACTTCAATCCAGAAATTCCTTTAAATTCTAGGTTGGGTTGTGTTTGTGGTTGTAATTTAATGGATAACCTGGCCAAAACAGGCCGACTCGCGCCCAGCTGGACCGCGACATCGGTGGCGGTGGTATGGCGTCGGTGGCGGTGGGCTGGCGCCTAGCCCAGCATCAGTCCACACCGACCGACAGTGAGTTGGGGCTGGACTGACGCCATCGGCGTCGGTGGCGGTTGTCATGCATGGCGTCGGTGGCGGTGGTCATGGCGTCGGTGGCGGCGGTTCCAAACAACACAATTTTTTTTTATATTCTAACTAATGATATAAAAATAGAAACTAATAACATGAAAATATATCCTAACTTTAAAAATCAATTAAATATTTTTGTTTGTTTTTCTGAAATCGTGCCACATTCGCGCACCCACCAAAAAATCATGATTCGCCTCGAATCTCCAAAAAAAATTATGTTCAACATACCTGGTTAGCCATGAGTTTCCCCATACTTGGGTGTTTGCATGTTCTTGCATAACGAACAAATGGAAAAATAAAAAAAAACTAAACTCACTTTTGTAGGAATCACGGTTGCATTTAGCGTAGGGAACAAGCCTTTTAAACCACTCAGTGTGCCCGAGTGGACGAGTGAAGTCTCGTGAGGGTTTTTAGTGAACATACCCACAAAGTTCGCCGAGTTGCCTCTCGGAAACCACTAAGTTTTAGGTCGTCAGCCAGACCGTTACCTGATCCTTACTGATTGGTCGTGTAAGTTGGTGCACTTAACAACGAGCTCACCAACTCGTCACTGTTTCCGCTCATATCCTTGCTTTCCAAATGTTGTTTCAATCGGTGCCCATTCACCATTTGTCGTACACGGTCTTTAGGGTCTTCAATCTCGACATCGCCAAACTTACCAACTCGAATTACAATGTACGGTCCCATCCATTTGCTTTTCAACTTACCGGGAAACAATTTCAATCGTGAGTTATACAACCACACCTTCTGGCCGACTTCAAAAGTTTTCTTCCATAGTTTAGCATCATGCACCTCTTTCATCCGTGCCTTATATGCGGCTGTCATCTCGTATGCCTCATTCCTTAATTCTTCCAGTTCGTTCAAACTTAACTTCCTTGCATTTCCTGCAACATTGTAATCAATATTAACATTTTTAATTGCCCACAAAGCACAATGTGCTAGTTCTACAGGTAAATGACATCCTTTGCCATAGACCAACTGATATGGTGTTGTGCCATTTGGCGTCTTGAAAGTGGTATGATAGGCCCATAAAGTATCGTTTAACTTGGTGGACCAATCCTTACGGTCCGATCGTATCGTTTTCTTTAAGATTTCCTTAATTTGCCTATTGGATACCTCCACTTGAACACTTGTTTGAGGGTGGTATGGTGTTGCTATTCGGTGATCTACGCCGTAACGTTTTAACAACTTTCCAAAGTGAAAATTCTTAAAATGTGATCCCCCATCACTTATGATCACCCGGGGAAGACCAAATCATGTGAAAATATTACTTTGAACAAATTTACACATAATGTTATGGTCATTTGTTTTAGTGGCAATTGTCTCCACCCATTTTGACACGTAGTCAAGTGGCACTAAAATATATAAATTTCCATATGAATTTGGGAATGGACCCATTAAATCAATTCCCCAAACATCAAAGATGTCAACCATGAGAATTGGTTGCATGGGCATTTCATTGTGTTTTGATATACTTCTAATTTGTTGGCATTTTAAACAATTTTTGGTAAAATTATACGAATCACGAAAGATAGTTGGCCAAAAGAGTCCATAAGATAGGATCTTGTGACCCGTTTTCTGTTCGCTAAAATGACCCCCGTATGCGGATGAGTGTGCATGTTCTAACATGTCTGGAATTTGGATTCGGGAATGCATCGCCAGATGATTTTATCCGCTCCAATCTTGAATAGGTCTGGTTCGTCCCAAATGTAACATTTCACCCGCAACATGAATTGTTGTCTCTTCCTCTTGTTCCAATGGTCGGGAGTGGTATCTGCAGCCAAATAATTTGCAAAGTTAGCATATCATGGTTTGGAAGATATGGATAGTAATTGCTCATCTGGGAATGTCTCATTAATCTCCTGCTGTGAATCAGTGGTTTGATGCACAACTTTTGACAGATGATCCGTGACTACATTTTCGCGTCCCTTCTTATCACGTATCTCCAAGTCAAATTCTTGTAGTAACAAGATCCATCGTATAAGTCGCGGTTTGGCATCCTTCTTCTCCATTAGATATCTGACTGTACTGTGATCAGAATAAACAATTACTTTACTCCTCCATATATATGACCGGAATTTATCTAAGGCATATACTACTACAAGCAATTTTTTTCGGTTGTTGTATAATTTAATTGTGCATCGGCTAATGTTTTACTTGCATAGTATATGGCAACGGGTTTCTTATCCACCCGTTGACCTAAAACAGCCCCAATTGCAAAGTTGCTTGCATCACTCATAAGGAAGTGACCAATTAGGTGATTGCAAGATTGGGGCTTCCACTAAATTCTCTTTTAAAGTGTTAAAAGCGTGTAAACATTCTTTATCGAACATAAAGGGTACATCTTTCAAAAGTAAGTTGCATAAGGTTTAGTTATGACACTAAAACCCTTAATGAACCGTCTGTAAAACCCTGCGTGTCCTAAGAATGATCGCACACCTTTAACATTAACTGGAGGAGGTAGAGTGGAAATTACCGTTATTTTGGCCCGATCTACCTCAATTCCCCGATTAGGTATGACATGCCTTAGAACCGTTCCCTCTTGAACCATGAAATGACTTTTCTACCAATTTAAGACCAAATTTGTTTCAACACATTGTTTTAAAACTTTGGTTAATTCATGTATACACTTATCAAAAGTACAACCAAAAATTGAAAAATCATCCATAAAAATTTCTAAAGACTCCCCGACCATATCTGAAAAGATAGTCATCATACACTTTTGAAAGGTGGTCGGGGCATTACACAAACCAAATGGCATTCGCCTAAGAGCGAATGTGCCATAAGGGAAAGTGAATGTAGTCTTTTGTTGGTCCTCAGGGAAAGTGATTATATGCCGAATAACCATCTAGAAAACAGTAAAACTTCTGACCTGCCAGTTTCTCTATGATTTGATCAATGAATGGAAGTGGAAAATGATCCTTAGATGTGGCTGCATTTAGTTTCCTTGAGGTTCCTTCTTCAGACCACACACTTCGTGGAATAGGAGCCGATGAAGGATTTGCCTTGTGAAAAACTCGGTTGTCTCGTGCTATTTTTTCAATCTCAGGATCAAAGAGCAACGGGGAAGTCCTTCCGGAATGTCTCGTATGCATAAGAATCTCAACTATTCGCACACAAGCAACAAATACCCGCGTAATTCTGAACGACAAAAATAACAAATAAACTAAAAACAAGAAAAGAAAATATTTTTGATTTTTATGGATTTTTAAGAAAACAAATAACTATTACTAACACCAAGAGCAATGATTCCCCGGCAAGGGCGCCATTTTAATCGATGTCATGTGGTCGGTAAAAAATATATATTAAAGAGTACCTAATCACCCTTAATAGTAAGGGGTAAGCAGGGTGTCGAATCCATAGGGAATCACAGGAAAGTGCTAGCAATGATTAATTTAAAGCTACTAAACATTGAAAATTAAATTGATTTATGGACTTAATTAAGAAATAATTAAATTAACGAAATAAAGTTTTATTTTTTAACAATTTTGATTAAAAAGCAACCCACTTCAGGATTTAGGTTTGGCAAAGTTATAATTTTTCTTGAATAAAACCTAGTGAGAAGTCATTAATAGTGACTTATACATGATATGATTTAAGTGATGATTATAGATTAAAGTTTAAAGGACCTTATTCACACAATTAGCAATTTGAATAATGAAACCCTAAATTAATAATCAATCACGCAATGATCAAAGACAACCAAAATTAAAGAATATCAAAATTAGGTTAAAACAAAATCAAACCGTTTAAATAATCAAATCATAAATTGAATTCAAAAGAGCTTAAAAGGTTCAAGATTCAATCTCAAATCTAGGTTACAAACTAAGAAAAATAAGAACTTGCATAAACTCGTCCCCCAAAGTGAATCACAATGGATTTAGCGTTGCATCATCATCGATTCTCCAACAAAAGTGTAATTGATCATGTAATCCGGATGAAATTGATGTTCTTGATGTTGGAAGGGCTTGAGAATGATCCAAGAAAGTTGAGTTTCGTTCAAGATTGTTGTGTGAAAGTTGAAATTCGTATTAGGGTTTTTCCCTTTTTAAATCCCTACAAAATAGGCCCAATCTCAACAAAAACTCGGACCCCGGTGTCGGTGGCGCCTATGGAGGGGTCGGTAGCGCCACCATCCTGTGCGACCTTGATTTTCATGTGTGCTTTCTGAGACCTTTCTGTTGATAGGTCATGGGTCCCGTAACTCCTTTCCTAGCTCAAGTTATGCCCGTTTTAAAGTACCGTTGCCGTACAACTTCGACTTATCCTAGCTTGACTTCTCGAGCTCCAATTACCATCTTGTATCTTCCCATTCCTTCATATTCTTCACTTTTTACTTACAAACACAAGATAATCCCAATGTAACTCTATTTCTAATACATTTACACGTAAAACCAGGAAACAAAATCGTTAAATGTTGAACTTTCACCACCCGATCAAAACTCAAATGAAGGAGTTTCCAATGTAGGAGGAAATGGAGGTGGTGATGGTGATCAAGAATTTCTTGATGCTAATAACCACTCCATATAAGACAGCATCAATGATGTCATACACTTATTGGATCAAGTTTCTCTTGATAAGTGTGCTGATGTGGTAGGTGACGCTCCGTTGCCAGATCTAAATTACACCAATTTAGATCTTTCCAACCAACTTGTTAAGATTCCTCAACTGAGAATCCATAAATTCCATCCCATTACAATCAACATTGGAGATATTGAGAAGGGGATGAGAACAAGAGGACAAACCCATGATAAAAATGTTTCTCTTTACACTTGTTTTGTGTCTCAGATTGAGCCTAAGAAGATTGATGAGGCTTTAAAGGATGGAAGTTGGGTTGAAGCAAAGTAGGAGGAGCTGCTTCAATTCAAAAGGCAAAAGGTTTCGAACCTATGTCCTATTCCTAAAGGGAAGCACAATAGGTATCAAATAGGTTTTAGGAACAAGAAAGATTATAGAGGACTTGTCATCAAGAACAAGATAAGACTAGTTGTTCAAGGATACATATAAGAAGCGGGGATTGACTACACAGATGTTTTTGATCCAGTAGCAAGACATGAACCTGCTAGGATTTTCCTTGCTTTTGCTGCATCTTAGGATTTCAAGGTCTACCAACTTCATGTCAAGTGTGCTTCCTTATATGAGGTGATTGATGAGAAAGTGTATGTCAAACAACTACCTGGTTTTGAAGACCCAGATAATCCTGATTATATTTGCAAGCTTGATAAAGCTCTTTATAGGCTGCACCAAGCTTTAAGAAAGTGATAAGAGACACTATCTAAGTACCTTGTTCAGCATGGCTACAAGAGGGGTAATATTGATGGAACACTCTTGATTACAGGAACAGGGAATGACTTGATGCTGGTTCAAGTTTATATGGATGATATTATCTTTGGGTCAACTAATTGAAGGCTCTGCAAATACTTAAGAAGCTAATGAAGAATAGATTTAAAATGAGTGTCATGGGGGAACTTAATTTCTTTCTAGGAATTTAAGTGAAGAAGGTTGATAATGGGATCTTCATAAACCATCCAAAGTATTACAAGACATACTTACCAGATTTCATCAGACTGAATATAAAGTCGCAAAGACACCCATAGCTAGAGACCACTCCCTAGGACTTTGACCTTGAGGGGGAGTGTGTTGATGAACATCTCTACAGGGCTATGATTGGGTCCCTCATGTACCTCATAACCTGAAGGTCTGAAATCATGTTTGCTACATGTGTCTGTGTAAGATATCAAGCCAAACCTAAGATGTCACACCTGGTTATTGTCAAGAGAATTCACAGATATCTCAAAGGTGCTCCCAAATTGGGCCTTTGGTATCCAAAGAATTCTGAGTTCAATCTATATGCTTATATAGATAGTGACTATGGTGGCTGTAACATGAATGCCAAGTCTACATCTGAGGAATGTCAATTCATTGGTGGAAGGATAGTCTCATGGCAATACAAGAAGAAATCCTATGTGTCTGCATCAATTGCTGAAACTGAATACATTACTGCCGCAAGCTTTTATGGTCAAGTACTTTGGATTTAGAATCAGATGCTGGACTATGGATTCAACTTTAAAGACGTCCATCCATATAGACAACAACAATGCTATCTTTATTACAAAGAATATTATGCCGCACTGAAAGACAAAACACATCAACATCAGGTATCATTTGATTAGAGGTAATTTTAAAAAAAGATTGATAAAACTAGTCAAAGTTAACACAAATGAACATTATGCTGATCTGTTTACAAAAGCTTTTATTGAGTAGATATTTACGTATCTTGTATAAGCTATTGGGAGGATTAATTTTAAGTAGATTTTCTTAAACTTAACTCAAGATTATTTTTAAAAATGTGTGTCTTAAGTTGTCTATAACATCACCTATATAAGCCCCAGTTTGTTAGGACCGTGTACGTACAGAGTACTAACTGATTCAACGTGTAACCGAATCAAATAGCACGGAATTTTATTTGATTGGCGATCCAATCAGGGAGAACGTTAATCCGATCAAACCTAACGATTAGAATACGTTAAGAATAGTGTAGGAATGATCAGAAACGTTCTATGAACTTGGAAGGGACGATCTGGACGAACTTGGACGGCTAGGGTTGTGAATTCTCGAAGTATTTTGTTTTTCCACGAATTAAGTGGTATTTATAGGTTACAGCTTTCATTCGTACGATAGAGTCATGCGTATCGCTCAGTCATGCGAGTGAGTCGTGCGATTGTTTCATTCGTACGATTGAGTCAGTCTTATAACTCAATCGTGCGATTGACTCAATCACCTGGTTCAGTCGTGCTATTGGACCATTCGCATGGTCCAGTCGTGCGACTGAATCATGAGACTTAGTTAAACACATTCCTGAACCTTTAACAATTCAGGACTATGTCTGACAACTGTATACCTATATAACATGTTCTATAAGCGTGTAACATACAATGATCTAATATATAAAAACATTAAGCAACCAATACACAATCAATCAAAGAGTTTTCATTACATTGATCAAACATTACATATGTGTAACCAAATGAAAGTCTATTACATTTGAGCTCACTAGAACTAGAACTAGGGACATGTGTACCAACAAACTCCCCCTTGGACCTAGTTCTATCTAATCTTTGACTTCCTTTGTAAACTCTTTGAATCTCTTAACTCGTTCCTCTTTCGAAACCCCAGCATGGATATTGAGTGCGAAGCATAGACGTATGACATGCTGAAACTGTAGTGCTTGCAGTATATCCTGGGTATCAAAAAATAGTGGCCACTTGTACAGAGTATAGACATCTGAAGCTGACAAGTTAATAAGCCACATTGGGTCGAACACCCTTATTATGTCCACCGTTCCTTCCCTGTCCAAAACAATGACGGACTCTCCAGAGCGCCAGTCATAGTACCACCACTTAAAATGTGGGGTAAAGTCCTGTGGCATCTCCCTCAAAGGAATTCTGGACATCATGCGCGGAGGGCGCCACTTCAGGACTATCTTTGGTTGACCGGTGATGGGACTCACCTCAGACCTTCGGAGGTACCTCGTAGCCTGCTGAGGTTTGAAGTTTACCCATCTTGTCCTGTATTCCCTTTTCAGTGCAGCCTCAAACTAGCCTGACATTTTCTTCAGGTCAGCATAGAGCAACTTCAGGCGTGCCAGCTGGTTGAGCTCGAACCCGGGGAGAGTCTTTAGATCATGAGGGAATCTGAAGTACTCGATTCACTTCTCCCTCTTTACAACATAAACTCCAAGATCCTCAAAATGAGCCCATGCAATAATCTTCCCTGACACCTTCATATTCTTCTTGACTTTGTAGAGCTTGGTGTAGGCACTTTGCTTAGTTGTAGCGCGCTGGGCTCGGATCTCAGCAAAGCAAGCTGCCCATTCAGCCTTTCGGATATCGACATCAGCGTCCAGGCTTGGGCTTGGCTAGTTGATGGTTCTGCTTCTTTCTCTTTATCACTCAGCTTCTCCAAAATATCACTGCTGAGAGTGTTAACCAAATCAGGAAACACATTTCCCTCTCAGTCAGCGTATTCAGGGTAGTGCTGATCGGTGATGTCTTCAATCTCTAGTTGATGCTTCTGCTTCTTTCTCTTTATCACTTAGCTTCTCCAAAATATCACTGCCGAGAGTGTTAACCAGATCAGGAAACACATTTCCCTCTCGGTCAGCGTATTCAGGGTAGTGCTGATCGGTGATGTCTTCAATCTCTATCTCCTCAACATCGTTAAGCTCTTCATCACTAGCATCATCAAACGTTGGAGCATCCTTCAAGATCTCATCTGGATTAAGTCGAAACATCTTAGCATGTTGTTCGTCAGTTAGGTCGTGAATTATTTCTCCTTCTTCAGGAGTATAACTCACAACCCTTCTGACGATCCCCTGCAGATCAAGAATCATTGTGAGTTGAGACTTGATCTGTTGGAGTGGAGCAACATCGTGCTCATCTTGCTGAAATGCTGGATCTGTTTGATTTAGACATGTAGCATAACATCACTAAGATGTAATCAAGATAATCAAACATTAAATAATAAATATTTACTTTAATTACATAAACATCGAAAGATGATTCAAGTACAAAAGTTGAATAATAAAACATCTGATCTGTACTTTTGCCTTGAATCTGCTCGTGAGCTTCAGCTGTAGGTGATGATGGAGGGGCTGATGTAGATCCATGGTCTTGTCTTTGTTTTGTTCGTTGTTCCAGACCCGGATCCTCAGCATTTGTAGCTAAATCTTCATCATCATCATCATCATTGTGTCCCTCCTTTGCTTGATCATCTCCACTATCATCATTATCTTCATCATTGTCATCTACCTCATCATCACTATTTTCATCATCACCATCATCGCCATCTCCCTCTCTTATCTTCAGAGGCTCATCCTTAGTGCCTTTAAGTTTGAGCAGGATGGTCTTCTTGGCCTCCTCCAACTCCTCAATCTTCTTAGAAGATATGACATTTTGCTCCTGGAGTTGGGTGAGCTCTAGACTCTAAGCAGCCATCTGCTGGGTCTGCTCCTATAGTTGCTGTGCCTGCTGAGAGATCTGCAGTGATTGGGCAGCAGTAAGCTCCACTAAATGTCTTAGCTGTGCAGTCTTCTCGTCATCGGCAGTTAACAGCTTCAACACCATTCGGTTAAGTGCTGCAAGTTGTTCCTCTACCCCACTGGAGGGTAGAGAAGATCCTGATGGAGCTGTTGAGGGTCCGGCTTGGTGTTGGGTGGTGGTAGCGGTGGTGGTGGTGAATGTAGGTGGAGGTGTATGAGTGGGTGGTGGTGTAGGAGTAGTGGTTGTGGAGGATGGTATGGTAGTTGTAGGTGGTGTTGTGGTAGAGGATGGTGGAGTGGTAGTAGTGGTGGCTGATGAGGTTGTAAGCAAGGTAATCCTCCTTCGCTTCGCCTTCCTCCCTTGGGGCTGAGCCATCCGCTTCAGTCTAGTCCCTTTGGACCCGGATGCTCCCCCTCTGCTACTGGGCGAGCCTGGGGTATATGATGGATCAACTGAAGAACCCCCAGACCTTCCCGGGCGTCCACCAACCGCCCTAACGCCTTGCTCCGTAGCAACCACCCGGCTACCCACTGTTCGGGTGAGAGGCTCTTCATCAGACTCTTCATCCTCATCGGCCTGAAAGTCCTGATAGAACCCAACCGTCTCTTATCCATCTTGGGGGATGGTGGAGATGTAACATCTGCAGTAGTGGTCTCAAAACCTGTATCTCCACCATCATCACCGTCATCATCATCTAAATCATCACCAGGGAGGACTATGTGCCCCACATCGGAGTCACTGTCGTCGTGGCACCACTTACGTCTTGCCGGCGCCACATAGTCCTCCCGGGCTAGATGCCCAAACAGTCTCCTCACCGGGGGCTTAACCTGCTTGCCCCGGTAGACCTTCATTATCCCCAGCGTCGTATCATCCATAACCTCCAATACGACTGCATCCTCTTTCTCCTTAGGTAGCTGGGGGAGCTTCTGTTCGATGATCATCTGAATAAACCTCGGGTACATGCAGAAGCTCTCCTTCCCCTTCACCTCGATGTTCTCCACCAAGTAGGTGAAGATCATCTTGGAGAAGCTAAATGGGAAGTTCAACACTAATGCAGCAAATGCATTCTGCATCTGATCAGACAACTCATCAAATCCTCCCTTCCTCAAGGCTATACAATGTAAAAGAACATGGGCGAGGTACTTGAACTGGGGGCACAAGTTGCTCTTGTTAAGCATACTTGAGTTGATGTCCCCCGAGTACTTCGCCCTCATAAAGCAGCCACGGATAGTAAGAGGATGTAGTCTCATTGGCCAGTTAGCATCATCCCCAAACTTAAGAATGGACCATATATCCTCCTCAGTTAGCTCAATATCTTGTCCAAAGATAGAGCTCTGAATAGTGTGAGGCTCCGTGGACCTGTCTACAACAGCGTTTTCCCAAAACGCCTGCTGAATTGATCAGTATGGTGTACACTGCGCTGAGATTACTCGGAAGATCCTTGAGCGGCGTAGAAAACTGATAATCCAAGAAAAGTCCGCAGCATTGCGGGAAGTAAGATCCAGATGAGCACATATATTGTGCTTGGTGCTCAGGTCCACCGACTAGCCATCTGTGACATAAAACAGATAAACATTAGTACTTGTCTAAGATAACCAATTTCGGTTAATGAACTTGAAAAATTGGTTTAGTCGTGCCACTGAACAAGGCGACTGAGATCTAGTCGTGCGATGGAACAATGCGACTGAGATCTAGTCGTACGATTGAGTTTATTTGTACGACTGAATCATGCGATTGGACTTAGTCGCTTGTCTTCTCATGCGTTTACCTCAGTCATGTGACTGAGCTCATACGCATGGTTTATTCGTGCGACTGTGCCATTCGTCCATCTCAATCGTACGATTGAGCCAATCAGACAGTTCAGTCGTACGATTGAAGTTCATCAGTGTGTCCAGTCACCTATTCTACTGTTTCACCATTCAAATTCATGTTTTTGAGCAATACTTGATGTTAAACATTGTGATTAGGCTCATTACACTCGGAATAGTCTGATCAAGCATCTTTTAAGTTTAGTTTGATCTTATAGCTCAGTTTAGGTGGTTTATTTGTCCGTTTTAGTCCTCGGTTACTCTTAGGTCAAAATTTGAGTGATTCTTGATGTCAATGTTTGGTGTTATTGATGAACCACCTCGAATATTACCTGTATAAACAATGTAGAATGTCAGAACACAAGAATATATGGTAAATGTGAATCGAACGAAATTTCGGCAGAGGTTCTTTAAGTCGTACGTATAAAGGGCGATTTGGGTGAGTAGAGCGATGAGGCCGATTCACCTTGTATTTATACTAGGGCAACCTCTAGTCGTGCGACTGAGCCTAGTCGCATGAGGGAATCGTGCGACTGAGCCTCAGTCGTGCGATTCACCCAATCGTTCACCTCCAATCATACGATTGAGGTTCATTCGGACATCTGTCATAGTCGGTCACCTCCAATCGTGCGATCGGACTCATTCGCATGGTCCACTCGTACGATTTGGACTCATTCGTATGATCCGATCGTACGACTGGTCCATACTTATGGTCCAGTCGTGCGAATGGGCCATACTTGTGACATTTTGACCATTTTACCGTTCGACACTTAGTTCCATTTAACAGTAGATAAAACATTATGAGCAGTTGATCAACTCAGACATGATCAATTTTAGATTAAAACCTGTTGATCACCTCAGATGTGATCCATTTATCCACCCGATCATCTCAGACATGATCCATTTATCCACCTGATCATCTCAGACATGATCCATTTATCCACCTGATCATCTCAGACATGATCCATTTATCCACCTGATCATCTCAGACATGATCCTTTTACTTTTTCAGAAACAATTGATTTAAGATTAACGTTCAGTTCATTTTGTGACATTCACAGTAATGAGTAACATAGCACAGTCCGACACTGACACACTTTGCAAATAATTTGAAAGACTAAACTAAGTAACAAAATAAACATGTTTTTGTGATTTTGTTAGGGTTGGGTAGAAAAGCCTATTAGCATTAACATCATTTCAAAGACAAATTCATATGGAATCAGACAGGCATAAACTCAGTTACTTGGAACTTTTATATATTTAGTGATGTGGAAACTAACATATTTACATATCATAGTTTCTCATTCATCTGAGACTTCTAAGTTCTAACTGGGAATCATGCTTGATCTGATATGTAACACACATTGATTTTGAACATCAGGCGGTGCATCCATGACGATTGTCAGTATATTCGTCCACTTAAATCCATACACAGACTTTTGACACACATTGGTGATGCATTAGGTTATATTATTTCAACCAACATTTGTGGATCCCAAGCTTATATGGTAATCAACATTCCTTAGAGGACTTTCGAGCGGTCTACGGGTATTTTGACAAGAAGAGACTATTCATAAATCTTTCAAAGAGAAGCCAAGCCTCAGGTCAGTGCCATCGCAGAACAGAGAGGCGGCAAACAATAATGAATTCTAGAATATCTAGGTTATGCTTATCCTCAGGTCAGTGCCATCGCACAGCAGAGAGGCACACAACCTATCTTCTTGTTAGAGCATCTTTAAATTTTTCTTTTGCACATAACGCACCAACAACATAGGTTATCAGCTTGATTGCGTTTATTTTCATATTTTTTTTTCGTGCTTTGCTCTTTTTGGGGTCATCCGCACACTTTTAGTGGTGTTTATTTACTCGTCATCCCTTATTAGAAATAGCTGATTGTGTTAACCAGTGATAAGATGGGAACTCACAGTCAGTTGAACAGATTAGTTTAGATTGAGATCACCAATGATGTCTACTAGTCTATTGTGTTGAATCTACCGACACATCGTATGATGAACTAGCACCTCCCTAGATCGACTTTCTCCGTATAATTACAGTTACAAACAAGCGTACTATCATTTTCCCAATTTGATAGACTTAGAGTTCTCTGACTAACCATTTTCTGTGATTTAATTAAACTAAAATTGCAAAAATTGAAGATCTTTTTGTGTTCCAAGTAACTTGACGCCTGTGTACTATCACTTTCCATAGTATTGAATCATATTTTTATCTTTGTTTTTTTTTGCCTTTTCAGCTTATCTTCCCTTCCCCCTTTGTCTTTTTCTTAAGTAAATAAATACTGAACATAACCTAATCTCCCCCTAAAATTCTAAAACGGAAAATCTTTTTGTGTTTTTGGATTTTTATAAGACAAGGAAATTAAAAGAAATAAAAATAAAATAAAAAAGAAAAAACTAAACACGTGTCGGACTAGGCATCTGTGTCTTCTGAAATTATGTCACTTTTCTTTTTCACACCGTTGACCTCTAATAGATATAGACATCTGGGTTTGTCAAAAGGTTTGGTGTAGAGGTCGGTGCGCTGAAAATCCGTGTTTATTTTAATCACATCAATTAATTGTTTTTCATAGCAACCGCGTATGAAATGATACTTTATGCCGATGTGTTTTGTTTTAGGGTGTTGAACATAATTTTTAGTAACAGCTATGGCAGCAGAATTATCAACAAAGATAGGTGTTTGAGAAAATTGCAAACCGTAGTCTCGCATTTGCTGTTGGATCCAGATGATCTGAGAACAGCAACTTGCAGCAGCAACATATTCAGCTTCACAGGTTGATAATGCAACCGAGGTTTGCTTCTTGCATTGCCAAGTGACTAACCGCCTTCTAAATAACAGACACCCTGCTGATGTTGACTTGAAGTTCATCTTGCAACCGCCATAGTCAGAATCACAGTACGTCGTGAGCTCAAAGTCATCATCATGAGGATACCACAATCCCAGTGTTGGGGTACCCTTCAGATAACGGAAAATCCTCTTCACTCCAATCAGATGATTGACTTTGGGTTTCGCTTGATATCTGGAGCAAAGACATATGGCATACATGATATCTGGACGTGAGGTAGTGAGATACATAAGAGATCCGATCATCCCACGATACATAGTGGCATCCACCAAATCTCCATTCTCATCAGGAGCCACATCATGATTTGTGACGGGAGGGGTACCGGCAACAGTGACATTTTCCATATCAAATCGACTCAGAATGTCCCCAACATACTTAGTCTGATGCAGAAAAATACCGGTTGGTGTTTGATCCACCTGTAATCCCAGGAAGAACTTCATTTCTCCCATGGCACTCATTTCAAACTCTGCCTTCATCACAGATTCGAACTCTTTGCACAGTTCTTCATTTCTAGAATCGAAGATGATGTCATCCACATAGATCTGCACCATTAGTAAATCCCCATCTTTCTCTTTAATGAACAACGTGCAGTCAATCACACCCCTGTGAAAACCGTGTTTCAAGAGATGGGTGGAGAGCTTCTCATACCAAGCTCGAGGAGCCTGATGTAGCCCATACAGAGCCTTGTCCAACTTGTTGACTCTGTCCCGATGATAAGGATCTTTGAATCCCTTGGGTTGACTGACGTAGACTTCTTCACGGATTTCCATATGAAGGAATGCACTCTTAACATCCAGCTGATAAACTTTGATCTTCATGTAATTTGCGTAGGCCAGAAATATCCGAATCGCTTCCATTCGTGCCACTGGTGAACACTTCATTGTAGTCGACTCCCCCGACTTGTCTGAATCCTTGAACAACCAACCGTGCCTTGTTTCTGATAACAACACCTTGATTGTCCTTCTTGCACTTCAGTACCTATTTGGTACCAATCACTTTCACTCCTTCGGGCCTGTCAACGAGTGTCCACACTCCCAGCTTCTTGAACTGTAGCATCTCCTCCTGCATAGCGTTGACCCAGGCCTCATCCTTCAGGGCATCACTGACGTACTTAGGCTCGATTTGAGAAACAAAATATGAGAAAGCCCCGTCATTGACATATCCCTTTTCAATGACTGCAACATAGTCAGCAGAGTACAGCTGATTTCTTGTCTGCACACCGGATTGAAGATCCCCAATGATAGAGTTGGGGGGATGATTCACACTGATCCTAGTCACAGGTGTCATAGGAACGACAATTTCAGTATCAAGATTTATGACAACTGGTTCAGTATCCGGGTTTCTTGATGCTTGTTCAGTAGCTGTGGAGCTCTCTTCTTGATTGACATTATGCTCATTGTTAGTCTCAGCTGCTTCGTCATCATCTGATGACTCATCATTCTCGTCCTGAGTGGGTGTGGAAGATCCCGAAGCACCACTGGCTGGTGTCATATTACTTATATCCAGATTCGGTGTATTTAGGACATCGTACATCATCTGGGCAGCAATCTCATCATCTGAATCAAGCTGAGGGAGGATGAAAGATTTGAAAAAGCCATCGTAATCGAAGAATGATGATGGACCTTTTCCAGTAAGGGGGTGGTGTATCTTTGTATATCTACGTTGCACCACACTTCTACCTGACCCGTTGAGTTGTTATAAACCCGTTTGTCTGGTATGCTATATCCTAGAAATATCCCTTGATCGGTTTTCTCGCTGAACTTGCCCTCCTGAGTTTTCTTCAGCAACGTACATGGAGCTCTGAATGGTTCCGGATACTCCAGGTTCGGTTTGCGCTTCTGAAGCAACTCATAGAAAGTATTCCCATGCCGCTTGACTACTAACACACGATTAAATGTGTAGCAAGCATTGGCAACAATTTCATTCCAGAACTGTATTGGTAGTTTTGAATCTGCCAACATAGTCCGTGTTGTCTCGATCAAGCTCCGATTCTTTCGTTCAGCAACTCCATTCACCTGTGGTGTGTATACAGAGGTGAACTGATGAATAATTCCCTTCTCTTTGCAGAAAGCATCCATCCACTGATTCTTTAACTCTGTTCCATTGTCTGAACAAATCTTTATCACTTTCAGCTTGTAGAGGGACTCCAGTGTTGTGACGAGAACCTTGAACGACTCAAAAGTTTCTGAAACTTAGCTTTCAAAAACATCACCCAGGAGAAACGTGAGTAGTCATCTATGACTACAAAGCACTAACAGTCTCCGACGATACTCTTCATGCTGACAGGACCGAATAGATCCATATGCAATAGCTCCAGGGGCATCTCGATAGAGTTAACGTGCTTGGTCTTGTGAGACTTCCTGGTCTGCTTTCCCTTGTTGCATGAGACACAAAAATCAGGAAGTTTTTTGTTCTTTACAGTAACTCCCTCAACTAAGTTGTTATGAATCAGATGATTCATCTTCCTGTGATTTATATGTCCCATTCTTCTGTGCCATGAGATAGACTCCTTGTCTGTTGCTTTAGACAAAAACACTGAACATTAGACTCAGTAGTAGAAGCATTTGACATATCTAAAACATACAGATCATTGTACCTAGATGCTGATATTAATACCTGCTCCTCTGGAATCTCCATCTCTTTCTTCAGAATGTAACACTTTCGATTGTCAAACATCACTTTGAAGCCCTTGTCACATATCTAAGACACTGAAAGCAAATTGTTTTCTAATTGTTGAATAAAATTCACTTTATCAAATCTTACCTTTGCATTACCTACTTCTCATTGTGCGGTAATATATCCTTCTTTGTTTCCAGCAAAGGAAACGTGTCCCCCTTTAATTTGTTTGACATTGAAAAGGAGAGACTGATTTCCCGTCATGTGCCTGGATGCCCCGCTATCTACAATCCATGTGTTGGTAGAAGCACTATAGCGGACAACCTGTGCAGATGTAGACGTGCCAGTCATGAAAGCAGTTTGAGGTTCCTATTGTGCTTCAGATTCTGCATTCGGTTCATCCTCAATGAGTTGATCAACAGCAGCTAAGGATTCATTAGCATCCAGCTCTACTGAGTTCTCCCCCTCACTCGCAGAGTCATCATTCAGATCATCAAAGAGAGCAATGTTGGCTTCACCATCAGATAAAAATCGGAAGGACCAATCCTGTCCTTCATCACCTTGAGCAACCATTGCCTTCGAATCATTGCTTGTTGAAGCTGTCTTTCTCTCTTTATCCTGTTTGTTGAAGGACGAGAACTGGTTCCCATTGCCAGTCTTCTTCGGATTAACACACTCTCGCTTGAAGTGTCCTTTCTCCCCGCAGTTGAAACAGGTGACCTTTGACTTGTCAAATCCAAAAGTAGTATCTTTAGTAGCCACCAGATTCTGTCCCGTCTTCTTAACAAACTTCTTTGCTCGTCGCACAGCACTCGCGAGAGCCCACATGATGTCCATTCTTTCCAATTCATTTTCATCCACCTGCTCATAGTCTTCATCAGCCAAGTGGCAGTTACCAATCTTCCTGCTACTAATCCATCATAAAAGTGAACCACAGCAGCAAGTAAGTCCATGTGCTCCTTAGCCACTTCCACAGTTACATTTCCCAGATTTTCTAGTCACTAACTTTGTCAATTGGGCTTCTATAGTACTGTGTTGAACCCCTGATGAAACATTTGACTCACCACTAGATGATGAGCTTTGACCAGCTGCAGATGTATTAGATACAAAAGCAGTCTACAGAGGGGCAGTGGAAGATTTTGCAGTAGGAGTCACGTTGTAGAGAGACGGATCCTGAGTGTATGATCCCTTCTTGGCCTTGTACTTGTGTCTCACCTCTTCTTCTCTCAGTTTCAGGATGAAATCATTGATATCCAAAGTCTCCAGCACTGAGTTATATCTTAAAGTGGAAATAAATGAATCCCACTTCTCTGGTAGCCCATCAGCCAAACTTGCCACTTTTTCTTCCTTAGACGTTGTAACACCATGAGTGTGAAGTTCACTCATGAAATGATAGAAGCAGTCTATAATATCATCCAGACTCTCGTTTCCGATAGCAGAAAAATTATCAAATTCATTCTTAAATGATTTGGCCTTTAAAGACTTCAGTGTTGTGCTCCCTTCATACCGTTTCTCAAGAGCATTCCATAACTTTTTGCTCTGCTTATGATCTGAATATTGATGGAAGATATCTTTAGGAATTGACTGTGTCAACATAGCATAGGCTTTCTTCTCTGCATTATATGCCATCTTTTGTGCATCACTTAATCCACTCAAAGTAAGGGGTATACCATCAGCTCCAACTGGCATATTGTAGCCAGTCTCAATAGCATTCTAGAGATTTGTGTCCACTCCACTAAGATGAATCTCAAACCGTTGCTTCCATTGAGGAAATTAATCAAGAGACAAAAGCTTAGGTGGTTTATTATGGTTCCCGGTCTCATTTTCCAATAGCAATAGGTTCTGGATCCTGGAGTCCTTCCCTGCTGAGAATGCATAGTTCTCTGTGTCCATAATGAATTAGTATTAAACTTGAAAACCAAACTGTGTATGCGACTGGGAGGGGCGACTAAAGGACAACATAAACTCAAATGTGCGATTGAGCTTAGTCGTACGACTGGGCAGGCGATTAGGGCAGTTGTGCGAATGAACAGAACGATTGGGACAATCGTGCGATTGAACAAGTGACTGGGCCAATCGTGCGATTGAACTGGGCGATTGGAGTTTAGTCGTGCGATTGAGTCAATCGTGTGACTGAGACTGCTGACTTTGAAATTTTTCAACCTTTTTCACACAGTTCGACCTAAAACACAATTTTGAATACCCTGGACGGCTACAACTCGAAAAAGACTCAATTTTGAAGGCATGCTCACGTAAAAACTGGATTTTTATGCAGAAAGCACGGATCTTTAGACTAAAAACGTTGATTTTTTCACAAAAACGATTGAATCCACGAAGAATCAAGAGCCAAAGCTCTGATACCACTTGTTAGGACCATGTACGTATGGAGTACAAACTGATTCAACGTGTAACCGAATCAAATAGCGCGGAATTCTATTTGATTGGCGATCCAATCAGGGAGAACGTTAATCCGATCAAATCTAACAATTAGAATACGTTAAGAATATAGTAGGAATGATCAAAAACGTTCTATGAACTTGGAAGGGACGATCTGGATGAACTTGGACGGCTAGGGTTGTGAATTCTTGAAGTATTTTGTTTTTCCACGAATTCAGTGGTATTTATAGGTTACAGCTTTCATTCGTACGACTGAGTCATGCGTATGGCTCAGTCGTGCGACTGAGTCGTACGATTGGTTCATTCGTACGATTGAGTTAGTCTTATGACTCAATCGTGCGATTGACTCAATCACCTGGTTCAGTCGTGTGATTGGACCATTCGCATGGTCCAGTCGTGCGACTGAATCATGAGACTTAGTTAAACACATTCCTGAACCTTTAACAATTCAGAACTATGTCTAACAACTGTATACCTATATAACATGTTCTTATAAGCATGTAACATACAATGATATAAATATATAAAACATTAAGCAACACAATCAATCAAAGAGTTTTCATTACATTAATCAAACATTACATATGTGTAACAAAATGAAAGTCTATTAAATTTGAGCTCACTAGAACTAGAACTAGGGACATGTGTACCAACACAGTTTACTTTGGAAGAAATTTTTCAAAAATGATATTCGTTAGAGTTCTGAAAAATTTAAGATATATTCTCTCTCCCAAGAAATTAACTTGCCTTCGAAAGAACGTTATGTCTTTCATATCTAATAACTACTTTCAAGACATTTACCTTGGGAAGAAATTCTGATATATCTTCCAGAGCTTAAATATGCTTCTAAGTACTTATATGTGTTGAAGGACAATTTTCTTCCAAAAGCAATTAAGTCTCAGCTACTTTACTCACTTATGAATCAAGCTTCTGAGATTTAAACTCTTCCCAAAAGAAATATATCTCTGAAGTAAAAATACTCTAAATATTTTTCTTTCGAAGTAAATTTTCATCAAGCTAAGGAATATCTTCTGAAGTCAAATTGGCTTTGGAAGTTTTTATCAAAACTTTCGAAGACAAATTACATTCAAAAGATTTTTGACTTCCAAGAAAACTACTTTTTTGTTTACCTTTTTCAAAGGTGGGACCGACTTTTGTATTTTAAAGTTTATCATTTTGCATTAAATTTGTCTCAAATCCAGTTCATAACCTAAATTCATCCACGAAGCGCCTTTGTTCTTATCTTTATTTACTTCAAAGCTACTTTAGAATAGCCAACCCTAATCCACGAGACCAACTGATTTTTCCATGCAATTACACAGGCAACATAATCAAGTTGCTCTAGCCATAGTATAAGGGAGGACAATTTAAAAAACGGTGAGAAGCCACTATCTGCCATAGTGCAGGGGAGGACAATTTTCAACACACAACCACCATCAACACTCATCTAAGGCTGGATGATAGAGAAAGAGAATTGTCTTTTCCCAAATCTATTGTCAACAACTCATTCAGGCAGATGGACTATAAGGGGATTAATCAGTAAGAACCTTCAAGAAAGGAAATGTTTCCTCCCAATGGAAGTACCTCCTCCATGTACTTATCCACTCTCTCTGTCCAACAATCATGGAGGTTGGGATCAATTTTCTAAGTACCTTTCCTACATAGTCCATGGAATGGTTCAAAGGGTCAAGTTCAGGTACTCTAAATTTGTTTATACAAATTTGCTTGCAAACTTGTACTCCCTAGAGTGTTATATGTTCCCTAGATATGTTCAACACATTCTTAACTGTGAACTATGCTCATAGTTAAGAGGAACAGGTAACACTCTTAAAGTAGGATAGACAAATCCTTGGATGTTTAAGACAATGAGAAAGTACACTGTGGTTTTCTCAGGGTAGAAACAACCCTGGTCCCAAAAATGTTAGAGCTTATTGCTCAAGTGACAACTTGGCAACACAAGTCAATGTTGAACCCATACCTTCCACAACTGCACCACCCAAACAAACAAATAAACAAACATACCCAGTAAATCCCACTCAAGAGCGAGGTCTGGGAGGGGTAGGTGGCGGCGAGTCTTTCCTCTATCTTGGGAGATAGAGAGACTGCTTCCGAAGAGACCCCCGACTCGTTAACGAAAACCAATAACAGTCGCAATCGCAAACATAAAGTAAGTCAGACAACACACAAGTATAGATTACTTAAATACATAGAAAGTGTGCACCACCCACACAACCACAAATCACCCACATGTACTCAAAAAGATCTAAACAAACCCCTACACAAACTACTCAGGATGTGTAGGGCCCTATACACTCACCCATGCAGGAAGAAGTGGACACTAGAGCTCCCACTTCTCCTAAGGAGCAAACCACTCCCATTACTTCTTTGATCAGTGCAGAGGTTCCTCATGCTTATCAGTCTTAATCCTAAAATTTGAATTCTATGATGATGATGATATGGGATAAAGTGAGTACCATGACTCTCTCTTCTCCACCCCTGCCAAGGACAGATGAGTGCTGCTAAATCACCTATATCCAACTCATATCATCCAACCCAGACTGAGGTGGACCTCCCTGAACCTATTCAGGAAGCCCATATGGAAGATGCTATCACTTTTGCAAGTGATTATATCATTAAGACGTCAACCATGGCAACCCAACCCATTGACACTTCTCTTGAAGCTGTTATGGTGCAGGGTAATCCGGTAGCCAAGAACTCATTAGTGGTAATGAGTAAGAAGACTCTGGTCCTATTATCTCATCCCCCTATGATTCTTCTTTTTAAGACAAGGGTAGTCTGCAATGAAAGGTGCAAAAACTGTTAAGGACATGAACCTATTTAGTTTCAAAGGCCAATCATATGGAACCTCAAGAGGATACCTTACAAAGAAGGGTCAATGACCAACAACTCTAGATCACCGATCTCAAGGACAAGTTAGCTGAGAGACCCCTTAGAAGAACTCAACCAGACACACAAGAATCTATGGATGTGGTGGACCTAACCCTTAGCTCCACTGTGCAAGAGGGTGATGCTACCAAAAAGGGGAAGAAAGTCCTTTCTATAATCAAGAACCTTGGAGTTCTGTAAGATCTAGAGTCAATAGTTCTAGATTCAATGTATAGGCTTAGAAGTTTGATCATCTTTTTGTAATAAACTCTTAAACATATTTATCTTCTTGTATGCAATATATGTATAGGTTAACCTATTATATGTGTTTATTTATATGTTTGATTGCTGGAATAACATCATACTTGGACAATTTCTAAAATTGACCAAGTGTAAGAACTATCTACGGATTAATAGAATGTTCTTCCATAGATATTCAGACAAAACAAGGAATTGTGCTTCTGAAGATCTTCTACGGAAGAAAAAATTGTTGCAGATGAAGTCAAGTGACTTAACTCCTACGGAAGACCAAAGTCCTATGGAAGGATAAAATCTTACGGAAGATCAAGGTCCTGCGAAAGACACAAGTCATGCGGATAGCACAAGTCCAACGGAAGAAAAAAGTCCTACGGAAGACTCAATTCCTATGGAAGACCTAAACACTTGATTGTACGCCAAGTACATCAAGTCAACATGTCAAACACTAAAGTGATGCCATAAATTCAACTTCTACGGACGACTTCACTTTAGTCAGAGAACGTAAATCAAGACATTCTCTGAGTAACATTCTTACCACGATAAGAAAATTACTGTTCCCCTAACAGTAAAATCCCGAGCTATAAATACGAGGCATAGGTGCACACTTTTATGCACTAATAGCTACGGATTGATACAAATCATAACCTAACAACAAACCCTAGCAACCTTAACAGCAATCATAATAATATACACCAAATCATCATCATTAGAACCCTAGCAATCAATTATAGCAATCATTTCAATTGTATCGTTAATCAGTATTAATAGAAAACTTTTGAATGAAATATGTTTTTTTCATTTATTACGTTCATCTGTTTTATATTTATCTTAATTGTTCTTCGTTGATACATATTACGATTGTTATTTCATCATCAATCAATTAAATCAAGAGTAGTGATAATTCCGCGATCACTATTTGTACTATCTAACCTGATAATTCCCTGTTCGATCCTTGGATTCATAAGTTCCTCCCAGAGTATTAGCATGGAGGACTTACCACCCTCACTGGTTGTAACACCCGGATATTTTTAATAGACGAGAAAGAAGGAATAAACGTGAATTAAAGAAGGAAATATAATTTAACCCAAAGTTGAGGGGTTGAAAGTGTCAAGAGAATAAAAGTATCAAAAGTTGGTGCGCAAAGGTGGTATAGCCGCCTATAATGTTAAACCCATGTCTTCTCCTTTTCGACAAGTAAACCGCAGCTATTATTATCATGTTATCAGTTAATTTTAATAGAAGACATAGAAAGACTCAGTCCCCACAGACATTTGGCAAAGAAACCTATCCTGTCCTTAAGTTATTTTGAATGAATGACACCTACTGATTGATTACTTCTTTTGACGTACAGTAAAGATCCCTTTTCCAGAAGAAGCACGATACAATTTGATAGCATTTGATGAGAGCTCCAGGTCAGTACTCACGTACAGTAGAGGAGATCATCAAATTGTACTGATGAACACTCCAGGTCTGTACTACTATACAGCAGAGGAGTTCTTCAAATTGTGTCGATGAGAGCTCCAGGTCAGTACTATCGTACAGCAGAGGCGATCATCACGTTGTGCCGATGAGAGCTCCAGGTCAGTACTTCCGTACAGCAGAGGAGATCATCACTCCAGGTCAGTACCACCGTACAACAGAGGAGATAAGCATAAACAAGACATAACAGTACACAGAGAGGCTTCTATGATACAAATATGGATAAGCATAAAGCTTTAGAGAACAGATGCGAAGGTTTAGAAACAAGGAAGTATAAGGAAAGAGCAAAACAACACAGAAGAGCTTCATTCTTAATCCTTTTTGAACAAGGACTAGTAACTTTATGAAGTCCAAAGATGTCAAGGGGATTATCCGAGTATTCAAGCTTCTTATACTTTGAGTTAAGCTACTGGAGTACTATCTACTTTGCTTTCGGGCTGAGCCTATCAAGCAAATCCCGACACGATACTGTTGACCTCCTTCATATTGTTCAGACATCTCAACAGAGCAGAGGTTCTGCAAAAGAAAAAATGAAAGAGGCGGTTATAAATAATTATTCTCCCCTGAAATTTCTGCGACGAACAGGAAAAGAAATTTCTAAAAGCTATTATTTACTTATTATCATATTTTTTTTAAGTATGAAAGAATAGCGATGAGCGGTGGAGCAACTGAAAAAGAAAGTAAGAAATAAAAGGAAGATTAGGAAAGAACTATAAACAATATAAACATGACAAGTTTTGAGGAAAGATGGATTTAAAAGGATATTAATCCCAGCATGGAAATCAATTCATAAAAACGAGGTTTGTCAAAGGTTTTTGTGAAAAGATCAGCTTTTTGATTTTTTGTGTCAATGGGAATAATATTAATGAAACCCTTTTTCCTGAGCGTCACGGATTGCATGAATCCGTGTCTCGATGTGCTTGGTTCTGGAATGATGAATAGGATTCTTGGCAATCCCGATGGCTACTTCGTTGTCACAGAACACCGGGGTATGAAGAAAGTTGATCCCGTAATCCATCATCTAGTGCTGAATCCATCACACTTGGGAGCAGCAACTAGAGGCGGCAATGTATTCTGCTTCTCCTGTTGAGAGAGAGACAGTGGTCTGTTTCTTGCTTTGCCATGAAACGAGACAATTGCCCAAGTATTGACAACCTCCGGTAACTGACTTTCTGTTTAACCTGCAACCATTGGAATCACTATCTGAGTAAGCATGTAAGTCAAAATTCCCACCATAAGGACACCAAAGTCCTAAACGAGAAGAGCCCTTTAGATAGCGAAAAATTCATTTGACGGCCTTTTCATGGGACTCTTTAGGAGCTGACTAGTATCGAGCACAATATCCTACAACAAAGGTGATGTCAGGATGACTCACTGTAAGATACATAAGGGAACCAATCATGGATCTGTAGAGATGAAGATCAATTGGTTTCCCATTATCATCAGGAGTGAGGCATGTTTGAGCAGTGAAGGGAGTCATCTTAGAAGAAGCATCATCCATTTTAAATTTCTTTAACATTTCTTTAATATACTTTTCTTGATGAATAAGAATTCCCTCTGGCTTTTGTTCAACTTGCAACCCGAGGAAAAAGCACATCTCTCCCATCATGCTCATTTCAAACCGGCTACGCATAACCTCCTCAAACTCTCGACATAATTTTGGATTGGTGGAGCCAAAGATAATGTCATCGACGTAGACTTGCACGATCAGCATCTCACCATCTACCTCCTTCTTGAATAACGTCATGTCGATGGTGCCTCGAGAAAAACCATTGCTTAAGAGATACTGTATTAAAGTCATACCAGATTCGGGGTGCCTGATGAAGACCTTAAAGAGACTTATCAAGCTTGTATACTTTGTCTGGAAAATCTGGATCCTCAAAACCTGGTGGTTGACACACATATATCTCTTCATCAATGTCGCCATAGAGAAATGCACATTCCACATCCATCTGATAGACTTTAAATTGCATGTGAGCAGCATGCGCCAAAAATATTCCGATAGCTTCTAGACGGGCGACATGCGCAAAAACTTCGGTGTAGTCAATCCCTTCTTCTTGAGCAAACCCTTGGACCACTAGTTTGGATTTGTTTCTTACCACGATGCCCCGGTCATTAGGTTTGTTATTAACACCCATTTCGTTCCAATGGGGCACTTGTTTAGTGGAAGATCTACCAGAGTCCACACCTTGAGTTTTCTAAACTGTTGCAATTCTAATTGCATTGATTCAACCCAGCAAGGATCCTGAAGAGCTGCATGAATGTTTTTAGGAACGATTTATGATATAAAACAAGAGAATAGGCAGACGTTAATCAAAACAGATTGACTCCGCGTTCGAACTCCATCAGTGATAGATCCTATTATGTTATCATGAGGATGATCTTTCAAGGTCTTGAAATCGGCAGTCATGGGTGGGATGTGAGTGGGTGGTTGGTTAAGAGATTGTTGATGAGTGGTTAAAAGTGTAGAGGATGGTAAGGTAGAGTGAATTAGGGAAATGGGACATGTTGGTTGTGATGTGGTACATAAAGGTGATGAGGGTTGTGATGTTGACATAGATGGGGGTGGAAGATCAAATGAGGCTGAGGAAGATGCAACATCAACTGATGTAGCATCAATTGCTGGTGTGTTTTGAGGGACAAGTGGTTCGACAAGAAATGGAGTGGGAGAGATAATGTTTGTTGTAACATTGGAGATGGACGCATCATCATCCAAAACTGGAATATTAAATGATTTGAACACTGTATCGGAGTTAAAGAACCAAGCTGGTTCTGAAGGAATAGTAGAAGAATTAGATTCCTGCCAATCAACATAAAATGACTCTTGAATGATACGTGTTCTCTTGTTATATACCCGATAAGCCTTTTGTGAAGAAGAATAGCCTACAAAATAACATTCATCAGACACGGTGTCAAATTTTGTCTTCTGCGCTTGACTATTCAATAAAGTGCACGAGCAACCGAAGTCGAAAGAAGTCGATCAAGGGCTTTCTCTTGTGAAATAGTTCATACGGAATCTTAATCTTGTCTTTGACTATCACACCCTGTTGAGAACATATGAAGCACAATTCACCACCTCAGCCCAAAAGATGATGGGTAAGGAAGATTCTATTAGCATTGCACGTGCAGCTTCAATGAGGGTGCGATTCTTTCGTTCAGCCACACCATTCTGTTGAGGGGTTCTCGCAGCACTGTATTGTCTTAATATTCCTTTGGCAGCACAGAAAGAATCAAATATCTAATTCCTAAATTTAGTACCGTTATCACTTCGGATTGCTATAACCTTCCTCTTACTTATCGTTTCAATCGAAAGAATTAACTTCTGCAGCTCCTCAGCAGTCTCTTCTTTGTGAGCAAGAAATCTCACCCAAGTGTATCTGGAATAATCATCTGTAATCACAAGGCAGAAAGATTTCTTAGCAAATGATTTAACACTAATTGGGCCAAACAGATCAGTATGTAACAACTCGAGGGGATTGGATATGCTATTTTCAATTTTAGGTGTGTGTGCTTTATTATGCTATTTTCCTTTTGCGCATGCCATGCATTTCTCAACCATAGAAAAGTCTTTTAAAGGTAATCCCCTAACAAGATTGTATTTAACTAATTTGTTTATAATTTTGAAATTAACGTGGCCCAATCTGCGATGCCATAGGAAAGACTCAGAGGTGGAAGCTTTAGACAGAAGACAGTTGACAGTAGATGATGAATCCTTTGAACTCATGTCAAGAAGATATGTATCATGCTTACTTGGTGCCCGCATGAGTACCATATTATCTGGAATAATTAATCTCAGATTTTAAAAAGAGACATTCATTGGACTTGAATAAGACCGGAATGCTTTTATCACAAATCTGAGAGACGCTCAACAGATTGAATGCAAGCTCAGGTACATAGTTGACTTTCTCCAAGGTAAGTGAGCCATTGGAAACTTCGCCTTGACCTATCATTTTTCCTCCTTTCTTATCTCCGACAAAAGCCACGAAACCACCATTGATTATTCGATAGTTAGTCAATAAATCTTTAAGTCCCGTCATATGTCTGGAGCATCCACTATCAACATGCCATACACTATTTACAACTTTAGTGGATGACTCCTGCAGGAATATCAGAGAAAACGTTAACCAGGTGAAACAGGAACCCAAGTTTGAACAACTTTTGGTTTAGGAGAAAGAGATTTCTTACAAAAGAAATTCTTAACTAATTGATTTAATCTATTCCCAAAAGAATTTCTATTAACATGTCTATGATGAAGCTGAGGACAGTGCTTAACAACATGATCATCTTTACCGCATCGAAAACAGTGTGGTTTTAATCTAGGTCTATTATGTAATGGAGGTAGGAATTCTATCAATGCATATTTCCTCATCACATTCAGATAATCTAGAATCATCATCACTGTATGTCTCATACATGTTAATAGGGCTGTCTTTATTTGAAAAAGAATGATTATGTATGAAAGAAGATGAGGTGTCATCTGAGATACATGTGGTAATAGTACCACTAGTACTTGCCTCAAATGAAGATGTAATCCTGTCATTAAACACAAAAACTTTAGCAGGGGTAAAAGATGGAATAGGGTGAGAAAAGAATTTTTCAAAAGAGTTAATTTTAATTTCCTCATCACTTTTCATAGTAATATCAGACACAAGATCAACACAATCAAAAGAAGTATCAACATCACAATCCACAACATTTAAAGAGGAAACAAAAACATCACTAGAACATAAAAAAATAGAATCTTTTATAGCATTACTAGAGACAACAACAGAATTTAAACTAGAGTTATGATCTAAAACAAAATGCTGAGGTTCTGGTGTACTAAGGCTAGAACATCCAAGCCTTCTAGTCGGTCCATAATTGTAGTCCTCACGAACATGCATAGGATTCACACCTTCTAAACCTCATAGGGAAGTCCCATCACCACCTTCTCAGCTGCAAGAGCTTTCTCACATTGACACACCGGAGTACTCAACTTGTTTTCCTCAATAGTGGTAGCAACATCATCATTATCCTTTGCTAGCTCTGTGGTTTGAGTTTCTTGCTTCCCAATCTCCTTCTGATTTCCTTCTTTCAACTTCTCCTTCTCGTTCAACTATTCAACCTCTTCAATTTCATCCTTAAATTCCTTGAATGGATCAAAATCTTCCTCACAATTCACCTTCATCTCCTCTTTCACAATCTCTGCCACCAAAGCTTGATTAACCTCTTCTCTTGTCTCTTCTACTTCTGCGCTCCAATCAAAGTTAGAGATCAATGCGGTCTCTTTCTTGTGACTCGTCTCCTCTTTACCCCAACTTGAAACCAATATTGGAATTCCTGAATTACTGGGATCAGTGACAATTGGCAGTGGACATTCACGTTTAAAGTGTCCCAATTGCTTGCAGTTAAAGCATCTCAGCATGGACTTATCGAAACCCAGTTTGGAGTTAGAACTTTGACCTCCAAAATTCTTTCTACCAGTTTGCTCCATACATCTCCGGGCTCTAAGCATCAACATCACCATTTGCCATTGAATATCAGTCTCTTCGAGATCATCGAGATCCACCTGATACATATCCTCCATCGTCATTCCTTTGCCTTTCAAATCCCCAGCTACTAATGCTTCATAACTCTGAACAAACATGCCAAAAAGAGCCATTGTCTCAGCTAGAACAGAGGTTTCAACAGTTGTTTTCAAGTTCCCTTGCTCTCTTCCTGTATTACCACAACCTCCAGAGTAATCACATGAGTTCACTCCTCCTTGACGAGATGCCTGCATCGGAGAGCTTGCAGCGGAAGACAGTAATGCAGCATTCTGAGAATAACCAGATGTAGGCATCATAAACTGATTAAATTCCCTCCTTTTCAGATCTAAGTCAAAGGACTTCAGCTTGTTAATTACGTCCATCAACTTATAGTCAGCAAAATTTCTTTCTTGCTTCAACATTCTCACTTGTAAACTCCACTGAGGTGGAAGAGAATCTAAGAGCTTATTCACTTGCTCAAGATTACCCAACTGATCATCATACTTCTTTAAAGTACTTAAAACGGACAAAAATCGATTAGTAATGTCAGTAAGGTCTTCATTTTTGTGTCCAACAAATGAATTGAACTCCTTTTAAGCTTGGGCTTTCTTGTCTTTCTTGAGATCCTCATTTCTGTCATAGAACTCACACAAGGCATCATACAAAGATTTCGCATCTTTGTGTTCAGCAAATCGATTGTAAATATCGGGTGCAAGACATAGTGTTAAGGCTCCGAAAGCTTTCTGGTGTCGATCAATCAACATTTGATCCTTCTCGGTGAATGTGGAAGAGTCTGTGTTTAGAGATATTATGCCACCAACAGTAATCGTTGGCTTTTGCGGACTAGTGATGATTGAATCCTATTGATTGTGATCGGTGTAAAAGAAGAAGGCCTTGAGACATCTCTTCCGGTCTTCAAAATTGTCCCCGTTTATGAGTTTTGGAGGTCTATTGGGAGAAACACTCTCTAGATCAGTAAGAGTGAGAGAAGTCATCTTTGACATGATAATTTTGCTGAACAAAAAGGTATTTTCACAGAAAAATGTAGTTTTGCTGAGATAGTTTCGCTGAAGCTAATTTCGCCCGGACAAGGATACTTTCGCTGACAATTTCAGCAGCAATTTCGCTAGCCAGAAGCAGTCAAATGCTTAGTTTCGCTGTGAGTTTTGCTGGAAACAAGCTTGAACTTTCGTTCAGGGTACTTTCGGCAGCAATTTTGCTAGTAAAGACACACGAGCATAGATGAACTTTCGTTCGAAAATTCTAGTTTTGGGGAAAACAGCAAGAGTGAAAACAGTATTTTCGCTGGAAGAAAAGTATAGTTTCGCTGGAAGAATACTTAGTTTCGCTAGATGAACCAGAAGACCCTTTAAACCCCGAAAAAAACAACCTGAAATCACCCAAATCTTAATGTATTTGAGAAATGATGATTCACAAATCTTCCCCAATCAAAACAAGCAGAATTCAATCAATTTCCATATCAAATACACTCTAATTTGATATAGAAATGAAAAAATAACAGTATTGAACAAAAATAACTAAAAACCTCAAACAATCAAGAGCACTAAGGCTCTGATACCATTTTGTTGGTCCATTTGATCGGTTTTTCAGTGTAGAAGATGGTTTGAATCGTTCAATACCATAAACAAACAAGACACGTGAAGAACAAAGAAGACCAAAATGTATTCAAAGATGATTAAATAAGCAACAATACCAATGAAATAAGATAAGCTCACTATGTTCAATAAGAACCAACTTAGAATAGCCTCTTGCAACAGAAATATTCGATTAGGGTTTGCAAGGATACCCAACAATGCACAAAATGAAGTCTATATATAGCATTCTTAGTTTCACAGACAGTTTCACTGCAAGTGAAACTATGCTGCCAAAACTATAGTTTCGCCCGGCAGAAACTGCAGTTTCGCCGGGTGAACTTACAGCTGACTGTGAGCGAAACTATAGTTTCGCTCACAGTTTCGCTGGACTTCAAAAATAGATGAATAAACTGAACAACTTACAAAAGAAATCTAACATAAATCCTATTACATAGAAACATAAACAAATACTAATCTAAGGTGAGTGCAACCTATACTTGATCTTCAGTTCCCCATGCCTCCAAAATACCATGCGCCCAAATAGTGTCCATGCACCTAGAAATTGCCTAGAATGACTAAGTATTGAGCCATGCGCCCCAATAGTGCCCATGCGCCCAGAACCTTCCCATGCGCCTAGGTGTTCCCATGCGCCCAGAAAGCCATGCGCCTGCATAGGGCACATGCGCCTGCATAGTGCTCATGCGCCTGCATAGTGCTCATGCACCTAAGACTGAGAAATTATTTTCTGAATTTTAGGAAAAATGTAAAGTGTAGGCTTTGACTTGGGATGTTCCCGGGGGTGATGTGAGTTGACTTTTGGGTGAAGGATGATGTGTGATTAGATAGGGATGCTAGATGATGATGTGTGATGTCTAGATGATGATGTGTGCTGACTAGATGATGAGGTGTGATGATGCATGATGATGTGTGATGACGTGTGATGTAAGTTTTGTTCCTTAGTACGTATTATTTACGTGGCTTCACGTAGTGCGATTATGTTAATATACATAAAGTATTATCTTAACAAAGCGAAAGAATTAAGATATTGAGAAGTGGAACTTAATGAACGAATGAAAGCCTTGCAAGCAAAATGGAAAGAGGTTCACAACTCCATGAGGGTTGTTAGAACAATTGTGTGTGGAATATCGTGCGATTTTGGCTAACTCATGAGGGTTCACACACAGTGGGAGTCAGTCTTGGTGGCTGCTCCATACGTGCGATGTGGTATTAACTATTTGTTATGTAGCGTGCGATTTTGGCTGCCTCATGAGAGTTCACACAAACAGGGGAATCAGTCTTAGTGACTGTTCCATACATGCGATATGGGATCCTTGTCATTCGACCTCAGAAATCGTGGCTGCGTGCCATGAAGAGCGTAAAGCTTGACAGGATCTAGATTCAGTGAAAGATAACAATAAAAGTGCGAAAAGTGCGAAATGTACAAAATGTGCGATGTGAACGAAATGAATGAAACATGCGATAAGAATGAAACGTGCTATAAGAACGAAATGTATGATGTGTGACCACGTGTGATAGTAAATAAAATGTTTTAACAAGTGAAAGATACTTTATATTTTATAGAACTAGAACTCACTTAGTAACGCTGACTTTTATTTATTTTCCAGTTAGCATGTGATTGTTGCTGAGGATGGCAGGGGCCAGCTACTTGGATTATTTTTGGGATGGCATCCATTTATGTAAAATGACGCTTTTGTGATGTAATGCAAATTATGATATTTTGTAATAGTTAACTACATTGTACTATTCTACAAAAGCAGTTATTAATACATGAAATGATTTTAGTTAAATGATTCCGCTGCAATATTTTAAATAAAATGTGCGATTTATGTGCGATGAATGACCAACTGCGAGGTGCCCGGGAACGGGGCCTTACAAATTGGTATCAGAGCCAAAGTTTAAGTTAAATGGGTAAATATTTTCAAAAGAAACCTAAACTTAAACTGACAATGGGACAAAGGGAAGGGATGCCAATCCGAGTAGTTACGTGCCATCATGTATTTTCTTTAATGTTAACTGGTATTACGTGCGCATGTATTTGATCTGTTTGCCCTTAGTAGATTTAGATACTAATGTAGTCAGGATAGGAAATGCTTGGGGTATGAAGAGTAAAGTAAGTGGCTAATCACAACTGGCCACTGTAATTAGGGACTTACTATACTTGACATAGACTGAGCTACTAACTTGAATGACCATGTTGGTGTTTGAACCTTATAGTGTGTTAGAGGATGGCTGGGGTAGATCTTCTAAGGCTTGTAGAGGTTGAGCACGAGGAGGACGTGGTGCTGGAGCACGGGTCACGAGAGGAAGGCCTAGAGCAGAAGAAGTGGCTCATGAAGGGCCTAAGACTCCTCATCCGGAAGATGGTGATGAGAGTGCCAATTTGAGGGCCTCAGTGAAGGAGGCTGTGGTGGAGGAGGTTCACCAGGTCATGCGGACAATCTTACCGTCTGTGGTGATTGAAGTAATTAAGGCTGTAAGGGAAGGAGAAAGGAAGGAGAGGAATAGGTCCTCGGGAAGGGGAGAGCAACCCGAGACCGAGACGGTTGTCTCCGATGATAAGGAGGAGGAGGAGGTTGTGCCCGAAGCAGCTCAGGGCTGTAACTATAGCGCATTTCAAAGATGCAAGCCCTCTACCTTTGATGGTAATGGCACTGCTTCTGCCGCCCACAGATGGGTGAGAGAAATAGAGGTTGTACTTAATATCAGTGAGTGTCGGGAGGATCAGAAGGTTAAGTTTGCTGCCCACTCGTTTGTGGACTCAACTTTGTGCTGGTGGGACAATATTGTCCAAGCTGAGGGTAGTAGGGTGATTGGAAGAATGAGGTGGAGTGAGTTGAAGAAGTTGGTGATCGAGGAACTTTGTCCTCACAGGGAACTTGACAAGGTTGAAAGGGAGTTCCTGCAGTTGGAAGCGGGAACCATGACACACCAACAGTACACCACCAAATTCAACGAGATGACGCGACTGGTGCCGGATCAGGTGACACCTATGTCACGAAAGATTAAGAGGTATGTTCAGGGTTTGCCGGTGGATATCCGCAGGCACATGATCACCGCCCGGCCAGGTACGTTCAGGTCCGTGGTTGATTTCGCTGGAAGGCTTTATGATGAGTGAGAGGAGGTGATAGCTGAGGTGAGCAGGAAAGGTGGTGGTGACCGGAATTGGGATGAGAAATGGTTTAGACGTGGCGGGGCCGCTCTAAACAATAAGGTTGCGAGGGTTGATGATCGACGTGTGGTCACACTTCGTGTAGGGTCAAAGAGATGTGGTAAATGCGGGAAGGAACATTCGGGAGAGTGTAAATTAGGATGGAACATGTGTTTCAAATGTGGGAAGCCTGGTCACATGGCGAAAGAGTGTGGGGTTATAAGGTGTTATAACTGCAATGAGAAGGGTCACATAAGCCGGGATTGCAAGAAGCCAAGGGCTGAGAGTTCTGGAGGAAAGAAGAAGGATGGAACTGAAGGGTAGAGGGCAAGCGCCAGAGCTTTCACAATGACCAAGGAGAAGGAAAGGACGGACCTAGATGTGGTGTCAGGTACGTTTCTAGTAAACCAAACTCTTGCTTCTATGTTATTTGATTCAGGTGCTAGTAGAAGTTTTATTTCTATTACTTTCTGTGCTAATTTGCCTGTTAGTAGTAGATGTTTTGATGAGCCCTTTGATGTAGAAACTGCCATAGGTAAGTCTACTAGAATTTCTGACTTGATTGATGGTTGTGATATAGAACTAGAAGGTCATAAGTTTCCTGCTAGACTGTTTGTGATGACCTTAGGTGTGTTTGATGTAGTCCTAGGAATGGATTGGTTAGCGGACTATGAGGCGAACATCGTGTGTCGCAAAAAGATGATTAGATTGACAGCGCCTGACAGGAGTTCGGTGACGATATACGGTGATAGAGTTACGATGATTCTGAAAGTGATTTTGATGGCGGTGGCGGGAAAATGCATGAGACAGGGATGTAGTGCCTATCTGGCCAATGTAAAAGATGTGGACACGTCAACACCACAGTTGTCTGATGTACCGGTGGTGTGTGACTTTCCCGATGTGTTCGCGGAGGATTTATCAGGTGTGACACCAGATCATGAAATCGAATTTCAAATTGACTTGGTACCCGGTGCTCAATCTGTCGCTAAGGCGCCATATCGTTTGGCTCCCTCAGAGATGAAGGAATTAATGGAGAAACTACAAGAGTTGCTGGATAAGGGTTTCATTTGGCCAAGTATTTCTCCATGGGGTGCCCCGGTCTTAATCGTGAAGAAGAAGGACGGTAGTATGAGGATGTGAATTGACTATCGTGAATTGAACAAATTGACAGTAAAGAATCGGTATCCATTACCGAGGATTGATGACTTGTTTGATCAACTCCAAGGTGCCAGTTGGTTCTCGAGGATAGATCTTTGATCTGGCTACCATCAGTTGAAGGTGAAGGAGCAAGATATACCTAAGACAGCATTTCACACGCATTATGGACACTACGAGTTTCTTGGTATGTATTTGGTTTAACTAACGCGCCAGCTACTTTTATGGACTTGATGAACTGAGTGTGTCGGCCGATGTTGGATAAATTAGTGATTGTGTCTATTGATGATATCCTGATATGACGCCCTAAACCCGGCAGGGCACCGGAGGCACGTCACATAGTTGGATTAACATTCTAAATACAAATCAGAGCCTTTATCATACAGCGGAAGACTAAACATAATTACATGTCAACCCAACTTTATAAAAACAGTTTTCATATTATAGTATTTGATTTTAAATATCCTTTTTACATTGTTAATAGGTCCTACATCCTATGCCAGCAGCTACTCCGGGATAGCATCCTTAATTAGCTCATGCTTGCTTTCCTCTATTATTAGAGGATTCTTCCTTACCTAGCACACATACAACACACTCAAAATATAAGATAAACTGGTGAATTCTAAATTTTTGTTAAAACATTAACGACTTCTCATCACATACAAAAGTCACATTTATATTGGCAATATAATAAAATCAACTTTAACTTTACTTTGTCCCACCGGACTCGTCCCACCGGACGTCAGTTTCCCTCCAGAAACTATAATTACTATCTCTCCTCCAGTAGGATGCCAATTTAATCATCTAGGGTCGTCACCATAAGATGTTCACAAAGCTGAGTGATCGTCATCACTCCTTTTCATTGTACAGTCTACACACACAGGCATCTTACCCTAACTGGCCTATTGAGATTTACATTACATCAAAACAATTTCTTTACTTATTGCCAATATTATCACATTAATTTACACACCATACATTCTTTCTTTTAGCACTAGTTTCAATATATTTTCATCTGTCATTAAACCCCATTTGACCTATTGGAATCATTACCATCACGTAATGATTAACAATGTTCAGATAACCATTCATTGTCCCAACCATTCATCCTCCCAACTTTACCCTAACAGCCCCACGAGCTGTTAGTAATGTATAACATTATTATCACAATTCTGGTGCTAAACATTCAAATTATTCATCATTGTATGTATGCTAGCCCACATGTTAAAACCACACATTTGAAAAGGGCTTAGAACTCACCTTATTAACTCCCTCACGACAATCTACACAGTCCACGTACACGAGATAACTAATCATTCTTCTAATCAAGGTATATCTAAAACAATAAACCTTGATTCAATAAACTATTCTCAAACAAGACTCTTATGCGAATGAATACTTATACGAATGAGCACTCATGCGACTGGACCTCTGTGGATGAACATCCAATCGTGCGAATGGACCTCATGCCACTGAACCTTCAGTCGTACGACTGACCATTCATTCGCACGACTGAGTCCTCATTCGTGCATAGTGATCACTCGTCTTCATTCGGTCTTCTAACCAGGCGACTGGGTTCTTAGTCGCATAACTGAACCTTTATTTGCACTCAGTCGCTCGACTAGACTCTCATTCGCACGACTGAGGCATGCGATTGAGCCCATTCGTCTGAAACGGATCAGCAGCTGTGTTCTTGACGTTTTTAATCCAAACTTACTCAAAATTTGTGTTTTAACTATCCAAATCATGCCATATTCAAAACAGATCATATACACATCGTTTACGATGGCTTCGGATCATTATTTTATTAAAACTTCACAAAAACTCAGATCCAAATTCCCGAATTTTAATTTAGAAAAGAAACAGACCAATTCAATGATTTAAACGTGTTATTGGATCAAATTCAATCATATACACAGCTTATAACATATCAAAATTGATCCGTGACATCAAAAACTTACCGAAACGGAGTTGCCTTAGTCAATTTCGTTAGAACAGGGGTGTTTGGGTGTGAAGGTAACAAGGTAATGGAGATGGTGCAGATAGGAATCTGCTTTTGAACTCTCTGCACCGCCTTACTTATCCACACATACATCTTAACCGCCTCACACCCAGTCGCATGACTGAACCTCATTCGCACGACTGAATCGTGCGACTGAAGCCCATACGCCTACCATTCGTGCGATTGAGTCTCATTCGCTTGTAAGGGGTGCGACTGAATTTCATTCGCATGCAAGTCATGCGATTGAACACCAATCTTAACAAACAAACTCAACTTACTTAATTAAACATAACTATAATACAATTACAAGTCCGGATTTAGAAACCGGATGTTACAACTCTCTCCCCCTTAAATAGGTTTCGTCCCCGAAACCAACTATTCAAACAACTGGGGATAATCTCTTCTCATCTCATTTTCCGATTCCCATGTGAAACCAGACCCTTTTCTATTCGACCGCTGTACTTTAGCTAACTCAATGGTTTTATTTCTCAATCTTTTCACCTTTCTATCCACTATAGCAGTAGGTTTCTCAACATAATTCAACTTATCATCCACCTCTATATCATCTAAAGGTACGTATGCATTTTCATCGGCTAAACACTTGCGCAACTGTGATATGTGAAAAGTTAGGTGGATTCCATGCAACTGATCAGGTAATTTTAGTTGATAGGCTACTTCTCCAATTCATTCTATAATTTTAAACGGTCCTATAAAATGAGGACTCAACTTTCCTTTCTTTCTGAATCTGATAATCCCCTTCCAAGGAGATACTTTCAACATAACTCTATCTCCTACTTCAAACTCTATATGCCTTCGCCTTTTATCTTCATAAGACTTTTGTCGATCTTGAGCTGCTTTAAACTGAGCTTTGATCTGATCCAACTTTTCATTTGTAGCCTGTACAATTTCCAAACTACCCAACTCTTTCTGCCCAATTTCTCCCCAATATATCGGACTCCTGCACTTTCTGCCATATAACATTTCATAAGGGGCTCTTCCAATTGTGGAATGATAACTGTTATTGTAGGAAAATTCAACTAATGGAAAATGACTATCCCAGCTACCACCAAAATCTATAACACAAGCTCGTAACATATCTTCAACTGTTTAGATAGTCCTCTCAGTTAACCCATCTGTTTCTGGATGAAAAGATGTGCTGTGTAATAAACGAGCACCCATATCTTCATGAAACTTTCTCCAAAACCTCGAAGTAAAATGTGTATCCCTATCCGACACAATAGATAATGGCACTCCATGACGAGCAATAATTTCTCGAATAAATAGTTCTGCTAACTTCTCAGAGTTATAAGTTTCTTTGATTGGTAAGAAATGCCCGCTACGTGTCAATCTATCCACTATGACCCAAATGGTATCATAACCTTTAGCTGTACGTGGAAGCTTAGTTATGAAATCCATTGTCAACTCCTCCCACTTCCATTTTGGAATCTCTAAGGGTTGAAGCTTACCATATGGCTTTTGATGCTCAGCTTTAACTTGAAGACATGTCAAACACCTATTCACATACTGCATCACATTAAACTTCATACCTGGCCACTAGTATTCTTGTTTTAAGTCTTTATACATCTTAGTAGCACCAGGGTGTATAAAATATCTGGATTTACGAGCTTCATCTAGCGCCAACTCTCTTATTTTAATTGGAACCCACATACGACCACATTTTGTCTTAACCCCAAAATTATTTTCTTCCAAATCTTTTGTTTGACCTTTCATTCATTCTCGTTTCACGTTCTCCTCCTTTAATGCTTCTAGTTGAGCTTCCCGTAACTGATACATAAAATCTGGGGTTATCACTAACTTATATGACTTAACTCGAATCGAAGGGTGTTCATTCTTTCTGCTTAACGCGTCAGCAACCACATTTGCTTTACCAGGATGGTAAAGTATTTCACAATCATAATCTTCACCAATTCTAACAATCTCCGTTGGCGCATGTTTAATTCTTTATGATCAAAGAAATATTTCAAACTCTTATGATCCGTGTAAATCGTACATTTCGTTCCATATAAGTAATGTCTCCATATCTTCTAGGCAAACACCACTGCTGCCAATTCCAGATCATGCGTTGGATAATTCCTTTCATGGTCTTTCAATTGTATGGAAGCATAAGCTATTACTCGTCCCTCTGCATCAATACACTACCTAAACCTTGATACGAAGCATCTGACTAGATTACTAAGTCTTCATTTCCATCTGGCAACGACAACACTGGTGATCGAGTTAATTTCTGCTTCAGTTCTTGAAATGTATTTTCTTGTTCTGATCCCTATACGTATTCTTCATTCTTTCTTGTCAGCTTCGTTAACGGGGATGCAATTTTGGCAAAATCCTGAATAAATCTTCTATAATAACCAGCCAGACCCAAGAAACTGCGGATTTTAGATGGCGTCTTTGGAGGACTCCACTTCATTATTGTTTCAATCTTTGCAGGATCTACTAAACTACCTTCTGCATTGATCACATGTCCTGAAAATTGTACTTCCGGCAACCAAAACTCACACTTAGAAAATTTTGCATTAAGCTTTTCTTCTCTCAAGCTTTCCAACACTTCACGAAGATGGCAGGCATGATCTCCCTCATTCTTTGAATAGATCAGTATATCATCAATAAACACAATTACTGATCGATCTAACATTGGCTTGCAGACTCTATTCATCAAGTCCATGAAAGCAGCACATGCATTTGTCAGCCCAAAAGACATAACCAAAAATTCATAATGACCATAACGCGTACGAAACGCCGTCTTAGGTATATCTTCTTCTTTAACTTTCAACTGATGATAACCAGAACGAAGATCTATCTTAGAAAACCAACTGGCTCCCTGTAACTGATCAAACAAATCATCTATTCGTGGGAGTGGATACGTATTCTTTATCGTCAACTTGTTTAATTCTCTGTAATCGATACACATACGCATACTCCCATCTTTCTTCTTCACAAACAATACTGGAGCACCCCACGGGGAAGAACTGGGTCTAATGAAACCTCTTTCTAGTAAATCTTCAGTCTGCTTCATTAATTCTTTCAATTCCGATGGAGCTAGTCTGTAAGGTGACTTGGCAACTGGCTTAGCACCCGGAACTAAATCAATTCTAAATTCAACTTCACGATCTGGAGAAATACCCGGTAATTTTTCTGGAAACACATCTATAAAATCTCTAACCACAGGAATGTCCTCTATCTTTTTCACAGGCTTTTGAGAATCGGTCACATATACTAAATAAGATGCGCACCCGCGGCTCATTAACTTATCAGCTTTCATCATAGATACTATCTTTACAGTTGACTCCTCTCTATCGCCATATACATTAATCGTTTTCCCGTCCGATGCTCTCAATTGAATCAACTTCTTATTACACACAATATGGGCTTCATGGTTTACCAACCAATCCATACCCAAAACTACATCAAACCCTCCTAACACCATAGGATATAGTTTAACAGGCAATCTATATCCTTCTAATTCAATAAAGCAACCTTCAATCATGCTACTAATTATCATAGATCTATCATTAGAAGTTTCAACTATAAAGGCTACCTCTAATGGTCGAACTTCACACGCAAGCACAGAGCAAAAATTAACAGATACGAAACTTCAACTAGCACCAGAATCAAATAACACGTTAGCTGGAATCCCATTAACTAAAAACATACCTGAGACTACATCCAGCAAAGCTTTAGCCTCACTAGCTGACATAGAATATGCTCGTCCCTTAGCCACACTTGACCCGTCCCTTGACCCTTTCATCGATCTAACCGGTTCAGGCTTTCTAACTGCTAACTTTGGACATTCACTTCGAATATGCCCCGTTTCTCCACATTCATAACATCTATGAAGGCCTTCACTACATTCATTAGCATAACGTCCCATCTTTCCATATTTAAAACAAGTTCTACTATCGATCATACATTCGCCCTTATGTAACTTTCCACATTTCCCGTAACGTGGCAGCTCATTTCTCACATTACTTTGGAATTGGCCCCTTCCAAATCTACCCTTCTTCTGGAAATTTAGATTCTCTAATCTTCTCTGCGCTGCAGGTTCTTCGCGTTTCCTTCTACTTTCAACAGGAGCAACATCGCTACCAAAAACTTCTTGATACATAACTGCTGCTAAGTTTACCGTCAGCTGGTAACTACCCGGGGCAGATGATCTAACTAACTTTCTAACCTCCCGAGGCAACCCCTGGGTATACCTCAAGATTTTCTTCTCTTCAGGAACCATAAATGTGGCACCAATCTCGCCATCTCTTCAAACTTAGATGTATATTCCCTATGGGACATATTACCTGCCTGAAACTGCTGAAAATTCATCTCTACTCGATCCATCTAGCCTTTCGGGCAAAACTTGTCTCACACTAACTTTTTAAATTCAGGCCACAACATTTTATCAGTAACCTCTTCACCTAACGTTTGGATTATCGTATCCCACCAATACAAAGCCTCACCTATAAACGAGTGGGCTGCAAACTTTACTTTTTGATCCTCCCTACACTCACTCAACTTGATCACGTCTTCCATTTCACGAAGCCATTTATAAGTGGCTACCACATCCATAGCCCCAGAAAATTGTGGAGGACTACATTCTTTAAACTGACTATACGTAACTCCCTTTCTCTCAATAGACCTCTCAGCTTTATCAACATTCCTATTCTCATCAGGTCTAGCTACATTCAAGGTCTTACGAATCTCCTCAGCAATTGCATCACGAAATTGCTGCCTCTGTGCATTCTTTCTGAGGTTCCACCTTGCATTCTTTCTGAGGTTCCACCTTGCATTCTTTCACTCTCCCTATTAACATTTCTTTCTGAGGTTCCACCTTGCATTCTTTCACTCTCCCTATCAGCCATAACCTATTAAAACAAGATCAGGATTATTTGGTACTTGCATGTAAGTATATAACCAGAATACTATAAGTAAAGTAAGGTATTAATAATGTTGGCCAAGTACTATTAATTGTTTACTTTACTTTTACTATTCTTGTTATTCCTTCTCATGTTCGTCCCATCACCTTCTCTTGTTTTAATAAACTATTCTATCTAGCTATCCCTGCTGGCATATCTAATCTCTAGTTAAAGTCTAGTTATTAAGACACTAGATCCCTTTAACTACTGCTCTGATACCAACCTGCGACGCCCTAAACACGGCAGGGCACCGGAGGCACGTCACATAGTTGGATTAACATTCTAAATACAAATCAGAGCCTTTATCATACAGCGGAAGACTAAACATAATTACATGTCAACCCAACTTTATAAAAACAGTTTTCATATTATAGTTTTTGATTTTACATATCCTTTTTACATTGTTAACAGGTCCTACACCCTATGCCAGCAGCTACTCCGGGATAGCATCCTTAATTAACTCATGCTTTCTTTCCTCTATTATTAGAGGATTCTTCCTTACCTAGCACACATACAACACACTCAAAATATCAGATAAACTGGTGAGTTCTAAATTTTTATTAAAACATTAACGACATCTCATCACATACAAAAGACACATTTATATTGGCAATATAATAAAATCAACTTTAACTTTACTTTGTCCCACCGGACTCGTCCCACCGGACGTCAGTTTCCCTCCAGAAACTGTAATTAATATCTCTCATCCAGTAGGATGCCAATTTAATCATCTAGGGTCGTCACCACAAGATGTTCACAAAGCTGAGTGATCATCATCACTCCTTTTCACTGTACAGTCTACACACACAGGCATCTTACCCTAACTAGCCTGTTGAGATTTACATTACATCAAAACAATTTCTTTACTTATTGCCAATATTATCACATTAATTTACACACCATACATTCTTTCTTTTAGCACCAGTTTCAATACATTTTTATCTGTCATTAAACCCCATTTGACCCATTGGAATCATTACCACCACATAATGATTAACAATGTTCAGATAACCATTCATTGTCCCAACCATTCATCCTCCCAACTTTACCCTAACAGCCCCATGAGCTGTTAGTAATGTATAACATTATTATCACAATTTTGGTGCTAAACATTCAAATTATTCATCATTGTATGTATGCTAGCCCACATGTTAAAACCACACATTTAAAAAGGGCTTAGAACTCACCTTATTAACTCCCTCATGACAATTTACATAGTCCACGTACATGAGATAACTAATCCTTCTTCTAATCAAGGTATATCTAAAACAATAAACCTTGATTCAATAAACTATTCTCAAACAAGACTCCTATGCGAATGAACACTTATGCGAATGAGCACTCATGCGACTGGACCTGTGCGGATGAACATCCAATCGTGCGAATGGACCTCATGCGACTGAACCTTCAGTCGTACGACTGACCATTCATTCGCACGACTGAGTCCTCATTCGTGCATAGTGATCACTCGTCTTCATTCGGTCTTCTAACCAGGCGACTGGGTTCTCAGTTGCACGAATGAACCTTTATTCGCACTCAGTCGCACGACTAGACTCTCATTCGCACGATTGAGGCATGCGACTGAGCCTATTCGTCTGAAACGGATCAGCAGCTGTGTTCTTGACGTTTTTGATCCAAACTTACTCAAAATTTGAGTTTTAACTATCCAAATCATGCCATATTAAAACAGATCATATACACATCGTTTACAATGGCTTCGGATCATTATTTTATTAAAACTTCACAAAAACTCGGATCCGAATTCCTGAATTTTAATTTAGAAAAGAAACAGACCAATTCAATGATTTAAACGTGTTACTGGATCAAATTCAATCATATACACAGCTTATAACATATCAAAATTGATCTGTGACATCCAAAACTTACCGAAACGGAGTTGCCTTAATCAATTTCGTTAGAACAGGGGTGTTTGGGTGTGAAGGGAACAAGGTAATGGAGATGATGCAGATAGGAATCTGCTTTTGAACTCTCTGCACCGCCTTACTTATCCACACATACATCTTAACCGCCTCACACCCAGTCGCACAACTGAACCTCATTCGCACGACTGAATCGTGAGACTGAAGCCCATACGCCTACCATTTGTGCGATTGAGTCTCATTCGCTCGTAAGGGGTGCGACTGAAGTTCATTCGCATGCAAGTCATGCGACTAAACACCAATCTTAACAAACAAACTCAACTTAATTAATTAAACATAACTATAATACAATTACAAGTCTGGATTTAGAAATCGGATGTTACACCTGATTTACTCAAGGAGCAAAGAGGAGCATGCCGGTCATATTCAGGACGTGTTAGAAACATTAAGAAAGGAGAAGTTGTATGCTAGTTTCTCTAAGTGCGCATTCTGGTTACGCAAAGTTCAGTTCTTGGGTCACGTGGTAAATCCCGAGGGGATTACGGTAGACCCGGCAAAGGTGGTGGCGGTGATGCAATGGAAGTCTCCAAAGACGCCATCCGAGATCCGTAGTTTCTTGGGGTTAGCAGGATATTATCGAAGATTCATCCAGGACTTCTCAAAGATAGCTTCTCCGTTGACTAAGCTGACCCGTAAGGATGTGAAGTTTGTGTGGGTCAAGATTAGGAGAAGGCTTTTAAGTAATTAAGATGAGGTTAACTCAAGCTCCTTTTATATCATTAACCGAAGGAAGCGAGGACTTGGTAGTCTATTCAGATGCTTCTTACTCGGGGTTGGGTTGCGTGTTGATGCAACGAGGGAAGGTTATAGCCTATGCATCCTGACAGTTGAAAGTTCATGAGGCTAACTACCCTACTCATACGGGAGTGCACAATCGTCATGGACCACTTCTTCGATCAGAAGGATTTGATCATGAGGCAGAGGCGATGGTTAGAGCTCATAAGGGATTACGATTGTGAGATCCATTATCATCCTAGCAAAGCCAACGTGGTGGCCGATGCCCTTAGTCGAAAGGAAAGACCCGAGCCGATTCGGGTGAAGGCTTATCAGTTGATTATGACCTCTGATGTGATGATGCAGGTCAAGGAGTTTCAAGATGAGACGTTAAAGGAATATCATCTTAACTCTGAAAGGATGAGAGGTCTAATCGTAGAGTTGGGTAAAAACACTCTCGGTGTTAGAACCCGATCTGGACGGATGTGGATTCCTCGTTATGGGGATCTACGTGGAAAGATCATGGACGAGGCTCATAAGACTCCATCCTCCATTCATCCCGGTGCTACCAAGATGTACCACTATATGAAGAAGGGTTATTGGTGGCCGGGTATGAAGCGTGATGTAGTAGAGTATGTGAGTAAGTGTCTTACTTGTTTACAAGTGAAGGCGGAGCATCAGAAGCCGTACGGGAAAATCCATCCTTTGGATATACCCGAGTGGAATTGGGAGCATATCACCATGGACTTTATTATGAAGTTGCTGCGTACCCCGAGAGGGTATGATGCCATATGGGTGATAGTTGATTGTTTGACGAAGAGTGCCCACTTCTTACTGATTCGAGAGATGTATTCCTTCGAGAGATTAGCGGATTTATTCATCAGGGAGATTGTATCTCGTCATGGCGTACCGGTGTCTATTGTATCTGATCGTGACACTTGGTTTACATCTAAGTTTTGGATGAGATTCCACGATGCGATGGGGACGAGGCTACACATCAGCGCGGCTTATCATCCTCAGACGGATGGTCAGTCTGAGCGGACGATCCAGACACTCGAGGATATGCTTCGAGCATGTGTGATCGATTTCAGAGGAAGTTGGGATGACCACTTACCATTAGCTTAGTTCTCATATAACAATAGTTATCATGCCAGCATTGGTACGCCACCTTATGATATGCTATACGGTAGGAGATGTAGAGCGGCCGTGTGTTGGGGTGATATTGGTCAGAAAGAATTGGGTAGTATTGAGGTGATCGAGGCTACAACTAAGAAGTTAGAAAAGATCAAAGCCTTCATGAAGGCTATGAAAGATAGGCAAAAGTCGTATGCTGACAAAAGACGGAGACCGATTGAGTTCAAGGTGGGTGATAGAGTCATGTTGAAGGTCTCACCTTGGAAGGGAATCATTTGATTCAGGAAGAAAGGTAAGCTAGGCCCGAGGTATATAGGGCCTTTCCGAATCATTGCTCGAGTAGGAGAGGTGGCCTATCGACTTGAATTGCCAGATGAGTTCATTCCACATTCCATGTATCTCATTTGCGAAAGTACTTAGCTGATAAAGATATGGTTGTACCACTGGAGGATATCGAGGTGGATGAACGACTCAATTACGTGGAGCAACGAGTGGCGATCATCGATCGGAAGGAGAAGAGGCTAAGGAATAAAGTGGTTCCTCTTGTGCGAGTGCAGTTGAAGCACAATAAGGGATCGGAGTCTAGGTGGGAGACTGAAACGAGATGAGACGGCATTACCCACATATGTTGAAGCCCGTGGTGACTACATCTTGAAACTTCCAAATGGTTTGGAAGTAATTTTGTACAATGTTTTGTATGCTCCTAGTTTGACTAGGAACATTATTTATGTAGCCCTATTAAAACAATTTGGATATGTATTATCATTTAATGGAAATGAAATCCATGTTACTATGAATGACGTGTTTTATTTTAAAGCTATTCCCATCAATGGTATCTATGAATTGGTTCGTGAAAATACATTGAATGATAGCTTGTTGTACCAAACTCGTACCAAGAAGCTCAAATCAGATTTGAGTGACACTTACCTTTGGCATTGCCGTCTTGGTCATATAAACAACAAAAGTATACAAACACTATAAAAGAATGGTCTTTTAAAAACAAGTGAATGTGATTCATTTGATGTATGTGAGTCTTGTTTACAAGGTAAAATGACCAAGGCACCTTTTAGTGGCAAAGCCGAAAGGGCAAAGGATTTATTAGGTATCATACATTCGGATGTATGTGGTCCTTTTAAACCTATGACTAGGTACAATGAAAGATACTTCATTACCTTTACTGACAACTATAGTCGATATGGGTATGTGTACTTGTTAACTCACAAACATGAAGCTTTTGAAATGTTCAAAATCTTTCAAAATGAAGTACAAAATCAACCCAAAAGGTCAATTAAAATTCTCCGCACCGATAGAGGAGGTGAATACCTGAATGATGCTTTTAGGGACCATCTTAGAAGTTGTGGGATTATCTCACAACTATCTCCTCCGGGAACACCACAGCACAATGGTGTATCTAAAGAAGAAATCGAACTTTATTGGATATGGTTTGATCTATGATGGCTAGAAGCTCATTACCTTTGTCATTTTGGGGTTCTGCTCTGCTCTCTGCGGCCCGTATTTTGAATATGGCCCCAACCAAGAAAGTGGAAAGGACACCTTATGAAATATGGCATGGAAGGGTTCCATCATTTTCATATTTGAGGGTGTGGGGGTGTGAGGCTTATGTGAAGACTCCTACCTCAAACAAGCTAGAAAGTCGTTTCACTAAGTGTATCTTCATTGGATATCCTAGAGATTCTATGGGATACTATTTCTATGATCCAATAGAACAAAAGGAGTTTGTTTTCAGGAAAGCTAAGTTCTTAGAAGCTAAGTTCCTTACGGAAGGAACTAGCAGTAGAACTGTGGATCTTGAGGAGGATCAAGAACCACAAATCGATACATGTTTGGTTGGCACTAGCACTCAACATGAGGATGTTGAGAATAATCAAGTGGTTGATCAATATACACAAAATGTTCGCAGATCTGGTAGAATTAGTAATCCACCTGAAAGATATGGATTTTTCGTAGATGGATGCTATGTGGTAGATTCTGATGAGCCAACCACCTATCGTGATGCAATGTCCAATTTGGATTATGACAAATGGCTTGAAGCCATGAACGTTGAGATGCAATCCATGTATGACAATCAAGTATGGGACTTGGTTGTACCACCTCTTAACTCCAAAGTAGTTGGAAGTAAGTGGGTTTTCAAGAAGAAAACCGATATGCATGGAAACTTGGATACTTATAAATCTAGACTCATAGCAAAAGGTTTCACTCAAACTCAAGGGGTTGACTATGATGAACTTTTTCACCTGTTGCGATGCTAAAATCCATTAGGATATTGTTTGCCATAGCCGCTCATTATGATTATGAGATTTTGCAAATGGATGTCAAAATCGCTTTCCTAAATAGATATCTTAAGGAAGATGTCTATATGGTTCAACCTGAAGGTTTTGTCGATTCAAAACATCCTAACAAGGTATGCAAGTTAAAGAAATCAATCTATGGATTGAAACAAGCATCGAGAAGTTGGAATCACCATTTTGATGAAGAAGTAATTAAATTTGGATTCATCAAGAACGCTGATGAAGCTTGTGTATATAAGAAAGCTAGTGGGAGCATCATCACCTTCCTAGTATTGTATGTTGATGACATACTACTATTTGGAAATGACATTCCAGCCTTGGAAGGTGTAAAAACCTGGCTTGGAAGTTGTTTTTCCATCAAGGGTCTTGGTGAAGCCGCCTATATTCTGGAATAAAGATCTATACGGATAGATCAAGGTGGTTGATTGGTTTAAATCAAAGTGCATACATTGATAAGATCTTGAAAAGGTTCAAGATGGAGAACTCTAAGAAAGGTACGGTACCTATTCAAAGAGAAACGATATTGAGTATGACTCAATGTCCAAGCTCAAAGGATGAGCAAGATAAAATGAAGGCAATCCGATACGCATCTACTATTGGATCCATCATGTATGCAATGATATGCACTCGGCCAGATGTAACACCCTCAAAATTCATAACAATATAATACGATAAGGAGGGTGCTACTAGTTGGCTTATTATAACAATTCAGAGACTACAAACGCAGCGGAATTTTACATATATTAAAAACTGTTTACATCGTTAACATTATTTACAAGACATTTCAAAACTTTTTTTAAACTTCAAGTACTTCCTTCCCAAAACCCAACATTTGTGGCCAGTATCATACACTATAACCGGAAGCTAACTCTGTGGGGGACCATCACGAGCACCTCTATTACTACCTGGCATGCATTAGAAAACAAACACAAAATCAGATAAACTGGTGAGTTCTAACATACACCATGTTTCAATAGTAACAATTCATCAATTGTTATCACACCAAATGATCCACACACACATTCATCAGTCCATTTATTTATCCCGGTATTGATATGCATATCGAATACCCACACGGTATTTATGGACATCTTTAATCAATTTTAATTTGGTGGGTAAAACTTCCATCTCGCGTGTTGACGGGTCAAACCTCCGTCTAGAAATTGGTGGGTCAAACCTCCACCTCGCGCGTTAACGGGTCAAACCTCCGTCTATAATTGGCGTTGACGGGTCAAACCTCCGTCTATAGTTGGTGGGTCAAACCTCCACCTCGCCATTAATCACCATTTACCATTTTCAACTCATATTCACATCTTTATTTATTTATATGCATGTCAGTGCCCGTTTTGTCAAACAACATTTATCAAACGACATTAACACATAAAAAGAGCAATTAGAACTCACCTTAATATTTTCAGCAAGTAGTTATCAATCCAATTACACTAGGGCTGCTAAAACTTCTCCTTCTCAAAGCAAATCTAAAACAACAACCCTAACTTAGTCAAATTTCCCCTAGCTGACCACTTCACACGACTAAGGCTATGCGACTAGACTCATTCGTGCGACTGAACAAGCGACTGAGCTTAGTCGTACGAATGGACCATACGACAGAGGTGCGAATGAGCTATAACAGGGTTTGTGCGAATGACCTCCATTCGTACGATTGATTCATGCGACTGAACTTCAGTCGCACGTTTGAACAATGCGATTGACTCAGTCGTACGAATGGGCATGCGACTGGGCTCATTCGCCTGAAACGGATCAGCAGCTGTGTTCTTGACATATTTGATCCAAAAACTCAAGTTTTAACCGTTCAGATTATGCCATATTCACAACAGAACATGTATACCTCATTTATAACCATTTCGGGTCCTTATTTCATCAATATTCACAAAAACTAGGACCCGAACCTTCACTTTTCAGTTTAACAGAAAGATTTAACAAAACCCAGATTATAAACATGTTTTTGGATCAATTTCAACCACCTACACAGCTTCACATAATCAAGAATTGATCTGCACCAAGCAAAACTTACCAAAACGGAGCTAATTTACTCAATATAGCAAAAGCAGGGGTGTTGGGGTTCAAAAGAGACGAGAGGGTGTGAATATAGCAGATAAAATCTGCTTCTAACACCCTTAACCGCCTTACTTATGCTACATGCCAATTTTTAGCCGACTTTCTCAATCGTACGATTGGACCATTCGCACGGCTCAATCGTACGACTGAGCCCATACGCCCACCATTCGTGCGATTGGGCCTCATTCGTACGCATGGCGTGCGACTGAACACTAATCCTAATAAATAAATAATTATCAAACTTTTTTGATGTTACAAGTCTACCCACCTTATTTAGGGTTTCGTCCTCGAAACCTGGCTAAAACAACTGAGGGTAGTTCCGTCTCATCTCTTCTTCTGGTTCCCAGGTTGACTCAGATCCTTGGCGATGTGCCCACTGCACCCGGACTAAGCTAATGCTTTTATTTCTAAGTTTCCTCTCCTTACGATCTGTAATGGCCACAGGTTGTTCAACATAATTGAGCTTCTCATCAACCTCAATATCATCTAATGGTACATATTGAGTTTCATTAGCTAAACACTTCCGTAACTGAGAGACGTGGAAGGTTGGATGAATAGCACTTAGTTCTTCAGGCAAGTCCAACCTATACGCCACGTACCCTACTTTCTCCACTATTTGGAAAGGTCTAATAAAACGTGGACTTAACTTGCCCCTCTTTCTGAATCGAATAATGCCTTTCCATGGAGAAACTTTCAACAAAACAAAATCCCCAACTTTAAATTCTAATGGTTTTCTTCTACAATCTGCATACGATTTCTACCTGCTTTTCGCCTCTTTAATACGATTTTTAACTATTTCAAACTTTGACATTGTTTCTTCAATTATTTCACTATTTCCCAATTCGCGTTGCCCCATGTCTCCCCAATAAAGTGGAGTTCTGCATTTTCTTCCGTACAACATTTCAAACGGAGACATTTGAAGAGTAGCTTGATAACTGTTGTTGTAAGCAAATTCAGCTAATGGAAGATGACTATCCCAGCTACCTCCAAAATCAATACTACATGCCCGTAGCATATCCTCCAATGTCTGAATAGTTCTTTCACTTTGACCATCTGTTTGGGGATGATAGGCTGTGCTAAAGTAAAGTCTAGTTCCCATGGCTTCGTGAAATTTTCTCCAATATCTGGAGGTAAATCTGGCATCTCTATCAGATGTAATACTTTTCAGAACTCCATGTAATCTAACTATTTCTTTAGTAAAAATATCAACTAGCTTTTCCACCGAATATGTTTCCCGTATTGGTAGAAATAAAGCACTCTTGGTTAGCTTATCTACCACTACCCAAATAGTATCATAGCCTTTTGGTGTACGGGGCAACTTTGTTATAAAATCCATAGTCAGATCATCCCACTTCCAAACTAGAATAGCTAATGGCTGCAATAATCCATAAGGTTTCTGATGTTCAGCTTTCAACTGGGCGCACGTCAGACATCTATTTACATACTGCATCACATTAAATTTCATCCCTGGCCACCAATAATCTTGCTTCAAATCTTGGTACATCTTAGTCATGCCTGGGTGAATAGAATACCTAGATTTGTGAGCCTCATCTAGTATCATATCACGTAAAGCCAACGGAACCCACATTCGACCAAATCTAATTTTAACACCATGGCTATTTTCTTCTAAATATTTTTCTTGACCAACCATTCTTTCTTTCTTAATATTTCCTTCTTTTAATGCTTCCAGTTGGGCTTCTTTCAGCTGTTGCATAAAATCAGGAGTGATTACAAGTTTATACGCCTTAACCTTAATCGGTTCATACTTCTCCTTTCTACTCAATGCATCAGCAACCACATTTGTTTTCCCGGGGTGATATAAAATTTCACAATCATAATCTTTGATTAACTCCAACCATCGCCTTTGTGTCATATTCAAATCTTTTTGCTCAAAGAAGTATTTCAGACTTTTATGATCAGTAAAGACGGTACACCTCACTCCATATAAGTAATGTCGCCATATCTTAAGAGCAAAAACTACAGCTGCTAATTCTAAATCGTGGGTTGGGTAATTAACTTCATGAGTCTTCAATTGTCTAGAAGCATAAGCAATAACTCTTCCACGTTGCATTAAAACACACCCCAATCCCTGATATGATGCATCAGAATATATTACTAAATCCTCTACACCTTCTGGTATTGCTAATAGTGGGGCTTGTGTCAATCGATTCTTCAGTTCATGAAAAGCAGCTTCCTGTTCTTTATTCCATTCATACTTAACGTCCTTTCGAGTTAACTTCGTTAATGGGGAAGCAATTTTAGCAAAATCTTGAATGAATCTCCTATAGTATCCTGCCGGTCCTAAGAAACTACGAATTTCTGAAGGACTTTTTGGAATTCCCAGTTCACCACAGCTTCAATCTTTGTAGGGTCCACCAATATTCCATTCGCATTCACCACATGGCCCAAAAATTGCACTTCTCTTAACCAAAATTCACACTTCGAGAATTTTGCGTACAACTTATTCTGTCTTAAAGTTTCCAATACTTCTCGAATGTGACAAGCATGATCTCCTTCATTCTTAGAATAGATCAAAATATCATCTATAAACACAATTACCGATTTATCCAGCATCGGTCTACATACTCTGTTCATCAAATCCATGAATGCAGCAGGAGCATTCGTTAATCCAAACGACATCACCAAAAATTCATAATGCCCATATCGCGTACGAAAAGTTGTATTTGGTAGGTCCTCTTCTTTTACCTTCAACTGATGATACCCAGATCTAAGATCTATCTTTGAGAACCAATTAGCACCTTGGAGTTGATCAAATAAATCGTCTATACGGGGTAACGGGTATTTATTCTTGACAGTCAGCTTGTTTAGTTCTCTGTAATCTATGCACATCCTCAAACTGCCATCTTTCTTCTTTACAAATAGAACAGGGGCACCCCACGGCGAAGAGCTAGGTCGGATAAAACCCTTGTCTAATAATTCCTGTAATTGCTTCAGGAGTTCCTTTAACTCAGCCAGTGCAAGTCTATAAGGGGTTTTAGCGACAGGTTTTGCCTCAGGTATTAAATCAATTCCAAACTCAATTTCTCTATCAGGAGGTATACCCGGTAGATCCTCTGGAAATACATCAGGGAAATTACAAACTACTGGAACATCTTCTAATTTCTTCGTCTCCTTAACAGTATCAACTACATATGCTAAGAATGACTCACAACCCCTATTCAATAATTTCTCGGCCTGAATCATAGATATGACTTTCACGCCACTATCATGATCATCACCAAAAATCGTTACCGAATTACCATCTGGTGCTCGCAACACAATTATCTTTCTTTTGCATATTATCTGGGCCTCGAACGTAGATAACCAGTCCATTCCCAATACTACATCAAAACCTCCTAATTTCATCATATGTAGCCTAGCAGGAAATTTTGCACCTTCTAATTTGATAAAACAATCATCTATTACCTCACTGACAACTATAAATTCATCAGAAGCAGTTTCTACTGAAAAAGCAACGTCTAGTTTTGATGGTTTAACTTTTATTAAGACATGGAATTTTATTGATATAAAACTTCTATTAGCCCCTGAATCAAATAAAACTCTAGCAGGTACATCGTTAACAAGAAACGTACCCGACACAACATCTGGTAATGCCTTATCCTCCTCCGTAGTCATCGTAAAGGCTCTCCCCGCAGTACCGCTACTACCACTCACGCCGCCTTTACTCGGTCCTCCCACTACACGAATAGGAACCGGTCCAGGTCTAAGTTTTGGACATTCAGATTTCATGTGTCCCATCTCCCCGCATCCATAACACCGAAGTTCTGGACATCTGGAAACGAAATGTCCAGGCTTCCCGCATTTACGACATGCCGGGTGATTCAGTCTACATTCCCCTCTATGAAACTTCCTGCATTTATTACACCGAGGAGGGGGACCTACAAAACCCCTAGCATTAAACTTCCTCTTCTGCGGCCCACTCTGTCCATACATAGGCATTGAACTCAGTGAAGCTTCCTGATGACTCACCACTTCCTCTTTCACCACAAGTTTCTCAGACTCAGCGACTTCCTCATACATATCCGCAGCCAAATTCACCGTGGCTTGGTAAGTAGAAGGAGAATTAGACTTTACCAACATTCTTACCTTAGGGGGTAATCCCTGGATATATCTTGTAATTCTCTTTGCCTCAGGAGTTACTAAATGAGGTACCAAACGTGCTATTTCTTCAAATCTAGAAGTATACTCTTTATGACTTAAACCGCCTGCCTAAAACTGTAAAAACTTGATCTCAATTCTGTCCATCTCGCCTTTCGGACAGAACTTTTCTATCACCAGTTCTTTAAAAGTTTCCCACGTCAGCTGACTTATGGCGGCCTCACCCATGGCTTGTTCCACTGTATCCCACCAGTACAAGGCTTCTGCTTGAAAAGAATGCACTGCAAAGCCCACCTTCTGATCTTCCTTGCATCTACTAAGTTTAAACGCCGCTTCCATCTCTCGTAACCATTTGTAAGTTACTACTACATCCTTCTGGCCTTCAAACTTAGGCGGGTCACATTCCTTAAAATGCTTATATGATATTGGTTTCTCCACTACCGAATCAACAAGAACAGGTGAAGGGGTTGGTTGGGAAGATGATTTGCCACCTTTCCTAAGGTCGCTCAACATTTCAGGTAAGGTAGTACGCAACACTCGGGCGACTTCATCACCTATAGCTGCCTTAAGTTCATCACCAGAGATCCTAGCTTCAAATCTAGAATTTGTATTACTGGTTTCCTCCATCTATGATCAGAAATAAACCATAATCAAATAATGAGTGATACCAGGATGTTGCATATAATGTAAATTGCTCATAACATTGGCCAGGTGTTATTAATTATTTACTTATTCACATCATCCTGCCTCTTCTCATTATCCTTTCACAGTTTATTTCTAACCTTATCTAAACCACAGAATTATGCACACACATCATACTAATCGTTATCTTAATCAATTACTTTCATTCAACAATCAAATGGATTATCACAAATAATTAAATACTCATCCATACCATAGTTCACCCCACTTCCGATTGTAGATACTGGCACTTCCCACTTTTTCAGTTAAAGTTTGAAACAATCAAATGTTCAAATCTCTTTAACTATGGCTCTGATACCAACTTGTAACACCCTCAAAATTCATAACAATATAATACGATAAGGAGGGTGCTACTAGTTGGGTTATTATAACAATTCAGAGACTACAAACGCAGCGGAATTTTACATATATTAAAAGCGGTTTACATCGTTAACATTATTTACAAGACATTTCAAAACTTTTTTTAAACTTCAAGTACTTCCTTCCCAAAACCCAACATTTGTGGCCAGTATCATACACCATAACCGGAAGCTAACTCTGTGGGGGACCATCACGAGCACCTCTATTACTACCTGGCATGCATTAGAAAACAAACACAAAATCAGATAAACTGGTGAGTTCTAACATACACCACGTTTCAATAGTAACAATTCATCAATTGTTATCACACCAAATGATCCACACACACATTCATCAGTCCATTTATTTATCCCGGTATTGATATGCATATCGAATACCCACACGGTATTTATGGACATCTTTAATCAATTTTAATTTGGTGGGTGAAACCTCCACCCCGCGCGTTGACGGGTCAAACCTCCGTCTAGAAATTGGTGGGTGAAACCTCCACCTCGCGCGTTGACGGGTCAAACCTCCGTCTATAATTGGTGTTAACGGGTCAAACCTCCGTCTATAGTTGGTGGGTCAAACCTCCACCTCGCCATTAATCACCATTTACCATTTTCAACTCATATTCACATCTTTATTTATTTATATGCATGCCAGTGCCCGATTTTGTCCAACAACATTTATCAAACGACATTAACACAAAAAAGGGCAATTAGAACTCACCTTAATATTTTCAGCAAGTAGTTATCAATCCAATTACACTAGGGCTGCTAAAACTTCTCCTTCTCAAAGCAAATCTAAAACAACAACCCTAACTTAGTCAAATTTCCCCTAGCTGACCACTTCACACGACTAAGGCTATGCGACTGGACTCATTCGTCCGACTGAACAAGCGACTGAGCTTAGTCGTACGAATGGACCATACGACAGAGGTGCGAATGAGCTATAACAGGGTTTGTGCGAATGACCTCCATTCGTACGATTGATTCATGCGACTGAACTTCAGTCGCACGTTTGTACAATGCGATTGACTCAGTCGTACGAATGGGCATGCGACTGGGCTCATTCGCCTGAAACGGATCAGCAGTTGTGTTCTTGACATATTTGATCCAAAAACTCAAGTTTTAACCGTTCAGATTATGCCATGTTCACAACAGAACATGCATACCTCATTTATAACCGTTTCGGGTCCTTATTTCATCAATCTTCACAAAAACTAGGACCCGAACCTTCACTTTTCAGTTTAACAGAAAGAATTAACAAAACCCAGATTAAAAACATGTTTTTGGATCAATTTCAACCACCTACACAGCTTCACAAAATCAAGAATTGATCCGCACCAAGCAAAACTTACCAAAACGGAGCTAATTTACTCAATATAGCAAAAGCAGGGGTGTTGGGGTTCAAAAGAGACGAGAGGGTGTGAATATAGCAGATAAAATCTGCTTCTAACACCCTTAACCGCCTTACTTATGCTACATGCCAATTTTTAGCCGACTTTCTCAATCGTACGATTGGACCATTCGCACGGCTCAATCGTACGACTGAGCCCATACGCCCATCATTCGTGCGATTGGGCCTCATTCGTACGCATGGCGTGCGACTGAACACTAATCCTAATAAATAAATAATTATCAAACTTTTTGGATGTTACACCAGACATTTCATGCACCTTAAGCATGACAAGCCGATACCAGCAAAATCCTGGAAGCAGTCAGTGGATGGCTGTTATGAACATACTTAAGTACCTAAGAAGGACTAAAGATATGTTCCTAAACTATGGATCTGGTGATGAGGAACTCGTTGTAAAAGGTTACACGGATGCGAGTTTCCAAACCGATCGTGATGATTCACGATCACAATCGGGATACATTTTCATTCTGAATGGAGGAGTGGTCTCTAGGAAGAGCTCTAAATAGGATGTGGTGGCCTTATCAACTACAGAATCTGAATATGTCACCGCCTCATTGGCAGCTCAGGAAGCTGCATGGTTGAAGAAATTCATTGCCGATCTAGGGGTTGTCCCTTCCATTCAGGACCCCCTAGAGATCTTTTAACGAGGGTGCGATTTCTCAAATCAAGGAACCTCGTGCTTATCAAAAGACTAGGCACATTGAGCGGAGATTCAACTACATACGAGATGAAGTTGAGAAAGGAAAGATATGTATTCGCAAAGTTCACATGGATCAAAATATTGCGGATCCTCTCACGAAGCTCCTAAAAAAGGCAAAGCATGAAGGTCATACCTGTGCCATGGGACTTCGATATTCTAGTGATTGGATTTGATCTGTAATTTCTTATTTGGATATGTGGAACTCTCTTATTACTTGAATAAAATTATTTGGTTATAATATTTCAATAAATGTTCCAATTTAGCATGTTTAATCCATGGGTAAATTGTTTACACTAAATGTCCGTAGTCGTTCATACTTGTGGGAACAAGTATGAGAGTAAGACTATTATGAATTTGGATTGGTGGATATTCATAAGGATGAACATAGAGCAATTGGTTGCTGCCAAAGTTCATAGATATTTGTGGGATGCAAATATTGGACTGACCTGCATCTCAAATATTACTACATGGAATCTTCCTGATTGATCATAAGTAATTTTGAGTAAAGGCGAACATCATTTGGTATCCTCTGACCTGAGATACATATTGGGTCTTGATATTTACCAAATATTATACTTTGGCTCAGTTCTTCGCTGTTCTGAAATATGGAAGTACATAAGTCTGAGTTCAGGTATGATATAAGGTAATTATGAGAGACGTATGTAGTCAAGAAGGGATTTGTCCCTCTTATTGGTTGAGAGTAAGATGTCTAAGGCCTGATAAAGTTAAATCAATGGGAATGATCACTCCGTGTCTCTAGGATTTAACATGACATCTGTGACAAAAGGATAGATGATTGATTAACCTAAAACATTTCAATTATGGTACTTGAAGGGGATGATGTTATTGAATGGCATTTAGTCATACGTATTAAGGGTAGTAAACCGTTGCTAGGCGGTATTTACTGTTTGCATCAATCTTCTATGAATCTTGTGCAGGTGGGAGATTGTAGGATCTTATATGCCCAAGACACATACAAGATTGATGTGGTTAGTACGTTATGATCCAAGTCAGGTCATACCCAATAACAAGCTATACAATCACCAACAAACATTTATTTATTGATAAGATCATACAATGAATGTTTGACACATATTTAGAAAATTGGTTTTCTAAATATTGCTTTTGTGATAGAACAACATTATATGGATAATTTGTTCATGAGATATTTATCTGTTTCATTATTTAAGTTGGTTAAATAATGACATATAAAAGAGTGTTATGTTATAAAATCAAACTAGGTTTTAATTTTATAATTTAGTTAATTGGAAGAGTGTAAAAAATATAAAAGATGAATATGGGTGGGAAACCCATTTTGGTTCAAAAGCTACGGCCACCCAAGGGGCCTTGAAAAACCAACTTTGTCTTGTTTTCTTGCAAGACTTAAACCACTCCAACACTCTTCCATCAATTCTTCTTACACTCCTTTCTCTCACACACACATGCAATAGAGTCTTTCTCTCCTTCTTCTCTTAAGATTTTCAAATTCTTTGGCTGATTTCTAAGTTCATTTTGGCTGAACTTGAAGCTAGTTGTTGGGTGAAATTTCAGGTTCAAGAAGAGGGACAAGACTTGGTGTCATACTACCTAGCAAGTATTGTTTGGAGGGATTGTGGGTATCACGGTTTGAGGTCCTCTACTTTGAAGACTTGCTGCTCAAAGACATCATCATCCTCATCCATTTTCGACCCCTTTAGGCTGCTCAAAGGTAGTTTATGGCAGCCTCTTTGTGGCTGTCCATAATGTGTTGTATGTATTTTCATAGCTATCATCATTCACATATAAAAGATCCTCTTGTTCTTGGGTTTGTTTAAAACTTATAACATCAAAATAAACTTGAAATTTCAGTTTATAAACAATGTTATAATGGTCAACTTCCGCTGCGTTTTTACAAAGTTTAAATGGTTAAACTATGTTTTGTGTTCTATCAAACCCAACACTTTTATGATGTAATGCAAATTGTGATATTGTGTAACAGTTAACTACATTGTATTATTTTACAAAAGCAGTTATTAATATATGAAATGATTTTAGTTAAATGATTCCGCTACAATGTTTGAAAATAAAATGTGTGATTTATGTGCGATGAATGAACAACTGTGAGGTGCCCGGGAACATGGCCTTACACTTGTAGTTGTCCACACTTAACAATCTCCTGAGGTCCATATTGATGCGGACTCACTCATTCAAGGCTTGTTTGAGTAGGATACCCCAAGGGTGTAAGGCCACATTCCCGGAGACCTCACAGTTGGACTATCATCGTATTATTACACATAATCATTACATATTTCATAAAATAAGCAGCGGAAGTAAGTTAACAAAAACCATTCATTTCATTGATAAATACTGTTGTTAAGCAATACAAAACAACAAAATTATTATGCTCGAATGGATGCTAGTCTTGCCCTGCCGAGTAGCCTCCTCTTGTGCCATCCTCAGCAACATTACCTGCCAACTAAAAATGCATAAATGTTAGCATTGCTAAGTGAATTCTAGTTTTGTATGTATTAAGATACCCTGTGTGTTTTATATACAAAAGTAGGCTTCTCAATTACTATACATTACTTTCGTAAGCGAGCACACATCATACGTACATTCATACTATATTCATCATTCATTTCATTCTTTTGTACTTTCATTGTTATCTTTCTTCATCATACTCATTCTTTCATTTCATTCTTTTCATTATCATTCTATTTCATATACATGCTCTCGTTTCGTACTTTTCACTATCTTTTACTTTCTTACGGATCGATGAACAATACCGCGAACATTGTGCATGAAGCTGATGCTGGGCCTGAGGTCTCCAAATAGACCCCGAACATTACGCACGAAGCTGACCCAGTCACCTAGGGCAAGTCATCTCTCCCTTTCATTCGGACCAATGTGCAATACCCCGAACATTGTGCGTGAAGCTGATGCTGGGCCTGAGGTCTACAAATAGACCTCGAACATTATGCACGAAGCTGACCCATTCACCTAGGGAATGCCACAAGGGTCCCGTCAATCTCAATGATTGACCCTGTATGCATCCTTCGGGTTATTTAAATCGCACACAGTTGAGCTAATGACAACATGGTCGTGCACCTCCTTTCTATTTGCTTGTAAGCCATTCTTTCTTTCATTACATTCCACTTTTTATCTTTATTATCTTTCACTTTGGTAAGTTATACTTTACGTTCATTCATATATACATCATACTATGTAAAGTCATAACATAATACTTGACGTATATTATAATATATACGTTTTGAAAACCATTAAAATATACGCATATGCATATCATAAATTCATCATAGCATCATACATACTCTAACAATACACCATCACATATTCATGCTTAAAATTGGCCAATATAGTCCATAAGTCAAACTAGGGTCAAACCCTAAAATTCTGATTTTCCAAAAATTCATAAAATTTTCTATGTGTTAGGGCGCATGAGCACTATTTGGGCGCATGAGGACTGCTTGGGTGTTTTTCCACTATGCAGGCGCGCATGAGCCTCCTTGGGTGCATGGTCACTATTTGGGCGCATCACCCCTATACTTAGGAGTTTTGGCAAAAACTTAGGCGCATGAACTACTATTCAGGCGCATGAGCATGCACTTAGTATTTCAAAGGCATTTCTAGGCGTATGGACTACTGTTTGGGCGTATAAGGGCACTATTTGGGCGCAACAACATACACTTAGACATTCTAAGTATATTTTTCAGGCGCATGTGCCCTGTTTCGGCGTATGACCTCACTTCAAATATTTTCTAAGGCAAAATACTAGGCGCATGGGCCACTATTTGGGCGCATGAGCATCTACTTACATGTTTCTAACATATTTTTCAGTCCCAAATATCAATTCAACCTGTTCTAAGCTTATACAACTCTCCTAACATCAAACCAAGCATTTATCACCATAAAACATTAAACACATACACATGTACATACGGTTACATACATAACATTTATAAAAATGATTTTGCATGCATTTTCAGACATGAAAAACTTTAAAACATATAAAATCAGGGTCTAGAAACTCACCTATTGTAGTCTTCAAGCAACCCTTCACCAAACTTACTTGTACACAAGTTCAAACGCCTAGAACAAGCCAAAATGAACACCAAAACACGTATAACACTTATAAATGGGTTCTAAGGTTGAAAACCTCTCATAAACGAACCAAAAACACAAGAAAACACTTACCTATTGCAAATTTCAGCCTTTCTTCTTTTAAAACCGAGAGAGAACTTCAGTTTTCTCTTCTCTACCCTTTTTCAGTCGAAAGTAGCAGCAACATGATCATAGCATGGGCGATAATGCTTTTAAAAAGTGAAACTTTTCCTTTTTGTTCTGTTTACACAATGCCCCCTTTAACTCTGGCTCCTTTTTATATTTCTCAATATACTTTTATTTTCCTTTTCCATTATTTTGTCAAAATTTTCTGGGTGTTACAAAGGGCTATGTCTACCCCATCCTATCCTTCTAAAAATGAGATAATAGGATGGAGGCATTATGCTGATAGAAGAGCCCTGATACTCCGTAGACTTCAGGGAGTAAGAAGTTTTTAACATTCACACCCCTGAAGTACTATGAAAGTCTTCCTCTAGTTCATATGGCACTTGCCAACCCAAGTTAAACTAGGCAAGTTGACAGACTAGGTGAAAGGATTTAAGAATGGGTATAGTTGAAGAGTTCAGACTGAGAACTTTCCCACATAGACAAAAGGTAGTAGGCAATATTATTAGTCAACTGGATGTTGAGGTGCACCCTAAGATTAGCTTCAAAGGGGAAATCTTGGCTAAAGACCCAGTAGTTGTCTGTGAACCTTGAGATAGGAACTGCTTCAGCACCCATTACCCTAAGTAAGGCACCAGCTGGTAAAGGTGTCTCAAAACCTCTCTCTAACCAAAGCTCAAGTGCAACACCAAGCAATGAAGCCTAAAGCTCTCTCTACCCTAAGTCACACAGGCTTGTAAGTGACAAAGGGAAGAGAAAGTTGTCCTTTGAGGAGATTGAGGATGAGGAGAGAGAGAGAGAGAGGAAGAGCAAGCTAAGGGAGAGAGTTCAAGTGAGACCCCTGGCTTTATAGAAGCCATAATCAGAGTTTCCCCTAGGCCAAACACTCAAAATGATGAGTTAAGGGTAGCCAGATTGAACTATCTGGGGACAAGAAACTACAATATTGATGAACTCATCTCTGTTCCCTTAGAGCAACGGGATGAATTGGCTGATAATGAGTTGTCAAAGGAGAGAAAGGAAATTAAGGATACAAAATTTCTCCTCAAAATCAAGAAAGAAAGAAGAAGGAAAAGACTATACCAAGCTCCTACTATTTCCCAAGTTCAAGAAAGCCCTAAGAAAAAGGTTGTGGCTACTGATCAACAACCTCAGGTAGGTAGGGAACAAGAGAGACAGAACATGATAACCTACCTGAGTGCCACAAGTCTCTATTAGGCAACAACACTTCTTCCTTTATCTTATGAGTATTTTGAATTTGAATAGCTCAAGCAGCTTGAGCAACGCGTGCTTAAAAAGCAAAGAACTACTAAGAGGAAGATGAGGGAAGATGCTGTAAAGTCAAGAGCCATCATCAAAGTAAATTTGAAGAAGTATGCTGATAGGCAGAAGATGGTAAGCTTATTGAAGCTGTATGGATTCTCCACAAGGAGACTTAGTCCAGTGTCTTTATCCACCATAGCTGAGCATATTAGAGTGATCAATCAGAAGATCAAAAGGGGTGAGCTGGTTAACTTGCATTCTCCACCAAGTCAAGCTGCGCCTGAAGTTGAGGCCAAGGTTGAATGAAAAGAGACAACATAACGGGGACATAATACTGCATCATAACCAATTTCATCTTCTGATCCATAGCAGGGTCCTAATCCTTCTCCTTTTGAATCTGTGATGGAGAAGGACCCAACTGAGGAAGACAAACAAGAACAATCTGGTACTACAGGGCAGTCTACTCAGTTAAAATATAGAAAGCAAAAAAGGATGACCATAATAAGGGACAAGAAGAAGAAGAAGTCCAAGGCATCCATCTCTACACCTCAGGATGGGTTAGAACATCCTGAGGGTGCTCAAGAATGGGTTGCTCAACAAAATCCACTTATAATAGAGCCTCTTACCGCTAAGAGACCAATCTTGTCTAGGATGTTTGCTTCTAATCCATATAGATTGTATATCACTAGAGATCAAGGGGGTCACGACATCTACTTCTAGTAAAACATACTTGACCTTCCTCTACATGATCTCTATGACATGAGGAGATACTTTGGAAGTCTGAGGGATCTTGACCAACTAATGATGAAGGGAATGGTCTTGATCCTGATGAGGACTGTCAACGGATGAAGATCAAGACTCAAAACTCTCTTTAGTTTTGGTAGTATCCGCCTAGGGGGAGTTTGTAAGGAATACACTTAGAGGCTGATGCAATGAAAGAACAATTAGAGCTCTCAGCATGCACATTTGAAGTACAAGGAAGTTAGTTCGAAAGATTTGATACAACTCACTGAATTATGCTAAGTATTAAATCTTCCGAAGCCAAAAGACCAAATCTTCCGAAGCCAAAGATGAAGTCTTTTGAATCTTCAAAGACAAAGTCTTTCGAACCCAAAAACTGATTTCTTCCGAAGACAGAGAAGACATGCTTTTTATAATTCACCTTTTGACAAAAGCTAAACAACTTTCCGCTGCCTCATCTGATGACTTACCAACTTATATGAGTTGGTGAAAAGTTCATACTTTTATCAAACTGTAGATTAATGTCTTTTGTTTGTAACTTTTTACTTTTGTACTTTTATCCTTTTTGTAGTAGATAAGGATGTGGGCTATGACATGTTATAGTCACAAGTCAAAAGGCAATTGACCTTTGGACTCTATATTATTTTTGTTATCTAGATTAGTGTTTTCAGCTGAACTTTAAAATCATTCAATATATTCAATCCTATTGATTATTACCTAGTCAATTGGTGTAAGAGCCTTGGCTCTTAGATTCAATCAAAAACCCATTGTTTGATTCTTGATCGATCTATTGATTTATTTTGTATTTGCTTGTGTTCTCCGGAATTAATTTGTAATTAAATCAGAAATAGTCATTGTTTTAATTAAATTAAAATTCAAATTCATCATGTATTGAAGGTACCGTTTGATTGATTGAACATTCTGAAAACCAAACAAAAACCATCTAATTAAAAAGTGTTTGTGAGCAAAATAGCCATAGATTAGTAGAAGTTCCTAATCAAAGGCTTTCATATCTAATTCCAGTGAAAACATCAATTAAAATCATCAAAATTCTAAGAACAGAATGAAAAATTGTTAATCGCATTTCGCGTGAATACTGTTAGTCGCATGTGCTACAATTATGAACTATTTATTGAATTTGCCCTGAATTCTACTGTTTATCGTATTTGTTGATTGACTCTTCATCACAATTGCTTGAACATACTGTTCATCGCATTTGTGATTCATTCAAGTGTTAAAACTGCCACTGTTCAACATCTGTCTAAAGACTGTTAACCGCTTTTGTCTCCTTCGCTATTGACAACATTTGTTCTGTGTAAACACTGTTTACCACATTTGTTTCAGAACCTGGATTGAATCTGGACTTTAGACTGAAAGATGAAGCCACACATAGCTAACGCATAAAGTAGTTATGCTAAATGCTTTGAAGGCTGGACGATGCCACTATAACTAAAGTGTAGTACATTCAATGTATGTGTAGAATTTATGGTAGATATCTCTCTAAAAAGTTATTGTAATTGTATGCAAATCTAAAAGTTATGTGTGAACGAATGTGCATGTAGTATCTGTAATAGTTAGATCTTATTTTGTGGTGGAGTCCATTCAGATTGTAATATTAGTTTCTTATGATTTAATAGTTATTTACGCTCACGTATGATTAAAACTTTGTGTGGTCATCATTTATCTTTGTAGAGAAAGTTTACTATATAAAATTAAAAAAGTCGTTTGAAGTGTACGAAGTTAATTCTAACCATTAATTTAGGAGATTCACGGTTCAGATTATAGATGAAATAATCACGCATGAAATTATGGCTGAAGGGTAATTTCGGAGATATGCTACAATTGTTGATTTTTTTTTTAAAATACCCCTAGTTTTTTTTAAACGTGTATAACTTTTTTATACGACATTATTTTTAAAAAAAAGATTAAACCATAAAATCGAGTATCTTATTTTCTTTAATTTAAGTATGATATTACCATATTTTTAAAAAAAACATTTTTTTTAAAACGTATATGTGTTGTGCGTAAAAATGGCGTGATTATTAACTGCATAATTACGAAAATAACATGCGTAATTATAAATATAGTTTCCGTAATTATTTTTTATAACATGAGTAGTTTTACTTTGCGTAATAACAGATATAACATGTGTAATTATAAATAAAACTTGCGTAATTATGTACCTTTTATGTGTAATTATGGCGCGTACGAAATTACTACTACGTCAAAAAACACGTGTCGCGCCTTGGTGACTTCGTACGTTTCGTACGAAAATATGTGTAATTGTTTTGATTTTAATTCCGCCACACTTAATCTATCTGATTATCAAATAATTAATGAAAACAACCATCTATGTAATGTTTCAACTTGAAATCGACACTCATTGACATAATCTATAACTGGAAATGAATTGTTGATATAAGAAACAAAAGATACAAGTCGATATTATCAGGATCGTATTTATATTATTACAAAATTAATATGAGTTGACTTTCAATCTAGAAAACCTGGAGATTTATGACATCAAATTTAAGCATCAAAAAGCCCCCCTACATTATATTTTTCTATGGAAATGCCTCGATAATCGACTGAAGAGCAGGACGACTAAAGTATCTTTGATATCGCTTTCCAGTTTCCTGTGATATGGCTTTTCGACAGTTTTGAAGTATCTTTATACAATCATCATCGCTCCAATCATGCAAAATCCACTAACCAAAATACAACAACTAGTAAGTAACAAAGAATCATTATAAATAACATGACAGAATAAAGCTTTACCTTCATGAAAATCATTTCTGCAGGAGGGATAGACTCGAACATATCCCCTGCAACATGTGTGATCCCATCATATGCTGGTGCAGTGGAAATAACATGTGACAGATCAAAGTTGATCCTTTTTAGATGCGGACACACCTTCACAATCTCGGAAATCCGTCCTTGTAACTTGTAATGATCGCATCTATGGTGATTTTTTGCGGTACACGCCGTACCCTCGTTGAAAACCCTATTAAACTCCTTGTTAAGTAAAAAAAACTCAAACAACCTCTTCTCCATGAGCGGCTTTAAAAGTCGTACCGCCTTCTTTAATTGATCGACTCAGGAAATGCAAAGGCAAAATATGTTAGAAAACCGAAATGATTTTGATTTGAGCAATTAAAGGTATCAGATAAATTAGTATCATCATTTCCCATAACCAAGGACATGGTTTCATCATTCTAATTGCCAGCTCATTACCATTCATTCTATCCTTGTACATGCTCTTGTAAACGCATATAAATAGTGGGTAGTGGTTCTCATGTAACTCATTCAAATCAATACAAATTCAATTACATACTCTGTGATACTTGTTGACATGGTTTAAGAGCGGTGTTAAAGCTCTCAAACCTAAACTGCTCATCACCTACCAACATTTCAAACCAGCCTTTTTGTTCAAACCTAAGCCACCATGTCCGGAGACGATAGCTTAGGTTCAGAGTTGTCTTTACAACTCGTGAAATTGTTAAAGAATTCGCAGCCCCAAAACCCCAAACTATCCGACAGTTTACAGATCAACCTCAAACTCAACAGCCAAAACTACCCACTATGGACCCGAATGATTCGAGTCGCAATAGGTGGAAAGTCAAAAACTCTACTGAACCACTTGACCAAAGAACCTCCAGGTCAGAATGGCGAAAGTTCCGAGCAGTGGGAGCAAGACGACTTGATCGTGTTCTCATGGCTCATCCAAAATATAGAACCAAAAATTGCAAGCAACCTAACTGAGTTCCCCACAGGTAAAACACTGTGGGAGGCCTTGGCGGTCACTTACAACAGTGGAAAAGATAAGCTAGAAGCATTCAATCTTCATGTCAAAGCTAACGAGATCAAACAAAACAGTACATCTCTTGAAGCTTTTTGGATTTCATTACAGGGTATTTGGGGAGAAATCGAAAGAATCGATCCAAATCCCATGAAATGTCCAAAAGACATCAAAGCGTACACACAAATCAGGTCAGAACATAAACTCTTTCAAGTTTTAAATGCCCTTGACCGGAAGTATGACCCCATCAAACGGGAAATACTCCGATGGGACCCTCTTCCAACCGCGGAGGCGGCATATGCTGCTGTCTGAAAAGAAGCTGCTCACCAGAGCATTCTCGGGACAATTCGAGTGAAACACAAGGAATCGCAGCAGGACTTGTTGCCACCGATCCGGTTGGGTTAGGGTTGATGTCCAAAGGGTACCGCTGACCAGAAATTGCAGGTAAGAAGAATGGGCCATCAGTCAAAGAGGATAATACTCACCTGAAATGCACTCATTGTGGCATGACAAAGCACACTAGAGAACAATGCTTCAAGATTGTTGGGTATCCCGATTGGTGGAATAACGGCCATAAGAAAGGAACCCCCAGTGCCGGACATGAAAAAAGGAAAGCCGCCGTCATAGTGGGCAACAATAATGCTACCAGCAACAGCGACAGTGACAATGGCCATGGTGGGTTCGTGGTATCTCAATAGCAAGGAAAGAAGATGAAGGAAACTTCACAGTGGAAACAGGTAGTGGGGTTGAGGGAAAAAACCATAACCCCAATTCTATTTTATCTTATAGTCATATTTCAAAGTTTAATCCTGAAAAAACAGAAAAGCTCAAACCTACCCAAAACTATAATTTTCATATAAAACAGTTTTTTGAAAATTACAAAAACAACCCTAAAGTTGTTAGTGAAGCTAATATGGCATAAACTGACAACCTAAAACAAGCCAACACATGGATCTTTGATTGCGGGGCCACCGATACAATGACTTATGAATTGTCTGATCTTATCTCATTGTCAAAACCTAAGAAGTCGCACATACACACGGCAAATGGTGGAAAGATGGATGTGAAACAAGGGGGAACCGTTGAGATTTCCCTAAACTAAAACTTTCTAATTGTCTATATGTTCCCTCCTTATCACATAAACTTTTATGAATAAGTCATGTTACGAAAGAATTAAATTGCTCGATTCTCATGCAACCCACCTTTTGTATTTTACAGGATATTAGGACGGGGGCGATTATTGGGCGTGGCACTGAAAGACAAGGGTTGTACTATGTGGATGAGGTGACTCAAAATGGAACTCCTATGTTAGCCCATGGAAGTATTGAACGAGAAGCATGGTTATGGCATAAAAGACTAGGATATCCATCCATGGGTTATTTATATATTTTATTTCCTAAGACATTTCCTTCTAATGGTGTGTCACATTGTGAAACATGCGTACTAGCTAAGAGTCATAGACAAACTTTTAAACTAAATAACACAAGGGTTAATGTACCATTTTCGTTAATCCACTCTGATGTATGGGGTCCTGCTCCAATTATTGGGGCAAAACTTTCATTTTTTTGTGATATTTGTGGATGATTGCACTCGAATGACCTGGGTGTATATTTTGAAAAACAAATCTGAGGTTCTTGATAAATTTATCATATTTTATAACATGATTCAAACTCTGTATCAGAGAAATATCCAAATTCTACGATCTGATTATGGTGGGGGAGAATATGTTAACAGTCCTATGAAACAATTTCTTCAATCTAAAGGAATAGTGCATCAAACAACGTGTCCACGTACGCCGGAACAAAATGGTGTGGCTGAACGGAAAAATCGTATCTTATTAGAAATATCTAGGGCACTTCTTATCGAGTCACAAGTCCCAAAAACATTTTGGCCTGAAGCCCTAGCAACCACCACATACCTTATTAACCGACTTCCAACCAAAATTTTGAATTTAAAAACCCCATTACAAACTTTGGCTGCACTCACCAAACTCCCTACGATTATGAAACTTGAGCCAAGGGTCTTTGGGTGCACTGTGTTCGTTCACATACCTAAATCATATCGAACTAAACTTGATCCTTGTGCTGAAAAATGTGTCTTTGTTGGGTATGGGGTGAATCAAAAAGGGTATAGATGCTATAATCCAAAAACCCGACACATGTTTACCACAATGAACTGCGATTTTCTTGAGACTTAATATTATTACTCCTCCCATCACAGTGGTCAGAGGGAGAACGAGTACCTTGACACACTGAGTTGGTTGAAGTATGTTCTTATTCAAGAAGAGAACAGTCCTAAGACCAACAATGAGTCACCTGGAAGTTCCACACAACCTGAAGACAAAATATCAGTGCCATCGAAGAAGCCCCTCCCGACCTGATACCCGAGGTAAATGTGAGCAATCCCTACTCTTCTATAGATAATGTTGCTACTAACCATGAAAGGACAGAACAGTTTGAACCTTTACAGGAAACAATACAGGAAACCATACAAGAAGCCATACACGAAGACACATTAGAAAGATATGTACTGCCCCCAAGAGAAAACAGAGGAATTCTACCAAAACGTTATTCACCGGAAAAGGAGACTAGAGGATTGAAGTATCCCATGGCTAACATAGCCAAAGGGAACTTATCAAAGGAAGTCAAGGCGTTCGTTTCTGTACTATGTTAAGAAGAAACTCCTACTAGTGTTGAGCAAGCTCTAAACTCTAAAACTTGGAAAGATGCAATGAAAACATAGATGGAAGCCTTGATGAAAAGTGAGACATGGGAAAAGTGTACTCTTCCCGCAGGAAAGAAACCGGTGGGGTGTCGCTGGCTCTTTACAGTGAAATACAAACCAGACGGAACAGTTGAAAGGTACAAGATCGACACAATTAGAGTCCTTTTTTTAATAGCTGCAAATGAAGGGTGGCAACTCCATCAGTTCGATGTAAAAAATGCCTTCCTTCATGGAGAATTAAAGGAAGAATTATACATGGAATCCCCACCTGGGTTTCAAGATAACTTCAAAGATGGAGAAGTATGTCCGCTAAAGAAATCTCTTTACGGATTGAAACAATCCCCACGAGTGTGGTTCGGTAGATTTACTGTAGCCATGAAAAAATATGTATTTAAACAAAGCAACTCTGATCATACCTTCTTCCTTAAACAAAGGAACAATCTTGTAACTTGCTTAATTATCTATGTTGATGATATGATCATTACAGGAAACAATGAGGGGGAGATAAAGAAATTGAAAGAAGGTCTGTTCATAGAATTCGAAATGAAAGATCTAGGCATGCTTAAGTACTTCCTCGGAATTAAGGTACTAAGATCACAACAAGGGATTTTTATTTGTCAGAAAAAGTATGTCCTAGATTTACTCGCGGAAACAGGAATGATAGATTGCAAACCATCGGATACTCCCATGATTTGCAATCAAAAACTCTATATGGAAGAAGGAGCTGAGTTAGCAGACAAAGATCAATACCAACGGATCATGGGGAAATTAATATATCTCTTGCACACTCGTCCAGATATAGCCTATGATGTGGGGATAGTAAGTCAATTTATGCACCAACCCCAGATCCCACATATGGAAGCAGTCTTTAGAATTATACGATATCTCAAAGGAACCAATGGTCATGGAGTCCTTTTTAAACCAAATGGACATTTAAAAACTCAAGTATATACAGATGCAGACTGGGCAGGAGATAAGGGAAATCGCAGATCAACGTCAGGCTATTTCACCCTAGTTGGTGGGAATCTTGTTACATGGAGAAGTAAAAAACAAAAAGTGGTCGCCCAGTCAAGTGTTGAAGCTGAATTTAGAGGAACAACACGGGGATTGGCAGAAGTTTTGTGGATACGAAAACTCCTAACCAAAATCGGATTTGTCCCAAAGGAAACTAGCCAGATCATGTGTGACAATAAAGCAGCAATCCAAATATCAGAAAACCCCGTCAACATGATCGAACCAAACATGTTGAAGTTGACAGGCACTTCATTAAAGAAAACCTGGAGACAGGAATCATTGAACTTCCGTCAATCAGATCAGAAGACCAGCTTGCTGACATTCTTACAAAAGCCGTCAATGGAAGGATGCTAAATGAGTGTTTGACCAAGTTGAATTTTGGAGATCCCACTATTCAACTTGAGGGGGAGCGTTAGAAAATAGAAAAGATTTGATTTGAGCAATTAAAGGGATCAGATAAATTAGTATCATCATTTCCCATAATCAAGGACACGGTTTCATCATTCTAATTGCCAGCTCATTCCCATTCATTCTTTCCTTGTACATGCTCTTGTAAATGCATATAAATAGTGGGTAGTGGTTCTCATGTAACTCATCAAATCAATACAAATTCAATTACATACTCTCTGATACTTGTTGACAAAATAGTTACTGGGTCCGTTTGCATCATCACCATAGGAGCCAAAGTCAGATTGGTGTCATGTAAGAGTCACATTGAACAGTGGTTCAGCGAGTAAATTGGTTCGTTATGTCCCTCTTCTGATCGAAACACCTTTCGGCAGACCATAAATTTCATGAGCCATGCAAGCCCATCAACGTTTATTGACGGGGAATCAATGGGGGTGGAGATTTCCGCCAATGTGGTTTGACGTCCTTTATTGTTTATTATGTCAGCAATGCGGAGTTCGACACAACATTTTATAGCCAGGCCATCAAGAACACCGTATATGTACTGTAATGTCTGTGCTTGGCCTCTCAACATGGAATCGCTATCTTTTTTATTTTGTGTGTTCATGGTTGTTAGGAAAGTTGCAGTTGCACCCTTTAATAAGGTTCGATGAGACACATATATATGTTAATATTTCAGAAAGATATTCAATATTTGCAAAAATTGTTTTTACTACTATTTCATTTTTTTATTCGAAATTAGTTGTAAATTATTATTCAAAACTCTAAATCATTCATTCACGTTGTTAGCTTATCAATGAAACACATAGCTGAGCTGTGCAGGGAAGGTTACCCAAATTACGTTGATGTTAGAACCAAAAAAATCATGTGTGCCAATGGTTCAGATGCAATTAGGACTTAAAAAAACAAAAAAACTAGTGGATGTTAAACGTAATAAATTTTTATTTGATCATCGTAAGTCTACCGGTGATCTCATAATTAATGAACCTAAAATGAAAGCTTGTTTTAATATTTGCGTTCATAATCTTGTGATTAGCTAGGGAGTTCACTGTTCCAATTCAAGTTTGTAAAAGCAAACTAGATTTGAGTTTTATTTTTTGCAATATTGAATCATATTAGCTAAATTTTAATTTAGATTTCGGTTTACAATCCGAACTCGAATTTGTGATTGTGATCCTAACCAATCCAAATATTATAATTAATATTAGTAGGTATATATATGTGTAGGGGAGATTGGATTTTTATATATCTTTGATTTAGGAATCTTAATATCATAATTAAAATTTTAATTTAGATTTCACTTTCAATATATTATTTAATCTCTTAATTGCTTATTAGTTGATGTATTTTTATATATCTTTGATTTACGAATCTTTTTAACAAGTATTAATATCCACGTGATATTGCTCCATTGGGAACCCAAACGTGATATTCGTGTTTCCGAGATCTTTTGAAGGCTTTCATTTGTATATTTAAATTGTTTTGTGTTATTTATTAGTTGCATGTTGGATTACGTATAATTAAAGGGAGATTGATCATTTGGCACTTGTATGGGTGTTAGATCGAGCCTAAGTCAATTATTTTGCAAATGGATCTTTTGGTAGGGGATTTTAAAAGTGCTTAAAAATATTGTATGTTTTATTGTTATTCATCAAAAAGTTTAAAAACATTCATACAAATCCCTACAAGTATAATGAAACCTCGAGCACGTACATTATTCTAATAGAACTTAAATTCAGAGTCGAGATTCAAACACTATTCTTTGTTGATGTTCAATTTTTTTTAACGTCAAAGCTTCGTTACAAATTAGCAGGTTGCTAGAAAAGATACAACAAGAAAAGGAGACATATTAAAATTGGAAACTACACCAACACTCCCAATGTTGGATTTCTATATTTCCCTATGTCGGATCCATAAGAAAGCAGAGTAAGCTAAGTCAACTTTCAAATTTGTAGTAAGAATTAAAGTTTGTTGTAAGGCCGGAAGTTCATGATAAATGGTTGTGCGAGGTTGACGAGAACAACATGTTCACTACAAAATCTATAAGGTGAATAATTGAACAAGTTATTCTGCCAAGTGATCGACTGGATTTTGAGTGGACCAAAGCAATCCCACTAAAAGTAAACTTAACATGCTGGAGAGCGATTGCAAATAGGCTTCAAATGAATTATTTTCTCAACTAAAGAGGCATAATAGCAAGCCCTTCATGCAAATTTTGTAGGTGGTTTTTGGGAATAGTGGACCACGTGCTTCTGCGCTATCCTTTGGCGATAAAAATATGGGAATTATTCAAGCTTGGTGCAGGCTCCTCGGAGTGAAAGCCACAAACATCACTGACCTATTAAATAAAGGAGATGTGAAGGTAGCCATATTCAGTGTTAAAGAAGGAGATACTCAAATGGTATTCTATGTGGTGACATACTCTATTTGGAAGGAAAGGAATAGAAAGATCTTTGAAAACAAGACAACAAAACAAGGTGACCTTGAACGGGAAATAAAAGTACTGATCTTGAACTTGATTTCCATGCCCACATATATTTTGATTCTCCTTTGACATCTCTTATTCCGTCTCCTACTATGCATTCTTTTTTGCTTTTAAGTTTGTAAAAATCTGAGAAGGCGTGCTTAGGCATCCAAGATATAACAATTCATCAAGCCAAAAGCTTATGTGTAACCATTTCCAACCTTGAATGTCATCAATGATGAGAAATCAATTCCCGTGAAAATAAAATAATTTATCATTAAGATGATATCCCTCCAAGCACCCGAGATGATCTTTTTTAGAGGAAAAACATTGTCACTCTTTCCATTACCATTTAAAGCTTTTCTTGTATTTACCCATAATGATTGTTGATCTGTTTTAAATATCCATAGACATTTTGTTAGTAAAGCTATATTCATTGCTTTCATACTTCCAATACCCCACCCACCTTGTTCCTTTGTTGCCAACACGCTGTTTCATACAATCCAACTTGTTTTGGGTTTACCATTTGATAAGCCCCATAACAAGTTTCTCCTAACTCTTTTAATTTCCTCAGTTATTTTTTCATGGCTCAATTAAATGATAGAAAATATATTGGAAGACACCCAAGAACCAACTTGATGACATTAACCTACATCTAATGGAATGGTCTTATATTACCATTTGGAGAGCCGATTTTGCATCCGTTCTACTACCGTTTCTATTGGGTTATTCTGTTTTGGTTTGACCCTACCTAAAGTCTGAGGTAGGAGAATGAAAGGTTACTAGGCAAGCAATGCAATGATTGAGCAAAAGCATGTACCAATTCAAGGGGAACCCAATACCAAAGATCTGATATTTACGAAGATTTATTTTATTCATGATAATAGATTAAAACATTTTAAGATGCAAGCCAAATTTTCTCATTTGACTTGAACAACTCATTTCTAGACATAATTAGATTATGTATGTTTGTATAAGGACCTATTATGTATATCTCCTACTCTTCATGTAACTTATCTGTAATTTAATTCTATATATATGTATGGCTGTCCTCCTATTGTGGCAGGCCAACCATTCTTTTACCAAACCTTTCATATGGTATCATAGACCTTGTTCGATCCCTCTTCTTCTTCCTCACATGCCCACCATTTCTTTTTCTTATTCTCATTGACTTTCCTTGTCACCTTCATCCTTTCAACCATGGTAGCCTCCTCCTCCTCCTCCATAAATGATGGCACCATACCCTTGAACACCATTCTTCATATAATTCCCATAAAACTTACCTCCTCCAGTTACCTAGTTTAGAAGAATCAAATGACTCCTCTTCTTTCACTCCAGAATCTTCTTTCACATGTTGATGGGTCTTCCACTTCTCCCCCACCCGTTCTCTCCAAAGGTGACAAATCCATCTCGAACCCTATCCACTCTATTTGGGTTGCCAACGATCGGAAAGCCACTGTTATCCTTAATGCTTCTCTCTCGGAAGAAGCCATGGCCACGGTTCTCGGTTTTCAAACCGCTAATGAAGTCTGGATCACGTTAGAGAATGCTTACAACAACACGTCCATTGAACGTGTTCATAATCTCCGAGACCATCTTAGTCATTTGTCCAAAGGAACCTCCACTGTTACTGAATTTGGTCGCAAATTTAAGGTTGTTTGCGACCAACTATCGACTGTCGGTCATGCGGTGGATGACATAGATAAAGTTCACTGGTTTCTCCGTGGCATCGGCTCCTTATTGGAGACCTTATCCACCGCTATTCGAACCACCAAGACGTCTCCTTCCTTCCGGGACCTATTGGTTCAAGCCGAGAGTCACAAGCTCTTTTTGCGATCCATTCATGGCACCCCATCTTCCCCTGTTGCGTTCTCTGTTGAGCAGGATGAACCCCCCATCTACTCGCAGCCGCAGTGGTCGCTCCTATCGTGGGCATCCTCATGGTGCTCGCGGTCGGGGTGGTCAATTACCCAACTGTCAACTTTGTCGAAGGGAAGGTCACTATGCAAACCAATGTCCAACCCTTTCTACTTACATCACTGCTTCTTTACCAAGTACCACCGACATTGAACTTGCCAAAGCCTTTCATGCTCAGTGCCATGTACCAAACTCGGGCCCCGATTGGTTTGTAGACTCCGGTGCTTCTGATCATATGGTTGCTTCCGCCGAGAACCTAGACAAATCAACTTGTTATTTGGCAACATCCGTGTTACCTTTGGTAATGGTAACTCACTTTATGTTTCTCACATTGGTCATACCACCATTCACAATAACATCCATCTAAATAATTTTCTTGTTGTACCTCATTTACAAAAGAACTTTCTCTCTATAAGTAAACTAACTAATGATAATGCTTTGGATGTCTTGTTTTCCAATTCTTGATTTTATCTACAGGACCGAAACATGAAGCGGGTTCTCGCCCAAGGTCGGTGTGAAGGTGGTCTATATATCCTTGATACTGGTCGTCATGCTCTGGCTGCAACTTCTTGTGTTTCACCAAAAGCATCTATTGAATTATGGCATTTACTATTGGGCCACGTTTCTTTTAATGTGTTATCTCACTTAAATAAAATGAGATGTTTATCTGTTACATCTCTTCTTCCAAAACCAAATGTTTGCCCATCTTGTGCTTTATCTAAAATGCATAGATTGCCATTTGATAATAGTGAAAAGCATGCTTCCAAACCTTTAGACTTGATACATTGTGATTTGTGGGGACCATCCCCGACGTTATTCGTTGACAACTATCGTTACTATGTTATTTTATTGATGGTCATTCTCGGTTCACTTGGTTCTATCCGTTAAGAAGGAAAAGTGAATTTGTGAAGTCCTCTCAGTTTTTATACCATTTGTGCAAACCCAATTTTACACTAAAGTCAAAACCTTTCAAAGTGACGGTGGTATAGAATTTCTTAATAGTCATGTTCGTACGTTGCTTAATTCAAATGGCACTTTCCATGGCGTCTCATGTCCTTATATCCCTCAACAAAATAGGCAAGCGGAGCGTAAGCACCGCCACATTGTTGAGACCGGCCTTGCGATGCTCTTTAACGCTCATGCACCGTCATCTTATTGGGTTAAGGCATTTAGCACGACTGTTTATATCATAAATCGGTTACCATAAAAACCATTAAACTGGTTGTCTCCATATGAGATCATGTTTTCTACAAAACCAACCTATTCTAATTTCCATCCCTTTGCATGTCGCGTATATCCTTATAATCGGGATTACTCCACCAAAACATTATCACCTCGGAGCATCCCATGTATTTTTATGGGCTATAACTCTCGATACAAAGGCTTCGTATGCCTCGACCCAACCACGTCCCGCACATATGTTATTCGGTATGCGAGATTTGATGAAAACAATTTTCCATTTCAAGGATCTGTCGAAAACACTCATAGTCATCTCCTTCCTTTACAAAAATTTAAGGAAGATATATTAGCTCCTAAGTATGCTCAAAACATTCCTCCTCATGTTTCCCAAGCGATTCCTCAACCCACCTACACCTGCGATGCATGTGGTGATCCTCTTGACACCTCCTTTGGACATTGGTACCTCGCCCAACAAATCACAACATTGTTTGCTTGAAATGGTTTTTTCAAACCAAGTATCGTGCTGATGGAACTATTGATCGATATAAAGCCCGACTTGTAGGTCAAGGCTACAGTCAAATACCTGGGCTTGACTTCTCACACATGTTTAGCCCTGTGGATAAAGCCTCAATGACTCGGGTTGTTCTATCTCTTGCGGTTCTCAACAAGTGGCAGTTACATCAACTTGATTTGAACATTGCATTTCTTCATGGACATCTTAGTGAACTAGTATTTATGGAACAACCACCAGGCTTTATTGACTCTAGATTCCCTAACCATGTATGTCGGCTTAACCAAGCCTTGTATGGGCTCAAGAAAGCACCACGTGCATGCCATCGGTTGAGTGTTTTTCTATTAGAGAAGGGTTTCTTATGTAGTTGTACGAACACGTCCTTATTCGTCTTCAAAAATGGTGCTGATATAATGTATTTACTTGTTTATGTTGATGACTTGATTCTTACAGGCAACAACAATGAACTTATAGGGTGTTTCATTAAAGAATTGCACAATGAATTTTCTATTAAAGACCTTGGGGGCTTACATTACTTCCTTGGGCTAGAGGTCGCCTACACCACCGATGGTCTTTTCTTAAGTCAATCCAAGTATGATCTCCACATCCTTGCTCGAGCCAACATGTCTAAGACCCAACTCTAAAGAAGTTCCTACTCCTCTCTCCACTAAAGAAGTTTTTTCTTCAACCAGCGATGAGTACGAAGACCCGACTCTATTTCGTTCACTGGTTGGAGCCCTTTAATACCTAACCATCACGAGACCCGACATCTCTTATGTTGTAAACCAAGTCAGTCAATATATGCAACACCGAACAGTGAATCATTTTCAACTTGTTAAGCGTATTTCCGCAATGTAAAAGGCACCTCTGACATTGGTCTCACATTTTCAAATTGTCATGAAACATCCTTCCTTGGCTATTCGGACGGTGACTGGGCTAGATGTCTTGAGACTCGTCACTCAGCATATGGCTATTCAGTATGTTTAGGAGGGATTCTTGTCTCATAGAGTGCTAAGAAGCTTCCTACTGTTTCCTGCTCGAGTTGTGAGTCTGAGTATCGAGCCATGGCTAATGCTGCTGCTAAAATTATTTGGATCACCCACTTATTACGTGAGTTGTCTGCCTTACCAACGGGTTGCCTAACTCTCCTATGTGACAACAAAAGTGCTTTTTTCTTGACCCAAAATCCCGTTGCACACAAGCTAGCAAAAATATTGACTTAGACTATCACTTTATTTGAGAACTTGTTCTGTCGGGTAAGCTTCATACATGCTTCATTCCTACCAAGCTACAGGTGGCGGACATCTTCACGAAGAGTCTTTCATGACAACAGTTTGAGTTTTTTCATCACAAGCTTGGTCTTGGACCTCCACCCCTTCGCTTGCGGGGGGATGTTAGACATAATTAGATTATGTATTTTTGTATAAGGACCTATTATGTATATCTCATATTCTTCATGTAACTTATCTGTAATTTAACTCTATATATATGTATGGCTATCCTCCTGTTGTGGCAGGCCAACCATCCTTTTACCAAACCTTTCATACTTATAAATAAATATTGCGACATTTGTGTAAAACAAATGAGATATAGTAATTTTTTTTGGGAGGCTTAGTCCGCTGTATGTTCCTATTGTTAAAGCCATGTTGATGAAGACAACGAGTGCTTCTATTACCATAATAAAATGGAAGGGAGAAAATGGATCCCCTGCCTCACCTCTTTGAACATGTTTCATTCCTTTATCTGATACCCATTTAAGATAATTGAAATCTTAGCCAATAACAAGGATTCGTTGATCCAATTTCTCCATAGTGTTGGGAATCCCATAAATCATTAAATATCATCAAGGAAATCCCAGTTGATAGAGTCAAATGCTTTAATAAAATCAACCTTAAATATCACTTCTATTTTTCCGCCTTTTATCCATGATACCACTTCATTTAGCATCAAAATAATGTCCATGATTGATTTGCCTTTGATAAATGTTGATTGATCGTGACTTATGATGGAAGGCATAACCTGTTTTAGAATGGCCGAGAGAGCTTTTGCCAACACCTTAATACACACACCATATTAGGGAGATTGGCCAATATTTCACAAATGATAGCGGTCGTTAATTTTTGGAACCTAGGTAACAAAAGATGAATCTTTCCCTTTGTGTAGTTTACCATGGAACGAAAGTAAGTGGGATTTGAATCTTTTTGTAGTGTTTATTAAAAATTTGAATTTAATCTTTCATCTTCACATTTGACGTTGTTAAAATTTCCAAGAAACACCCATAATCCATTGAATGATGCTTTAATCTGAGTCAAGCCCTCCCATAACTACAGTTCTTTCCATCTAATCATGAGGGGCGTATATGTTAACGAGCATCAGTTTAGTAGACATATTTTTAACTACCCCTGCAGGACCGATTAAGCGTAGTCGATACAATCAGTCTCACAATGAGAAGAGCGTTAGAACAATTAACACATCAAATAAAGAACCGGTTTATATAGAACATACTAAGAACACAAGTAAGTAATAAGACATAAATAAAGAGCAAGAACAAGATAAATATGGCTTTCAAGAATGCTGTATATTGCTCTCAAATTCTATTACAAGTGTTACTAAGCATAAGATAAAAATACAAGATCCTGAGATACTTTTTACTATATTCTACAGCCAGCTATACTTTGAAAGCTAGCTATAACACTAATCTAGAGAACAAGTTCAATGTAAAGTCAAAAGGTAGATTGCCTTTTGACTAGTGACTATGGCATGCCATAGCTCACATCCTGATGTATTACAAAAAGGATAAAAGGTACAAAGTTGAAAGTTACAGAATCTAAACCTTAATCTCCAGTTGCAAAAGCATGGAAATTTTCATGAACTTATACAAGTTGGTGAGTCTTCGGAGTTTTAGCGAAAAGTGGTTCAGCTTTATGTGAAAGTTGATCAGATAAATCATGTCTTCTCTTTCCTCGAAAGAAATCAGTCTTCACTTCAATACTTTGTCTTTAAAGCTTCAGATGACTTCATCTTTGGCTTTGGAAGATTTGGTCTTTGGCTTTGAAAGATTTTACACTTAGAATATTTTCTATGAGAAGTGTAAAACTTCTGAAGTAACTTCTACTATGTACATCATGCATGTAAGCTAGAAGCCCTTTGGTTGCTTTGGTTGCATCAGCCTTTCAAGTATAACCTTACAAACTCACTCTAGGCTGATGCTACCAAAACAGAGAAGGTTATTTAGATATTGACAGTCCTTATCAGGAACAAGATTATTCCTTTCTTCATCAATTGGTCAGGATCCCTTAGACTCTCATAATGCCTTCTCATGTCATAGAGATCATGTAGAGGAAGATCAAGCATGTCTTGCCAGAAATAGACATCTTGACCTCCTTTATCTGTGATGACGTAACATCTGTCTTGATTTGCAGCAAAGGTCCAAGACAGAATAGGTCTTCTAGCTACAAGAGGCTCTGCTTGAGTTGGAGTTGGTTGAGTAGCCTCTTCTTGCACTTCCACAGGATGCTTTGACTCATCCTAAGGCATGGAGTGGATGCCTTTGACTTCTTCTTCATCTTAGAGACACTTTTCATGCCTATCCTTTTCCTTCTCTTTGAAGAATAGTCTTTAGCACCAGGTTGTTCTGTTGTGTATTTCTTAGTTGGGTCCTCTTCTCTCACAGGTTTAGAAGATAAAGGAGTAGGACCCTGCTATGGAATAGAAGATGAAGTTGGCTGAGATGCAGCTTTGGATCCAGGTTGTGTTGTCTTATTAAGTTCAACCTTGACCTCAACTTCAGGAGGATGTTGACTTGCTAGTGTGCAAGTCAACAAGCTCTCATTTTTTAATCTTCTGCTTGATCACTCTAACGTGCTCATCTATAGTAGATACAGACATTGGACCAAGCATCCTTCCGAAGAATCCATATAGCTTCAAGAAGCTCATCATCCTCTGCCTACCAGGAGACTTTTTTGCTCTTTTGGATGATGGCTCTTGACTTTACAGCTTATTCCCTCATCTTTCTCTTAGTATCCTTTTGTTCTTTGATAACTTTTTACTCTAGCTGCTTAAGATTCTCAAATTCAACATACTCATATGATAAGAGAAGAAATGCAGATGCCTGATAGAGGCCTATGGCACTTAGGTAGTTAATCATATTTTGTCTATCTACTTCCTTGTCTACTTGAGGTTGTTCAGTTACCACAACCTCTGTCTCAGGGCTTTCTTGAACTGGGGATATGGTAGGAGCAAGCTTATAGAGCCTTTTATGTCTTCTTTCTTCTTTGATCTTGAGGAGTAACTCGACATCCTCTGCCTCCTTCATCTCCTTTAACAGCTCTATGTCTGCCGGTTCATTAAGTTCCTCTAAGGGAAGAGAGATTAGTTAATATACATTGTAGTTCCAGGTCCCCAAGTAGTTTATCCAGGCTGCCCTTAACTCATCATCTTGAATGTTTAGCATGGGTGTAGCCCTAGTAGCAGCTTTCGTGAAGCCTGGGGACCCACTTGAACTCTCTCACCTTAGCATCCTCTTCCTCTCTCGCTCCACCTCTTTAATCTCCTTAGGAGTTAGTTTCCTTTTCCCTTTTTCACTCACAGGCCTTGGTGACTCAAAGTGGAGAAAGCTTTAGTCATTATTTCTTGATTCAGCAGTCAAGCTCTGGCTAGAGAGAGGCTATGAAGCACCTTCACCAGCTAGTGCCTCACTGAGGGTAATGGATGCTGAAGAGGTTCCTGTCTCAAGGTTCACATGTTCAACTACTGGGCCTTTAGTCAAGCTATTCTCAGGGTCTACGTCAACATCTAGTTGACTAATATGCCAGCCTCTGTCTATATATTTTGGATCTCAGCTTGAACTCTTCAAGCACCCTTTCTTGAATCGTATCTACTAACCTTGCAGGTTGCCTGTTGTTGAGTTCAACAATAGAATAAACTGAAGCTTACCAAATGATAATCAGAACCGACTAAAGATCTCAATATAGAAGTTCAGAGACCAAGTTGATTACAACAAAAACAATAATACAAGACAATTCAACATGACAAAGTCAAGATCAAGATAAATACAAAAAGTCAAAATTAGGTCATGTTGTAATAATAATATAAAAAGACCCACCAGTGTATTTTTGCAAGTGTGGTTCTTGAGTGTGTGTTTCTCATGGTGTGAAGCACCACCCAAGGAGAAATCCTATCCTTTGGGTGTGTTTGATCTTCTTCCATCTTTGTATTTGATTATTCATTGTAACTTGTTCACTAACATCAATGAAATCATCTACACATTATTATTATCATTCTCTTTGTTCTATGATTCACACACCTCCACCCATCTTCATTTTGAATTTTCAGATCTGAACATGATGAATTCTAAGATCCAAGCTCAACGAATATGAAATATTGATTCAACAATGCAGATGAAGAATCTGCATCAACAAAAGAAGATGGTTGCTCTGAAAGGATCATACATGCCCAAGTAGTGGATGATGGTTGCTCTGCTGAAATCTCCCGAAGTCCAAGAACCAATGCGGACGAAGAATCAACATCAACAAAAGAAGACCAAGTGTCGGCTATCCCCATTTGTATATGCGGATGACCAAAGAACAAATGCTGACAAGTATTTGTTCTTCCGTATTAACAAATGCGGACAACCGAACAAATGCTGACAAAGAAATTACTCATCCGCATTAACTAATGTGGATGCTCAGCAACAAATGTGCTAAGTGTTTATTCATCCGCATTTGTCAATGCCGATGACCAAACACTAATGCGATTAAAGAAAAACCAATGCTGATGAAGATCAACACATCCATATTAGTTAATGCGGATGAACAAAAACAAATGCTTTTTACTTGGTCTAGCATATGTATAGGGGTAATTTAGCCTTTTGTAAAGGCTTCTTGTCAGCCTATAAATAGAATAGAAAACCTCGTATGTGAGGCGACTTTAGACTAACGTTAGACAATCAGAATATTAAAGTCTTTTGTCCGTAAGGTAATCTGTTACTGTATAGTGCTCAAACCCTAGCATTTATTGTAACCGTTCATCTTAATCAATACAAAGTGCATTGATGAGTATTTCTTGCATTCAATGTTCTGTGATTGTATGATTCCTCAAATAATCACTGACTCAATCATCATATTCGGTCCTTGTTGTTTCACAACAACAGAGAACATCATTCTCACACCCAGTCAATTGGTATAAGAGATTTGGCTCTCGGTTCTTCTTCAGATCTGCATAGATATAAGCTAAACTCGATTGATCTGGTGATTAAGTTGCTGGTAGAGTGTTTAACTACCACTATTCAGTATACAAGTTGAATATCTGCTGCAATACTTCAATAGTCACTGTTCATCCATAATCAACCTCTAGAAACAAATCTTTGAACAGTTTCTTTAACATAAAATCATACCAGAAACATATTCGTAAACTTAACAAAAGAAGTTCTAACAAATTTCTGATATACACTTAGCAGATCTGGTTATATAAGCCTGTTTTGGACTTACTAGACTAGGTGGACTTAAGAATAAATCTAATCTGTATTTAAACAAGTTAAAAACAGCTTATTAAAATGGATTCACATAATTTCTCTGAACTTGGTCATACTCCTAAACCTCCTATGCCTAAACACAAATCTGAGTTTTAGCAACAGAAGATTAGGTTTATGAATTACATTACAGGTGTAGATATGGACTATTGGATTTCCATATGTAAAGGGCCTCACATTCCAGTGACACTTTTTGCTGATCAAGCTGCTCTGTACAAAACCTCAAGAATACCCACAGAGGATCTCACTCTTGATGATGATGACTACAAAAAGATAAAATTGATCTCAAAGCTTATTCCATTATAACTCAAGCATTGAAAATGGATGTGCTAAAAAGGCTTGAGAAGTATGGAACAGCTAAAGCAGAGTGGGATGCACTGCTGATTATGTGTGAAGGCAGCGATCACTCCAAGGGGGAGTCAATCTCAAAACAATTGCATAGATTTGTGCAACTGGTGAATGATTTAGAGATATAGGGGGTTACATATAAAGTCAAAGAGTAGAACAAAAAGATGATTCATAGCCTTCCTGAAAGCTGGAAGAAAAATGTTACCATGCTGAAAAACACTCTTGATCTAGAGAGTACCACCTTGGACATAATGATAGCAAAAATTGAAGCTCTTGAACTTGATGAAAGGAGCATGAACCTTCGAAGACCTAGAGTTGTTGAAGATTATAAATTTCCATCAGACACTCACTCAGTGGAAAATGCTTTCATTACTAAAGATGATGATTTTCTCTCCTCAAGAGATCAAGTGAAAACAACTGGTTTCATTGCTGCTCCATCAACAAACAAGCCATCAACATTAACTCAACCAACAGGGTTCATTGCCACTCCCACAGGTCTATGTGAAGATCAAAGGTCTAACGGGCAAAAGGCTAATTATAATGCCTTTGTTGCAAGCTTTGAAGCCTACTTGGGAGGAAGACTCACTTCTGCCCACCTGATTCAAGAAGACTTGGAAGAAATGGATCCAGATGATGTGGAAGAAATGGATTTGCAATGGCAAATGGCTATGATAGCAATGAGAGCCAAGAAGTTCTTTAGAAAAGGGAGAAAGCTTAGTTTGAATGAAAATACAAAACTTGGATATGACAAATCCAAGGTCAAATGCTTCAATTGTGGTACGACTGGCCATTTTTTAAGAGAATGTAATGATCCCAGAAGAAACAACAATAGCTTCCATAGGAATTCTCAGGGCCAATCAACCTCACAACCAAACTAAAGCTATCAGTCCAACAATCATCAACAGCAGCAGTGGATATCCGAAATTTCGGATTCGGATTCGGATAGGAAATTCACTATCCGAAACTTTCAGATATCCGAAATTCGGATATCCTAATTTCGAATATCCGAATTTGAACACCCTTAATCAAACCAAAGCAAGGAGTTGGTTTTGATATTTTTAATAAAGATCATGTAAATCAACAAGAAAAAGAGGATAGGAAAAGTTTAAGAAAGCAAAATCAGTCTAAGAAAATCAAAACTAGTAGTGTTGTGAAACACACCACTAAAAGGGCTGATCATGATTCATCACCAAAATCAAAGATCGAGGCTCAGTCCAAAACTGGTAAAGTTTCTTTGGCATCAACACGAGGATCAGTGTCTAGAAACAACCACATGTATTGTGACCTGTGTGAAATGTCAAATCACAGAACAGATAAGTGCTATTTCAATCAATATTGCTCAATCTGTGATATGAACAATCATTCCACCAAAAATTGTTATTTTAACAAATATTGTTCTGTTTGTAATATGACCAACCACAACACATCTGATTGTTTCTTCAAACAAAAGGGACTGAGAATTCCTCAAAACTAGCCCATTTCACCAATCACATCTGCAAAACCCAAAATCAACAGTCATTTTCACCATAAACTGTTAAAGACTTCCAGTTCTGATGATGATTTGAGTAATCTGAAAGAGTTAACAAAAGTTCAAAGAAATATAAAACACAAAATCAGACAAACTCATGATTTTCATAATTCAAAAACGAAGTTTGATAGTAAAAAATGCATTCAATTTTTGAAGAGAAACAGGGATCAAAGGTTTGAATACTCTCCTGACTCGTCAGTTGATGTTGATATGATGAACCAACCAAGATATAAACAAAAATTAACCACATCCCCCAAGTCATAGTTAAGAGGAAAGTACCAAAAAGTTACTATCATGGATAGGAACGGGAAACCCAAGACCATCATGGGTTGGTTCCACACTCTGATTAGTTCTTTTTGTGCTTGTAGGGTCATTCATACACTTCAAATAGTCTATGGTATGTGGACAGTGGATGCTCCTAATATATGACTGGAGATCGTTCCCTCCTTCATGACTTCAAGCATATTCAAGGAACTACTGTGGCATTTGGTGGAGATTCACAAGGTGGCAGAATTACTAGTGAAGGATCTGTGACAAATGGGATGTTGAGCTTTGATAGAGTGAACTACTGTGAACAACTAAATTTCAATCTGCTCAGCATGTCTCAGATCTATGACAAGAAATATTCAATTCACTTCACCGACCCTCATTGCTACATTCTGAAACCAGGATTTCAAATTCCTGAAGAATTGGTTGTCTTGAAGACCCCAAGGAAGAATAACACCTATGTCTTAAACTCAATTCTACTTTACCATATGAAGAAACATGCCTTCTGTCAAAAGCATCTTTTTACGAGTCACAGCTTTGGCACAGACATTTGGGACACACAAATTTCCAAAACATGAACAGATTGGTCAAGGAAAATCATGTCATTGGTTTACCTCAAAAAGAATTTCACTTTATTGACCACTGTTCAGCGTGTCTCAAAGGAAAACAACATAACTCTTCCCACAAGCCAAAACTAGTGAACACAAGCGATTCTCCATTGAAGTTACTTCATATGGACCTTTTTGGACCAACTCATGTTATGAGTATTGGAAAGAAACAGTATTGTTTAGTGATCATAGATGACTTTTCCAGATTTACATCGGTCTTCTTCTTACTTCATAAAAACGAAGTGTCCCTACTAATAAAAGATTTTATCATAAAAATTGAAAACCAAATTGATCATAAAGTTAAAACAATTAGAAGTGATAATGGGATAGAATTTAAGAATGAAGACATGACTTCATTTGGTACAACCAAAGGCATCTCTCATCAATTTAGTGCAGCTAGAACTCCTTAACAAAATGGGGTAGCTGAAAGGAAAAATAGAACACTAATTGAAGCAGCATGAACCATGCTAGCCAATGCTAAGCTACCAATTACCTTTTGGGCAGAAGCAGTTAACACATCGTGCTTTGTAGAAAATAGAACATTGATTGTAAATGAAAGCAACAAAACTCCTTATGAACTTATCTTTCAAAGAAAACCATTTATGGGATTTTTTAAGTCATTTGATTGTCCAGTCTCAATATTAAACACCCGAGACCATTTGGGAAAGTTTTCATCCAAGTCTGATGAAGGATTCTTTGTAGGTTATTCTTCTGTCTTAAAGGCTTATAGAGTGTTTAATCCTAGATTAACATTAATTGATGAATCAACAAATGTTCAATTTAAGGAACATTCTTTTCCCAAATCTACAGATGGTCCTGACTGGTTGTTTGATATTGATTCCTTTACAAAATCTCTTGATCAATTTCACTTGTCTGATGCAGGAAATCTACAATCAGCGGAATCCTCATCATTAGTAGAAAGAAGGAATGACTTTCCAACGATTTCTCCAACTTATACTGAGCAACTTAATGAAGATGACTGACTGGTTGTTTGATATTGATTCCTTTACAAAATCTTTTGATCAATTTCACTTGTCTGATGCAGGAAATCTACAATCAGTTAACACATCGTGCTTTCTACAAAATAGACCATTGATTGTAAATGAAAGCAACAAAACTCCTTATGAACTTATCTTTCAAAGAAAACCATTTATTGGATTTTTAAATCATTTGATTGTCCTGTCTCAATATTAAACACCTGAGACCATTTGGGAAAGTTTTCATCCAAGTCTGATGAAGGATTCTTTGTAGGTTATTCTTCTGTCTCAAAGGCTTATAGAGTGTTTAATCCTAGATTAACATTAATTGATGAATCAATAAATGTTCAATTTAAGGAACATTCTTTTCCCAAATCTACAGATGGTCCTGACTGGTTGTTTGATATTGATTCCTTTACAAAATCTTTTGATCAATTTCACTTGTCTGATGCAGGAAATCTACAATCAGCTGAATCTTCATCATTTGTAGAAAGAAGGAATGACTTTCCAATGATTTCTCCAACTTCTACTGAGCAACTTAATGAGGATGTCCCACTGCAAGCTGATCCTGTCAGACAATCATTTCAAAATCAAAGTGTTTCAACTGAGGATGGTCCAAGCATACTACCATCTCCTTCAGAAGAACCATCCATCAAAGTCAAACTCAAGATAATGTTACACCTCCAGTTGTAACTGAAAGGACTTCGAATGATGGAAGTAATCAAAGTGCTGCTGATGCTGAAGCAAGAACTGAAACAGTCTTTGATTATTTTCACAACTCCCCTACAGTACTGTTGGTCCATTTGATCGGTTTTCAGTGCAGAAGATGGTTTGAATCGTTCAATACCAAAGACACACAACACACACAAAGATTTGAAGAACAAAAGAAGACCAAAATGTATTCAAATATGTTTCAATAAGCAACAATACACAATGGAATGAAATAAGCTCAATATATTCAATAAGAAACAGCTTACAATAGCCTCTTGTTACAAAAATATTTGATTAGGGTTTTACAAACTATGAACAAAATGAAATCTATATATAGCAGATGTAGTTTTGCAGATAGTTTCACTGGAGGTGAAACTATGCTGCCGAACTATATTTTCGCCCGGCCTAGACTGCAGTCTCACCGGGAGAACTAACAGCTGACTGTGAGCGAAACTACAGTTTCGCTCACAGTTTCACTGGACTACAAAAATAGAATAAACAAACTAAACAACTTACAAAAGTAATCTAACATAAACCCTATTACATAGAAAGATAAACAAATACTAATCTAAAGGTGAGTCCAACCTATACTTGATCTTCAATACTCCCCCTAGGTTGGATCTCACCGACTCCGCTTCTCTTGATATCTCTATTCCGCTCCAGCATCTCCCGGTCCTGCATCTGATGTTTCTTTTTCAGCTCCTGCAGATTCTCTTCCATGAGCTTCAACACTTGATCCACCTTGGTCACCTCCGACATCATCAGCTTCTTCGGGACTAGCACTAGCTTATGCAAATTGTTTGGTCAAGTCCCGGATGTCCATGTTCAGATCATCTTCAGACCTTACCTTTTCTGCCAGCTCCTTCACTTCAGCCCTCACGCCTCTAACCTTGTTCGCCACTATCATGAACAGGCTTGCTTCCTTCCTTGTCTCCTCTCCTGCTCCTGCTTTAATATGGTTCTCACATAGAACGAGCAGGTCTTCATCTGAAAATCCAAAAATCTCCATAGGGTCGAAGATTCTATGTTCAATGCCACCCTTCACTCTAATCACCGCCTCCCCCATTTGATTATCATAGAACCATTTCTCAAAATCTTGTAAACGAGGAGGGAAAGGATCTGCCAGTCTATCTCTGTGAACCGTCTTTGGTGGCTTCACACTTAGTACAATCATCCCTTTCCCGGTTACCCAGTCCTTATCCTTCTTTGACCTCTTCCTTTCAGCTTTCATATACCCAAATGTTTCAAAGTTGTCGTTCAGCCCATTTTTGATTTCTTTCTCTAGAAGATTGGCTCTTTCACTCAGATGAGCTTCAAGCAGAGGCAAGGATGCCAACCTTCTTAAATCCCACCTAGGCAAGGTTTTAAACGCCTTCCTCTTATGTAAGTATGTAATCCCACCTCCTCTCCTCTTAATCATGTACAGCTTGAGGTCAGGGTGATACTTCCAGCAGATTATTCTCTTATCCGCCTCCTTCTTGCTCAACCCTTCCATAGTTTGGAACAGGGGAGTCACCTCTTCAGGCTCTTTCTCCTTCACAAACCAGTTAGCCTTCTCTATCTCAATAACATCACTCTCATTTTCGCCCTTTTGAATTACATATGTTAGTAGCCTTTCATCCACCTTATAGTATTCAGGCTCTGAATCATAATCCACCAATTGCTCATCCTTTACCTCCTCATCCACCGATCCCTTCTCAATGGGCTGCTCAGAAGTTTCAGCTTGTTTTCCCATTCTCTCTTCTCCAGTAAAAACACCAAGATTAATTCCTAAATCAACAAATCCAGCCTCTATCACTTCTTCAACATGCTCAACATTCTTGTCATGTGGTTCCTCAGTCCTATTTCCCGATCCACCTACTTCTTCTGCAGCTGCTCCAGATGTGCCCTCTCCTGCCTTGGATGAAGTACCCATATTTAGAAATGGGTACTTTGACGTATCAGTCAGATCATCTAACTCATGTTGAGTTAGCTGATTAGGTAGGCCGGCAGCAGCTTTTAGATCATTCACCTCCGCTAATAACCTCTTGATCAGTTTATTTTGATCCACCAGCAGCCTAGTCATTCCTTCCAACATCTCATCCTTTTGTTTCTCCCTCAACTCCTGATTCATCAACTTTGTTTTGATCATACTCAGTTCGTTGGAGAGAGAGGTGTTAAGGTTTCTGATCACGTCCTCATCCAGACTTGCTCGTCTCTCAGTTTGTGGAGGCTCAGAAAAGGATTGATGTTTCTGTTTTGTTCTTCTCTCAAATTCCCTAGTATCAGCCTTCTTCTTCGTTCTCTTTTCCTTTTCAGCCCTCGCTTGAGACGCCATCTGATTTACCTCATCTTCAAATACGTAATCCTTTTCTTTGGCGTATCTTTTCCTTTTCTTCACATCCTCAGACTGTTTTTTCCTGGTTTCCTCTGCACGTTTAACTTCAGACTCTATTACCCTTCGGATGTATGCCCAACGATCCGGTGTATACATGTTCTCCCATAAATGTGTAATCTTTCCACTAAAGTCATGCCTGATTGCACAACAATCAGCAAAGATGCGTGTATTCATTGACACCAGTCTCTCAACTTCTCCGTGCCTCGGAACGTTAGGGATTTGGGCGTCTATTATCATCTGAAGGAATCTGGGATATAGCAGCCATTTGTCCTTTTTCAGTGCCATTACATTTTCAGCCATGCAATCAAAAATCAAACTGGCTATATTTGCTTTTTCCCCTCTACAGCAGATAATAATTGCTTTCGCCCAGTCTAGGTTTAGCCCATCTAATCCATCTTTACAGTGATCTAAGCACATAATGAAAACATGAGCTATGTATCTCCACTCCTTAGACAGAAAGGACTTTTTGATTTCCTTTCTGTTCCCAAAAGGAGGGCCCTCATATCCCATAGAAATAAATGCATTGAACACCTCCTGATCAGTCAGATCAACTTCTGCTCCAGTATCTTCTTCCAGGCTCAGTACTCTTGAAATAACGTCTTCAGTAATAGTTACCTTGTTATCCAGTACTTTGGCAACGATCCTCTCAGAGTCTCCCCGTGTATTGTACTCAGCAGTACGCCAGGAATCTCGTATATGTAAATCATAAATGGTGGGAGTGTGAGATAGCATATGCGATCAGAGATCTCTGCAACCACCTAATACAGTCTCTGAAGCTGGCTGCTTTAGGGTGAGAGTCATCTAAAATGACTGTAATATTGATCCTCTCGTCGAACTTAAGAGTCGCCATTTAGAACTGTGAAACAAACATAGCAAGTTAGTAGGTTATCGACAAAAAATAATAAAATAAACATACATTTATTATATATATGTATATTATATATTTTTTTATGTAATTATATATATATATATAATTTTTTTAATATTAAATACAAATATGGTTTCGCTGAGACGAAACTATAGTTTTGCTGAATTTATTTTAGTTTCGACAAGGCGTGAAAGCAATATCGACAGCAGAAACTGATAGTTTTGGTAAGATAAAGTGATAGTTTCGACCGGCCGAAACATTAGTTTCGGCGCAGCGAAACTGAATTTCATTAGGTGAAACTGTTAAGTTCGCTCGAGCAGCATAACTACACAGTTTCGCTGAACTTGAGAGAACTTTCGTTCAGTTTCGCTGGATGATGGGTAGTTTCAAAGGATGAAATGCGAGACTACCCAACAGTCATGATCAAACACGGTCGTTTGCAGACGAAATAAGCCGAGAAATCTATTGTCCTGAGTTCAAAACTCACTTCAGAAGCGAAATCAATGCAATATCGGAGTAGAATGATATAAATGCGATGATTTTAATAAGAAAACCGAATGAAAACCCTAAGAACCACTTTCGTCGAAGTTTTTGCGAAAATAACTCATTTAGTTTTGACTTGGTATTTAAATGCCTGGTAGTTTCGTAGAGGAATAATCACTTTCGCCGGTCACAATTTCGCGAGAAAAGCATAGTTTCGCCCGAGCGAAACTATAGTTTTGTAGAGCACAAATGAGCGAAAGACATCAGTACGAAAGTGTTAGCGAAGCTGCTGTTTCGTCCGACGAAATAACAATTTCACTTTGCGAAACTATATGCGAAAGTATACTTTCGCAGAAACCCTAAAATTTAAGAAAATTTAATTTTAACCAAATAAATCAAAGTAAAATAAAATAAAATAAAATAAGAAAGACTAAAAAGCAAAGAAAAACGACCCCACACGATCACACCAGACATCATTCATTTTAACCGAAAATGAAAAATATCTTAAAAAAGAACGAGAAACTGAATGAATCTTCTGGAGAGTCATAGTTCAGTGAGATTGCGGATATTTTTGTCCTTTCTTAAACACATGCCATCTTCTTTTCGACAAGTAACCCGCAACTGTTGTTATCATGTTATCGGTTATTTTAAAAGAAGGAATAGAAAAACTCAGTCCCCACAGACATTTGGCAAAGCAACTTATCCAGTCCTCATGATAGTTTGAACGAAAGACACCTACTGATTGATTACATCTTTTCACGTACAGTAAAAATCCCTTTTTCAAACGAAGCACGATACAATTTGATAGCATTTGATGAGAGCTCCAGGTCAGTACTCATGTACAGCCGAGGTGATTATCACATTGTACTGATGAGCACTCCAGGTCAGTACTACCATACAGCAGAGGGGATATTCAAATTGTGTCGATGAGAGCTCCAGGTCAGTACTATCGTACAACAGAGGAGATCATCACGTTGTGCTGATGAGAGCTCCAGGTCAGTACTTTCGTACAGCAGAGGAGATCTGCAGGATCGTTTGTTGGTGGTCACTCAACAGATGGTTTTTCTCTCAAACTCACCTTGAATCGACACTCAGCAAGAGTCAATGAAGAGTTGATCACAATATAACAAGTAACAAGCAGTAAAATAAACACAAGATGTAAATTTTCAAGGTACTTTAATATATTGCTTCTCAACTCTAAGGATTACAAGACTCTTGGACTCAAATCGCTTATCTAATGAGTTACAAGGAGAAGATACATATGATACTACCTACAGCCGGATATACTTCGATACCAGCTGGAAACCTCTAACCAAATATCTATACTACAAGACTATAGGTGAGGTATCTTAGACATTTTGCCTAAGAGTTGGTAGTCAGGACATGTCCCTGACTTACCTTTTGTCACCAACTAAAGTTGGTAACATGTACTATCATAAAAAGGTGAACAGTAGAATAAAGTATGGTCAACAACATGGCTCTTTAGGAAGATGCCATGCTGTATCAGAGGTCTGCAGCGGACTGTCAGGGACCATACTTATATCTACTGGACATAGCAATGTCTTCCGAAGGATAAAAATGCTTCGGAAGAATAACTTCTTCCGAAGCCACTTATACTTCGGAAGACTGCTTCTTCCGAGGCTTGAAGTCTTCTTTATCTTCGGAAGCAGACTTTGTCTTCAGCTCTTTCTTCAGACTTTGTCTTCGGAAGTCTTCAGACTTTGTCTTCGGAAGTCTTCAGACTTTGTCTTCGGAAGTCTTCAGACTTTGTCTTCGGAAGTCTTCAGACTTTGTCTTCAGCTCTTTCATCAGACTTTGTCTTCGGAAGCTTTCAGACTTTGTCTTCGGAAGTCTTCAGACTTTATCTTCAGCTCTTTCATCAGACTTTGTCTTCGGAAGCTTTCAGACTTTGTCTTCAGCTGTTTCATCAGACTTTGTCTTCGGAAGCTTTCAGACTTTGTCTTCAGCTCTTTCTTCAGACTCTCGGAAGATCTCATACTTAGCTTCGGAAGCCCTTGAATGTAGCACCAAAATGACTATGTGAAGTGGTTTTAGTTGCACCAGCCTTATCATGATCCAACAAACTCCCCCTAGGCTGATGCTACCAAAACTTCACTTCCATCTTCTTCTCAAAACTCTCAGCACCATTGAAAGTAAGTGTTTATCAGTGTCTTCATTCTTTCCTGATGTGGTGCTGAGGAGTTTGTACAAATCCTTGATAGACAAAACCTCCACTCTGTCACCTTGGATTTTGTGTACCCTTTGTTGTGGTCCTCTGAAAAGAGTTAGTTGATGGGAACTATAGTCATATTCCCATCTAACTATTGGTTCCAATTCCGGACCTTCCACCATCTGTAGAAAGGCTGTGCCTTTGGTGGTTGGTCTTTCCTTGTCTTCCGATCTTTTCAACTTCAACTCTTCTTCAATCATGGCTCTTGTATTCAGTTCAGCCAAGTGGAGACCGCGAAATATGATTTCTGATGTGTGCAGCAGTCTCAGAGTTGGAGGGATTGGAGAATGGCTTCTCTACAAGCTCAGCAATGTCAAATCTGCTGAGATGCAGTAGAGAAGTGGCATTAAGCCTGTTGGTTTTAGCATTCTCCCTTTCCACAACAAAGTTGTGAGAAGGTTCATCGAACCTCCACTGGATTATAGCTTTCCTAGGTCCAGGAGATTGACTAGAAATCCTGTCCTCTTTCCTTGTATCTAGTAGAGTCACCAGTTTCCTTCTTAGTCTCTTCTCTTCAGCATTGAGGGTATCAGAGTTGAGACCAAGAAGTCTTGCAGCCTGGCCTAAGGTATCTCTAGGCAACTCAAGAAATTGGCCTAGAGTGAGGGAGCTTGAAGAGTTATTAACATAGGTGATGTTGATAAGGTCTCCCTCACAGGAGATGCTACTCACGGTGATGCAGTTGATGAGCCTAGTCTTAAACTCCTTTATCTCCTCAAATGAGAGATGTTAAGAAGGCTGAGGGGATGATCTTGGTTTTTGTTGGGTAGGTTTAGGTTTAGTGGTTTTGGGTTGTGTTTTGGGTTTTAGGATTGGAAGTTTGGGTGGTTGAGGTGATGTGGTAGGTTTCGGTAGAGTTGTGGGTTCAGGGGTGAAGGTTTCATCAGTGGGCTCGGTTTTGATGGGAAATGGGATTGGTTGTGGTTGGCTGTGGTTGAGTGGCAGGGGTGAAGACCATTCCCTGTCCCCTCCTATACATCTCCTTCCTTTTCCCCATACGGATGTCAACTTTTATTTCACTGACTATCCGCTGGAGTGTCCTTTCGGACATAGGTCCCACCTGCCTACCAGAGAGGCCATGAGCCCGGAGATAGTCTTTCATCCAGGCTTTGTCATTGGACTTCTTGGTGGCAGTGACCCCCTTTTCTTCCTCCCTCCGCTTCCTCTCCTTCAACTTCTCCCTGGCAGCTTTCTTCCTTTCCTTCTCCATTTGATCCTTCTCTTCATTGTGGAGGAGCAGGATCATGTCATCATCATGTGGAGACAGTTCAGGAAGACTGAAGCCTCTTCAGAGTAGGAATTTAATCCTAGCCTCTCTCAGCTGCAGGGCTGCTTCCCTTTGTTCCTTTTCTTCCTTCTCCAAGGCCAACCTGGCTTCTTCTTCCTGCCTTAGCCTAGCTGACCTCTCCAAAGTCACCAACTCCTCTAGTGGTAGCAGGAGTACTTCCTCATTGGCAACTCCTAAGCTGATGAGCTGGTCAATGAGTGTTGTCCTTCTCTTATTGTTGATTTCCTCCTGATTAGCTGCAGCTGCCTTAGAACTAGCAGCTAGCAGCTTCTCAGCAGGAAACCTACCTTTCTTCTTGTGCTTTTCAATTCTTTCCTCTTCCTGAAGCTCTTCCGCAGTCAATTTCCTTTTGCCTTTGTCTTTGACAGAGCTTGACTGTGGTGGTTCTTGGATAGAAGGTTCAGATTGAGAGAGAGGTTCAGCTGGTGTTTGGGATGGAGGTATATCAGAAATGTCCTCCCTGCTCACCTCAGATGCTATTTCAGCAATAACATCTGTGATGGTCAGTTCCTTGGACATTTGGAACAGCCCTTCCGCAGCTTCCATCTCAGATTCGGAAGATTTGTCTTGTTCTTCCGAGGCTTCAATGTCAGCTTCGGAAGTCTCAGCCTGAGCTTCGGAAGAAGAGGCTGCTGCAAGTTCTGTCCCATCTGTTTTAGTTGCTGGGCCATCAGTCCCCATTCCCCTTTGAAGTTAATCTCAGGTTCCATGTGGACCTTAGGTTGACCAACTTCTTCCACAGTGGTAGAAGGTTCAGTCAGTCTTTGAAGCTCCTCAGCCCTAAAATATATGAGTGTGGTGTCAGGGTTGGGCTGTTCTAAGGAGGATCTCAATACAAACTTTGTGAAAAGTCTGTAGAGATCATGAAGCATCTTTGAGTCAATCTCTAGAAATGATTGAGATGACTCAGGTAGTGTGATGAGTTGGGAAGTAAAGGATTGGGTCTGTGGTTCCTCAGATGTTTGTCTCTGAACTTTCTCCCCCTTTTTGGTAGCATCATCTTGAGAGCTAGATGAGCTAGAGGAAGAAGTCAATGAGACTTGAATAGGTACATGCCTAACAGACCTCTCCGTCTGTTTCTCAGCTAGTTTAGCCTTGAGATTGTTAATATCAAGTTGCTGAGTGGCAGTCCTTGATTCTAAGATCCTCACCTGTGATTCCAGGTTGGAGACCTTAGAAAGCAAGTAGTGAAGTGTGAGTTGCATACTTCCCTCATCTTCATGCGAAGAATCACGGGGAGATGAGATAACATACCTAGTATGCTCAGTCTCACCACCAGATATGGCTTCTTGGCACCCTGGATACCGTTGCTCAAGGTCATCTCTTTCAGAGATGTCAATGGGCAAAGATGCCGTAGACTCAGTCCTAAAGATGTTACCACTGTCCTGAGAGCTCAATGAGAGACTCTGAGTAGTGGCAGCTGAGCCTACATGAGTCCCCTCCATATCAGTGGGACTCACCTCAGTAATTGGCTGCTGATGGGGGCTAGAGACAAGGGATCTCTCTTGGCTCTGTTGATCTTTCAGAGGGTGTTGTAGATCAACTTCACGGCCATGGAGAGATGTAATCTCTTCATCAGTGCGGAGTAAAAGGTCAGTGAAAGATAAGGAGGTTAAACCTACTGACCCGGGACCTAGATCAATGTCTACAGGCATTGAGCCTATGGTGGGGCTGTCCCTTGAAGGCTGCATAGGGGAGTGTAAAGACTCACCCTGTGGGCTTAAAGCTTAGGGTTCGGGCTCTTGGGTTTGAGACTGAAGAGGCTCAAAACCCACATTGAGGTCAATGGTGAAGGAAGGTGTGACCTCGGACTGAGTGGGATCCCATGATTCCACTCTAGCCCTTTTGGTTTGAACTGGAGGAGCTTGTTCAATTAGAGTAGATTGAACAAGGGTTCGTTTAGGTCGTCTCCGGTATGTAATTTTGATGGGTAGAGAAGGTGTTGTTGGCATTTTGGTGGAGGTTGCTGGTGTGAGTTCATCACCTGTGGGGATAACAGGGATGTCACCAGGAGCTATGCGCTCAGTCATCTCTGGAAGTAATGGAGTGTACCTTCCAGTGAAGTTGATGGAAATCTTCTTTAATGTTTTGAAGATTGTAGGTCTCACTTGGGGAACAGTAAGAGCAGCTGCACAGACAAGCTTGCTCGGTTCCAGCTCACAGTTGATTATGTGTTGAATGAATCTGGGATACATGAAGAATGTATCCCTTCTCAGATTGCCGATTAGGTTGGTCAACACAAATCGTGAGTAGTTGAAGCGTAGACCTCTCACCAACCCATGAACTAGGCATCCCAGTTCATATGGGATTTGATCCCATCCCCCTGACTTGTTGGATAAGCAGTGCAGGACAATGTGCAGCAGGAATTTCCAGTGATAAGAGAAGTTAAACTTGTAAACGGTTGACCTGCTCACATCACCACCATATCCCATTAGGATGTAGGTGCTATCCACTTCTTCTTTGGGGAAATCAGTAGGAGCCCCATCATCATGAAGCTCGAGATGCTCCCTGATGAGTTGTTCAGTGATAATCAACTCCTGTCCGCAAATACGTGTTCTCAGGACGCGAACCCCATTGAGAACATCAGCTTGACCGTTACTCCAGAATTCAATCATGTGGTTGGAGTAGATGGTGGGGTTAACAGTTAGCGCCATGAGGTAGGTGGATTCAGCAAGAAAGGTGATGATTTGGGTAAAGTCAGCATCTCTTGATGAATCAAGTAATGCGACTTGGTTGTGCTGAGGGTTTAGATCCATTGCAGAGAAGGTAAGCTTGAATTTGGGTGAAATTGCAGGTTTGACAGTGAAGGGAATAGTTAGGGCAGTAAATTGGCAAAAGAAGATGAATTTGATCAGTCTGGATTATTTAAAAGGGGATGAATTGTGGTAGTGGCGGTAATAGGGTAACTGTTTTGGGGTTATTGTGGGTGGTATGGTGGTTTACGGCGGAGAAATGATAGTGGCGGCAATGGATAATTTTAAATAATCTGACCATCATAAGAAAAATCTTTACCTTTTACAGAGTGGGGCCCAAAAGATATCCGTTACATAGTAAAAACCTTTACTTCCGAATGTAAAACATTTCTGAAGGTAATTGTCTTCCGAAGGCAATTTCTCTTCCGAAGCAAGGCATTGCTTTCGAAGGTAAAATTGTCTTTCGGAATGGAGAGTTATACAAGCTTCGGAAGTAGATCTGATGTAAAATCAATCGCTTCTTCCAAGACCAAAAACTCTTCCGAGAAGAAAATTTCCATTGAGGAATTTGGCTTCGAAAGATATTCAAGAATATCTTCTGAGAGTTAATTCCTCTTCGGAAGGAATTTACACTTGGAATGTTTTAAAGATCTTTTGTAACAGGGCTTAAATTGTATTGACACAAGACATTACACATTTAAAAAGCTTTTCAAAAGAGGTAGTTAATCAATGTTTATCATCCCAGTAGCTGATATGAGGTACTTAAATCTTTGTTCATCAAATGCCTTTATGAACAAATCAGCATATTGTTCATTTGAGTCAACTTTTATTAACTTTATCAGATGTTTTTCATGAATATCTCTAATGAAATGATACCTGATATCAATGTGCTTTGTCTTGGAGTGCTTCACCGGATTCTCAGTAATGGAGATAGCACTATTGTTGTCAATATGGATAGGAGTAGTCATGAAGTTGAACCCATAGTCTAACATCTGATTTTGAATCCATAGCAGTTGAGCACAGCAGCTAGCAGCAGCAATGTATTCAGCTTCAGCAGTTGATGTAGAGACACAGGATTATTTCTTGCATTGCCATGAGATAATCCTTCCACCAAGAAATTGACATCCTCCTGATGTTGATTTCTTGTCAATGTTACAGCCACCATAGTCACTGTCAGAATATGCATAGAGATTGAAATCACTATTTCTTGGATACCAGAGACCTAGTTTAGGTGCTCCTTTGAGGTATCTGAGGATTCTCTTAACAGCAGCTAGGCGAGACACCTTGGGAGCAGCCTGATATCTTGCACAAATGCATGTGGCAAACATGATATCTGGTCTACTAGCAGTGAGATACATCAGAGAACAAATAATTACTCTATACTAATATTGATCAGTATCCTCCCTCTCAAGGTCAGGGCAAAGATTATGGTTTCTGGGTATGGGTGTCTTGGCTGGTTTACAGTCCTTCATTTCAAATCTATCTAAGATGTCTGAGACATACTTAGATTGACTTATGAAGAAGCCTTCCTTCATCTGTTTCACCTGAATTCCAAGGAAAAAGTCCATTTTTCCCATGGAACTCATCTCAAATCTCTGTTTCATAATGCTCTTAAAGTCCTTGCACATTTGGTCGTTTGAAGAACCAAATATGATGTCATCAACATAGACTTGTACAAGCAAAATGTCTTCTCCAGACTTTCTAATGAAGAGAGTCTTGTCAATGGTACCTCTAGTGTATCCATTCTTCAGGAGAAACTGTGACAAGGTCTCATACCACAGCCTAGGTGCTTGGTGCAGCCCATATAGAGCTTTATCCAGTTTGCACACGTAGTTGGGGTGCTGTGGGTCTTCAAATCCTGGAGGTTGACATACATAGATTTCCCTATCTATATCCCCATATAGAAATGCACACTTGACATCAAGTTGGTAGACTGTGAAGTTCTTGGATGCAGCATAAGCAAGGAAGATCCTAACTGCCTCAAGTCTTGCAACAGGTGCAAAGACATCAGTATAATCGATTCCTTCCTCCTGGGTGTACCCTTGAACTACTAGTCTTGCTTTGTTTTGATAATCAAGCCTCTATCATCTTTCTTGTTTCTGAACACCCATTTAGTGCGTATGGGTACTTGACCAGATGGTAGTGGGCATAGATTCTAGACCTTTTGTCTTGTGAATTGAAGCAGCTCCTCCTGCATCGATTCAATCGAACTACTATCCTTTAAGGCATCTTCCACCTTCTTGGGTTCCATTTGAGACAAGAAGCATGAGTACAAGCAGACATTCCCATGATGAGTTAGCCCTCTTGTTCTCACACCCTCAGAGACATTCCCTATGATGTTCTCAGTTGGATGAGTGTTGTGAATCCTATGGCGAGGAATCACTTCCAGTTGCAGAAATAAGTCTAGGTTGGACATATTCTGATCTGGAACTGGATCACTCTATCCAGCTGCTGTTTCAAAGTCATTCAATGAGGACTGATTGAATGATTGAGAAACATCAACAATGGTTGGTTGTGAAGTAGTATTAACAATTGCCTGTTCCTTCAGAATACTACTTCCCTCAACCTGGTGTTGTAATGGACCACATGAAGAACTTTGAGGTTGATTAAGTGATTCACTTGTTGAAGCTTCACTATTCTTGGAGATAGTTACACTATCAGATCTGTGAATGGTTGAAGCTTGTTGACTTTCAGCTCTTGGAGAATTTGGAAGAGGTCTGGGAAGCTCAAATAGTTGATCTGTATCAGCATCAGCATCACCTTGAGCACCTGTTCCAGCTGAAACATTCTCATAAGATTGCTTAGAATAGTTTGGAAACAATTCTAACTCAAATATATAATCAGGTCCATTCCCCCTAACACAAGGAGTGTGCTCATTAACAACTATATTGGATGACTGATTCTTGATGTTGTATACTCTATAAGTTTTGGAGCTAGAAGAGTATCCAATAAAGATAGCATCATCTGACTTCTCAGCAAACTTTGCTATGTTGTCCTTTGTGTTAAGTATGGTACACCTGCAGCCAAAGGACCTTAGAAAGCCAATGAACGGTGGCCTCTTGTTCCATAACTCATAAGGGGTTTTTCCATGGGGCTTAACTACAAGAACCCTGTTCTGCACATAGCATGCAGTGCTGATTGCCTCTGCCCAGAATGTTAGAGGTAGCTTTGAATCAGCTAACATGGTCCGAGCAGCCTCAATAAGTGTCCTATTCCTCCTCTCAGCAACACCGTTTTGTTAAGGAGTTCTAGGAGCACTATATTGTCTGGCAATCCCTTTTGAGTCACAGAATGAGTCAAGAACAAAGTTCTTAAACTCAGTCCCTTGATCACTTCTAATAATCTTAACCTTGTGATCAATTTGATTTTCTATTTTAAGAATCAAAGATTTTAACGTTTTAGCAGTTTCATCTTTACTTCTTAAAAAGAATACCCATGTAAATCTTGTAAAATCATCAACAATCACAAGGCAGTATGATTTCCTTCCAATGCTCATTATACTTGTGGGACCAAAGAGATCCATGTGCAATAAGTGTAATGGAGTAATGATAGAATTAACACACTTGGATTTATGAGATGATCTGTGTTGTTTCCCTTTCAGGCATGCAACACAGTTATCTTTGCAGAAAAACTCCTTTTTAGGCAAACCATGTACCAAGTTATTTTTAGCCAATTTATTCATTGTCTTAAAATTTACATGACACATACGTTTATGCCATAGTGTTGACTCATCACTATCAACTTTAGAAAGAAAGCATGATACTTCACCCATAGGAGAAGCATTGTTTATATCTAGCTTGTACATATCCCCTTTCCTGGGAGATCTAAGAAGCACCAATTCCGGAGGAATTGTCATCCCTGGTGGCCACTATTTTTTGCCTCCTCCTCTAGTTCCAATGGAGAAGGGTCAGCAGTTGGAACCTCTTACTCTTCAGTACCATATCTAGGTAGTCTAATAGACTCATAAGAGTGTGGTGGAGCTATTTCATTGGTTCCCAACCCTTCTTTGTTTTGATAAAACATTTTGGAATGAGAGGATGATGCAAGAATAGTTTGGAAGTTTTGCTCAGCTATAGCTTGCTTCCTGGCCTGAGCCTCAGCAGTGACCAACTGGGCTTGAACTTCAGCTAGTTTAGAGATCAGATCTTTAATTTGAGTTTTATAATTAGTCTTTGCATGTTTTAAAAGAGACACAGTTTTCTCTAACTCTTCAATTTTCCTTTGATAGTCAGATTCAGCTCTTTTAAAATCAGATTTTAACACATTTAAGGACTCAAACTCAGATCTAATTTCCGAAATGTAATCCTTATAGAGTTTAACTTTAGCAATACAGCAGCAGTACAAAGATGTTCATATACCTGATCATCATCCGTTCCGGCCATGAGTGCTTGAGCTGGAGTCACATCCTGTACCATGAAGCTCCAGTCAACTTCTTGAGCTACTGCAGCTGTTTCAGTTGACTTCTCCTCATGCTTTGAAGCAGTGGGATGTGTGGAGGCCTGTGGGGTTCCTGGGTTGTTCTCGGGAGCCTTGCATTCCCTAGCAAAGTGACCTAGTTGGTTGTAGTTGTAACACTTTGCTTTGCTCTTATCAAACCCAAACTTGCTGTTGGCTGGGTTTTGAGGGAATTGCCTTCCAGTTCTCTTGAAGAACTTCTTCGCTCTGTAAGTTAAAAGAGCCATGTGTTGGACAATGTCCACATACTCCACGTCATCTGGACTGAAGCACTCAAGATCATCAAGCAGTATTGAAAATCACCAGAGTGTCCACTTCCAGAGACAAAGGCACAACTATCCTGAAAGGAGTTGTGTTGAACCTTTTAAGACTTTGGAGTCTCAGGTAGAGTAATGTAGGGTCCATTATGTGAGTTGTCAGGGTAGCACAACAACTGATGTTGTGGTTCTATGGTTTCCCTTTCAACCACATGAAGGGCTGAACTCAGTTGGTTGTTGGAGTGACCAGAGGAGTTCTGCATGTTCATCTCCATCTGGGATGCACTTAGGATACCATACAACTCTGTGAGAGTAAGAGTCTTAAGGTCCGAAGTTCTCTTGATTAAAACACAATAGTGTGTCTATAGTTTAGGAAGGGAAGACATGAACTTCCTAACTATGTCTCTATTCTCAAGAGCTACTCCAATATCCACTAGAGTATCTACTCTCTGAACATACTGAAGTATTGTTGAGTCAAAGACTTACCAGCCTTGAAAGTAAAGTTCTCAAACTGCTGCTTCAAGAGATCCTTCTTGTTCTCTTGGGTTTCCTTGGATCCTTCATGCATAAGCTTCAATGCATCCTATAAATCTTTGGTTGTCTTGCACTTCTTGAAGCCTCTGTAGATGGAATTGGGGAGAGCAGTTTGGAGAGAAGTCATAGCCCTTTGATCTAGCTCTATTCTCTTCCTATCTTCTTCTGAGTAATCATCAACATCTTTTGGAATGATGCGATTACCAGTAGCAGAAGTAGTGCTTGGTATGAAGGGACCATTGACAATGGAGTCCCACATCCTTGAGTCTTGACATTTGATGAATCCTTCCATTCTAGTGCACCATGTGTCAAAGTCTTCAGGGGTGATCAGTGGGGACTTGGTCATGGTACCGGTTTCCATATCAGCCTTGGAGAGAGCGACCATTTGAGTGAGTGGTTTGTAGTGAGGAGTGCAAAACAGGTTGATTTGGATGGTAAGATCTCACAATCAAGAGCCTGGAGCTCTGATACCAATTGCAGTATCGTTTGTTGGTGGTCACTCAACAGATGTTTTTTCTCTCAAACTCACTTTGAATCGACACTCAGCAAGAGTCAATGAAGAGCTGATCACAATATAACAAGTAACAAGCAGTAAAATAAACACAAGATGTAAATTTTCAAGGTACTTTTATATATTGCTTCTTAACTCTAAGGATTACAAGACTCTTGGACTCAAATCTCTTATCTAATGAGTTACAAGGAGAAGATATATATAATACTACCTACAGCCGGATATACTTTGACACCAGCTGGAATCCTCTAACCAAATATCTATACTACAAGACTATAGGTGAGGCATCTTAGACATTTTGCCTAAGAGTTGGTAGTCAGGACATGTCCCTGACTTACCTTTTGTCATCAACTAAAGTTGGTAACATGTACTATCATAAAAAGGTGAATAGTAGAATAAAGTATGGTCAACAACATGGCTCTTTAGGAAGATGCCATGCTGTATCAGAGGTCTGCAGTGGACTGTCAGGGACCATACGTATATCTACTGGACATAGCAATGTCTTCCGAAGGATAAAAATGCTTCGGAAGAATAACTTCTTCCGAAGCCACTTATACTTCGGAAGACTGCTTCTTCCGAGGCTTGGAGTCTTCTTTGTCTTCAGAAGCAGACTTTGTCTTCAGCTCTTTCTTCACACTTTGTCTTCGGAAGTCTTCAGACTTTGTCTTCGGAAGTCTTCGGACTTTGTCTTCAGCTCTTTCATCTTCGGAAGTCTTCAGACTTTGTCTTCAGCTCTTTCATCAGACTTTGTCTTCGGAAGCTTTCAAACTTTGTCTTCGGAAGTCTACAGACTTTGTCTTCAGCTCTTTCATCAGACTTTGTCTTCGGAAGCTTTCTGACTTTGTCTTCAGCTGTTTCATCAGACTTTGTCTTCGGAAGCTTTCAGACTTTGTCTTCAGCTCTTTCTTCAGACTCTCGGAAGATCTCATACTTAGCTTCGGAAGCCCTTGAATGTAGCATCAAAATGACTATGTGAAGTGGTTTTGGTTGCACCAGCCTTATCATGATCCAACAAGATCATCACTCCAGGTCAGTACCAACGTACAGCAGATGAGATAAGCACGAACAAGACACCACAGTACACATAGAGGCTTCTATGATAAAAATATGAATGAGCGTAAAGCTTCAGAGAATAGATGCGAAAGATTATAGATAAGGGAGTATAAGGCAAGAACAAAACAACACAGAGGAGCCTCATTCTCAATCCTTTTTGAACAAGTACGAGTCACTTTATGAAGGCCAAAGATATCAAGGGGATTATCCGAGTATTCAAGCTTCTTATATTCTTATTTAAGCTACGGGAGTACTATCTACTTTGCTTTCGGGCTGAGCCTATCAAGCAAATCCCGACATGATACTATTGACCTCCTTCATATTGTTCAGTCATCTCAACAGAGCAGAGGTTCTGCAAAAGTACACAAATGAAGCGGTTATAAATAATTATACTCCCCCAAAATTTCTGCAACGAATATGGGAAGAAATTTCTAAAGACTATTATTTATAATTTTTTTAAGTATGAAAGAATGGCGATGAGCGGTGGAGCAAATAAAAATGAAAGAAAGAAAGAAAAGGAAACATAAGAAAGAAATATAAACAATATAAACATGACAGATTTTTTTTGGAGGAAAAAAGGTTTTAAAATGATATTAATCCCAACATGGAAATCAATTCATAAAAACAATGTTTGTTAAAGGTTTTTGTGAAAAGATCTGCCTTTTGATTTTTTGTATCAATGGGAATAATATTAATGAAACCCTTTTCCTGAGCATCACGGATTGCATGAATCCGTGTCTCAATGTGCTTGATTCAGGAATGATGAATTGGATTCTTGGCAATCCCGATAGCTGCTTCGTTATCACAGAACAACGGGGTATGAAGAAAGTTGATCCCATAATCCATCATCTGGTACTGAATCCATAACACTTGGGAACAACAACTACAGGCAGTAATATATTCTGCTTCTCCTGTTGAGAGAGAGACAATGGTCTGTTTCTTGATTTACAAAGAAACGAGACAATTTCCCAAGTATTGACAACCTCCGGTAACTGACTTTCTGTTTAACCTGCAGCCATTGGAATCACTATCAGAGTAAGCATGTAAATCAAAATTCCCACCATAAGGATACCAAAGTCCTAAACGAGAAGAACCCTTTAGATAACGAAAAATTCGTTTGACGGCCTTTTCATGGGATTCTTTAGGAGCTGACTGGTATCGAGCACAATATCCGACAGCAAAGGTGATGTCAGGATGACTTAAAGTAAGATACATAAGGGAACCAATCATGGATCTGTAGAGATGAGGATCAATTGGTTTCCCGTTTTCATTAGGAGTGAGGCATGTTTGAGCAGTGAAAGGAGTCATCTCAGAAGAAGCGTCATCCATTTTAAATTTCCTCAACATTTCTTTAATATACTTTTCTTGATGAATGAGAATTCCCCTTGGCTTTTGTTCGACTTGCAGCCCGAGGAAAAAGCACATCTCTCCCATCATGCTCATTTCAAACCTGCTGCGCATAACCTTCTCAAACTCTCGACATAATTATGGATTGGTGGAGCCAAAGTTAATGTCATCGACGTAGACTTGCACGATCAGCATCTCACCATCTACCTCTTTCTTGAATAAAGTCATATCGATGGTGCCTCGAGAAAAACCATTGCTTAAGAGATACTGTGTTAATGTCTCATACCAGATTCGAGGTGCCTGATGAAGACCGTAAAGAGACTTATCCAGCTTGTATACTTTGTCAGGAAAGTCTGGATCCTCAAAGCCTGGTGGTTGACACACGTATATCTCTTCATCAATGTCGCCATAGAGAAATGCGCATTTGACATCCATCTGATAGACCTTAAATTGCTTGTGAGCAGTATGCGCCAAAAATATTCTGATAGCTTCTAGACGGGTGACAGGTTCAAAAACTTTGGTGTAGTCAATCCCTTCTTCTTGAGCAATGCCTTGTACCACTAGTCTGGATTTGTTTCTTACCACTATGCCCCGGTCATCAGGTTTGTACTTAAACACCCATTTCGTTCCAATGGGGCACTTGTTTGGTGGAAGATCGACCAGAGTCCACACCTTGAGTTTTCTAAACTGTTGCAATTCTAATTGCATTTACTCAACCCAGCAAGGATCCTGAAGTGCTGCATGTCCGTTCTTAGGAACGATTTGTGATACAAAACAAGAGAAAAAAGCATACATTAATCAAACCAGATTGACTCTGCGTCTGAACTCCATCAGAGATAGATCCAATTATGTTATCATGAGGATGATCTTTCAAGGTCTTGAAATCGGCAGACATGGGTGGGGTGTGACAGGGTGGTTGGTTAAGAGATGAAGAGGATGGTGAGGTAGAGTGACGTAGGGAAAAGGGACGGGTTGGTTGGGATGTGGTACATAAAGGTGACGAGGGAAGAGATGTTGACACATGTGGAGGTGGAAGATCAAATGAGGATGAGGAAGATACAACATCAATTGATGTAGCATCATTTGTTGGTGTGATAGGAGGGACAAGAGGTTCGACTGGTAATGGAGTGTGAGGGATAATGTTTGTTGTAGCATTGGAGATGGACGCATCATCATCGAAAACTGGAAGATTAAATGATTTAAACACCGTATCGGAGTTAAAGAACCAAGCTGGTCCTGAAGGAACATCAGAGGAATTAGATTCCTGCCAATCGACATAAAATGACTCTTGAACGATACGTGTTCTCTTATTATATACCCGATAAGCCTTTTGTGAAGAAGAATAGCCTACAAAATAACACTCATCAGACACGGCGCCAAATTTTGCCTTCTACGCTTGAGTGTTCAATAGACTGCACGAGCAACCGTATGGTCGAATGAAGTCAATCAAGGGCTTTCTCTTGTGAAATAGTTCATATGGAGTCTTCATCTTATACTTGACTATCAACACCCCGTTGAGAACGTATGAAGCATAATTCACCGCCTCAGCCCAAAAGATGATGGGTAAGGAGGATTCTATTAGCATTGTACGTGCAGCTTCAATGAGAGTGCGATTCTTTCGTTCTGCCACACCATTCTGTTGAGGGGTCCTTGCGGCACTGTATTGTCTTAATATTCCTTTGACAGTACAGAGAGAATCAAATATCTGATTCCTGAATTCAGTACCGTTGTCACTTCGGATAGGCATAACCTTCCTCTTGCTTATCGTTTAAATCGGAAGAATTAACTTTTTCAGCTCCTCAGCAGTCTCTCCTTTGTGAGCAAAAAATCTCACCCATGAATATCTAGAATAATCATCTGTAATAACAAGGCAGAAACATTTCTTAGCAATTGATTTAACACTTATTGGGCCAAACAGATCAGTATGTAACAACTCGAGGGGATTTGAGATGCTATTTTCAATTTTAGGTTTGTGTGCTTTCTTATGTTGTTTTCCTTTTGCACATGCCATGCATTTCTCAATCACAGAAAAGTCTTTTAAAGGTAATCCCCTAACAAGATTGTTTTTAACTAATTTGTTTATGATTTTGAAATTAACGTGGCCTAATCTACGATGCCAGAAGAAAGACTCAGAGGAGGAAGCTTTAGACAGAAGACAGGTGACTGTAGATGATGAATCTTTTGAATTCATGTCAAGAAGATATGTATCATGCTTCCTTGGATCCCGCATGAGTACCATATTATCTGAAATATCAATCTCAGATTTCAGAAAGAGACATTCATTGGACTTGAATAAGACCGGAATGCTTTTATCATAAATCTGAGAGATGCTCAACAGATTGAATGTAAGCTCGGGTACGTAGTTGACTTTCTCCAAGGTAAGTGAGCCATTGGAAACTTCGCCTTGACCTATCAGTTTTCCTCCTTTCTTGTCTCCGGCGAAAGAAACGTAACCACCATTGATTATCCGGTAGTTAGTCAATAAATCTTTAAGCTTCGTCATATGTCTGGAGCATCCACTATCAACATGCCATACACTATTTACAACTTTAGTGGATGACTCCTGCAGGAATATCAAAGAAAGAATTAACCAGGAGAAACAGGAACCCAAGCTTGAACAATTTTAGGTTTAGATGAAAGAGATTTCTTACAAAAGAACTTATTAACTAATTGATTTAATCTATTCCCAAAGAACTTCTATTAGCATGTCTATGATGAAGCTGAGGACAGTGCTTAACAACATGATCATCTTTACCACATTGAAAATAGTGTGGTTTTAATCTAGGTTCATTATGTAATGAGGTAGGAAGTTTATCAATGCATATTTCCTCATCACATTCAGATAATCTCGAATCATCATCACTGTATGTCTCATACATGTTAACAGAGCTGTCTTTATTTGAACAAGAATAATTATGTACTAAAGAAGATGAGATGTCATCTAAGAGACATGTGGTACTAGTACCACTAGTACTTGCCTCAGATGAAGATATAATCCTGTCATTAAGCACAGAAATTTTAGCAGGGGTAAAAGATGGAATGGGGTGAGAAAAGAATTTTTCAAAGGAGTTAAATTTAATTTCCTTGTCACTTTTCATAGTAGAATCAGACAAGAGATCAACACAATCAATAGATGTACCAACATCACAATCCACAACACTTAACAAGCAAACAGAAACATCACTAGAACATAACGAAATAGAGTCTTTTACACCATTACTAGTGACAAAAACAGAATTTAAACTAGAGTTATGATCTAAATGTTGGGTTTGTTGGACCTAAACAATGTTGTTTAACCATTTTAAACAAGAAAACGCAGCGGAATATGAACTTAATATCGTATTCTATAATCTGAAAATTAAAGTTCATAACATTATTTCAACAAACCCATAGACAAAGGATCATATATATGTGAATAGATTAGTTATCAAGAAGCAAACATAACAACCAAAACAACACAATGAACTACCTTTAGAAGCTGTCAAAAACCGTGGATGCATGATGAAGATGAAGCTGTTTTTGGATGGTCAAAACATCAACAATAGATGTTCTCAAGTGTTCATACCCACAAGCCCTCTTAGCAACACCCTTTTGCTAGGATTTGTACACCTAAATCGTCCAAGAACCTTGCTGGAATCGAGTTCCAGCCGTGAACAAACAAGGCTGCTGGAACTTTGATTCAGCCATGAAATCCATCTTTCTCCAGCTAGAAAATCGACTAAGAAAGGGTGTTTGGATGCTAGATCTTCGGCGAAGAATCCAAGGAAGGACCCCTCAAGTTGATATACCCCAAGCACTATCACAATACACCTTGTTTGCTAGGATTAAACACCAAAAACCGAGAGAAAACCCAGCTGCCAAAGCTTTCTGCCGAGATCTCTTCAAGAAGAACAAGAAACCCTTTTTCTTGTGTGTTCTATTGCATGTGGGAGAGAGAGTTAGATGGAGTGAATGCGTGTTCAATGTTTTTGTGTTTCCAAGGATAATTATAAAAAGAGAAGACCAACCCACAACCAAAGGGTGGCCGGCCCCTTGCTTTTCCTTTTCAATTTTCCCCCCAAAATTTCAAGAGGAATATCACACATTAATTAGTTGTTCTAATAAAAGTTGTTCATCCAATTTAACCTTTTATTAGAATAACACATACACATTCACTAATTATTTGATGCTATCTAAATAACTTGATAACACTACAAACAATATCTATGAACAAAATATCCATATAAAATGTTCAATCTCACATGCAACTGATTAGAAAACCCATTTTCTAATTTTGGTGTTATTATTCAATTGTATGATCATCTCATTAATTGAATAATTGTCGGTGATTGTAAAGCTTGTTATTGGGTATAACCCGACTTGGATCATAACGTACTAACCGCATAAATATTTTACGAGTCTTGGGCACATAGAATCCTACAATCTCCCACTTGCCCAAGATTCATAAAAGATTGATGCAAGCAGTAAATACCGCCTAACAACGGTTTACTACCCTTAATACGCATGACTTATAGCCATTCAATAACATCATCCTTTTCAAGTACCCTACTTGAAATGATTTAGGTGAATTTATCATCTATCCTTTTGTTACAGATGTCATGTTAAATCCAAGGACACAGAATGATCATTCCTTGTTGATTTAACTTAATCAGGCCTTAGACATCTAACTCTCAACGAATAAGAGGAACAAATTCCATCTTGACTACATACGTTTCTCACAAACACCTTGTGTTATACCTGAACATATCCTTATGTACTGTCCACTATTTCAAGACAGTGAAGAATAGGCTCAAGGTATAATACTTGGTGAATATCAAAACCCAATATGTATCTCAGGTCGGAGGATACCAAATGATATTCGCCTTTACTCAAATTTACTTATGATCAATCAATAAGATTCCATGTAGTAAAATTTGAGATGCGGGTTAGTCCAATATTTGTATCCCACAAATATCTATGAACCTTGGTAGCAACCCATTGCTCTATATTCATCCTTATGAATATCGACCAATCCAAGTTCATAATAGTCTTGCCTTCAAACTTGTTCCCACAAGTATGAACGACTACGGACATTTAGAGTAAACATTTTACTCATGGATTAAACATGCTAAATTGGAATATTATTTGAAATATTATAACCAAATAATTTTATTCAAATAATAGAGAGTTCCACATATCCAAATACAAAATTTACAGATCAAATCCAATCACTAGAATATCGAAGTCCCATGGCACAAGTATGACTTTCATGCTTTGCCCTTTCAAGGAGCTTCGTGAGTGGATCCGCAATGTTTTGATCAAAGTGAACTTTGCGAATACATATCTTTCCCTTTTCAACTTCATCCCTTATGTAGTTGAATTTCCGCTCATTGTACCTAATCTTTTGATGTGCACGGGGTTCCTTGATTTGAACAATCGCACCCTCGTCATGACAAAAGATTTCTAAGGGGTCTTGAATGGTAGAGACCATCCTTAGATTGGTGATAAACCTTTTTATCCATGCAGCTTCCCAAGCTGCTAATGAGGCGGCTATGTATTCGAATTCTGTAGTGGACAATGCTACACTATCCATAATGGAGACATACCCCGATTGTGATCGAGGATCATCTCGATCAGTTTGGAAACTAGCATCCGTGTAACCCTTTAGAACTAGTTCCTCTTCATCAAATCCGTATATTAGAAACATATCCTTAGTCCTCCTAAGGTATTCCAATATACATTCAACAACCATCCAATGGCTGTTACTTGGATTCTGCTGATATCTACTTGTCATGCTTAACGCGCATGACACGTCCAGTCTAGTGCATATCATCGCATACATGATGGATCCTATAGCAGACGCATATGGGATGTCCTTCATACGACCTTGCTCATATATAGAGATGTACTCAATATTGTCCCTCTTTGAATAGGTACTATACCTTTCTTAGAGTTTACCATCTTGAACCTTTTCAAGATTTTATCAATGTATGCACTTTAGTTTAACCCTATCAACCGCCTCGATCTATCCCTATAGATCTTTATTTCCAAAATATAGGCGGCTTCACCGAGATCTTTTATGGAAAAACAACTTCCAAGCCAGGTTTTAACACCTTCCATGTTTGGAATGTCATTTCCAAAATGTAGTATGTGATCAACATACAATACTAAGAATGTAATTATACTCCCACTAGCCCCTTGATACACACAAGCCTCATCAGCGTTCTTGATGAAACCCAATTTCTTGATCTCTTCATCAAAACGTTGATTCCAACTTCTCGATGCTTGTCTCAATCCATAGACTGATCTCTTTAATTTGCATACTTTATCAGGATGATTTGGATCGACAAAACCTTCAGGCTAAACCATATGGACAGTCTCTTCGAGGTGTCCATTAAGAAAAGCGGTTTTGACATCCATTTGCCAAATCTCATAATCATAATGAGCAGTTGTGGCAAACAATATCCTGATAGACTTTAGCATTGCCATTGGCGAGAAGGCTTCATCATAATCAACCCTTTGACTTAGAGTGAAACCTTTTGCTACAAGTCTTGCCTTGTAAGTATCCAAGTTTCCATGCATGTCAGTTTTCTTCTTGAAAACCCACTTGCATCCAACCCGTTTGGAGTTAAGTGAAGAGTCAACCAATTCCCAAACTTGGTTGTCATACATGGATTGCATCTCTACGTTCATGGCTCCTAGCCACATGTCACAATCCGAATTGGACATTGCATCATGGTATGTAGTTGGCTCTTCGGAGTCAACAACGTAGCATCCATCTATGAAAAATCCACATCTTTCATGTGGAATGCTAACTTTACCAGATTTGCGAACGTTTTTTGTGTGTATTGATCAACCTCTTGATCATGATCAACAACCTCTTGTTGATTGCTAGTGTCAACCAAACGTGTATCGGCTTGTAGATCTTGATCCTCATCAAATTCCACTGTTCTATGCGTCATTCCTTCCATAAGGAACTTGGCTTCCAAGAACTCTGCCTTTTGAGCAATAAATACCTTTTGCTCTGTTGGATCAAAGAAGTAGTATCCTATACAGTCCTTTTGGATATCCAACAAATATACACTTAGTGAATCGACTTTCAGTTGGTTTGGGTGTTAAGCTTAACATAAGCTTCATAACCCATAATTTTAAATATGATAGCGATGGAACTATTCCATTTCATATTTCAAAAGGCATCGAATCCACTTTCTTGGTTTGGACCATATTCAAAATATGAGCCGCGGAGAGCAGTGCGAAAACCCCAAAATTATAGAGGTAGTGAGCTTATAGCCATCATAGGTCGAACTATATCCAATAGGGTTCGATCTCCTGTCAGACACACCATTATGTTATGGTGTTCTGTGAGGAGTAAGTTGTGAGACAATCTTACAACTTCCTAGATGATCCCTAAAAGTCTCACTTAGGTATTCACCTTCTCTATCTAAATGGAGAACTTTGGTAGTTCTATCGAGTTGATTTCCTACTTCATTCTTGAAGTTTTTGAACATTTCAAATTCTTCATGTTTATGTGCCATCAAGTACACATAACCATAGCGACTATAATCGTCGGTTAAGGTAATGAAGTAAGTTTCACCATACCTTGTCATTTTCTTAAAAGGACCACATACATCCAAATGTATGACTCCTAATAAGTCTTTTGCCCTCTCATTAGTACCACTAAAGGGCGTGTTGGTCATCTTACCTTGTAAACAAGATTCACACTTATCAAATGAACATTTTTTTCATTTGTTTTCAAAAGACCATTCTTTTAAAGTGTTTAAATCCGATTCTTGTTTATGTAACCAAGATGACAATGACAAGAATAAGAGTCACTTAAACCATTTTATGTCTCTCAGTGCATGATAGATATAATGTTTTATTATAGGACGAATCATCATGAACCAATTCACAAATATCATTAGAAGGCATAGCCTTGAAATAATATACATCATCCATAAATATAAATACCATCATTTACTAACTTTAAATCATAACCATATCGTTTTAAAAGGGAAACTTAAATCATGTTCCTAGTCAAATTAGGAGCATATAACATGTTTTGATGAACAACTTCCAAACCTTTTGAAAGTTTCAAAACATAGTCTCCTTTCTTAAAGTGCTTATTTCTTTTGAACCCTTGCAACAAATTGCAATAGTGAGTTCCATATGTGGTATCCAATTACCCATGTGCTTTGAGGAAATAACACCTATGTCAATATGGATTATGAAAGTTATGCTTAAGGTTTGCCCAGCATCCCTTTTATTTCTCAACTCATTGAGATAGGTTGGATGAATCCCTTTCAAATGACCTATCTCACCATACTCAAAGCATGGATCGTTTTCGGTTACTTTAAGCTTCATAAGCTTAGGTTTTGGAGGTTCCGCTTTGATCTATCCTTACCCATTGCCTTTGATGTGCCCTTCTCCTTTGGCAACATTTGCCTTGGGATCGGGAATGGCCTTTCCTTATTAATCTAGAGATTAGGTAGAACCTTTCTACCCATCCCTGCCTTAGCTGTTGCGAGCATTGCGTGAAACTCACCAATGCTCTTGTCCTATCCATTCATATTGTAATTCATTATGAATGTCTCAAACTTTTAGTTAGGCCATTAAGGATCAAATCCTTGGTCAACTCCTTTGAGACAGGACAGCTAAGCCTCTCGAGGCGGCCTTAACATCGTCGGGGTCGGGTTGGTTAGGAATAGGATCGTCAAGGACATTTGCCTTTGCTCTTGCTTGAGAACAATTCTCAAGTTTCGAGACCAGTCCATAAGGTTATTATGGTTGAGACGATTCCTCTCTAAAATAGTTCTCAGTGATAGGGTATGGACGGTCGGGGTGGTAGCATTATTGTTTGCGGCCATTCTACAAATTTTACAAAGTTCCTTTTAGTATTTCTGAAAAATTTCATTTTAATTATTAATACCCTTTATGTCTCATAGACAATTAATAATTAAAATCTAGAATCCAACGTTACATTCAAACAATGGTTAGGTGACCTTTATCCCATTATTCAAATTAACAAGGTAGTCAACATTTGACAATTGCAACCTTTTGCAACTTCTAGTGGTATGGGATCGACTTTAGACATCATATGCAAAGTCGGCATGTTAATCCCATCAACACCATTTGGAAACCATATTTTAGGTGATCCATTCAACATGGTTTGCAAATCAAGTTACCCTACTTGCACACACATGTGAGTTTACCAACACAAGTGGTTAGGTGACCTTTATCCCACCAATGTGGTATTCCCACCTTAAGTCATAAGTTCCCTCAAAATGGTTAGGTGACCTTTATCCCATTAAGAGTTTCCAAATGACTTAAGTGTTGTGCAAAAGGACGGTGTTAAACTTGTTTGAAAAGGGATTTTTAATTTTCATTGATTCTTGTTTGAAAACTCTATTTACCTTGTATTTGCATGCTTTACCTTGTATTTGCATGCTTTCAAATACAAGGTATCCTATGGTTCATTTTTAATAAAACCTCTTTTATTAAATCATTAATCCTTTTAATAACCTCTTATTAATCACTTAATGATTAAGAACCATAAAATTCAGCTTGTTAAGTTTGTTAATTAGTTTGTTATGCATATCCAAATATCAAATAACAATCATACAACAAACAACCAAACAAGCACAATCATACAAACATATGTGCATAACAATAGCCACTAAGTTGACTACACTTGTTTGCCATCACAAGTGTTGTCATAAGGTCTTTCCTAAGGGTTGAACACAATACAAATGATGAGGTCTCCAAAGACTCCCACTTGAACTTGCATCCAAATGCTTCAAGTCCATCCTTTGTGTCTTCCTTTTGTGCTTCCTTCCCGAGCATCTTCTTTTATAAAATATATATATCCTAATACATATTTTCTAGTAAAAAAAATACTCCTAATCTATTTATTACATTGCCAAATGAATAAACAAATTACAACCCAAATAGAAACATCAAAAGGAATTATTACAACCCAAATAGAAAGAATACAACCAACATGACAATTCCACAATCAACCAAATCCAAAACATACATGGTCAAGGCTATGTTATGCACTAAAACATGTATCCATATACATCATTTCAAGAACTAAATGAACCCCATTTGACCCTAAATTTTCAGCCAACACAAACTAAGAATTTAGGGTCTTTTGTCCAAACAAAACACAATCAACCAATTTGATATCTTTCTTTCAAGATCCAATCATAAGCATGCATGATTACAACCTTGAAAGATTGGGGTATCATCAAATCATCACAAAACAGCCCTTTTAATGGTTGTTAAACCTTATATATCCAAATATACAAGAAAATATGAAACTAATCATCCACATAACCGGCTCTAGATGCCAATGTTGGGTTTGTTGGACCTAAACAATGTTGTTTAACCATTTTAAACAAGAAAACGCAGCGGAATATGAACTTAATATCGTATTCTATAATCTGAAAATTAAAGTTCATAACATTATTTCAACAAACCCAAAGACAAAGGATCATATATATGTGAATAGATTAGTTATCAAGAAGCAAACATAACAACCAAAACAACACAATGAACTACCTTTAGAAGCTGTCAAAAACCGTGGATGCATGATGAAGATGAAGCTGTTTTTGGATGGTCAAAACATCAACAATAGATGTTCTCAAGTGTTCATACCCACAAGCCCTCTTAGCAACACCCTTTTGCTAGGATTTGTACACCTAAATCGTCCAAGAACCTTGCTGGAATCGAGTTCCAGCCGTGAACAAACAAGGCTGCTGGAACTTTGATTCAGCCATGAAATCCATCTTTCTCCAGCTAGAAAATCGACTAAGAAAGGGTGTTTGGATGCTAGATCTTCGGCCAAGAATCCATGGAAGGACCCCTCAAGTTGATATACCCCAAGCACTATCACAATACACCTTGTTTGCTAGGATTAAACACCAAAAACCGAGAGAAAACCCAGCTGCCAAAGCTTTCTGCCGAGATCTCTTCAAGAAGAACAAGAAACCCTTTTTCTTGTGTGTTCTATTGCATGTGGGAGAGAGAGTTAGATGGAGTGAATGTGTGTTCAATGTTTTTGTGTTTCCAAGGATAACTAAAACAAGAGAAGACCAACCCACAACCAAAGGGTGGCCGGCCCCTTGCTTTTCCTTTTCAATTTTCCCCCCAAAATTTCAAGAGGAATATCACACATTAATTAGTTGTTATAATAAAAGTTGTTCATCCAATTTAACCTTTTATTATAATAACACATACACATTCACTAATTATTTGATGCTATCTAAATAACTTGATAACACTACAAACAATATCTATGAACAAAATATCCATATAAAATGTTCAATCTCACATGCAACTGATTAGAAAACCCATTTTCTAATTTTGGTGTTATTATTCAATTGTATGATCATATCATTAATTGAATAATTGCGGTGATTGTAAAGCTTGTTATTGGGTATAACCCGACTTGGATCATAACGTACTAACCGCATAAATATTTTACGAGTCTTGGGCACATAGAATCCTACACTAAAACAGAATGCTGAGATTCAAGTGTACTAAGGCTAGAGTATCCAAGCCCTCTAGTCGGTCCATAATCGTAGTCCTCACGAACATGCATAGGATTCACACCTTCTAAACCTGCAGACATACTGTTAGTATCTATTTGGATCAAATCATTAGAAGGATGGGGAACGAGTATTGGTGAATAACAGTAAGTACTAGGAGGAGGATAAACCTTAGCATTTTCATAGCGCAAACCTGTTTTAATCCTAGCCCCCTGTTGAGATTTACATAAATCATCATGTTTCATTCCCGATATGGTCCATTTCTCAACTTTTGACTGAAGCTTGCCTGTTTCAAACTCAGTAAGAGCAACCCTTTCAGTTAAACTATTAACCTTAACATTTCTTTCCAAAACAATTATTTTTAGATGATCGTTTTCTTTTAGGTCCTCATTTAACTTAACAAAATATTTTGACTCATTTGTTTTAAACTCCTTGTTCATTCGTTTCAAATCTTTTTCATTATCGATCAATAAACGATTAGCCTTATAAACTCCAAATAGTCTGATTTTGCAAGCAGATGAACACATATCTTTAATTACCTCATAGGGAAGTCCCATTACCACCTTCTCAGCTGCAAGTGTTTTCTAACATTGACACACCGGAGTACTCAACTTGATTTCCTCCACAGTGGTAGCAGCAGCATCATCATCCTTTCCTAGCTTTGTGGTTTGAGTTCCTTGCTTCCCGCATTCCTTTTGATTTTCTTCTTTCAACATCTCCTGCTCTTTCAACTCTACAACCTCTTCAATTCCATCCTTAAACTCCTTGAAAGGATCAAAGTCTTCATCACAGTTCACCTTCATCTCTTCTGCCTCAATCTCAGTCACTGGCGCTTGATTAACCTCTTCTCTTGTCTCTTCTACTTCTGCGCTCCAATCAAAGTGTAAGGCCCCGCTCCCGGGCGCCTTACGGTTGGTGGTTCATCGCACGTAAAACATACATAATGTATATAATCATAAAATAACGCAGCGGAATTAATAAAATATACATTCTCATTCATTCATAAAAGTCATTACATAATTGACATGATTACAAAATACAGCTTTCTCTACTTTGTCTCTCCTCATAGGGTCATACAGCGACCTCTAGAGGAGATATTAAGTTCAAAAATATAAAAATTATATTTTTATACTAAAGAATATTCCTTAAGTAATTCCGTACATCGGAACCCTTAAGGAACACTCTTGACATTCTCATGCAACATATTTCGTTGCATGTGCTACGCACATGCATCCAATGCGTGGCGAACTTATCAAAATCTAAAGAAGATTTCTTAAGTAATTCCTTTTAGGGGAATCCTCAAGAAATCTCGTAATGGCATGCAACGTGATGAGTTGCGTGCGTTATGGACCCACAACGCATGACGTTGCAGCATTATCAAATGGAGAATGCCATCCCAAAAGAGCTGAGTAGCCGCCTCGTGCCATCCCCAGCAACGCTACCTGCCAACTGGAAACACATAAAAAGTCAGCGTTGCTGAGTGAGTTCTAGTTTTATAATAAACATACTTTGTTCATATTAAAACCGTTATTCGTTACACGTGATCATACAACGTACATACATATAGATAATATCTTTATTATCCCGTTCGTTCTTTCGTTCGTTTATCCGTTCGTTCATTCGTTTGTTCATCATACGTCGTTATCTTTCACTTCTCGTTTAGGTCCTGTCAGGCTTTACCCACTTCATGGCACGCAGCCATGATTACTGTGGTCGAATGACAAGGACCCCGTTACATCATTTTCTTGCACATTGGACATCTTTCGTACCACTACCATCTGCTATACCCCGAACGTTATTAGCTACCGGGCCGAAGTCATTAAATGAACAACAAAACGTATGCCACGGTACTAGAGGTAAGCGGTAGGGATACCATACATATGGTCAATCACTAAGAAGGACCCGTTAAACTTATCCAATGTTTGCAAGTCATCTTTCGTTAATTCGTTCGTCCATTCATGTATTCATCATCTTTTAATCATTCGTTCATTCATTAATACATGTTACATCTTTTCTTGCACATTGGATATCTTTTGTACCACTACCATCTACTATACCCCGAACGTTATTAGCTACCGGGCCGAAGTCATTAAATGAACAGCAAAACGTATGCCACGGTACTAGAGGTAAGCGGTAGGGATACCATACATATGGTCAATCACTAAGAAGGACCCGTTAACCTTATCCAATGTTTGCAAGTCATCTTTCGTTCGTTCGTTCGTTAATGCATGTATTCATCATCTTTTATTCATTCGTTCATTCATTATACATGCATCCGTCATCGTGTTCCTCTTTCATTATCTTTCACTTTACGTTACGTAATACTTCGTTCGTTCATTCTTTAATACGTAAAGCCATGGAAAGACATTCATGCATTATCATAAGGAACACACACATCATACATACATCATCATACATAACATCATACGTACATCATCATACATAACATCATACATGCATCATCATCATCGTCATACATAACCTCGTACATACATAGCCTACATCATCAATCATCGTTAGGCACTTACTCCCGTAACCTTCCCTAATCCGGGACTTACTATGCGTCATCCTGGTGCAGTAGCACTAACTGTCCCTTCAAGAATGTGGGGGCTCATACTAGGACCTTATATAACGTGCCGAGTCCACAACTACACCTTAGACGTATAACACAACATTATACCCAAATGGGTCATACATACATACGTCAGTAAACAAGTTTATATGTGTTCCAGCCCCAAAAATCATTTAAAATCAGTAAATGAGGGGTCCTAGAACTCACCTGTGCTTGACAAGCAGCTTCTCAATCAAGCCTTTAAGTCGCGGGTCACACTACACTGCCTGCAGATAAGTATAACACTCAAAAGAGTTAATTTCTGCCTAGTTTCGCTGCTAAGTTCGCAGGTAGTTTCGCCCGTAAATTCGCCAGCAGTTTCGCCGGGCGAATCAGCAGTTTCGCTACTAGTTTCGCCGGGCAGCATTCTGCCAGTTTCGCTGGACAGATTCGCTACCTCGAGCGTTCAACTTTCGTTGGAATTCCCTAGTTTCGCAATATCTAAGGTCAACTTGGGCATTGGCATAGTCATCAGCGAAACTATAGTTTCGCACAGGCGAATATGTAGTTTCGCTGCAGCGAAACTGTAACTTCGCTGTAAATCCTTCCAGTTTCGCTGGTCGAGACCTTAAATTCGCAGAACGAGCTGAAATTTACGAATCAGCTCGTTTCAGCCCAAAAATCCAATCCTTTCCACCCAAACCCTTGGATTATCATCCAGGAAGCTATATCTAAGCTCATTACACGTTTTCTTACTCTAAAACGTGTGTTTTGGGGTGATTTTTGCCACTTTAAAACCCAAAAACCCCAAACTCGGGTTTTTCACCAAATGTAGCATTTAGATACGTTTCTTACCTTGATTCTTGTAGTTTAGGAGTCCACAAACACCAGCCTTCGATTCTTGACCACCCGAGCTTCAATCCGGCACTTTCTCTCTCTACACTTTCTCTCTCTAGAATGGGCGTTTGAGTGAAAATGAGAGTTGCTCAGCTGATCCATCTATTTATATGCCAGGTGTTCCCGGGACCCCAAACTCGTTAAACTCGTGACCCGGAGGGTAAACTCGGTGTAATACCCGCAACCATTTTATATTTATTAAATGGTTTTTCATCCGAGCCCATCACTATCACTTGACTCGATTAGAAAATTTTCTGGGTGTTACAAGTCCACCCCCCTTATTTAGGTTTCGTCCCCTAAACCTGTTATTCTTCAAACAGATGTGGGTAATGTTGTCTCATCTCTTCCTTAGTCTCCCACGTAGACTCAGATCCCTTCCTGTGCTTCCACTGTACACGCACAAGAGGAACCACTTTGTTTCTTAGCCGTTTCTCTTTTCTATCAATGATCGCCACTGGTTGCTCCACGTAGTTGAGTCGTTCGTCTACTTCGATATCCTCCAGCGGTACAATCATATCTTCGTCGGCCAAGCATTTCCTCAGATGAGATACGTTGAAGGTCGGGTGAATTCCACTCAGCTCATCTGGCAGTTCCAACCTATAGGCCACCTCTCCGACACGGGCGATAATTCGAAAAGGGCCTATATACCGCGGGCTCAGTTTAGCCCGCTTTCGGAACCTAATAATTCCTTTCCAAGGCGAGACCTTCAACATGACCCGATCTCCGACCTTGAACTCTATCGGTCTTCGCCTCTTGTCAGCATACGAATTTTGTCTGTCTTTCGCCGCCTTCATGAAGGCTTTGATCTTTTCTAACTTTTCAGTCGTTGCTTCAACTACCTCGACACCACCCAGTTCCTTCTGCCCAATGTCTCCCCAACATACGGGCGTCCTACATTTCCTACCGTATAACATCTCGTAGGGCGGCATGCCAATGCTGGCATGATAACTGTTATTGTACGAGAATTCTGCTAACGGCAGGTGATCGTCCCAACTTCCTCCAAAATCGATCACGCACGCTCGAAGCATGTCTTCGAGTGTTTGGATCGTCCTCTCAGACTGACCGTCTGTCTGGGGGTGATATGCCGTGCTAATGTGTAGCCTCGTCCCCATTGCATCATGAAACCTCTTCCAAAACTTGGAGGTAAACCGGGTGTCACGGTCAGACACAATAGACACCGGTACGCCATGACGAGCTACAATTTCTTTGATAAATAGATCCGCCAATCTTTCAGATGAATACGTCTCGCGGATCGGTAGGAAGTGGGCACTCTTCGTCAATCGATCAACTATCACCCATATAGCATCATACCCTTTCGGGGTACGTGGTAGTTTCGTGATGAAATCCATGGTGATGTGCTCCCACTTCCACTCGGGTATATCCAACGGTTGGATCTTCCCGTACGGTTTCTGATGCTCTGCCTTGACTTGTGAACAAGTCATGCACTTACTCACATATTCCACCATATCACGCTTCATGCCCGGCCACCAATAGTCTTTCTTCATGTCTTGGTACATCTTGGTAGCGCTGGGGTGAACGGAATATCGAGTCTTATGGGCCTCATCCATGATCTTTCCACGTAGATCCCCGTACCGAGGAATCCACGCTCGCCCAAATCGGGTCTTAACACCAAGAGTGTTCTCACCCAGTTCTGTAACTAGACCTCTCATCCTTTCGGAGTTAAGACGATCTTCCTTCAAAGCCTCGTCTTGGAACTCCTTAACCTGTGTCATCACGTCAGAGGTCATAATTAGCTGATAAGCCTTCACCCGAATCGGCTCGGGCCTTTCCTTCCGGCTAAGGGCATCAGCCACCACATTGGCTTTGCCCGGGTGGTAATGGATCTCACAATCATAATCTTTTATCAGCTCCAACCACCGTCTCTGCCTCATGTTTAGATCCTTCTGCTCGAAGAAGTACTTCAAGCTCTTGTGATCCGTGAAGATGGTGCACTTCGTCCCGTATAGATAGTGCCGCCAAATCTTCAACGCGAAAACCACCGCAGCTAGTTCTAGGTCGTGCGTGGGATAATTGACTTCGTGGGTCTTCAGTTGTCGAGATGCGTAGGCTATGACCTTTTCGCGTTGCATCAATACGCAACCCAGCCCAGAATAGGATGCATCCGAATAGACCACCAAGTCTTCATTTCCCTCGGGCAATGTCAAGACAGGAGCTTGTGTCAGTCTCGTTTTCAATTCCTCAAAAGCGCCCTCCTGTTCTCGACCCCACACGAACTTTACATCCTTGCGAGTCAATTTTGTCAAAGGTGAGGCTATCTTAGAGAAGTCTTGAATAAATCTCCTATAGTAGCCCGCCAGCCCCAAGAAGCTGCGAATCTCGGTTGGCGTCTTCGGTGACTTCCATTGCATCACGGCCTCAACCTTTGCTGGATCCACCATTATTCCTTCTGCATTCACTACGTGACCCAGAAATTGCACCTCGCGCAACCAAAAGGCGCACTTGGAGAACTTGGCGTACAATTTCTCCCTTCTCAACGTTTCCAATACTTCCCGAATATGCCCAGCGTGCTCTTCTTCACTTCTCGAATAAATCAGGATATCATCGATGAATACAATTACTGATTTATCCAACATTGGTCGGCACACTCGGTTCATCAAATCCATAAAAGCAGCCGGCGCATTGGTCAACCCAAAAGACATGACAAGAAACTCGTAGTGACCATAGCGCGTACGAAAGGCTGTTTTAGGGATATCCTGCTCCTTCACCTTCAGTTGATGGTAACCCGATCGAAGATCTATCCTTGAAAACCAACTGGCACCCTGAAGTTGATCAAACAAGTCATCGATCCTTGGTAAGGGGTATCTGTTCTTCACCGTCAGCTTATTCAGCTCGCGGTAGTCGATGCACATCCTCATACTACCATCCTTCTTCTTTACGAACAGAACCGGAGCACCCCAAGGTGAGATACTCGGTCGGATAAACCCCTTATCCAGCAGCTCCTGCAACTGTTCCATCAACTCTTTCATCTCCGTCGGAGCCAAGCGATACGGTGCTTTTGCGACAGGTTGGGCACCCGGTATCAGGTCGATCTGGAATTCGATCTCTCGGTCAGGTGGCAATCCCGATAAGTCTTCGGGAAACACGTCTGGAAAGTCACAGACCACTGGCACATCGCATAGCTGTGGTGTTGGCGTCTCTACATTCTTTACATAACATAAGTAGGCGCTACATCCGCGCCTCATACACTTTCCCGCCACCGCCATCGAGATCACCTTCGGAATCGTCGTAACTCGATCGCCATATATTGTCACCGGACTTCCGTCGGTCGCCGTCAGTCTAATCATCTTCTTTCGGCACACGATATTCGCTTCGTAGGTTGCTAACCAGTCCATCCCTAACACTACATCAAATCCTCCTAGAGGCATCACATGTAACTTGGCAGCAAACCTATGGCCCTCTAATTCTATGGCACAGCCTTCTATCACATCCGTAACCCTAGTGGATTTACCAATAGCAGTTTCTACGTCAAAGGACTCATCAAGGCATTTACTCCTAACAGTCAGTTTAGCACAGAAGGTAGTAGAAATAAAACTCCTACTTGCACCCGAATCAAATAACACAGAGGCTAAAATTTGGTCTATTAGGAACGTACCGGACACAACGTCAGGGTCCGTTCTAGCCTCCTCCTGCGTCATGGTGAACGCCCTAGCCTTTGCCCTCGGTGCTTCTCCTCCCGTCTTCGTCTCCCCTGAGCCCTCAGCCCTCGGCTTCTTACAATCTCTGCTCATATGACCACCTTCCCCACAGTTAAAACACTTGCCCATTCGGCAATCCTTGGCCATATGCCCAGTCCTCCCACACTTGAAACAGATGTTGGATCCCCACTTACACTCCCCCGAGTGCTCTTTCCCACACTGTCCACACTTCCTCATCCCTGCTCCCTTCGCGACCACTCGGCGGTCGTCTACCCTTGCCTTCTTGTTACTTGTCGAGGTATCACCTCGACCAAACCTCTTTCCCTGCCAACCCTTCTCACCACCTCCTTTCTTACTGCCCTCAGCCTTCACCAATGCAGCTAGTTCATCGTACAACCTCCCCGCCAAATCCACCGCCGACCTGAAAGTACTTGGTCGAGCGGAAATCAAATGCCAATGTATTTCGGCTGGCAACCCCTGAATATACCGGTTGATCTTTCGAGACACCGGCGTCACCTGCTCTGGGACCAACCGCGCCATATCGTTGAATTTGGCAGTGTATTGTTGGTCGGTCATCGTCCCTGCCTCCAACTGCAGAAACTCTCTCTCAACTCGGTCCATTTCCCGTCGAGGACTGAATTCCTCAATCACCAGCCTTTTCAACTCAGCCCACTTCATCTTCCCTATAGTCCTGCTACCCTCAGCCTGGACAATATTGTCCCACCAGCACAACGCCGTCCCCGTAAATGAATGGGTAGCAAACTTCACCTTTTTATCCTCCTGGCAGTCACTGATATCGAGGACCGCCTCCATTTCCCTCACCCATTGGTGAGCATCCGCAGCCGTACCCGAACCATCAAAAGTCGGGGGCTTGCACCTCATAAATTTCCCGTAGTCATAACCCCGGGCTGTCTCACGCTCGACCTCCTCCTCCTCCTCTTCTTCATCATCGGAAAGAACCGTTTCCGGCCCTTGTTGCTGTTGTCGCCTCCCTGAGGCTCGATTCCTCCCTCGCCTCTCATCTTTGCGTACAGCTTTTATCACCTCAGTCACTACAGACGGTAAGATCGTCTGCATGACTTGGTGCACCTCCTCGATCACCGTCTCTTTCACCGAGGCCCTCAAATCATCACTCTCATCCACTCCCCCCGAGGGAGTAGTATTAGGTTCTTCAGGAACCTTCTTCTCTTGTCTAGGCCTTCCTCTTGTGGCTCGTGGTTCCGCACCACTTCTGCCACTGCCTCCACCAAGTGGGGCTTTAGATGATCTACCATCGACCATCTTCTATCTCACACTGAAAGGTTCAAATACCAACACGGTCATTCAAGGAAATAGCTCAGTTTATGTCAAGTACAGTAAGTTGCTAATTACAGTGGCCAGTTGTGATTAGTCACTTACTCTACTTTTCGCACCCCAAGCATTACCCTTACTGACTACATCAGTATCTAAATCTAACAGCACACATAAACCACATTACATGCGCACATAACTTTGATTATCATTAAGAAAATACCTGATGGCACGCAGCTACTCAGATGGCATTCATCCCCTTTCTGTCCCATTTCTCAGTTTAAGTTTTAGGTTTATTTTTTTTGAAAATTTACCCATTTTACTTAAACTTTTGCTCTGATACCAACTTGTAAGGCCCCGCTCCTGGGCGCCTTACGGTTGGTGGTTCATCGCACGTAAAACATACATAATGTATATAATCATAAAATAACGCAGCGGAATTAATAAAATATACATTCTCATTCATTCAAAAAAGTCATTACATAATTGACATGATTACAAAATACAGCTTTCTCTACTTTGTCTCTCCTCATAGGGTCATACAGCGACCTCTAGAGGAGATATTAAGTTCAAAAATATAAAAATTATATTTTTATACTAAAGAATATTCCTTAAATAATTCCGTACATCGGAACCCTTAAGGAACACTCTTGACATTCTCATGCAACATATTTCGTTGCGTGTGCTACGCACACGCATCCAATGCGTGGCGAACTTATCAAAATCTAAAGAAGATTTCTTAAGTAATCCCTTTTAGGGGAATCCTCAAGAAATCTCATAATGGCATGCAACGTGATGAGATAACGTTGCAGCATTATCAAATGGAGAATGCCATCCCAAAAGAGCTGAGTAGCCACCTCGTGCCATCCCCAGCAACGCTACCTGCCAACTGGAAACACATAAAAAGTCAGCGTTGCTGAGTGAGTTCTAGTTTTATAATAAACATACTTTGTTCATATTAAAACCGTTATTCGTTACACGTGATCATACATCGTACATACATATAGATAATATCTTTATTATCCCGTTCGTTCTTTCGTTCGTTTATCCGTTCGTTCATTCGTTTGTTCATCATACATCGTTATCTTTCACTTCTCGTTTAGGTCCTGTCAGGCTTTACCCACTTCATGGCACGCAGCCATGATTACTGTGGTCGAATGACAAGGACCCCGTTACATCATTTTCTTGCACATTGGACATCTTTCGTACCACTACCATCTGCTATACCCCGAACGTTATTAGCTACCGGGCCAAAGTCATTAAATGAACAGCAAAACGTATGCCACGGTACTAGAGGTAAGCGGTAGGGATACCATACATATGGTCAATCACTAAGAAGGACCCGTTAAACTTATCCAATGTTTGCAAGTCATCTTTCGTTAATTCGTTCGTCCATTCATGTATTCATCATCTTTTAATCATTCGTTCATTCATTAATACATGTTACATCTTTTCTTGCACATTGGATATCTTTTGTACCACTACCATCTGCTATACCCCGAACGTTATTAGCTACCGGGCCGAAGTCATTAAATGAACAGCAAAACGTATGCCACGGTACTAGAGGTAAGTGGTAGGGATACCATACATATGGTCAATCACTAAGAAGGACCGTTAACCTTATCCAATGTTTGCAAGTCATCTTTCGTTCGTTCGTTCGTTAATGCATGTATTCATCATCTTTTATTCATTCGTTCATTCATTATACATGCATCCGTCATCGTGTTCCTCTTTCATTATCTTTCACTTTACGTTACGTAATACTTCGTTCGTTCATTCATTAATACGTAAAGCCATGGAAAGACATTCATGCATTATCATAAGGAACACACACATCATGCATACATCATCATACATAACATCATACGTACATCATCATACATAACATCATACATGCATCATCATCATCCTCATACATAACCTCGTACATACATAGCCTACATCATCAATCATCGTTAGGCACTTACTCCCGTAACCTTCCCTAATCCGGGACTTACTATGCGTCATCCTGGTGCAGTAGCACTAACTGTCCCTTCAAGAATGTGGGGGCTCATACTAGGACCTTATATAACGTGCCGAGTCCACAACTACACCTTAGACGTATAACACAACATTATACCCAAATGGGTCATACATACATACGTCAGTAAACAAGTTTATATGTGTTCCAGCCCCAAAAATCATTTAAAATCAGTAAATGAGGGGTCCTAGAACTCACCTGTGCTTGACAAGCAGCTTCTCAATCAAGCCTTTAAGTCGCGGGTCACACTACACTGCCTGCAGATAAGTATAACACTCAAAAGAGTTAATTTCTGCCTACTTTCGCTTCTAAGTTCGCAGGTAGTTTCGCCCGTAAATTCGCCAGCAGTTTCGCCGGGCGAATCAGCAGTTTCGCTGCTAGTTTCGCCGGGCAGCATTCTGCCAGTTTCGCTGGACAGATTCGCTATCTCGAGCGCCCAACTTTCGTTGGAATTCCCTAGTTTCGCAATATCTAAGGTCAACTTGGGCATTGGCATAGTCATCAGCGAAACTATAGTTTCGCTCAGGCGAATATGTAGTTTCGCTGCAGCGAAACTGTAACTTCGCTGTAAATCCTTCCAGTTTCGCTGGTCGAGACCTTAGATTCACAGAACGAGCTGAAATTTACGAATCAGCTCGTTTCAGCCCAAAAATCCAATCCTTTCCACCCAAACCCTTGGATTATCATCCAGGAAGCTATATCTAAGCTCATTACACGTTTTCTTACTCTAAAACGTGTGTTTTGGGGTGATTTTTGCCACTTTAAACCCAAAAACCCCAAACTCGGGTTTTTCACCAAATGTAGCAATTTAGATACGTTTCTTACCTTGATTCTTGTAGTTTAGGAGTCCACAAACACCAGCCTTCGATTCTTGCCCACCCGAGCTTCAATCCGGCACTTTCTCTCTCTACACTTTCTCTCTCTAGAATGGGCGTTTGAGTGAAAATGAGAGTTGCTCAGCTGATCCATCTATTTATATGCCAGGTGTTCCCGGGACCCCAAACTCGTTAAACTCGTGACCCGGAGGGTAAACTCGGTGTAATACCCGCAACCATTTTATATTTATTAAATGGTTTTTCATCCGAGCCCATCACTATCACTTGACTCGATTAGAAAATTTTCCGGGTGTTACACAAAGTTAGAGATCAATGTGGTTTCTTTTTTGTGACTCGTCTCCTCTTTAGCCCCACTAGCAGCCAATCTTAGAATTCTTGAATTATTAGGATCGGTGTCAATTTGCAATGGACATTCGCGTTTGAAGTGTCCCAATTGCTTGCAATTAAAGCATTTCAGCTTGGACTTATCAAAACCCAGTTTGGAGTTAGAACTTTGACCTCCAAAATTCTTTCTACTAGTTCGTTCCATAAATTTTCGGGTTCTAAGTGTCAACATCGCCATTTGCCATTGAATATCAGTCTCTTCGAGATCATCGGGATCCACCTGATACATATCCTCCATTGTCATTCCTTTACCTTTCAAATCTCCAGCTACTAATGCTTCATACCTTTGAACAAACATCCTGAAAAGAGCCATTGTCTTAGCTGGAACAAAAGTTTCAACAGTTGCTTTCAAGTTCCCTTGCTCTCTCCCCGTGTTACCACAACCTCCAGAGTAATCACATGAGTTCACTCCTCCTTGACAAGATACCTGTATTGGAGAGCTTGTAGCGGAAGACAGTAATGCAGCATTCTGAGAATAACCGGATGTAGGCATCATTGACTGATTAAACTCCCTCCTTTTCAAATATAAGTCAAAGGACTTCAGCTTGTTAATCACGTCCATCAGCTTATAGTTAGCAAAGTTTCTTTCTTATTTCAGCATTCTCACTTGTAAACTCCACTGAGGTGGAAGAGAGTCTAGGAGCTTATTCACTTTCTCATGATTTCCTAACTGATCATCATACTTCTTCAGGGTACTTGAAACAGACAAAAATAGATTAGTAATGTCAGTAAGGTCTTCATTCTTATGTCCTACAAATGAATTGAACTCCTTTTCAGCTTGGGCTTTCTTGTCTCTCTTGAGATCCTCATTTCCGTCATAGAACTCACACAAGGCGTTATATAAGGATTTTGCATCTTTGTGTTCAGCAAATCGATTGTAAATATCGGGTGCAAGACATAATGTCAGAGCTCCGAAAGCTTTCTGGTCTCGATCAATCAGCTTTTGATCCTTTTCGGTGAATGTGGAAGAGTCTGTGTTTGGAGATAACGTGCCACCGACAGTAACAGTTGGTTTGTACGGGCCAATGATGATTGAATCCCATTGATTGTGATCGGTGTAAAAGAATAAGGCCTTAAGACATCTCCTCCGATCTTCAAAATTATCCCCGTTAGTGAGTCTTGGAGGTCTATTAGGAGCAACACTCTCTAAATCAACAAGAGTGAGAGAAGTCATCTTTGACATGATAATTTCACAGAAGAAAAGGTAATTTCGCTGAGATAGTTTTTGTAGAAGCTAGTTTCGTCCGGACGAAAATAGCAGGACGAAGATACTTTCGCTGACAATTTCGGTACCAATTTCGCTAGCCAGAAGCAGTCAAATGCTTAGTTTCGCTATGAGTTTCGCAAGAAACAAGCTTGAGCTTTCGTTCAAAGTACTTTTGGCAGCAATTCCGCTAGAAAGTCACACATGCACAAATGAACTTTTGTTCAAAAACCCTAGTTTCGTAGAAAACAGCAGGAGTGGAAAACTGTAGTTTCGCTGAAAGAAAAACAGTAGTTTCGCAGCAAGAACAGGTAGTTTCGCTGGAAGAACTAGAAAACCCTTTAAACCCCAAAAACAATCTCAAATCACCCAAATCTCAATGTATTTGAGATGTGATGATTCACGAATCTTCCCCAATCAAAAACAAGCAGAATTCAATCAACTTCCATTTCAAACACACTCTATTTTGATATAGAAATGAAGAAATAGTGATATTGAACAAAAATAACCAAAAACCTCAAACAATCAAGAGCACTAATGCTCTGATACCATTTTGTTGGTCCATTTGATCGGTTTTCAGTGCAGAAGATGGTTTGAATCGTTCAATACCAAAGACACACAACACACACAAAGATTTGAAGAACAAAAGAAGACCAAAATGTATTCATATATGTTTCAATAAGCAACAATACACAATGGAATGAAATAAGCTCAATATATACAATAAGAAACAACTTACAATAGCCTCTTGCAGCAGAAATATTCAATTAGTGTTTTGCAAGGATACCCAACAATGAACAAAATGAAATCTCTATATAGCAGATGTAGTTTCGCCCGGCTGAGACTGCAGTCTCACCGGGGGAACTAACAGCTGACTGTGAGCGAAACTACAGTTTCGCTCATAGTTTCGTTGGACTACAAAAGTAGAATAAACAAACTAAACAACTTACAAAAGCAATCTAAAATAAACCCTATTACATAGAAAGATAAACAAATACTAATCTAAAGGTGAGTCCAACCTATACTTGATCTTCAAGTACAAGATGAAGTTGCCTCGCACCAAGATGATCTGATGTCTCCAATCTTGATGTAACCATTGCTGGTGACTTAACTCCAACCACCAGAATACACAAAATCATCTAGTAGATAGCATCATTGGTGATCTTAATGAATTTGTGACAAGAAGCAAATCAAGCATAGCTAACATCTGTTTGTTCTCTTCCTTTCTTTGTTAAACAGCACCCAAAAATATCAAAGAGGCTCTTCAAGATAATAGTTGGTTTGACGTAATGCAGGAAGGGTTGTTTCAATTGAAGAAACAAGAAGTATGACAACTGGTAGATCTTCCCGAAGGACAATACCCTATCGGTACCAGGTGGCTATACAGGAGCAAAACTGATGACTGGGGAATCGTCATTAGAAACAAAGCCAGACTAGTGGCTCAGGGGTATACGCAAGAAGAAGGAATTGATTATGATGAAGTGTTAGCTCCTGTAGCCAGATTAGTAGCAATAAGACTCTTTCTAGCATATTAAGCATTCATGAAATTCACTGTTTATCAAATGGATGTGAAATGTGCTTTTCTATATGGAAAGATTGCTGAAGAAGTCTATGTGTGTCAACCTCCTGGATTTGAAGACCCAGATTTTCCACACAGGGTATACAAGCTTAACAAATCCTTGTATGGTCTTTGTCAAGCTCCAAGGAAATGGTACGAGACTCTATCATCCTTTCTTCTTGAAAACAGATATGAAAGAGGGAAGATTGATCAGACTCTCTTCAGAAAGAGAAAAGGAAAAGACATGTTGCTGGTTTAGATATATGTGGATGACATCATCTTTGGCTAGACAAACAAGTTACTCTGTAAAGACTTTGAAGACCTCATGCATTTAAAATTTCAAATGAGTGCTATGGGGGAACTCACATTCTTTCTAGGAGTGCAAGTCCAATATACAGCAGATGGAATCTTCATTAATCAATCAAAATACGTGGAAACAATGTTGAAGAAGTTCAAGTTTGCTGATTGTCAGTCCATCAGAACTCCTATTGATACTAAAGTGAAGATTGGTCCAGATCCTGAAGGAAAACCAGTGGATCAGACTCACTATCGTTGATAGGTTCACTTATATATCTAACAGCCAGTAGGCCTGACATTATGTTTGGTGTCTGTGTGTGTGCCAGATATCAAGCAGATCCCATGGAATCCCATGTGAATGCAGTTAAGAGGATATTCAGATATCTTAAGGGCAAACCTGCTCTTGGATTATAGAATCCAAAGGAAGGAGACTTCAATCTCTATGCATACACTGATAGTGATTATGGGGGATGCAATTTCAACAAGAAGTCCACTTCTGGCGGTTGCAAATTTCTTGGTCCCAGACTGGTCTCCTGGCAGTGCAAGAAGTAGACAAATGTATCTGTTTCAACAGCAGAAGCTGAGTATATAGCAGCATCATCATGCTATTCTCAAGTTCTCTGGATTCAAAACCAGATGCTTGATTATGGTTTTAACTTCTTGCACACTCCAATTCTCATTGACAACACAGCAGCTATGTTCATAAAAAATAATCCAGTTCAACACTCAAAAACTAAACACATTGAAATTAGATATCATTTTTTGAGAGATTATGCTGAAAAGGGGTTAATCAAATTGATACAGGTTCACACGGATAATCAATTAACTGATTTATTCACTATGGCATTTGATCCAACCAGATTTGAATTCCTAGTTCAATCAATTGGCATGATTAACCTTGATTAAAAATCAAAATCAACAAAACATTCAAATACTTTAAAAAAACAAAAAGAAATTAAAAGAAGAGTATATGGTTTATACAATTGGGAAATGTTATAATTACAGTTATTATATCATTCACTGTGCTTACTTATAAATCTCAAATGACTGACATGACTTATCTGATATGCAGGTAGGCTCAACTTGGAAAAGAAGATACATGCAGTAATGAACAAAAGCTTATATTCAACAGTGAAGCGTTCATCTCATAGTGTGTGCAAGTATTGGCTTATCCAATTGTGTGTGTGTGTAGCAACCTAAACCACCAGGTAATGATATCATATGAATCTCTTTTACTAACATATGTTCCTCTTCTGTTTTGCTGAGCAAAGACCTAGAGAAACAAGCACATAGTGCTGATGTCATGATCCATTAAGATTCCCAATGAGGAACACATCTAACTTGGATGAAAAAAAAGAATAAAAGTAACTCTAAGTGAATGAAACAAAAAAATCCAAAGAGATCACCTTCCAAAGTGAAGTGAAAAGAATCCTAATGTGGATCAAACTGATAAAAGGATCAAAAATAAAAGAATCCCAATAAGGATTAAGCAAAATGAGATTTCATATTTTAAGTAACCTGGTCAAGTAAGATGTTAAAAGTTCTACCATACATTGCATGCACATGGTTAATCTTGCCATGCTTTTGAGTGCGAGGTACATGTTGAATACCCAATCAACTCAAAACATGCTAAGATCATTTGCATCAAAATATTAACCAAGTATGAGTTTAAGAGGATAAACATACCTTCAATCAATATGTTCATGAACATGTCTGTTTTACTAACAATGGCTTGCACTTGTGAAAGGTAAGATTGATATGATCCCTGAAAAAGTACATCTCAACTTCTTGTCTAGATAAGAAAACAAAATCACAAAAAGATTTTTGCTTCAAAATTTTCAACTCTTTAAAGTTTCTATATCATATAGATATAAACTTTAGGGGGAGTAATTAAAATTTTGATCATCAATGTACAGATGTTTCCTTTCTTAACATACAAAAAATAAAAAAAAAACAGTTTAAAAAATCAGAAAATCTGACTGTGTTGGTGCAGAAGTTATATCATAGTATCTTAGTTTTAGCAAACATCTTGAAGCACAAAAGTTCAAGATCAGTCAACACTGGGAAACTTGTATCACCTCTGATGTACAAGTCAATCCAAGCAAGAATTGACAACTCAAGAAACAGTCAAAACTTCATAAGAAACAAGAAAGAGACACATCTTCATAATAATCAAAAGCAAAAGACACAGTTTTATAAAGATCAAGCATCAAAGCAAAAACAACCAAAACTATCCATAATAGAAACATTAAGTGTCAACAAGTTCAAAACTTAATACAGGTAAGAGCATTGGTTAATGCGGGTGAAGGTAACCCAAGCAAATAACCAATACGGGTAATAGTTTTGAGTCATGAAAAACACAAGTGAAAGTAATACGGATAAGTTAACTCTACCGCATTAGTCTCACCTCAAATATCAACAAAGTTTTCATGAAAACTAATGCGGACACACATTTTGTTCATCCGCATTTGTTTTCCTCAGTCGCATTTCTCAATGGCTGAAATTCAACGCTTAAACTTGGTTGTATATTTGTATCATCATAAAGTTAAAGTGTGCTCATACTCTTCTGTCATTATGTATGAAGTTCAAGAAATGCGAACAACTCAGTTGCTCATCCGCATTTGTTGAAGTAAATACAGGAAGACAAATTTTCTTCAGCATTAACTACAGTGTACAAATGCTGACTAAGTTAAAACATTCGCATTTTCTACAGTGCAAAAACGTATGCAAACTTAAAACATCCACATTTGCTACAGTGTTAAAGTGTCTAAACTTAAACCTTTCGCATTTGCTACAATAAACAAATGATGACAGACTTTACTCTTTCGCATTGGATACAGTAAACAAATGTTGATTGTTTTAATCTTCTGCATTTACTAAAGTAGTTGACCTCATTTGTTTTTAAGACTCGCATTTACTACAGTAGTCGACCGCATTTGTTTTTCAAGACTTGTAAAATTCAAAAAGAACATTAAAAGGACTATCTAAACAGATTGTTATAGTTCATTTAATACTTTTCAAATTTGAGAGACTCTATAGTGCGACGAGCGAAAACACCATTCCTACTGTTCTTCATCCATCATTAAATTCATCACCATCATTCAGATTTCAGTGTTCATCAAACTTCATAGTGCCTATATTTCGATTCTATACCATTGTAGTATCGAAAACAAGGTGATTCTTAGATGCATTCGATGAACACATTACAAAAATTTTGAACCCTAGAACTTAAATAATCTCAAAACAACCACAAACTAAGGATTGATAGACATTTCCGAGTTCAATGACACAAATGATCTTGAAAATTGACACAAACAAGGGATTTTCAAAACCCTAATTAACCTTCGGATGAACAGGGGATCATCAAAACTGAAAATGTTGACCTCAAAACTTACGTTTCAAAGTAAAAATGTATTTTAATCAGAAAACAAACATCAAGATAATAGATAAAGTATAATAAAACTGGTCATACATTGGAAAATCAAGATTAGGTTAAATTTCTATGAAGCAGTACCTTTGATTGCTTAATTTTGACCATTAAAGAGTCAAAACTGAAATGATTAACTTGATTCCACCAATATAATTGATAATTAATAATCCATATCTAACACATATGCATCTTGTGCCAAATCTAATGGCTAACCTTACATAGAGCAAGCTCCATAATGTCAGTGCTTTTCTTGACCCTGATGTTCCTGAGGCAGAAGGTTTAAGAGACATGATCAGATTCATCTTGACTACTAGAGTGGCACATTCTATTACTGTCAGACCAATTATCTATGAGAACTTCATAAGATATTTCTGGGGAACTGCTGAAGTAACAGACATAGATGGTGTAAGGACTCTGTCAGGAAGAACCACTGAAGATCACACTCTAGTTATCACTGAGCAAACTATGAGACAGTGTCAACAGGTTGGTGATGATGCTGACACTCCATTAGAGTTGGATGATGATGAGATTATGACCTTTTTTTTCTAACATTGGCTATGAAGGAGGATATGAGGGAAAACAGATTGTTAAAGGGTTGGTGTACTTGCAATGGAGGTTCCTGATTCATATCTTCCAACACTGCTTGTCCAAAAGGAAGACTGGTTAGAATGACATCCCTGTCACCACATCATCAGCCATATGTGCTCTGTGCACAAGCCAACCATTCAACAAGTCAGCCTATGTTTTCAATGGTTTGGTCTCTAACATCCAAGAGGGTAGAAGACACATGTTCCTGATGTATCCCAGATTTTTCAATGCTTTATCAATGAAGCATTTCCCGACATAGTGCCTGTAGGACCAGTGATGGATATTCGTCACTACAATACTAAGTCCTACAAGTACTTGAAAAAGAGAGATCCAAGGAATTTTTACAGTGGGACTTTCTTTCCTCTACTACCATGGATGCTTCCAAAAATAAACCCAAATTAGAATGTAGATGAACAAGAACAAGAGGCTTGCATGAATGAGCCTGGTCCAGAAGAAGAGCAAGCTACTCCCAGTCAATATAATGTTCATGAGCAAGCTAGCATGGCTGAAGAAGGACAGAGGCCAGTGTCACCATAAGTTGATGTAGGTAGTGATCTTCACACTGGACCTTCTATTCGTGCTGCAGATATAGCCTCACCATTTATGCCTCCATCAACTCCATCTCCTCAAAGATCACCAATTCTATTTCCACAATCACAACTCAAAGATCACCAATTCTATTTCCACCATCACAACTCAAAGATCACCAATTCTATTTCCACAATCACAACCAATCATCTCTCCCCATACATCACCCATTCACTCACCCCATATTTCACTAATTCATCACTCACCTATATCTCCCATTCTATCATCACCCTCTATTGCTGAACATGCTGAGTTTGATGGTTCTGCCAGCTCTTTAGAAGAATCCAAATCATCATCTGATGAGGAGGATGATCAGATGCAAATGCCTATGAGGCAAGTGACTTCAGAAGCACCTCCCTCTGAGAGCTTTGCTGAATCAGAGATCAACAAACCTGATGAGAAAGATGAAATGATCTTTGAGCTTCTGAAGAAAGTAGCCAAGCTAGAAAGTCTCCTAAAAAGAGGATCTGGTATCATTCAAGACAGACTTCTGGAGATGGATGAAAAAGAAAAGGACTTAAAAGAAATAAAAAGGAAGCATGAGGTTGAGAAGAAAGAAAAAGAAGAGGAGATAGAGAAACTAAAAGAAGCTCTTCAGCATTCCAAGGATGATGTAAGTGGTCATTTAGACACCTTGACCATCCAGACAATTGCTATGGAAGAACAAGAAGGCCTGATTGAAGAGCAAGCTGTTACAATCACTGACTTGCAAAATCAGATAACATCTCTAAACAAGAGAGTATCTGAGTTAGAGCTGTTGGTCAGAATCAAACAAGAAGCAGAAAAGGAACAAGATGATCAGGGTGATGACAGAGAAAAGAAGAGAAAAAGAGAAAGTGATAAAGATGATAATGATTAAGGTTCATCATGGGAGAGTGATGATGACTCCCCACATGCTAAAAAGATGAAGTTCACTGAGTCTGAAAAGGAGGCTGAAACCAGTGGAACTGAACATGATGAATCTAGCTTAGAAATGGTGGTGTATACAAGCAAACAAGAAGAAACTCATAGTGAAGAGGCAAAATTCAGTGATATGATTACAACTATCGACTTCTTTACTGCAGAAGAATTCATTATAGATGATGACTTATGGGATTTCATAGTCAATCAGAGGGAAGGTACAGAACCAATAGTAGTCATTCCTAAATCTCCTATCACAATTGAGAAGGAATTGAGTCTGCAAATTGTGCGTGCTGTATCCCTATCTGATGAATAAAAGGAACTGATTAGAAAATTATATGAAGAATAACAACAAAGAGAAGAATCAGCAGCTGCTGCAGTTGATGAATCTGAAAAGACAGAAACTGAGAAACTACACAAAGAAGCTGAAAAGGCTGAAACGTCTTCTGATCCAGGAGTGCAAACATACTCCAGAAAGAGGAAATACTTAGCTGAAAAGGCAAAGGGAAAAAGACCAATTGAAGAAGAAGAACCAGTCAAGAAAAAGCAAAAAGATGATCCCCGTAGCCTTGCAGCCATTGCTAAATTCTTAGAAGAACATGAAAAGGCTAAAGCTCAATTGTAAAAGAAGGCTAAAAATATAGATATGGAAGAAGGAGAGATAGAGTGTGGCTATGTGGTTGATGAACCAAAAGCTAGGGAAAGCCCTGAACAGGAGAAGCCATCAGTACATGAGATGTTGAAAAAAGCCAAATCAGATGATCTGATGGTGAAAGCCATATTTTTGATTGACCACGGATATGATCCTGATGAGGTATTCGGGTTGACTTATGAGGGGATGATAGCAGAAGAATAAAAGCTAAACAAACTCCTAGATCCTACACATGAGACTGAGTATGAAAAGTCTCATTCACCCAAAGCTCCTCTGTTAAAATCCTCTTCAAAAGCCAAGCAGACTGCATCTTCTCAACCACTGTATCCTGATCCCTACAAATGACTGATAGGGAAATGAAGGACTATCTGTCTGATCAAGGATTCACTAAGAGAAAACTAGGAAATATGAAGACTAATTCTCTAAGGGCTGCTATCCTTAGGATGATCATTGAGAAGAAAGATAGGCCGAAGAAAATGGAAGAAGAAATAACCAGAAAACAGCCTAGATCCAGAGTTTCAGCACAAGACATGCAGCTCACCCATAGAGATCATGACTCTTTGGCACCTATCTTGCATAGATATCCCGAGTGGTTTGCTGAACCTTCACAGATAGAGCTTCATGAAGGGCTCACCACTACAGAGATGATCCGAGGTGTGTCTACTCCCCAGGCCAAGACTGATCTGAAGATAATAGCCTAGAAGTATGATAGTGTCTGAAACATGTTTATGGTCAAGAGGATCTCAGATTAGTCCAATTCTTCACAGAGTACTCTGCTTTGGTGAACTCTCTAAAAGAACTAGCCAATCTAAGACTAATAAATCATAAGGCTATGTTTAGGGGTTATAAGTTTGAAGATATTCAGAGGATGTTTAAAAGAACAGACAACTTCAAATCTCTCAAGGCTATCTGTATGTGGAAAGATAGATCCTTTATTAACCCCCTTGAGAAGAAAAAGACAAAACCAGCTGACGAAGTGGTGTTCCCTGAGCTCAAGGTGAAGCCTACTGAATCTTTGAAGAGAAAGATGGTAGCTGGAACTCATTCCTCCATCCCATGCTTGAATGTCTATTATGATGAGAAGACATATGAGTTGGTGATTGAAAGAAAATAGGGAGGAAAAGAAGGGGCTGAAATCAGATTATTTAGTGGATATGAGGTAAGGTTGCTTGATGAATCCAATATCCACTACATTTACACAAGGCAATTCAGAGATATCAGCAACAAGCTTGGAGAAGCTGATATGCAATTCTTTCTCAAATGTATCAAACTCCCGAAGATGGCCTATAACAGAATATTACACAAGAGAGAGTAGAGGAGGAAGAAGAATACTCCTTTGCAATTTGGGAATATTGTGAAGCTGGAGGTGGATGTGGATGGATCTCTACTGATTCATAGAGATGGCTGTCAACTGTGTCCTTCTGGGAGCCTATCTCTTTGAAAAAGCTGCCCATTGAAGCCATTCACACTATGAGCCAAATGAAGATCCATGTATTGAGCAGAGAAAAGTTGACTGATGCAAGACAATTCTCCAACATGATCAAAGCCATCCTGGATCCTTCATACACAGACCCAGCTCCTTCTTTATCTCCTCCTGCTGATCAAGACCCAACAGAATCCTCACAACCTCATCCACCAAAACCTTGAAGTTCCTAGGCTGTATAATCCTTAGGGGGAGTATTGTTGGACCCTGAAAGGATCATACATGCCCATTCAAGTAGTGGATGATGGTTGCTCTGCTGAAATCTCCCTAAGTCCAAGAACCAATGCGGATGAAGAATCTGTATCAACAAAAGAAGAGCAAGTGTCGGCTATCTCCATTTGTACATGCAGATGACCAAAGAACAAATGCTGACAAGTATTTGTTCTTCCACATTAACAAATGCAGACAACTGAACAAATGCTGACAAAGTAATTACTCATCCGCATTAACTAATGCGGATGCCCAGCAACAAATGCACCAAGTGTTTGTTTATCTGCATTTGTCAATGCTGATGACCAAACACTAATGCGATTGACGAAAAACAAATGCTGATGAAGATCAACACATCAACATTAGTTAATGCGGATGAACAAAAACAAATGCTGATGAAGACCTTTTGTACTTAATCTAGATTATGTATAGGGGTAATTTAGTCTTTTGTGAAGGCTTCTTGTCAGCCTATAAATAGAATAGAAAACCTCGTATGTGAGATGACTTTAGACTAACGTTAGACAATCAGAATATTATAGTCTTTTGTCCACAAGGTGTTCTGTTACTGTATAGTGCTCAAAACCTAGCATTTATTGTAACTGTTCATCTTAATCAATATGAAGTGCATTTATGAGTATTTCTTGCATTCAACGTTCTGTGATTGTATGATTCCATAATATAATCACCGACTCAATCATCATATTCGGTCCTTGTTGTTTCACAACAACAGAGAACATCATTCTCAAACCCAGTCACCAGTTTTGACTTGGGTTGGCTATTGGAATGTCAATCAGATAGGTGCTCTCATAGAATCTAAGCTTTGAGAAGTTGAAGATTTCCAATTGCCCCTGAGATCTAGAGATTAGAGCTCTTCTATCAGTGTCGTACCTCCATCCTATAATTGGATTCTTATAATGATGAGATGGGGTAGGCATAGCTCTTGAAATAACCTCCACAAACAGACTCAATATAAGTGAGTCCACGTCAATATGGACTTGGGAGGTTATTGATTATGGACAATTGTAAGTGAGGGCAGTGAATCCTTAATGTCCACACCCTGTGAAGAACTCCTAGGTTTAGTGATCGCTTTGATTCCCCCCCCCCTTTTGGTAGTATCACCCTCTTGCATAGGTGAGTTGGGGATTAAGTCTATTACATCCATAGGGTCTTGTATTTCATGGTTAAGTCCTCCTTAAATGTTTCCCAACTAGTTTGAAAGGTAGTCATTTGAGATTCCATGTGACTAACCTTGGAGACTAAATAAGTGTAGGTTTTAGTCAGCTTTTGCACCTTTAGTCGCATATTCCCCTCATCTTCATTAGAATAATCACGGGGGGATGAGAGGATAGGACCTAAGTCTTCTTCCTTATCACCTACACTTTGTTCTTGGCTGCTGAATTTCCACTACACCATGACAACTTCAGTTGAAGTGTCAATAGGCTTGGTTGCCATGGTTGAGGTCTTAATGTTGTAATCACTTACTAATGTGAGACCCTCTTCCATATGGATCTTCTGAAGAGGTTTAGGGAGATTCACGTCACTGGTAGATGGATGATATGGGCTAGACATAGGAGAAACAGAAGTACTCATGTATCCTTGAGCATGGGAGAGGAAGAAAGACTCATGATACTCACTAAATCCTATGTCTTCATCATCATATAATTTGAGTTTGTGAATGGATTGGTTTAGATCAAGAGGATTGGGATGGTAACTGTCCCCTGTAGGTTGTTCACTACCGTTTTGAGACTCTGAGTGAAGGCTTAAGGCTTTCGGGGTTGTGAGCTCATCAGGTTGAGCATGATGAACCTCAGCATTGATCATTGGTGAGATGGGAGTGGTTTGCTCCTTAGGATAAGTGGGAGCTCCAGTGTCCACTTCCTCCTGCATGGGTATAGGAAAGGTCTTTAGGAATCAGGTCCTATCCTCCATGCATGTTAGATAAACTGTGGATGACCACATGGAGGAGGTACTTCCACTGAGAGGAGACCTTTCCTTTCCTGAAGGTTATGACTGAGAAGTCACCTTCATAGCCCATCTGTCCAAAGGACTGGTTGACAGTAGACTTAGGGAAGGACGAATCACCTTCTACATCATCTAGCCTGAGATGAGTTTTTATGGAGGCTGGAGTAATGAAGATGGTCCTCCCCTGCACTCTGGCAGATAGTGCCTTCTCCCCATACATGGTGACCTCTTAGCAGGTCCTCTAGAATTCCAATAGCTGATCCTCATAGAGTGGAGGATCTATAGTGAGGGAGCTGAAGTAGTTTGATAGAGTAAGAAAGCAGCAAACCTTTAAGAAACCGGGATCTTTCTCAAAGTTCAATAGAGCAACTTGATTATGCTGCCTATGAAGATGCATGGAGAAATCGGGATGGCTTCTACGGTCAAGGTTGGCCATTTTGAGATAGCTTTGTTATGAAGGAAGATAGGAACAGGGTCGTTTTGTGGGTGAATTTAGGTTAGATAATTTTCAGATGAAGAAGATAGTGAAAGAAGGGGAACCGTTAAGTCTATATATGTGAAATGGATTTGAGACAAAGTTAATGCAAAAAGATGAACTTTGAAATCCGAATGTCAGTCCAACCTCTAAAAAAGGTGCCCAAATATCTAGTTTTTTTGGAAGTTGAAATCTTCTGAAGGTATTTTATCTTTGGAAGTTTTATAAAAACTTCCGAAGCCAATTTTGACTTCAGAAGATATACCTGAGCTTTATGTAAATTTGCTTCAGAAGAAAAATGCTTAGAGTATTTTCTCTTCAGAGACATATTTGGTTTCGGAAGAGATTAAAACTTAGAAGTTTTATTCTTAAGGGAATAAATTTTCTGTAACATCCAGATCTTTTAAGGGGGCTAAAGTGCAAGACAAAAGAGAAGGGCAGAATAAAGAAGGCAAGGATTTAAGTTGTAGGGTGTAAACTGTAAAATAGTACAAAAGTTAAAAGTGGGTGAACAAAAGGAGCATGGTCAACCATGCTCCTCTTATTGTTTCAGCCGAAAGAAAGAAGAAAGAAAAGTGGGAGTTGCTAAGCTTTTCTCACGGTTTTTCAAAGAAAGAAGAAGAAGAAATAGAAGGTTAGTGTTTTTGTTGAATGTTCGCTCGGTTTCACCCTTAGAAACCAAAAACTAACTGTTATGTGTGTTATGGTTGATTGTTATGCTTGTTAGGTGTTTGGACCCTCGTGTAAAAGCAAGTTAGGAGAAGATTTACTTGCCTTCTACACTAGGTGAGTTCTAGACCCTGGTTTTACTAATTTTAAACTCTTCTTGGGGCTGAAAATGTATTAAAATGGTTTTATTATGATTATGAATATGTACACGTATGTATTATGCATGTATGATGATGTCTCATGGGTGTTTATGTGATGTTTATGCTGAGAATCGTTATGGGATGGTTCAAGGGGTCAAGTTCAGGCATTCACAATTTCTACACTAATTTACTTACAAACCTGGACTCTTTAGAATATTACATGTTCCCTAGATATGTCCAACACATTGTCAACGATGAACTGACCTAGATATGTCCAGCCACAAATAACCATCACCTATCAAAGAAAATCCAAATAAACCCCTACATAATGTACTTAGGTTGTGCAGGCCCCCATATCACCACTGCTAGTTGGGGCTGAAAATAACTTAGTAACATGTTAAACAGTTGGTTCATGCGTCTGGAAGTTTGGCCAGACGGCTGCGACTGAAATCCTTCATACGTCTAAGTGTTATGCGATTGGAACCTTCATGCGCCTAAGATAGTAGAAAACCAGTTAAGTAATTGGGCCATGCGCCCAAATAGTTATGAAACGCCTAAATAATGAGAAAAGCACCAAATAAAGATATCATGTCCTCATCCCAATGTTCAAGATTTCGGACCAATTTAAGCTCATAAGTTTCTGTATTATAGAACCATCGAAGAATTGCTTTGGCCTTTTGATTTCCATCAATCACTTTCAGTCCTGGAGTAGTCACTTTTTCAAAATACTTATCACATGATTCAATCATAAAGTGCTCTTCTTCTGATTGTAACCCCCTAATCTTCTTGTTCTTCTTTAGCATAGAAAAGTATTCCTATCTTCTTGATCACAACGAGTTTGAAGGAAATTACTTGTTCTAGCTAACCCTCGGCTTAGAAGCTCTACAAACATTTCTCCTCTTTTTGCTCCAGATGGGTTAATCAAGGGAAGTTTGTTTAGTTCTTTCAAGTCTTGAAAGGAAGTTTAATAATGCTAGAGTGAAAGTGATAAACATCACACACAACATTTACTCGTTTTATCAAAAAAGTATAAAAAATATCATCATATTTCCATGCTATTATTTTAACTTGGTTGGTAAAGTCAGGTGCAATCATAGCATTCACCATGTTCCATAATAATCTCATTTGGATCAATAGGTGCAACAGATTCAGTAATTACGCATTTTCATACTCATCATTTATTTGTGAGACTGTAAGCCCATCCAGAAACACTCTATTATACTTCATCTTTACAAGATAATTGTATCTTTCTTCAGAGTCTTATGGAAGATCATCATGCTCTTGCACTTGCTCAAATGAAGAATGAGTTTCAAATTTTTCTTCAATATCTTCATCATCAAGAACTTCATTGTACCACTCATCATCATACTCTTCTTCAATATCCTCCAATGCACCAATTTTCTCTTGAATGAATGGTTCTTGGGCTTCTTGTATCTCTTTTTCAACAATCTGTTTAGTTCTTTGTACTTTTGAAGATGATTCAGGTAAAACTTCAGCTTCAATATCATCTAATTTTCTTTTTCCTTTATCCATTTCAACATTTTTCTCAATCTCAATAGGTACTATTTTAGATACGATTTCAACTTCAGGAGAGATTGGCTTTTGAGATTCCTTTGCTTTACTTAAATCTTCTTTTAACTTTTCAGTTTCTTCAAGCAACTTCTTATGTGTCTCTTCAAGCAAATCATAATCTTTTATCATTACTTCAGAATTTTTAATCACATCTTCTTTATCCTTAGCATACATCACAATCTTTTCATCCCTGTGGTTATTTTCTTTCTTCAACATTTCATTTTCTTCCTTCAACTTTTCTATCTCATTTTCAAGAGAGACATTTATTTCTTTCAGCTTTTCATTTTCCTCTTTCAAATCAGTTATTACCTTCTTTTGAGCAATGTTATCATCTTTTAGCTTTTCAATCTCATCCACATCCAAGATTTCCTCAGTTTGTACAGACACATTGTGTGCTGTAGTAATTGGTATATCTTCAGTCTCTTCTTGAGCAGAACTTTGAAACACAGGCTCTGAAAGCATTGCTTCCATAAAATCAAAGTCAAAAGTTTGATTTTGTGAATCTTCAAAATGCACTGTGAGTTAACTCTTCATCTTGAGCTTCAGTTTGAGTTTCCTCAGGCAATTCACTAGTTGAAGTTCCTTCACCCAAATCTTGGGCTTCAGACATATGCTCAACACCATGCTCAGATACAGTTCTCTCACTACTGACTGTTTGATGTGCTTCATCTTCACCATCACTACCATCATCATTATCATCACTATCATTATCCCCTTCTGATGAACTATCAGTAGTATCATCATCATCTTCAGATTCATCAAACAACTCTTCCACAACATCTTCAATTAGATCTCTTGGATCTATGGGCTCATCTTCTGATAGGTGGAAATGTTGTTGATTTATATCTACATTGTCCATGGCAACATTCCTGATGTAGTCAAACAAAGGAATATTTAGAGCACCTGAAATCGCAGCAAGTCTTTTATATACTATTTCTGACATATGCTCAAGTTGTAATTTATCTCCTTCTACACCATCAACATATAAGTCCGGATTCTCTTCTTTAATCAACATCTGAATAAATCTGGGATACATCAGATATTTATGTCTCCTTCCCTTTTCTAGATTGTAAATAAATCTATTCATTATCCATTTAGCCATGTTAAACCTTCTGTTTGTGGCTAAGGCAATTATTGGGGATGTTATATCAATAGGAAAGGAATCCCATCCTGCACTTCTTTTTGACATACACTGTTGAAAAATGTAGCATAAGGGTTTCCAGTGATTGTACACTCTAGCTCTGTAAAATTGCTTCTTTGGAAAATTATCTGGATGACCCATTTGCAGAAACACATCCCTACACTCATTGAATGTGTATTCAGATAAGTCTTCAACATCATTTTCACCAAGTATAAGTGCTATTCAAATTGCTTGTTCTAATACTTCAATCATTCTATCATTTGTAATGAAAGCTCTTACAATTTTTCGACCAGCATCATCAACTTCAACTTCTACAGTTCTCCAAAACCTTTTAATCAATCTTGAATGTATCATTGGTCTAGCACACATATCATAGACATATTTTGTCCTTAGCAAAAATCTTATAATCTCTTCATATCCACTTGCTTCTCTACATTCCTCATCAAGAAAAGCAGCCACATTATGTTTGGGTTCGAACTTTAAATCTGCCATCTGCACAAACACAAACAAGTTTTGTTAGGATACTGAAGTTTAAATGATCTGATTATTATTAAACTTTGGATTTATGTACATGAACTATTATGTTTTAAACACTTTGGATTGATTTATAAACAAGTATACTCTTCACTGTCTAGAATTTTGTTAATTCTATCAAGTGATGTTGTTTATACTTGTTTTGAGATGATTTAAAACATATTAGTTCAATTAAAATTTATCAAAGTTAATTTTTCAATTGAGTTCTTTAAATTATTAATTGATTTTTATTTAAAAAAAGGTTTAATTTTTTTTAAACTACTCATGTTTTTCATTTGAATCATGAAGAACACCCTGAAATCGAAGTTCATGAAAATACCAATTTCAATTGACAACTTGTTCGAAATTTAATATATATCAATAATGTTTGATCAATTTTATGTCTTTTGTTCAGATTAATTCAGTATTTTCAAAATTTCCAATTTTAGGGTTCAAACCGTCCGAACAGATGAGAAACGTCTAATCTAGTTTGATTCTAAAATTTGAAATTTGATGATTATATTCTGAACTTACGTTTGAAAATCACTGATATAATCCTTCTAAAATGAATTAATCAAGAACAGATGACAATTGTTTATGAAATAGGTGAATATGGATTGACAGGGTTTAAGTGGTTTAGAGTCTGTGTTGTGAATGAATGAAAAATGAGAAGTGTGCTTTTTATACTAAGTGTCAAATTTAGGACGTATGAGCATTGTTTAGATGTTTTGGGACTAGACGCATGACAACTATTCAGCCATTTGAGAACTATTCTGCCGGATGGACTGTTCAGCCGTTTGTGCACTGTTCAGCCGTTTGAGCACTGTTCAGCCGCATGAATCTATAGAAACGTCCAACACTTGGTTATTTTACACAAATCTTCTTGTACTATGTAGATGTGTGAGATTGAAGAACCGTCTAACACTTGACCAATTTGACTGATTTCTCAGACGGTTGACAACTGTTCAGACGCTTGATATTATGAGAAACGTCTAAACACTTGCACAACATTTTCAAATTTTCAGACGTCTGACAACTATTCAGACACATGAGATAATGAGAAATGTCTAACACTTGTACAAATTCTGAAACATCTTAATACATCTAAACACCAGACTTATGGTCACTGTTTAGACATATGGTATTCAAACACTTGCATTTTTCTCATCTTTCATCCAAACATTGTTTGGACGTATTAGCACTGTTCATGTACTAATAGTCAACCATTTTTCAAGATTTTGAATTTTTCTCTCAAAATTACATCTTGGACCCTCAATTTTCACTTATATCCTTTTAACCTCTTTTTATTTTAATTTAAAATTTTCAAAATTTAATTTTCCCGTCATTTTAGTCTCAAAATAAACAAATTTTCTTGCTTTCAACATTTTAAAGAAGCTTTTCCACTTCCTAAATTTATAGGATCATTTTATCATAATCAAAAACTTTACATTATCAACCACACACATACTTTGAACATAAATCATCATCCTTTCAATTCAACATTTTTATTTTGATTTTCTGAGGTAATTCTTCTTGTTATTACTCCCCCTAAACTTTTAAGTTTTTGAAGAACTTAGAAGTTTTCCAAGGTAAAATAAGAATATCACACTTATCATTGTTAAATTGCCTGCACACCAGAAAACATGCATAAAATCAAAATTAAAGCAGAATGAAAATCTAATAGATACAATAGAATCATTGATTGCAGTGAGATCATATCAGCGAAGATCAGTACATTAAAATTGAAAAATATGTGAACAGTCATAGACAATGAATAAATCCTGATCAAGTGTGTTCCAGGTTAGTGACATCACAGCAAAGGAGACACAAGATCTAAGGACAGAAAATGAGTGTTTTTGACGAAAATATCATCACTTACTTGTTCAATTCTTGGATTGATTAGGGTAGAATTAGATATGACAAGATGTGACTCATACCAAGACTTAGAGGATCAACTATCATCAAGACATGCAAGTAAGCACACATTCTCAACTTATTACCTGACAAATATGCATAACCAGAGCTCATGTTACTTAAGAACATAGAGAATGATCATGGATAACCATTTGATCAACTCTAACCATCCATTTGAATGGGTTGTGCACATTGGCATCTTTTGCATCAAAGAAGAATATCCAGGCCTGTAATGACTTACAATAGAGGATATCTCAGCACTTCAGGTCTATGATGACTCATAACAGAGAAGTGAATTATGCTTGTAACAGATCTCATGATTAGTCACATCACCATCAGGTGTGAGTGTTGTAACTTAGCAAGCACCCAATCAGATAAGAGAATACAACTCAAAAGTACTTAAATGAATACACATACAAGCATAGATATTTAGTTTAATCACAAGAATTTACTTGTTCAGTATACTAGCATGATATTGTCGACACATCATATCCGATCATGTCAGACTTTATTACCGAGTGAAGTATGCAACTGATCTCACTAATGTACTATCATTTCTCAAATCCCTAAAAATGAATTAGAAATAAAAAGAACTCTATTTTTGGAATTTTTGTTTTATATTGTTTATATTGGATTTTTGAGTTTTCTAATTTTGTATTTTGTTTTTCTATAAAAGAAAACACACACAGATAGAAACAATCAGGCAGATAACTATGAAAGGTTCACTTATTTAGACCTTTTGGTTTAGGAAGGTTCTGATAATGTAAAGATTCAAAGAACTAAAATAAGAACTTAGAAACCAGGTTTACACATGTTTAATAAGACTAATTGACTCCACTAAGTACTCAAACCATCCTGGTAGAAAAGCTTTAGTAAATAGGTCCGCCAACTGTTTCTCAGTTGCAATTTGAATCAAAATGATTAAACCTTTTTCAGAATTATCTCTTAGAAAATGATATCGAATTTTGATATGTTTTGTTTTAGAATGTTGAACTGTATTAGCTGTAATGAACATAGCAGCAGTGTTATCAATGTGAATGGGTGTGTTAAGAAAATTGAACCCATAATCCAGCAATTGGTTTTGCAACCAAAGGATTTGAGAGCATCCTGCTGATGCAGCTATGTACTCAGCTTCTGCAGTTGAAACAGAAACGTTTGTTTGTTTCTTACATTGCCATGAGACTAATCTGGGATCAAGAAACTGACAACCACCCGTTGTAGATTTTCTATCTTTCCAGCATCCACCATAATCACTATCTGTATATCCATTTAACTCAAAGTTACCCTCGTAGGGATACCAAAGCCCTAAAGCTAGTTTGCCTTTGAGATACCGGAATATTCTCTTGACAACAATTAAGTGAGATTCTTTTGGGTCTGATTGATACCTGGCACAGACACAAAAAGCATACATTATGTCTGGTCATGATGCAGTAAGATACATCAAAGAATCAATCATAGATCTGTATAGAGTTTGGTCTACTGATTTTCCTTTAGGATCAGGCTCAATCTTCGTGTTTACATCAGCTGGAGTTCTTATGGACTGACAATCATGCAGTTTGAATTTCTTCAAGAGTTTGTCAATAAACTTCTCTTGATTGATGAAAATACCATCTGCAGATTGTTGAACTTGCAATCCAAGAAAGAAATTGATTTCTCCCATAGAACTCATCTGGAAGCGAGATTTCATGATTTCTTCAAATTCATAAATTTTGGACTAGTAGAACCAAATATGATATCATCTACATACACTTGCACATATAAGAGATCATCATTATATTTCTTTATGAATAAAGTTGGATCGATTTTCCCTCTTGTGTATACATGTTGGATCAAGTGTTTAATGTTTCATACCAAATTCTATGAGCTTGATGAAGTCCATACAAAGCTTTGCTAAGATTGTACACTCGATGTGGAAATTCTGCATCCTCAAATCCTGGAGGTTGCTTCACCTACACATCATCAGTGATTGGACCGTATAGGAATGCACCTTTGACGTCCATTTGATACACCTTGAATTTCATGAATGATGCATAAGCCAGAAAAACACGAATGGATTCGAGTCTTGCAACTGGAGCAAATACTTCATCATAGTCAATTCCTTCTTCCTGTGTGTATCCTTGTGCAAAAAGTCTCACCTTGTTCCTTATAACTATTCTGCGATCATCAGTTTTATTTCTAAACAACCATTTAGTGCCTATGGCATTTTCTCCTTCAGGTAATTCCACCAAATTTCACACTTCTTGTTTGCGAAATTTAAGTAATTCTTCTTGCATTGCTTCAATCCAACCATTGTCCTTTAACGCTTCGGTAACGTTTTTAGGAACAATTTGAGAAAGAAAACAAGAGTATAAGCACAAGTTTGCGTGTTCTGATTTACTCCTTGTTGTTCTCTCATTCAATGGACCAATAATTTGTGATGTTGGATAATTCTTGTGAATACGAGATGTTGGAATCTCATCACCTTGAACATTAACATCCAGATTTGTTTGATTTAGGTTGGAGAGCTGATGCAGCAGGTTAGACGAATGTGGATTGAAGTTTGGAACTTGAGTCGGTGAGTTGATAAAGTAATCAAAGTTACCAGTATCAACTGCATCACCAGAGATGGATGATGTTCCAGACTCAGGTTGCACAAACTCATTACAATCATTAGGAATTGGTTGTGATCTCTCTTAATCATTTGAAACCGAATGATCTGAAGCTTGATTAGCTTGACCATTATCATTGAGTCGTATTGTTGAATCCTTGACAAATGAAAAAAATGGTGGGCTTGAATCATCTGGGTCGTCAGAATCTGAATCTTCACTGAAAGATCCAAGGTCTCCTCTAGAGCTCTTCTTACCTGTAGAATCAAGAAAATGTGATTGATTAAACAAGTTAGATTGAAGAGAGTTTGATAATGAATCTAAATCAAACAACCAAGCAGGACCATTTGAAACTGATCGAAAGGAATTTTCCAAAAATTTAACGTTGAATGTTTCACAAATTATGTTTGTCCTAGAGTTATAAACTCAATAGGATTTTGACATAGATGAATATCCAACGAAAAATCTATTATCAAATTTTGCTTCAAATTTTCCTAACTGATCACTTGAATTAAGAATCATAACTGGATAACCAAACGATTTTAGAAAGTTTATATTTGGTTTCCTGCCAAACATTAACTCATAAGGAGTTTTCATTTTATCTTTCACAATTAAAGTTCTATTCTGAATGAAACACACAGTTGATATAGCTTTATCCCAAAAAGTGATAGGAATCTTTGCATCAGCTAACATGGAATGAGCAGCTTCAATCAGAGTTCGGTTTTTCCTTTCAGCAACTCCATTTTGTTGAGGAGTTCTAGGAGCACTGAACTGATGAGCTATCCCTTTCTCTGCACAAAACATTTCAATGTTAGCATTTTTGAATTCAGTTCCATTATCACTTCTTATTATTTTTACTTTGTGTTCAAGTTGATTTTCAACTTTAATGATAAATACATTTAGTAATTCAGCAGTCTCAGATTTAGCATGTAGAAAGAAAACCCATGAAAATCTTGTATAGTCATCAATGATAACTAGACAATATGATTTTCTTCCAATACTCTTGACGCTTGTTGGTCCAAATAGGTCCATGTGTAACATCTAAAGTGGTTTGGAATTTGAGTTTATGAGCTTGGACTTATAAGACGCTCTGTGTTGTTTTTCCTTCAAACATGCTGAGCAGAGATCAGTTGTTGCAAACTTCTTGGATGGAAGTCCAATAACATGATTTCCGGCTACAAGCTTATTCATGTTCTTGAAGTTGGAATGTCCGAGACGTCTATGCCAAAGCTGGCTTTTGCAATTTGGCAAGTTGTTTCTGTAGAAGGATCGACTTGAGACATATCCAGCTTGTATACATCTATATCCCTTTCAGCTTTAACAATTACCAAATCCTTGCTAATCTGAAAACCTGGCTTTAAAACATAACAGAAAGAATCATCAAATAGAACAGAGTATGCTTTATCACATATTTGGGATACACTTAAAAGATTAAAGTTCAACTGTGAACAAAAGTTGACTTTATCAAAACTGATTATCCCATTTGACACTGTTCCTTCTCCTGTTATTTTGCCACCAGCATCACCACCAAAGGCGACGTGCGTTCCATCCTTTAACTTAAATTCTTGTAACAAGGCAGGATTGCCTGTCATGTGCCGGCTACACCTGCTATCCACATACCATGTATTATGAGGTCTTCTCGGGCGTACCTTCACAACAAGAAAACTAAGTTGAAATATCTACCCAAGCCGAAATGGTCTTGGGTTTCCCATATTTGTCAACAATGGTAAATTGTTTGAAATGAAGATTATTTAAATCAGGTTTATTTTTGATGAATTTACCAATCTTGTTATGAACATTCACACCATTTGAGTAATCAATTTTAGATGAGTATTTATGGCCAACATTTTTATTACTCATTCTCACTGATCTTGGAATAAATTGTTCTTGCACAGCTTGTTTAGGCCTCATAAAATTGTTCTTTTGAAAAGATCTCATACCTAAAGAGGGTTGGTTAGTTAATTGTTGAAATCCATCAGATTGATTTCTCATATACTGAGGATTAACATAACCTTTGCTCATGTTTGAATTGGCAAATCCTCTAGTAGGTGAGCTCTTTCTAAAATAAAAATTTTCAGTATTGTGAGTTTTCTCATCACAATAATTACAGTATCTGTTAAAATAACAATGTGCTGTAGAATGATTTCTCATGTCACATATGTGACAGTACTTGTTGAAATAGCATTCAGCAGTATTGTGATTTTTCATATCACATATGTCACAGCATTGTGGAGTTCTAAACAACTGCTTGTTAGCTTTTGAAGTTGACGTAATATGTGATTCCTTTTTAAATGATGGCGTCAAAAAGTTAAATTGTGGTTTCTGATTTTGCAATTTTGGCTTTTGTGTCAAATTTTTCATCTGTTTATCATGAATCTCTTTCTTTAATTCCTTAGGAACAAATCTTTTTGTTACAGCGGAAGTCTTAGATTTTGAACCTGTTTTTAGATCAGAGTGAGATTTGTTCACAGGACTCATTTTGTTTTGATTAAGAGAGTTCATGTTTAACAAACCAGCTGACACAAATTTTATCGGTTTGAGTTTAGATGTCGGCTATGTTGGTTTATTCAGATTTTCTGAACTTTTGTTTTGTTCAGTTTTGGTTTTTGATGATTTCTTTCTTCTTCTATTATTCTTTGCTTTTGATGAACTTTGTTCATTTTCAGATTGAACATCTTCAGATGAAGATTCTTTCTCATCAACCTTTTGTTTTAGATTCACAGAATTTAAATCTTCTGATGTTCCTTCCTGAAGTTTAGATTTATCTTTACATTGAACTTTCACTTCTTCTAATACAGACTGAATTTGATTAGAAGTATTCTGTTTTGTCAGTTTAGGTTCATATGATTTTATCTTGATTGGATGACCATTGCTAATCTTTTCTTGATCATTTTCAACAAAAACTTTCACATTTTCTTTTTCTTCTTCAGAATTTCTATTTTTGTTTTGAAAGGCTTCGAGTTTAGCCTTATTCTCAGGAGAATGGTCATGAGTATTAAAGTTCTCTAGTAAAGTATTTGTAATTGATTCAGGCATAGGTTCATGAGTGAATCCTAAACCTGCTTTCTGTTTATCTTTTCTCTCATTCACCAGTTTCTCAACTATCAATTTTGAACTTTTCACTTTAGCAAGATCCATTTGAGTAGCAGCATGTGCTCTCTTCTCATGTTCAAGATTTTTGGTCATCTCTTCCAATTGTTTAGACACAATTTCTAATTCCTTTATTGTTTTGTTCCATGATGTTTAAAGAGAGATGATATTTTGATCTGCTATTTTATGATCAGATTTTAATTTATTGTGCATTGATTCTTCTTATTTCAATTTCTCACAAATTTCGTATGAATAGCTTCGATAATATTCAACATGTTCGAAGCATGATTTAGTGCATAGTTTTTCTCTCACTTCAGAAGGTATTTCAGGAAATTTTGGAGATGAGGTTTCAGGTTTTAAGGACAAAGTGTCAACCTTGGGTTGATCAGATTGTGCCATTAACGCTACTTCATCTGTATCCTCCTTAGGATTAGATTTGTCACTCCAATCATAGTTATCCTCTTCATTCTCACCTTCCACCTTTGGATCATAATTCTCTGACCAGTCCTCCTCCTGAATTTCTGCAACAAGATACAAACTAGAAGTTAAATCATTAGTGAACTGTTCAGCATATGCACTCCAATCATAACCATCTTTTATGCTAAATACAAGAGCTTTCTTCGGCTCTTCAGTTGATTTTGATTCCTCTTTAAGCTCAGGCATAGGAAGACTTTGATAAGGCTTTTGGAAAGTCTTCTGAGCTTGTTGAAACCATTGATTGCTAGAACTTGATTGATCATTTCCTCCATTGTTCCATGGAGCTTTGCATTCTCTTGAGAAATGTCCATAACTATTACAGTTAAAACACCTTGAATTAGACTTGTCAAATCCAACAGTCTTATTAGCACTAGGCTTGTACTTCCTGTTGACATACGAGTGTTTTTGTGTTCTGTATGCAATCATCACCATTTGCCAATTTAGGTCCATCTCTTTAATATCTTCAGGATCCATCTCGAACAAATCCTGCAAAACAAGATCTAAATGAGTTTAATGGCTACCCTAATATGCTTGAAAACTAGCCATTAAAGCAGTAAAATTAGTTTTAGACTCTTCATACTCTAATTGGATGTTTATCACATCTTTAACTTTGCAAGATTAACAGAGTTAGTTGTTGGAGTCTCTGTTTGAACATTTTTACTCTGAGATTTAGGAGGAGATTGAGAATGAGACTGTGAAGTATAAGCAGGCACACTAGTAAATGATGAATCAGTAAAGAATCCTGCTCCAACAAATAAGTCTCCTTCTTCTTCTGGAACCTTCTCATTCTTTTCCATGAAAGCATTCTCCACAGAGTTTGCTGGAGATGCAACAAACTGATATTGTGACATTGATGCTGCTCTGTCATTGTTCCTAGAGCTTTCATCAATTTCAACAGACTCTATCTTGGCAATGAGCAAATCTAAATCCATTGGAAACATCTCAGTATGCTTTAGCAAAGTTACAGTTTGTTTCCATGAGGAGGGTAAAGCATTGAGTAGTCTAAGATTTAGATCTTCGAGATCAGGCTTGATTCCAGCTGTTGACATCTCAGTAGTAAGCTGAACAAATCTGTTCATCATCTGGTTTACTGTTTCACCAAACAAATGTTGAAACAGTTCTAATTGCCTTTTTAGCTTTTGTTTCTTGAGGTTTTGGATTTCTTTTCCTCCTTCACAGATGGTCTTTAAGGCTTTTTACATGGTATATCCAGTCTGATATCCATCTAGCCTTCCAAGAACTTCCAAAGGTAGTCCTTTACACATCAAGGAGTATGCTTTAATATCATTCTTGACTCTTTTCAAATCATCTCCTTGTAAACCATCTTCAAGGTATGGTTCTTGAGAATCTTTAGTATATACAAAACCCCTGTCAGGCCCATCAGTAGTTATTGGAATGTATGGTCCTTTTTCAATTGATTTCCAAAGATCAGTGTCAATGGAATTCAAATGGTGTTTTAGTCTAAGTGACCAATTTTTAAAATCAGCTCTGTTTTTCAGTTTTTGAACTCTATTTTCTGAGTCTTCTGATTTCACCATCTTTATATTTTTGATTTTATTTTTCTGAATTTTGAATTTTTTTTTAATTTTTTTAAATTTTTTTTTCTAAGTGTTAAGTAGAGATGCGCCTGAACAGTACAGAATCTCTACAGTTGAGAAACTTCTAAGTTTGCACTTGAACCGTCTAAGGATTTCCTTAGAAAAATTTTCAACAACCGTCCAGTTCAGAACCGTCTAAACACTTGCAAAACGTCTGAACAGTTGCAAAACGTCTGAACAGTTGTCAGACGTCTGAAGTTTCAACCGCCCAAACAGTTGTGAAACGTCTAAACAGTTACGAACCGTCTAGAATTACTTTAGCCCAAACAGTCAAAACTCCTCAACAGTGTAAAAACGTCTGCTTGAAAACCGTCTAAACAGTGGTAAAACGTCTGAACAGTGTCAAAACGTCTAAACACTTGGCAATTTTCAGCGATTCTCAACCCTCACGCGTCACATTCATCATGTTCTTATGAATGTAACGAACTCAATTTTTTGAAATCGATCAAAACTTGATGAATTGAATTGAATTCTTCCAATTAAGTAGGTTTAATGTCGATTAACAATCTTCTATGTTCAATTTCCTTGATTATCAACAAACAATCAGTGAATCTTACAAATTTCAGTTCGACAAAGATGAACACTTTTCGAACCAAATTTCGACTAATTCTCTGAAATTTGATGAATTCGACTGCTAATTGTGGTTCAATTCATGTTTATGATGATTAAACACAACTGAAAACCACAATATTTCAATTGAATTGCTAATCAATCACAAAATTAAGTGAATTTTGAGTTTTCAAAGTTCGACAAAACTCAATTCACTCAACCAACAGCTCTGATACCATTTGATAGGATCAAATGTATAGATGTGTGATGATATTAGTTAACAATTCAATAAAAAACATAATCAAAGTAATCAAATCAAAGCACCATATTAACAAAATTCAATGAGTTTATTGATATAAAGCAAAGACAATTACAAAGAGTGTAAGCAGATATTCGTTCTAAACCTACACTAGTCTATGCTATATATACTATCAATAAACAGAAAAGAAAGGAACTAACTAATTACAATAATAGTCCCTATACTATTATAAAAGACAAAAAGACACATAAAGACTAAATGTTAATCTTTAAAGAAGCATTAACAGGAACCTTCATGCGCCTAAGATAGTAGAAAACCAGTTAAGTAATTGGGCCATGCGCCCAAATAGTTATGAAACGCCTAAATAGGCCTCATGCGCCTGCATAGTGTTCATGCGCCTAAGACACTTAGTTTATTTTCTGAAATTTTGAGAAAAAAAGAATCATTAAGGTTTGACCCAAGTTTGACTTTAGGGTTTTCATTGCTGTTATATTGCATTATCATGAGTTGTCCTTCTATCCATAATAAATTATTATTGTGTGACTTATGTGGTATGTTTATGATCATATATATAAGTATTATCATTAACACAGTGAAAGAGTAATGATAAAGAGAAGAGGAACATAAATAAAATAATGAAAGTCTTGCAAGCAGATAGGAGGTGCACGACCATGTTGCCGTTCAATCAACTGTGATGCGGGTTAGCTACCCTAAATGATGCACACAGGGTCAATCAATTGAGATTGACGGACCTTTGTAGAATACCTTAGGTGACTGGGTCATCCTCGTGCACAGTGATCATAGTCTATTGATAGATCACAGGCCCAGCACCAGTTTTTCACGCACATAGTTTAGGGTGTTGCTCATTGGTCAACATGGACAGTGAAAGATAAATTTAAAGAGTATGAAATGAACAAAGGTATACAGTTAGAGAGAAAGAAAGAAAGCATTACCACGTTGTATAGTTAATGTGTGCTCACGTACAAAAGTAAGGAAAGTATTTTTATAAAAGAGTATTTTCATATATATACATTACACAAGGTAATTTTAATACTTTTAAAACTAGAACTCACTCAGCAACACTGACTTTTATACATTTTCAGTTGGCAGGTAATTATTGCTGAGGATGGTACGAGGGTGAAGCTACTCGGCGGGAAAAAACTGACATCCATTATTATGTTAAGATATTGTTGTTTTGTAATGGAATTAAACAATCTTTTGTAACTTAAACCCCATTGTATTGCTTAACAACAGTATGTATTAATAATATAGAACGGCTTTTGCTAACGTAATTCCGCTGTTTATCTTATGAAATGTATATTAATATGTATCTATGATGCAATGAATGTCCAACTGTGAGGTGTCCGGGAACGGGGCCTTACAAGTTGGTATCAGAGCCATAGTTTAAGTGAATTGGGTAAAATATTTTCAAGAACCTAAACTTAAACTGAAAATGGGACAAATAGAGGGATGTCAGCCAGAGTAGCTACGTGCCATCAGGTACTTATTTTCTTAAAGTTAATCAGTATTATATGCGTATGCTATTTGCCTTATGTGTTCTTAGTGGGTTTAGATACTGATGTAGTCAGGATAGGAAATGCTTAGGGTATGAAGAGTAAAGTAAGTGGCTAATCACAACTGGCCACTGTAATTAGGGACATACTATACTTGACATACATTGAGCTGTTCTCTTAAATGTTTGTGTTAGTGTTTGAATCTTATAGCGTTTAGGAAATGGCGTGACAAAAATCTTCCAAGGCTTCTAGAGGTAGAGGTCGGCCACGTATTACTAGGAGTAGTGCTAAGGCTCCTGAGACGACTCATGAGAACCCTAAGGTTCATGACTAAAGTGAGGAGAATGTGAATGCTAGCCTGAATGCCTCAGCTAGGGAGGCAATTGCTGATGAGGTACACCAGGTCATGCAGACAGTCTTACCGTCTGTCGTGACCGAAGTCATTAGGGATATGAGGAATGAGGAGAGGAAGGAAAAGGAAGATAAGAAAGGGTCAACAGGCAAAGGAAGCAAATGGGAGGAGGAACAACCGGAGCCTGAGACCGTGTTGTTCGATGATGAGGAGGATGTTTGAGTGGGTGTGATGACCAAGGTATGCAGTTATGGGGCATTCCAGAGGTGCAAGCCCCCGACCTTTGATGGCAATGGTAATGCTGCTGCCGCTCACCGCTGGGCGAGGGAAATGGAAGTGGTGCTAGAGATTAGTGACTGTCGCGAAGAACAGAAAGTAAAGTTCGCTACTCATTCTTTTGTTGACTCAGGGTTGTGTTGGTGGGACAACATTGTCCAAGCTGAGGGTGCCAGAGCCATCGGGAAGATACAATGGAAGGAGCTGAAGCAGTTAGTGAACGAGGACTTCTGTCCTCACAGGGAACTCGACAAGATCAAGAGGGAGTTCCTGCAACTTGAGGCAGGAACCATGACCCACCAGCAGTACACCACCAAATTTAACAAAATAGCAAGGCTGGTGTCGGATCAGGTGACGCCAGTGTCATGGAAGATCAAGAGGTACATCCAGGGACTGCCGACTGATATGCGCAGGCATCTGATCGCTGCTCAGCCAGATACCTCTTGATCAGTGGTGGACTTGGCGGGCAGGTTGTACGATGAACAGGAGGTGGCAGTGTTAGAAGTGAAGAAGACGAGTGGTGGTGATAAGAACTGGAACGGGAAGAGGTTTGGACGTGGTGGTTTCGCTCCAAGCAACAAGAAGGTGAAGGTGGATGATCGTAGGGTGTCGTCAAAGCGGTAAGGGACTTCAGCAAGCCTGGCCACATAGCTAGAGACGAGGAGATGAGCAGGACTGCAAGAAGCCGAGGGCGGAGTGCTCTGGGGTGAAGAAGAGGCCGGAGGAAGGAGGATAGAGGGCGAGTGCTAGAGCTTACACCATGACCCGGGAGGAAGCCAGAGTAGATCCCGATATCGTGTCAGGTATGTTTCTAGTAAATCAAACTTATGCCTCTGTATTATTTGACTCTGGTGCTAGTAGGAGTTTTATTTCTACTACTTTTTGTGCTAAGTAGTCCCCTAGTAGTAGAAGTATTAGTGAGCCATTCAAGGTAGAATCTGCTATTGGTAAGTCCACTAAAATTATCAACATGACAGAGGAATGTGCCATTGAACTGGAAGGTCATAGGTTTGATGCTAGGTTACATGTGATGCCCCTAGTTAGATTCGAGGTAGTACTAGGGATGGACTGGTTAGCAACCTATGAAGCGAACATCGTATGTCACAAGAAGACGATTCGACTAGTTGCGCCCAATGGAAGCTTGGTGACGGTTTACGGAGATCGCGTTACTACGATCCCGACAGTGATTTCGATGGCGGTGGCGGGGAAGTGCATGAGACGTGGATGTAGTGCCTATCTGGCCTACGTAAAACATGTGTACACGTCATCACCATAATTTTCCGATGTACCGGTAGTGTGTGACTTTCCCGACGTGTTCCCAGAGGATTTATCGGGTGTGCCACCGGACCACGAAATCGGCTTTCAAATTGACTTGATACCCGGTGCTCAGCCTGTGGCTAAGACACCGTATCGGTTGGCTCTGACTGAAATGAAGGAATTGATGGAACAACTGCAGGAGTTGCTTGATAAAGGGTTCATTAGACCGAGTATCTCTCCTTGGGGTGCCCCGGTCTTGTTCGTGAAGAAAAAGGATGGTAGTTTGCGGATGTGCATCGACTACCGCGAGCTGAACAAGTTGACGGTGAAGAATCGGTATCCATTACCGGGGATTGGTGACTTGTTTGATCAGCTCCAAGGTGCCAGTTGGTTCTCGAGGATAGACCTTCGATCTGGCTACCATCAATTAATAGTGAAGGAGCAAGACGTTCCTAAGACAACTTTTCGTAGGCGTTATGGACACTACGAGTTCCTCGTTATGTCTTTTGGATTAACTAACGCGCCAGCTGCCTTTATGGACTTGATGAACCGAGTGTGTCGGCCAATGTTCGACAAATTAGTGATAGTGTTCATTGATGATATCCTGATTTATTCTAAGAGCGAAGAAGAACATGCCAGCCACATACGCGAGATATTGGAGACACTTAGGAGAGAGATGTTGTATGCCAAATTCTCCAAGTGTGCTTTTTGGTTGCGCGAGGTTCAATTTTTGGGCCATGTTGTTAATGCTGAAGGAATCATGATGGACCCAGCAAAGGTTGAGGCGGTGATGCAGTGGAAGTCTCCAAAGACGCCATCAAAGATCCATAGTTTCTTGGGCTTGGCGGGCTACTATAGATGGTTCATTCAAGAACTTCTCCAAGATAGCCTCACCTTTGACAAAGTTCACTCGTAAGGACGTGAAGTTTGTGTGGGGTCAAGAACTGGAGTGTGCGTTTGAGGGGTTTAAGAGGATATTGACCCAAGCTCCTGTCTTGACATTACCCGAAGGGAGTGAGGACTTGGTGGTGTATTCGGATGCTTCTTATTCTGGGCTAGGTTGCATGCTAATGAAACGTGGAAGGGTGATAGCCTACGCATCCTGACAGCTGAAGACCCACGAAGTCAACTACCCAACACACGATTTGGAGTTAGCGGCCATGGTCTTTGTGTTAAAGATTTGGAGGCACTAATTATACAGGACGAAGTGCACCATCTTCACCGACCACAAGAGCTTGAAGTACTTCTTCGAGCAAAAGGATCTCAACATGAGATAAAGGAAATGGTTAGAGCTCATCTAAGATTATGACTGTGAGATTCACTACCATCCGGGCAAGGCCAACGTGGTGGTCGATGCACTGAGCCGAAAAGAGAGACCCGAGCCAATTCAGGTGAAGGCATGTCAGTTGGTGATGACCTCGGACGTGATGACTTAAGTGAAAGAATTTCAGAATGAGGAGTTGAAAGAAGATCGCCTGAACTCTGAATGAATGAGAGGTCTAGTCGTGGAACTGGGAGAAAGTACACATGGGGTTAGAACCCGCTTTGGACGAATGTGGATCCCTCGTTATGGAGATCTGCGAGGGCGAATCATGGATGAAGCTCACAAGACTCGATACTCCATTCATCCTGGTGCCACCAAGATGTATCAAGACATGAAGAAGGATTACTGGTGGTCGGGTATGAAACGTGACGTGGTGGAGTATGTGAGTAAGTGCCTTACTTGCTTGCAAGTGAAGGCAGAGCATCAAAAGCCTTACAGGAAGATCCAACTGTAACATCCAGTTTCTAAATCCGGACTTGTAATTGTATTATAGTTATGTTTAATTAATTAAGTCGAGTTTGTTGGTTAAGATTGGTCTTTAGTCGCATGACTTGCATGCGAATGAACTTCAGTCACACCCCTTACATGCGAATGAGACTCAATCACACGAATGGTGGGCGTATGGACTTCAGTCGCACGATTCAGTCGTGCGAATAAGGTTCAGTTGTGCGACTGGGTGTAAGGCGGTTATGATGTATGTGTGGATAAGTAAGGCGGTGCAGAGAGTTTAAAAGCAGATTTCTATCTGCATCATCTCCATTACCTTGTTCCCTTCACACCCAAACACCCCTGTTCTCACGAAATTGACTAAGGCAACACCGTTTTGGTAAGTTTTGGATGTCACGGATCAATCTTGATATGTTATAAGCTGTGTATATGATTGAATTTGATCCAATAACACGTTTAAATCATTAATTTGGTCTGGTTCTTTTCTATGTTAAAATCCGGGAATTCGGATCTGAGTTTTTGTGTAGTTTTGATGAAATAATGACCCGAAATCATTGTAAACGATGTATATATGATCTATTTTGAATATGACATGATTTGAATGGTTAAAACTCAAATTTTTAGTAAGTTTGGATCAAAAACGTCAAGAACACATCTGCTGATCCGATTCAGACGAATGGGCTCAGTCGCATGCCTCAGTCGTGCGAATGAGAGTCTAATCGTGCGACTGAGTGCGAATAAAGGTTCAGTCGTGCGACTGAGAACCCATTCGCCTGGTTAGAAAACCGAATGAAGACGAGTGATCATTATGCACGAATGAGGACTCAGTCGTGCGAATGAATGGTCAGTCGTACGACTGAAGGTTCAGTCGCATGTGGTCCATTCGCACGATTGGATGCTCATCCGCATTGATGTTCATCCGCATAGGTCCAGTCTCATGAGTTCTCATTCGCATAAGTGTTTATTCGTATAGAAGTCCTGTTTGAGGATAGTTTATTGAATCAAGGTTTATTGCTTTAGATATACCTTGATTAGAAGAAGGATTAGTTATCTCGTGTACATGGACTGTGTAGATTGTCATGAGGAAGTTAATACGGTGAGTTCTAAGCCCTTTTTAAATGTGTGGTTTTAATATGCGGGCTAGCATACATACAATGATGAATAATTTGAATGTTTTAGCACAAGAATTGTGATAATAATGTTATACATTACTAACAGCTCGTGGGGCTGTTAGGGTAAGTTGGGAGGATGAATAATTGGGACAATGAATGGTTATCTGAACATTGTTAATCATTACGTGATGGTAATGATTCCAATGGGTCAGATGGGGTTTAATGACAGATGAAAATGTATTGAAACTGGTGCTAAAAGAAAGAATGTATGGTGTGTAAATTAATGTGATAATATTGGCAATAAGTAAAGAAATTGTTTTAATGTAATGTAAATCTCAACAGGCCAGTTAGGGTAAGATGCCTATGTTTGTAGACTGTACAGTAAAAGGAGTGATGACGATCACTCAGCTTTGTGAACATCTTGTGGTGACGACCCTAGATGATTAAATTGGCATCCTACTGGATGAGAGATAGTAATTACAGTTTCTTGTGGGAAACTGGCGTCCGGTGGGACGAGTCTGGTGGGACAAAATTATGACGTCTGGTGGGACGAGTCCGGTGGGACAACGTAAAGATAAAATTGATTTTATTATATTGCCAATATAAATATGACTTTTGTATGTGATGAAATGTTGTAAATGTTTTAATAAAAGTTAGAACTCCCCAATTTATCTGATATTTTGAGTGTGCTGTATGTGTGCTAGGTAAGGAAGAATCCTCTAATAATACAGGAAAGCAAGTATGAGCTGAATAAGGATGCTATCCCGGAGTAGCTGCTGGCATAGGGTGTAGGACCTGTTAATAAAGTAAAAAGGATATGTATAAACAATACTATTATATGTAAATTTTTTTTATAAAGTTGGATTCACATGTAATTATGTATAGTCTTCCGCTGTATGACAAAGGCTCTAATTTGTATTTAGAATGTTAATCCAAGTATGTGACGTGCCTCCGGTGCCCTGCTGGGTTTAGGGCATCACAGGTTGGTATCAGAGAAGTAGTTAAAGGGATCTAGTGTCTTAATAACTAGACTTTAACTAGAAAATAGATATGCCAACATGGATAGCTAGATAGTATAGTTTATTAAAACAAGAAAAGGTGATGGGACGAACATGAGAGGGAATAACGAGAATAGTAAAAGTAAAGTAAACAATTAATAGTACTTGGCCAACATTATTAATAATTTACTTTACTTATAGTATCCTGGTTATATACTTACTTGCGAGTACCAAATAATCCTGATCTCGTTTTAATAGGTTATGGCTGATAGGGAGAGTGAAAGAATGCAAGGTGGAACCTCAGAAAGAAATGTTGATGAAAGCACAGAGGTGCTTAGTATGATGAGACAGCAATTTCGTGATGCAATTGCTGAGGAGGTTCGTAAGGCCTTGAATGTAGCTAGACCTGATGAGAATAGAAATGTTGATAAAGCTGAGAGGTCTAGTGAGAGAAAGGGAGTTACGTATAGTCAATTTAAAGAATGTATCCTCCACAATTTTCTGGGGCTATGGATGTGGCAGCCACTTATAAATGGCTTCGTGAAATGGAAGCCGTGATTAAGTTGAGTGAGTGTAGGGAGGATCAAAAAGTAAAGTTTGCAGCCCACTCGTTTTTAGGTGAGGCTTTGTACTGGTGGGATACGATAATCCAAACGTTAGGTGAAGAGGCTACTGATATAATGTTGTGGCCTGAATTTAAAAAGTTAGTGTCAGACAAGTTTTGCCTAAAAGGCGAGATGGATCGAGTAGAGATGAATTTTCTGCAGTTTCAGGCAGGTAATATGTCCCATAGGGAATACACATCTATGTTTGAAGAGATGGTGAGATTGGTGCCACATTTAGTGGTTCCTGAAGAGAAGAAAATCTTGAGGTATACCCAAGGGTTGCCTCAGGAGGTTAGAAAGTTAGTGAGATCATCTGCCCCGAGTAGTTACCAGTTGACGGTAAACTTAGCAGCAGATATGTATCAAGAAGTTTTTGGTAGCGATGTTGCTCCTGATGAAAGTAGAAGGAAACGTGAAGAACCTGCAGCATAGAGAAGATTAGAGAATCTAAGTTTCCAGAAGAAGGGTAGATTTGGAAGGGGCCAATTCCAAAGGAATGTCAGAGATGAGCTGCCATGTTGCGGGAAATGTTGCAAGCTACATAAGGGTAAATATATGATGGTAGTAGAACTTGTTTTAAATGTTGAAAGTTAGGACATTATGCTAATGAATGTAGTGAAGGCCTTTGTAGATGTTATGAATGTGGAGAAACGGGGCATATTCGAAGTGAATGTCCAAAGTTAGCAGTTAGAAAGCCTGAACCGGTTAGATCGATGAAAGGGTCAAGAGACGGGTCGAGTGTGGCTAAGGGACGAGCATATTCTATGTCAGCTATTGAGGCTAAAGCTTTGCCAGATGTAGTCTCAGGTATGTTTTTAGTTAATGGGATTCCAGCTAACGTGTTATTTGATTCTGGTGCAAGTGGAAGTTTCGTATCTGTTAATTTTTTCTCTATGCTTGCGTGTGAAATTCGACCATTAGAGGTAGCCTTTATAGTTGAAACTGCTAATGATAGATCTGTGATAATTAGTAGTATGATTGAGGGTTGCTTTATTGAATTAGAAGGATATAGATTGCCTGTTAAACTATATCCTATGGTGTTAGGAGGGTTTGATGTAGTTTTGGGTATGGATTGGTTGGCAAACCAGGAAGCCCATATTGTGTGTAATAAGAAGCTGATTCAATTGAGAGCACCGGATGGGAAAACGATTAATGTATATGGCGATACAGAGGAGTCAACTGTAAAGATGGTATCTATGATGAAAGCTGATAGGTTAATGAGCCGAGGGTATGCATCTTATTTACTATATGTGATCGATTCTCAAAAGACTGTGAAAAAGATAGAGGACATTCCTATGGTTAGAGATTTTATAGATGTGTTTCCAGAAGAATTATCGGGTATTCCTCCAGATCGTGAAGTTGAATTTAGAATTGATTTAATTCCAGGTGCTAAGCCAGTTGCCAAGTCACCTTACAGACTAGCTCCATCGGAATTGAAAGAATTAATGAAGCAGACTGAAGATTTGCTAGAAAGAGGTTTCATTAGACCCAGTTCTTCCCCGTGGGGTGCTCCAGTGTTGTTTGTGAAGAAGAAAGATGGGAGTATGCGTATGTGTGTCGATTACAGAGAATTAAACAAATTGACGATAAAGAATAAGTATCCACTCCTACGAATAGATGATTTGTTTGATCAGTTACAGGGAGCCAGTTGGTTTTCTAAGATAGATCTTCGTTCTGGTTATCATCAGTTGAAAGTTAAAGAAGAAGATATACCTAAGACGGCGTTTCGTACGCGTTATGGTCATTATGAATTTTTGGTTATGTCTTTTGGGCTGACAAATGCACCTGCTGCTTTCATGGATTTGATGAATAGAGTGTGTAAGCCAATGTTAGATCGATCAGTAATTGTGTTTATTGATGATATACTGATCTATTCAAAGAATGAGGGAGATCATGCCTACCATCTTCGTGAAGTATTGGAAAGGTCGAGAAGAGAAAAGCTTCATGCAAAATTTTCTAAGTGTGAATTTTGGTTACGGGAAGTACAATTTTTAGGACATGTGATCAATACAGAAGGTATTTCAGTAGATCCAGCAGAGATTGAAACAGTAATGAAGTGGAGTCCTCCAAAGACGCCATCTGAAATCCGCAGTTTCTTGGGTCTGGCTGGTTATTATAGAAGATTTATTCAGGATTTTACCAAAATTGCATCCCCATTAACGAAGTTGACAAGAAAGAATGAAGAATACGTATGGGGACCAGAACAAGAAAATGCATTTCAAGAACTAAAGCAAAAATTAACTCGATCACCAGTGTTGTCATTGCCAGATGGAAATGAAGATTTAGTAATCCATTCAGATGCTTCGTATCATGGTTTAGGTTGTGTATTGATGCAGAGGGGACGAGTAATAGCTTATGCTTCCAGACAGTTGAAAGACCACAAAAGGAATTATCCAACGCATGATCTGGAATTGGCAGCAGTGGTATTTGCCTTGAAGATATGGAGACATTACTTATATGGAACGAAATGTACGATTTACACGGATCATAAGAGTTTGAAATATTTCTTCGATCAGAAAGAATTAAACATGCGCCAACGGAGATGGTTGGAATTGGTGAAAGATTATAATTGTGAAATACTTTACCATCCTGGTAAAGCAAATGTGGTTGCTGACGCGTTAAGCAGAAAGAATGAACACCCTCCGATTCGAGTTAAGTCATATAATTTAGTGATAACCCCAGATTTTATGCATCAGTTACGGGAAGCTCAATTAGAAGCATTAAAGGAGGAAAACGTGAAACGAGAACGAATGAAAGGTCAAATAAAAGATCTGGAAGAAAATAGTTTTGGGGTTAAGATTAAATGTGGTCGTATGTGGGTTCCAATTAAGATGAGAGAGTTGGTACTAGATGGAGCTCCTAAATGCAGATATTCTATACACCCTGGTGCTACTAAGATGTATAAAGACTTAAAACAAGAATACTGGTGGCCAGGTATGAAGTTTAATGTGATGCAGTATGTGAATAGGTGTTTGACATGTCTTCAAGTTAAAGCTGAGCATCAAAAGCCATATGGTAAGCTTCAGCCCTTAGAGATCCCAAAATGGAAGTGGGAGGAGTTGACAATGGATTTCATAACTAAGCTTCAGTGTACAGCTAAAGGTTATGATACCATTTGGGTCATAGTGGATAGGTTGACAGGTAGCGGGCATTTCTTACCAATCAAAGAAACGTATAACTCTGAGAAGTTAGCAGAATTGTTTATTCGAGAAATTATTGCTCGTCATGGAGTGCCATTATATATTGTGTTAGATAGGGATACACGTTTTACTTCGAGGTTTTGGAGAAAGTTTCATGAAGATATGGGTACTCGTTTATTACACGACACATCTTTTCATCCAGAAACTGATGGGTTAACTGAAAGGACTATCCAAACAGTTGAAGATATGTTACGAGCTTGTGTTATAGATTTTGGTGGTAGCTGGGATAGTCATTTTCCATTAGTTGAATTTTCCTACAATAACAGTTATCATTCCACTATTGGGAGAGCCCCTTATGAAATGTTATATGGTAGAAAATGCTGGAGTCCGATATGATGGGGAGAAATTGGGCAGAAAGAGTTGGGTAATTTGGAAATTGTACAGGCTACAAATGAGATGTTGGATCAGATCAAAGCTCGGTTTAAAGCGGCTCAAGATCGGCAAAAGTCTCATGAAGATAAAAGGCGAAGTCATATAGAGTTTGAAGTAGGAGATAGAGTTATGTTGAAAGTATCTCCTTGGAAGGGAATTATCAGATTCAGAAAGAAGGGAAAGTTGAGTCCTCGTTTTATAGGACCGTTTAGAATTATAGAACGAATTAGAGAGGTAGCCTATAAACTAGAATTACCTGATCAATTGCAAGGAATCCACCCAACTTTTCACGTATCACAATGACGTAAGTGTTTAGCCGATGAAAATGCCTACGTGCCTTTAGATGGTATAGAGGTGGATGATAAGTTGAATTATGTTGAGAAACCTACTGCTATAGTGGATAGAAAGATGAAAAGATTGAGAAATAAAACCATTGAGTTGGTTAAAGTACATTGGTAAATAGAAAGGGGTCTGATTTCACCTAGGAATCGGAAAATGAGATGAGAATAGATTATCCTCAGTTGTTTTAATAGTTGGTTTCGGGGACGAAACCTATTTAAAGGGGAGAGAGTTGTAACATCCGGTTTCTAAATCCGGACTTGTAATTGTATTATAGTTATGTTTAATTAATTAAGTCGAGTTTGTTTGTTAAGATTGGTCTTTAGTCGCATGACTTGCATGCGAATGAACTTCAGTCGCACCCCTTACGTGCGAATGAGACTCAATCGAATGAATGGTGGGCGTATGGACTTCAGTCGCACGATTCAGTCATGCGAATAAGGTTCAGTCGTGCGACTGGGTGTAAGGTGGTTAAGATGTATGTGTGGATAAGTAAGGCGGTGCAGAGAGTTTAAAAGCAGATTTCTATCTGCATCATCTCCATTACCTTGTTCCTTTCACACCCAAACACCCCTGTTCTCACGAAATTGACTAAGGCAACACCGTTTTGGTAAGTTTTGGATGTCACGGATCAATCTTGATATGTTATAAGCTATGTATATGATTGAATTTGATCCAATAACACGTTTAAATCATTAATTTGGTCTGGTTCTTTTCTAAGTTAAAATCCGGGAATTTGGATCTGATTTTTTGTGTAGTTTTGATGAAATAATGACCCGAAATCATTGTAAATGATGCGTATATGATCTGTTTTGAATGGTTAAAACTCAAATTTTGAGTAAGTTTGGATCAAAAACATCAAGAACACAGCTGCTGATCCGTTTCAGACGAATGGGCTTAGTCGCATGCCTCAGTCGTGCGAATGAGAGTCTAATCGTACGACTGAGTGCGAATAAAGGTGCAGTCGTGCGACTGAGAACCCAGTCGCCTGGTTAGAAAACCGAATGAAGACGAGTGATCACTATGCACGAATGAGGACTCAGTCGTGCGAATGAATGGTTAGTCGTACGCTTGAAGGTTCAGTCGTATGTGGTCTATCCGCACGATTAGATGCTCATCCCCATTGTTGTTCATCCGCATAGGTCCAGTCGCATGAGTGCTCATTCGCATAAGTGTTCATTCGCATAGAAGTGATGTTTGAGGATAGTTTATTGAATCAAGGTTTATTGCCTTAGATATACCCTGATTAGGAGAAGGATTAGTTATCTCGTGTACGTGGACTGTGTAGATTGTCGTGAGGAAGTTAATAAGGTGAGTTCTAAGCCCTTTTTAAATGTGTGGTTTTAATATGCGGTCTAGCATACATACAATGATGAATAATTTGAATGTTTTAGCCCCAGAATTGTGATAATAATGTTATACATTACTAACAGCTCGTGGGGCTGTTAGGGTAAGTTGGGAGGATGATTGGTTGGGACAATGAATGGTTATCTGAACATTGTTAATCATTATGTGATGGTAATGATTCCAATGGGTCAGATGGGGTTTAATGACAGATGAAAATGTATTGAAACTGGTGCTAAAAGAAAGAATGTATGGTGCGTAAATTAATGTGATAATATTGGCAATAAGTAAAGAAATTGTTTTGATGTAGTGTAAATCTCAACAGGCTAGTTAGGGTAAGATTCCGTGTGTGTGTAGACTGTACAGTGAAAAGGAGTGATGATGATCACTCAGCTTTGTGAACATCTTGTGGTGACGACCCTAGATTATTAAATTGGCATCCTACTGGATGAGAGATAGTAATTACAGTTTCTGGTGGGAAAATGACGTCCGGTGGGACAAAATTATGACGTCCGGTGGGACAAAGTAAAGATAAAATTGATTTTATTATATTGCCAATATAAATATGACTTTTGTATGTGATGAAATGTTGTAAATGTTTTAATAAAAGTTAGAACTCACCAGTTTATCTGATATGTTGAGTGTGCTGTATGTGTGCTAGGTAAGGAAGAATCCTCTAATAATAGAGGAAAGCAAGTATGAGCTGAAAAAGGATGCTATCCCGGAGTAGCTGCTGGCATAGGGCGTAGGACCTGTTAATAATGTAAAAAGGATATGTATAAATAATACTATTATATGTAAAAATGTTTTTATAAAGTTGGATTGACATGTAATTATGTATAGTCTTCCGCTGTATGACAAAGGCTCTGATTTGTATTTAGAATGTTAATCCAACTATGTGACGTGCTACCGGTACCCTGCCGGGTTTAGGACGTCACACCAACAGTTGGATATACCCGAGTGGATGTGGGAGCACATCACCATGGACTTCATTACGCAGTTACCCCGCACGAAGAGGGGGTACGATGCCATCTGGGTGATTGTTGATCGTCTAACCAAGAGTGCACACTTCCTGCCGATCCGTGAGACGTATTCATCCGAGAGATTGGCGGATCTGTTCATCAAGGAGATTGTAGCTCGTCATGGTGTGCCGGTGTCTATCATGTTTGATTGTGACACCCGATTCACATCGATGTTTTGGAAGAGATTCAATGAAGCGATGGGGACAAGGCTACACATTAGCACAGCTTATCATCCTCAGACAGATGGTTAGTCTGAGAGGACGATTTAGACACTTAAGGACATGCTTCGGGCATGTGTGATCGATTTTGGAGGAAGTTAGGATGATCACTTACCGTTAGCAGAATTCTCATAAAATAATAGTTATCATGCTAGTATTGGTATGCCGCCATATAAGATGCTATATGGTAGAAGATGTAGGACGGCCGTATGTTGGGGAGACATTGGGCAGAAGGAGTTGGGAGGTGTCGAGGTGATCGAGGCTACGACCGAGAAGTTAGAAAAGATCAAGGCCTTCATGAAGGCCGCGAAAGATAGACAAAAGTCGTATGCTGACAAAAGGCGTAGACCGATCAAATTCAAAATTGGCGACCGGTTATGTTGAAGGTCTCACCTTGGAAGGGAATCATCCGATTCAGGAAGCGAGGTAAGCTGAGCCCAAGATACATAGGGCCTTTCCGAATCGTTGCACGAGTAGGAGAGGTGGCCTATCGACTTGAATTACCAAATGAGTTAAGTGAAATTCATCAAACATTCCACGTATCTCATCTTAGGAAGTGCTTAGCTGATGAAGACATGGTTGTACCACTAGAAGATATTGAGGTTGATGAACGACTGAATTATGTAGAACAACCAGTGGCAATCATCGATCGCAAGGAGAAGAGACTAAGGAATAAAGTGGTTCCACTTGGGCGGGTGCAGTGGAAACACCAAAAAGGATCCGAATCTACATGGGAGACTGAAGAGGAGATGAAGCAGCTCTACCCTAAGTTATTTGAAGAATGACGGGTTTTGGGGACGAAACCTCTTTAAGGGGGCTAGACTTGTAACATCCGGATCTTTTAAGGGGCTAAAGTGCAAAACAAAAGAGAAGGGTAGAATAAAGAAGGCAAGGATTTAAGTTGTAGGGTGTAAACTGTGAAATAGTACAAAAGTTAAAAGTGGGTGAACAAAAGGAGCGTGGTCGACCATGCTCCTCTTGTTGTTTCGGCCGAAAGAAAGAACAAAGAAAAGTGGGAGTTGCCAAGCTTTTCTCTCGGTTTTTCAAAGAAAGAAGAAGAAGAAATCGAAGTTCAGTGTTTTTGTTGAATATTTGGCTTGGTTTCACCCTTTGAAACCGAAAACTAAGTGTTATGTGTGTTGTGGTTGATTGTTATGCTTGTTAGGTGTTTGCACCCTAGTGTAAAAGCAAGTTAGGAGAAGATTTACTTCCCTTCTATACCAGGTGAGTTCTAGACCCCGGTTTTACTAGTTTTAAACTCTTCTTAGGGCTAAAATGTATTAAAATGGTTTTATTATGATTATGAATATGTACCCGTATGTATTATGCATGTATGATGATGTCTTATGAGTGTTTACGTGATGTTTATGCTTAGAATAGTTATGATAAGCTTAGAGCAGGTTAGTATGATAGCTAGGGCTGAAAATAACTTAGTAACATGTTGAATAGTTGGTTCATGCGTCTGGAACTTTGGCCAGACGGCTAAGTGATGGTCCATGCGCCCCAATAGTGTCCATGCGCCTCGAACTCCTCTATGCGCCTAAGTTTTATGCGACTGGAAACCCCCATGCGCCTAGAACCTTATGCGACTGGAAACCCCCATGCGCCTAGAACCTTATGCGACTGGAAACCCGCATGCACCTAGAACCTTAGGCGACTGAAATCCTTCATACGCCTAAGTGTTATGCGATTGGAACCTTCATGCGCCTAAGTTAGTAGAAAACCAGTTAAGTAATTGGCCCATGCACCCAAATAGTTATGAAACGCCTAAACAAGCCTCATGCGCCTGCATAGTGCTCATGCGCCTAAGACACTTAGTTTATTTTCTGAAATTTTGAGAAAAACAGAATCATTAATGTTTGACCCAAGTTTGACTTTAGGGTTTTCATTGCTATTATATTGCATTATAATGAGTTGTTCTTATGTCCATAATAAATTATTATTGTGTGACTTATGTGGTATGTATATGATCATAAATGTAAGTGTTATCATTAACAAAGTGAAAGGGTAATGATAAAGAGAAGTGGAACATAACTAAAATAATGAAAGTCTTGCAAGCATATAGGAGGTGCATGGCCATGTTGTCGTTAGCTCAACTGTGATGCGTGTTACCTACCCCATAGGATGCACACAGGGTCAATCAATTGAGATTGACGGACCTTTGTAGCATACATTAGGTGACTGGGTCAGCCTCATGCACAGTCATCATAGTCTATTGATATACCACAGGCCCATCACCAGTTTTTCACGCACATAGTTTAGGGTATTGCTCATTGGTCCACATAGACAGTGAAAGATAAAGTTAAAGAGTATGAAATAAACAAAGGTATACAGTAAAGAGAGAAAGAAAGAAAGCATTACCTTGTTGTATAGTTGATGTGTGCTCACGTACAAAAGTAAGGAAAGTATTTTTATAAAAGAGTATTTACATATATATACATTACACAAGGTATTTTAATACTTTTAAAACTAGAACTCACTCAGCAACGCTGACTTTTATACATTTTCAGTTGGCAGGTAACTATTGCTGAGGATGGCACGAGTGTGAAGCTACTCGGCGGGAAAAGACTGATATCCATTCTTTTGTTAAGATATTGTTGTTTTGTAATGCAATTAAACAATCTTTTGTAACTTAAGCCCCATTGTATTGCTTAACACCAGTATTTATTAATAATAGAGAATGGCTTTTGCTAACGTAATTCCGCTGTTCATCTTATGAAATGTATATTAATATGTATCTATGATGCAATGAATGACCAACTGTGAGGTGTTCGGGAACGGGGCCTTACATTTTCCGAGACATAATTGCTTTCGAAAGAAATTGTCCTTCAAACACATTTAACTACTTAAAAGCATACTTTTGCTTCGGAAGATATATCAAAATTTTTTCTGAAGGTAAATTTCTTATAAGTAGTTATCTTATTTGAAGACATAATATTCATCCGAAGATAATATTAATATCTTCCAAAAAGAAAATATGTTTAAAATTTCTAAAATTTTAAGGAATATCATTTGATAAAGTGTGTTCCAAAGTAAAACTGGGCTTACGTAGGTGATAGTTTAGACAACTTAGGACACACATGATTTAGAAATAATCTTAAATTAAGTTTTAAGAAAATCTACTCAAAGTTTATCTTCCTAATAGCTGATACAAGATATTTAAATCTATGTTCATCTAATGCCTTCGTGAAAAGATAAACATAACGTTCATTTATGTTAACTTTGACTAGTTTTATCAATATCTTTTCAAATTTATCTCTAATTTGATGACACCTGATGTTGATTTGTTTTGTCCTTGAGTGCTGCACAGGATTCTTTGTAATAGAGATAGCACTATTGTTGTATAATTGGATTGGAGTCTCCTTGAAGTTGAATCCATAGTCCAATATCTGATTCTGAATCCAAAGTACTTGAGCACAACAACTAGTAGCAGCAATGTATTCAGCTTCAGTAGTTGATGCAGACCCAAGATTGTTTCTTGCATAGCTATAAGACTATCCTTTCACCAAGGAATTGACATCCCTCAGTAGACTTTGCAGTGATGTTGCAGCCACCATAGTCACTATCTGTATAGGCATACATATTGAAGTTAGAATTCTTTGGATACCAAAGGCTACGTTTAGGAGAACCTTTGAGATATCTAAAACTCCTCTTGACAACAACTAACTATGACATCTTAGGATTGGCTTCATATCTTGCATAGAGGCATGTTGCAAACATGATATCAGGTCTGCTGGTTATGAGGTACATAAGAGACCTAATTATTTCCTTGTAAATATGTTCATCTACACACTCACCCTCAAGATCAGGTCCAAGAGAGTGGTTTCTGGCTATAGGTTTCTTTGCAACCTTACATTTAGTCTTGTTGAATCTTGTAAGTATGTCTTGTACATAATTTGACTGACTTATGAAGATGCCATTGTTGAGTTTCTTCACTTGAATTCCTAGATAGAAATTGAGTTCCCCTATGGCATTCATTTCAAATCTATTTTTCATCAGCCTCTTAAAGTCTTTGTAGTGATTTGGATTAGTTGACTGAAGATAATGTCATCTACATACACTTGAACCAACATTAAGTCATTCCCTATTCCTTGATGAAGATAGACCCATCTATAGCACCCCTCTTATAGCCATGCTGATAATGATACTGAGATAGTATCTTATACCATTTCCTTGGAGCTTGATGCAGCCCATAGAGAGCTTTATCAAGCTTGCAGACAAAATCAGGATAATCTAGGCCTGCAAGGCTAGGTGGTTTTTTGACATACACCTCCATCATTTACCCCATATAAGAAATCACACTTGACATCAAGTTGGTAGATCTTGAAATCCATGGATGCAGCCAAAAGCAGGAATATTCTAACAGTCTCAAGTCTTGACACATGAGCAAAACCATATATCTAGTCAACTCCCTGTTCTTTTATGTATCATTGAAAAACTAGTCTGGCCTTGTTCTTGATAACAAGTCCTCTATCGTCCTTCTTGTTTCTAAAAACCCACATGGTTACAATAGTCGTCTTCCCTTAAGGAAGAGAACATAGAGTTTCAAACCTTTTGTCTTTGGATTTGAAGCAACCCCTCTTGCATTGCTACAACCCAACTTCCATCCTTCAAAGCCTCATCCACTTTCTTTGCTCTATCTAGGAGAAGAAACAAGAGTATAGATAAAATTTTTATCATGGGTTTGTGTAACATCCATGACTTTTGTACTTATAGTTTCTTTTTATATCAATAAGATTTTCTATAATGTCTATTTTATGTACAACATTGTCATAATACGATTATATGTTTCTCTAAGCAACATAAAAGTCACATGTGACAGTTGTCGCATTCTTTTTTTATTTGAAATTATACTTTATATAATATATGCTTATTGTAAGGATCAACACAATACAAAGATTGATCTCGTAATGAATATGCGGAATGTAGACATCATGGACAAGATTGAATCAATTGAAGAACACAAACACACAATTGAAGAACACAAACACACAATGTAAATAACATTATGGATCGATCTCGTAATTGCTCTTTGATTTTGTATAGATTACAATAAGTTTGAAAATCAGGAAATGAGATCAAATCTACTAAAATACATAACAAAAACTCTATTTATACTAAACTAGAGTTCTTGCGCGAGTCACTAGTTCTCGCGCGACTATTACTTGTCGTGCGAGAAGCTAGTTTTCACGCATTAACTTGAACTTCTAGCGTGGCTTTGATCTTGATCTTCATCGTGAATTGATTTCCCGAGACTCTAAGTTCAACCCTTACAATATCCCCCTAGGCTTGGTAATTTAATGCTGTTTAGAAGTCCACGTTTGCAACCTTATAACTACCCCTATAAGCGTACATCTTGTTATCCAGGGCCTTTGTAATCAATCAACCGAACTGTGTTGCTAACAGATGAACAGAATCATCAAATGCAATATGGCAAGCCTGCAGCCTCATCAAACCGTCTCTTCCAAACTTGAGCAAATCCACAGGGTCTATGATATGGAATTCTTTATCCACATAGTGTATAAAAGCATGTCCAGTTTCCTTCTCATAATTCGACCACATAAGTTTTGACAGGCTGTTAACTAGCACAGGAGCGTGGATAGGTATCTTCCAGACATATCTTGGATGCTTATAAACCCTGATCTTCATCGGCTTGTTAGTATTAGGATCAATATGGGTCTCATCTTCAATGACTTTGGATTTGGCAGTTTTGAAATCTTTGAAGTTGGTTTTGCTATGTCTATAAATCAGGTTCCTAATCCAATTACCTTTCCTGTAATTACTTGGATTAATGAAAGGTACACGACCCATATTATATAAAGCTGCTGCTTTAAGCGTATTAAAGTCGTGTTCATCCTGATAGTACTCTATAGCTTCCGCCCTTCTCTTAATCATATATAACTTCTTTTCTGCATCATACGCCCAACTAATAATCGGTTCTGAGTTTCAGTACCTTGTGAAAGGTTTGGAATGTCTCAGCGTGTGAATGTAAGCTAGCTGTGGCGGAGCTGCAACAGTCAAATTACCAAGCTGACGTACAACACTTTGACCAGTTTGGTCTACTGTCTTCTTAGTCGTTCCTTCAGCACTTGACTCCCCAACCATCTCTCCCTCTTCAATCAGAATATCAGAAAACAAGTCTTTTAGACTGTTTCCGAATACGTCAGTGTAATCAACTATAATCTCCTCCAAATCATCAAAAGAAGATAACCCCTCATCTTCTTCCTCAGCAATCAACTTTTGTTGGAATGAATAGAACTCCTTCTCATAAGCCTCTTCTGTAGCAGGATCTAAGGGTGTGTAGTCTACTGCATCATCAGGACTTGGTTTAGAGACATTAGCAGACCCTGATGATCCAGTAGTACTAGTATGAGCACCCGAATCACTTCCTTGATCATCATCCTCATCACCCTTCTTATCATCATCCTAACCATTATCTCCCTCATCACCATCAACATCACCATCCTTATTATCGTCATCCTCATCACCATCATCATCATTAAAATCAAAATCAAAATCACTGTGATCTAAGTCATCATCATCACCAATTGGATCAGGAATAGGACTCATATGCTTGGGCTCTACAAACGCCTCTCCAGTAAATAGTATAGGTTCATCCTCAGTAGTCCAAATAGGAACATCAAAGATAGGCTCTTGATCAACATTAGCTATGTCTATAGTCCTTTTAGTATCAACAGGTTCTACAACACGCTCTGTATCAGCATCAGGCTCAACAACATGTTTTGGACCAACATCTTGTTGTCTAATCGATTCTCCAACCTCAGTGGTATGATGTGTAAAGATGAATACACATATGGGGTGAGATCTCTTAGGTTTTATTCCATGATCTGTACATAATTGAACATGAACTGTTGTTGGCTCTCCAAACTCTTAATCCTTTCATCTTTCTTAATCATACTCCTATATAAAATGATCTCTGTTTTCTCCAACATCTCCTTCTCTAGTACATTTACTCTCTGTTCCAGAGTAACCCTTGAAGGTGGCAAAGTAGAAGTCTCTATATACGGTCGGGGCTTAGGAGTAATGTTGAAATAACCAACATCTCCAAATAAATCATCATGTGTTGGCTCCATAGGAGATGTCCTCAGTATATCATTAGTAGTAGGCATAAACGTAAATGTCACAGTTGTTGACTCTGTGACAATCATTGTAGGTGTGGCCTTACTAACTATGATTGGTATATTTGGTACTGGAACATCCACAGTCAACACAGTGGTCATCGGGGTCCGACGTTTCCTCAACACGCCTCGTACTATACCCCTACCATGTGGACTATCACTGGCCCTCCATGCCATCTTCTTTCTCCTTCCACGGGTAGTGACTAGTGTCTCCTTGGGATTAAAATCAGCATCACGTTCCTTAGCAGTGCGTTTGGCAGGCGTTTCTCGCACTCTAGGATGTTCTTATGAAAGATAAGGAACATTACTGATTTGATCACTCTCAGTCTCACTCCCACTGCTAGTGAACCATGTGTTCATCTCTTCCATATCTGAGCGTTCAGCACCCTGAGAACTCTTAGGTACTTCTTGAGCAGCACTCATGGATGGACCAAGAATATCATCTTTTCCAGCCTATGCAGTAGATGTAGATGTACCAGATGTATCATCTCTGTGAACTTGAGGAGTATCAGTCTCTGTCTCTTGGGTTTGTGCCTCAGCTTGGAAATCATTTAAAAATCTTCCAAGCTTAGCAAAGTGAGAACCATCCCATGCATTCCCACGTGCACCCATGAGATAAGTGAATATGTCTTTCTTCATCACCATTACTACGTATGTGGATGAATCAGACACTGCTAACTCAGGATTAGCAGCATTCACTATCATCTGTATAAAAAAGGGGTACACAATAAACTTCTTCCCTACAGTGGTAATCATATTCTTCTGCATCACTGAGAAGATAGTTTTGGATATGCTATATGGTATATCATCTACTAAAGGTACCAGCATGGATCCGAACACCACACTTAGACTATCCATGCCAGCCTTGAGATTGCTAAGGCAATGGATAACTACATGAAATAAGTACTTCCAAAAGGGTGGAAGATACTTCTTCTCCAAAGATGGGTATCTGTGACTTTAACCCATACGAACTAAGCAGTCTTTAACTACATCATCATCAACCTTGATTGGAGCATGAGGGTGATCTTCTAATAGTAAAACACTATTAATCACCTCAACCGTGATAACCACTCCCTTTAAACGTTGTAGTAATGCAAGGTTCTCCTATAGCATCAATCTCGTTGGTAGCTGATATCCAGAACTGATCTAAGACATCTGTGTAGTCAATTTGTCACGTGACAAGTTTCTTTTATGCGAAAACATTTGAAATTTTTCACACCTGTTCAAATGTCAGACAACTTTTCACATGTGCTAATTGTTCAAATTAAAATTTTCAATCTGTCAATTTAGAGTGTTTTAACCATCAAATCATGTTTCACAGGTGTCTATTTACTCATTATTAAGGTTTATTGTGATTAATTTGTTCAATTTTTTTGTTTATTTGTCCTTTAAATTTTGGTCTAGTTTCAAAATCAAGCAAAATGAAGTCATTAGTATCAATATACCTTAATAAGTTGTTTGTAACCTATGGGCCACCACAATGAATAAGATTATCTAGTTTGATAGAGTTTTGACACTTAGAATTTGAGCTGAACAAGATTATCTAGCGGGGGTTCGAGGGCGACAGCCCGAAACAGAGGGGTTCTAGGGGCAGTAGCCCCTAGTAGGGTCCAAGGGGCAACGCCCCTGGCTAGGACCGGGTTGAAAAGAAAACACAACACACGTACAGTAAGCCTCTTGAGATCTTTGCCATAAAAAACGTATATTTAGTATATATAACATTAGGTAAACTGTTTAGCATGAAAAGGTAACATGACACACTTTCAGCAAGCCATGCGCACACTTCCTTTTGCGTGAGAACTACGTATCACGCGAGAACTTCGCAGATTCGAATTTCGTATCCTACACTAAACTACTCGCACGAAAACTACGTGTTTCCCGCCCAGTCACAACTTATCACGTCTAAGACTGTTCTAACATGCTTAACATCATAGCCAACATTATTGCAAGCATAAATAAGTAGTTTAGTATGCATAGTATCCCAAAAAACATAAGAACTTGCATAAAAAGGAGACTAGAAACTCACCTCGTGAAGTTCTAGCACAAAGACAACCTCCCTAAAGCTTTTACCAAATGAAAACTACATAATCATGCGTTATATTCATCAATAATCGTTCCTTAGTACATAACACGAGTTACTACACTAGTTACATACCTTAAACACCTCGATTCTGCAATTTCTCTCTCTAGCAGTAGCACTTTTCACGTGAGTCTGGGCCAGGCATGTGAACTTCATTTCACGCGAGAAGTTTCCTTTTCGCGCGAGAACTTCGTCCTGCCTTTTTTACTTTGAAGTTTCCGGACGTTACAAGTCCATAACCCCCTAAATCATTAGAAATTTGCTATGCCTAAACGATTCATTTAGGGTGAAGATTTTAGGATCCCAAATACATATGACGACACTTGATATCCCAGTTGCATTTATCGCCTCGTAGTCAAACATAGACCGATTACAAATTTCACTTAGCATGATATTGGAGCAATTATTAAAATTTGGGTTTTTAAAGCACCATAAAAAAATTCTATATTCTAGCTTGATATCCTGGATTCACCTTCCCTTTTCTTTCCCACCTGCTATTCTTCTGCTACGGGATAATGTATTCATTGATTTTCTATTTCTACACCTTCATTAAGAATCGCTTCTCTAATCAATTATGAAGCTGACACATAGGATTTTCTTTTGCAGTGCATTGGACAAAGAAAGGGTTGAGTGTTCAGATAAGGCACCACCGCTTTTCATTCGACATGTATTTCTGATTGTGGTTTCTAATTGGTGCTTTCTAGGGCATCTCCATCAAAGTCCATATTTTTAGGCCTATTACTTGTTTCTGGAGCCTAAACATTAATTCCCCTATGTATGCCAAGAGCCTCCTTATTCACAAATATAATTTCCTCGTAACCTGGAGAAGAGTAATTATTGCTTGTATCGGGAACTCTAGACTCCTTAAACAATTAAGGCTCCCTACATTTAAGATCATCGTCATCTTCATTCTCCGTGATTGACATGTCCTCCTCCGCTCCATGAGTTATATCCTCATTCATAGTGATTGAAGATTCATGTTGTGTTGGACCCATGGTTGTGTATTTTCAACCACCCTTGCTTTTACATTGACACCCCTCTATCATAAGACTATCTCTTTAACAATCTTATTCACTCTGTAGGTGAGTATAATGCATCTGCTATGTGATACATCATGGTCATCCCACAAGAAGTCTGACTGGTTCAATACTTTCCCAAAACTATCTCCAACTTTGTGTAAGTCTTACTTCCTTTAATGTTCACAGGCTCTCCATAGATCCATAAGTTCACGTTCTCTCAACATTAATATCTTGCCTATTCCAAAGCCAAAGTGTATTAAAGAGGCTATGAATCGGAGTGGCTTTACTACAAAAAAATCTTTTCCTTCAACCGAGTTTATTGAACACGAGCGTCAAATACGGAGCTTCCAGATATAATATTGTTGTGTCAATCACATTATCAGCTTCCATGAATCTCTTGATGTTTGTTAAGGGGACCAGTTTTGCTCATTCATAATGTTAATAATTTTTAAACTTCCTGCTCTTGTTAATACTTCTTTGAAGAATGTATCTGACCTGAAGCATTGGATAATGTTTTTTAGGTGTACCATATGCCTTGGTACCTCATCTTGTCTTCTAGTATTGGGAGCTGAGTCGTGGTCATTTGCTTTTTTATCTATTGAATCTCTCTGGGTTTGTTTGCAGCCATTTCCTATCAAGTTTTATTCTTGATTCATTGGACATTCTATCCTCATCTTCTACTGCCAAAAAACTAACAAAACCAAAAGTTTTTTATTCTTGTCTTTCTTCCTTACTACGTGGGCGTGGACGATGGTAGTATCGTGTTGACAACTTTTCCACAACTTATTGCTATCTTCTGGGAGGTTACAAACAAAGAATGTTGTAGTAGAATCCTACATGTCAAGGCCATGAAGCGACGATATCTTCTTCCTTTTGTTAACTATGCACCATCTTTCCCTTCTCTCCATTTTTGAAACAATACCTAAGTCACTACCCAAGTTAAATATTCCTTGGAGTTTTAGATGGTACCACCAACTGTGTGCTTAGATTGTTGATGTTTAATTGAATGTGTGATTTTAGGTGCATATATTTTTTTCCAAAATTCCGTTATATGTGCATAATTCGAATGGACTATAACATTAGATGCCCTAAGATTGTTTTTAATTTAAAAACAATTTTTTATCACTTAATTCTATTAAATAGTACACCTGTTCGGATTTGATTAAACACCACCATTGTAAAGGAAAACACCATACCACTATGTTATAGGTAAGTTGATATGTTTAGATGGGTATATGTATTTTTCATAAAATAATTTCTCGCAGATTAGTTGTAGTTGGTTATTACTTATACTAACTACACACATAAAGGAAAATGTAACTATCATGTGGTAATATGGTGTTGGTAAGAATCGAGTATCAATCTGGAGACACACCGAGCCTACTCAACAACCTTTACAATTGACTATCAGATTGGAATTTGTTTTGAGAAAATGATAAGTTGCATTGATGCAACCAAATTTTTAGGGTTTAAAAAAATAATAATTAAAGGTAAAAGTAAAAGTAAAATCGAGACTTTGGGGTTTTAACACTGGGAATTAAGGCTATCATCATAATTAGATTATACTTATGTAATCGGGGTAAATATTGTGGTGTGATTAAAGATTTAGGTTTAGTTAGATATGTTAATGTTTGTAAACATGAGGGAATTAGGCTTTCTCATCTGCTTTCCCCGTAATGAAGAGGACACCAGTATTGAGTAACTTAAAATGCTAATCGTCCAAGCCACTAGTAATGTAGATAATACTCGTGCAACCTTTCAACCTGCAATTTCTTAAAACATAACTTAATGTTAGAAAAAGAGTTGATGAAGTTCCTTTTTAACATACATTAATTTTAAAAAATCATAACAATTACTTTAGATATTTCAGACTAATTAAAGTGGACCCTTAAATAATCATAAAGTTAAAGTTATATGATTTCTAATTACCAATTACGGTTCATTAGCCATGAATTTGTTATGAAGACCGGTTTGGAGAATAAATGCTAGTTCATAAGTTTTTCAACCTTGTATGATATTCATGATTACAATTCATAAGTTTATAACTTCTCATTCAAATCTATATGCTCCTTATCAAAAGTTTACCTAAGAATACCATAACATTAACATAACATAAATTAAACCATTAGTTTATCAATTGCATAAGTTTCACCCAATTAAGAAAATAATAAGAGTTTACCTCATAATGAGTTTGACCATAATAATAAAAAAATGTAGAAGATGGATATGGAATCATGGATGAAATGGAACAATCAAACTGGTGATCCACAATGGATGATGGTTAGATAATCACGAGGTTCTTCTAAGTGTTGTATATACTTCTCGAGCCTCCCAGATGTCTTCAAGTCTTAATTCCCGAGAGAAATCAGCTGGGTAACCTTCCACCAAAAGCTCCCTCAAATGATGGACTTAAATCTCTATTTATAGTGTTTAAGCGTGACTCGATACTAGTAAAACGATTTTGAAAGTTGGCTGGGTCGTATGTGCAAAAGTGGTTAGGCACAACCTCATGTTTTAGGTGGGGCACGCCCCCATGCCTCATGGGGCATGACCCCATGCTTCCTTTCGTGGGACATTACTTTTTGTACTTGAAGATGTCCAAACATGGGTGGGTGCTAATTTAAGCACATGGTGTGTTTCAGGCTAAGCATGAGGTCGTGCTTAATGAGGCTTGACGCCATGCTTGGACTTTGAATCTTGGTTTTATTCAAATTCTTGTTAACTATGATTCTTTTGTCAATCTTGCCCTTTTGAATAGTTGAAAACACAATTTTACTCTTTTAAGTTCATTTCATCATTTTAAGCAAGTTATTAAGGCATAATTGATGTGCTTTTGATTTGTTTTCTTTGTATAAATTAAAGCAATTCAAATATCCCACACTTGAACTTTACTTGTCCTCGAGTAAAATCACTTAAAAGATAATATGAGCAAAAAACCAAATAAATCAAACGATAAATATGTAATTCGGGAAATATGAAAGTAAACTAATTCCACCCAAATATAAACATTTTAACTACATGTATAATGATATCCTAACAAGCAATCGATTAGTTAGTAATGATTATTAACATGTAAAAATCCACATTGTTCACGAGATACTCTCGCACTCAGCTAAATATATGGAGTCATAATCAAGATTAAGTATCACAAATAAGCTTAATTGCCTAGTATGAATACGTGTGAGATCATATGCTTATTTTGGGATGAAATCTCCACCAATTTAGGTATTTACTTTCATAAATTAGTAGGTCTTTGATGGGTTGTAACTTGGCTTGGGCTACGGTATAGATTATGTGGGAAAAATGGCTAAATGCTAAAGATGAAAATCTTGGCTTATTTTGCTAAAATAAACTACAAGGAAAGTTCTGTGCATTCGTATAACCCTCCTTTTGTAAGCATCATTTGGCCTGAAGCCTAATAGCACCCAATCGGATAAGTTCCGTGCATTCGTATTGGGACTCGATTTGATTCTTCTAGCGTTTTCTAGCATGGGAGCAGTTCCATAGTTCGGGCATCTTTTGTATCTTTTCGCCCACCTCTTAATAGTGCTTTTTGAAATTTCACAAAATGACAGAATTTGTTCCATTTTTCTCCATTTTTTTGGGCACCGAACGTGAGCGTGAAAAATTGTTTGCGGATTTCCGGGGGAAGTCCTGGTTTTGCCTGGTGAAGACAACAAAGTAAATTAAAATCAAAGGAGTTTGATCCAATTCTTTTAGGTCTGACTGGTAAAAGACCAAAATTTTCTTCTTTTTTTTCTTTTTTTTTCTAAAAATAAGCCAGAAACATGTCTCCAACCAAAAACAGGATTTGTTGAAGGCTTTTTTGTTAAGTGACTTAGTGGTTCGGGTGATCGAAAAATAAAAACATTTAAGCTCAACGAGGCTAACCAGGGTTAACGTTTGGGTAAGGATAAATAAAAGAAAAATGGTCGAGGCTTGAATGATTGGGTTTCCTAATGCATAAATCATTTTTATGCATGTAATACTAAGCAAGGTCTTGAAATATTTATCCAAAGAAAGTTCTAATCACACTTATCATATGACACCCTCAATTATATCCAGAATAAAAATAAAATTACATAAATGCAAAATCTATTATCAAGGCTTAAAAATATCCTTACATATGGAGGGAATGGTATAAAAATGTTTCATTCTACATGTTTAAATATTTTTACGAAAAGGTTTTATTTATTTACTTATTTATTTTCCGAAAACATATATTTATAATTTTAAAAAAAGTTGTTTAAATTTTTAGTGTATTTATCACAAAAACTAAAAGTTAAGTTATTTTTATAAAAAATTAATTTGGACCATTTTTAGCTAAGTATCAAGTATGTATATTACTCATCCCCACACACAAAAATTCATATTGTTTTCAATGTGATTGACAAAATATAACAGATAATGATAACAGATAATAAAAATGATGAATTGAACACATTTAGTCGTTTCCCACATATGCCTTGAATTAGAAGAATCATCAGGATTACATAAATTATAATCAATTTATTAAAAGTATTAAGATCCTAAGCACACAAAATAAAATAAAGTTGCATAAGGTAAAACGATAAAGTGACACGAAACAACTGTGCCCCGGCCCCCGAAATTTATTTGGTTTTCAAGGACTTTATGAAAGGATATCCCCCCACTCAGGATACATCATTACTCGGTTCAACGACTCCGATTGTTAGATTAGAAAGCCATGACTGCCCTCCAAAATGCTCATCCAAATTTATCTACAGAGGCCTCAAGAAGTGTAAAACTGCTAAGCAACTATGGGATGCACTGAAGCTTATGTATGAGGGGTCTAGTGAAGTAAAAGAGAACACGAAAGACATCTTGAAGTAGCAATTTGGGAATTTCACCTTAAAGACAGGTGAAACCATGACTCAACCATACTTCAGGTAGGTTGAGATTGTGGTTTCTCTAATGGATTTTGGAGTAACTCTTGAGAACAAGGATATTGTGTAATGCCCCGTTTCCGGAGACCTCATAGTTGGTCATTCATAGCACTAAACATTCATAATACTACATAATTCATAAAATAAGCAGCGAAAGTAAGTTAGTAAAAACCATTCATTTCATTGATAATTACTATTGTTACGCAATACAACATAGTTAAATTACAAAAGCATCATTCAATTGCATTACAAAACAACAATAATATTCTGTGTGCATAGATGCCAGTCTTGCCCTACCATGTAGCCTTCCTGTGTGCCATCCTCAGCAACATTACCTGCCAACTAAAAATGCATAAAAGTCAGCGTTGCTGAGTGAGTTCTAGTTTTAGAAGTGTTAAAATATCCTGCGTGTTTTATATATGAAAATAGGCTTCTCAAATACTATACATTACTTTCGTAAGCGAGCACACATCATACGTACATTCATACTATATTCATCATTCATTTCGTTCTTTTGTTCTTTCATTGTTATCTTTTATCATACTACGCATACTTTCATTTCATTCTTTTCATTATCATTCTCTTTCGTATACATACGTTTCGTACTTTTCACTATCTTTTACTTTCATTCACATACTTTCTTTTCGTACTTTTCATCATCTTTACTTTCATACGGATCAATGTACAATACCGAATATTGTGAACGAAACTGATGCTAGCCTAAGGTCTACAAAGAGACCCCGAATAGTGTGCACGAAGCTGACCCAGTCACCTTGGGCATGTCATCTCTCCCTTTCATCCGGACCAATATGTAACACCCCGAACATTGTGCACGAAGTTGATGTTGGGACTGAGGTCTACAAATAGACCCTAAACATTATGCACGAAGCTGATCCAGTCACCTAAGGCATTCCACAAGGGTCCCGTCAATCTCATTGATTGACCCTGTATGCATCCGTCGTGCTATTTAAACCGCACACAGTTGAGCTAATGGCAACACGGTCATGCACCTCCTATCTATTTGCTTGCAAGCCATTCTTTCATTCATTACGTTCCACTTTTTATCTTTGTTATCTTTCACTTGATTACATTATACCTTACGTTCATTCATACATACGTCATATTACGTAAAGTCATAAGATAATATATAACGTATTTAATATAATATATGTTTTAAAAACCGTTAAAAGATAACACATTATCACATATGCATATCACATCATAATCCTCATTGCATCAACATACATACTTTAATCATAGCAAATCACATCACATCAGTGTCTATCTTAATCTCATGCCTCTTAAAAACCCCTTAGAAAATTCTATGTTCAAAACAGGCGCATGAGCCTAAAATTTTCTAAGTAAAAACAGTCTAGGCGCTTTGGCACTATGCAGGCGCATGAGGCTGCTTGGGTATTTTTCCACTATGCAGGCGTATGAGCCTCACTTAGGCATTTCAACACTTAGGCGCATGAGCCACATCGGGCGCAAGGACACTATTTTGGCATATGAGGTACGCTTAGCCGTATGAGCTTAATACTTAGGCGCATGAACTACTGTTCAGGTGCATGAGCCTATACTTAGCATTTTTAGGCAATACATTTGGCGCATGACTCCTGCTTGGATGCATCAACCCTACCTAGACTATTCTAAGGCAATTTCTTAGGTGCTTGGGCTCTGTTTAGGCGCATGACCACCTACATAAATGTTTCAAAGTTATTTTTCAGTCCCAAACATCAACTTAGCCTGTTCTAAGCTTATTACAACCATTTTAAACATCAACAAGGCATTAACAACCATAAAACATAAAACACACACATATACATACGGTTACATACATATCATTTGTAAAAAAATATTTTACATGCATTTTCAGCCCCAAAAAAACATTTAAAAACATATAAAACCGGGGTCTAGAAACTCACCTTGACTGCTTCCAAACACCACTCCTTCAATTCAAGCACTCTTGATGTTACTAACACCTAAACACCAAGAACATGCACACCCGAACACACATGAACACATAAGAACACGTAGAACTCGGTTGTGAAGCTGAAAACTCAGCTGAAACCGAACATTTACAAGAAAGTCTTACCTTTTAGCAGCTTATTCTTCTTCATCTCTCTAGCAAACCAATGAACTCTGCTCTCTCTCTCTAAAAAAGCTGAAGCATTTGGTGTACAGAAGTTGTGGGCGGCCTTGCCCACTATAAACATAATAATTACACTATTTTGTCCTTTTTGCAATCTTAGCCCTTCTACTTTTGTCTATTTTACTTTCTGTCAAGATACTTCTCTTTTTCTTTTCTTATTGCTTTCTTTCTTTCTTTTATTTTAGTCAAAATTTCTGGGTGCTACACATTATGAGGAAGTTCATGTCCTATCTCCCAGATAATGGACACACTATTGTGTGGTCATTAAGAGGACTGAAAACCTCAAGAACCTTACTCTCACTGAGTTGTATGGTATCCTTAGTGGATATCAGTTGGAGATGAACATGCAAAATCCATCTGGCAACTCCAACAATCAGAAGAGGTCAGCCTTTCATGTGATTGTAAGGGATTGCAGAGAACCATCGCATAATCTCATCTGCTACCCGAAAAACTCACAAAAGGGTCATTTCATCACCTTCCTAGAGACACCAAGGTAGAGCTACATCCAAGGAAGCCCATTCAAAGTTATAAACATTTCTCATGCTTTTATGTGTACTGATGAAAGTAGTGGCAACTTTCTCTTCACTCTTGAAGACTTGGACTGTATCCATCCAGATGATCTAGAATACACAGAAATAGTCTAAAAGATGGCTTTTCCCACTTACAGAGCCAAGAAGTTCTACAAGAGGACATGCAGGAAGTTTCTCAGTAATGCAACCAGTGGAAAGTTTAGGCTGGATAAAAGCAAGGGGAAGTGTTACAAGTGTAACCAAGACACTTTGCTAGGGAGGGCATGGCACCAAGGACAAATGGTGGCGAAGCACAATCCAGACCAAACTACATTGACGGAGCTCCACATACTGAGAAGCCCAAGTAGTAAGTTGTAGTTGCTATTAAAGAAGGAGGCTTTGATTGGAGCATTTAGGTTGAATATGTATCTCCAAACCAAGGACTGATGGCTACTCATGAAGAAGCCAAGGTACTGGAACATCTTTTTACCCCTGAATGCATTGCTAAAGTTAATAGATACAGGTCCAATAAACTTAAATATGAGATTTGACCTTGTGTACCTAAACATCTTAAAGATGATTTTAAATGAGCTAAAAAAGATTATAAACTTAGGATAGAAGATCTAGAGAAAACCATTTCAACTCTTAAGCATGAACACACTAACAACATACTTAAATCAAAGATCTCATCACCAAGTTAACTGAATACCAGGCTGAGCATGTGATCAGTAAAGTTAGGGTAGAAAAATGTGTTTTTAAAGAAGAGACCTTCAACAATATTATATCCCCATCCTAACCTGCAAAGGTTTGTTTTCAGAATAAGCAGGGACTATGATCTACTAAGATATCCCCTCCACACACTCTACTATCGGTAAGTTCTCCAGGTATGGAACTTGTGAAGATGAGCTTGCCCTTATAGACCCCATTTTAAGAAGAAGATGAAGAGAAGACAGTGAAGGATGGATCTGAGATGAGTGAAGAAGATCATCCTAAGAAGGGTCATTATTCTCCTGAGGAGAGAAAAGAATAAGGGATGACCATGTCCAAGAGGAAACACTTGATTAGAGCAGTCAAGAGAAGATAAAAAAAGGCTCAAGAGATCAAGGCTACCATCAACTCCAAGTGGAAACAAGTCTTTATCTCTATAGGATTTGAAGTGGTGAAAACTGAAGATTTGACTATGGACTCTAGTAGTAGGAGTTATAGTTCATGTTCAACTCATCCCTATCAAAAAATAAAGGCTAGCTGTATACAACACAGCCTTAATCATTCCGTTCCAACAGCAAGCCTCCCCCTAAGAAGCCTGCTACATCATATGTAAGGATGAAGATGGAAGTAGAAAGTGATCACGATTAGCCTTCTACTCAAAAGAAGACTCTCAGAAGGAAGCAAGTTGATTGTATCAACTGTGGTAGTAATTCTCATCTTGCCAACGATTACATATACAATCCCAAAAGTACTATTTACAAGACCAAGAAGAAAACTTCTAAGAATAAGAAGAAGAAGAAGAAGATAGGTATGAAAGGAAAGTTCTTTTCTTTTGGAAGTTCCAAAGTGTAAAAGAAGACAAGTGAAAACTTTCCTTCGGAAGAAAGTTTGGTCTCATGAGAAAGGAATGCTTTCAAAGTACTAAAGCTTGTTGTGTGAAAGAAAGATCTTTAGAAGGCCTAGTCTCTAAAACATTCGAGTTAATAAAACTTCCAAAGTGTTGAAGGTCAAGTCTAATCTTCTAAATAAGTTATGGAAGATAAAGGAAGATGATATAACTGAAAGTTTTTCATAAACAACAGCAAATGATCATCAAAGCTTGAATATAAGATCAATAACTGTTGCATTTTCTTTAGTTCACTCTGAGAAGCCCAAGACCAACAAAGCTTGGGTTTCCAAATGTAACTAACCATCTTTTTCTATGCAGGAACAACTAAAGACCAAGAGAAATGTATGGATCATTGATAGTGTCTATTCCAGGTACATGACAAGCAATGGCTCTTTGCTTTAAAACATTGAGAAAATTGATGTAGGGCCAAATGCTTTTGGTGGAGATTCAAGTGGTTACATTACTAGAAGGGGCAGGGTCATAAATGGTAAGATCAGTATTGGAAAGGTAAACTTTGTGAAGGAGTTTGGGTACAATCTACTAAGTGTATCCCATATTTATGATTAGAGACACAACATGCTCTGTGAAGAGCATGAGTGCATTGTTGTCAAGCCCGTAGGGGAGGGTTATTCCTCAAGAGTATATCCTACTTGAAGCCCCTAGGAAAAGAGAACATGTACAAGATAGATTTATAGGAAACATCCCCTTTAGGAGAAGTTTTTTGCTTTTTATCTAAAGCAAATACTGATGAGTACCTCCTTTGGCATAAAATAATGTGCCATTTAAACTTTAAAAACATGAATAAATTAATTAAGAATGATTTGGTAACTAGAATGCCAAAGAAAGAGTTTACAAGTGATGATTACTATGTTGCATGCCTGAAAGAAAAGCAACACAAGGTGTCACTCAAGCCAAAGGAAAAGAACTCTATTAGTACACCCCTACACTTATTACATATGGATCTATTTGGTCCCACCAGTGTAGTGAGTCTAAGAAGGACCTCATACTGTTTGGTGATCGCAGATGATTTCACATGATTCACCTGGGTCTTCTTCTTTAAAACTAAGGATGAGACTTCTAAGATCCTGAAGAACTTCATTTTGAAAATTGAGAATCAATATGATCAAAAGGTTAAAACCATAAGAGGTGATCAAGGAACTGAATTCAAGAACCAAATCCTTTACATATTTTGTTATGAAAAGGGTGTTACAACACAATATAGTACTCCCAGGACTCCTTAGCAAAATGGTGTTGTAGAGAGGAGAGTCATGACACTTTTGAAGCTGCAAGAACCATGTTATCTGACTCTAAACTGCCCATCACCTTTTGGGCAGACGCAGTCAACACTACCTGGTATGTGCAGAAAAGAGTTTTAGTAGTTAAGACTCACGGTAAGACTCTCTATGAGCTATTGCACAAAAGGAGACCTTTCATTGGTTTCCTCGATCATTTGGATGTCCTTGCACCATCTTGAATACCAAAGATCACGTAGGCATGTTTGCTAAGGAATCAGATGATGAACATTTATTGGATACTCTTCCCAAGCTAAGGCTTATAGAGTATACAATCACAAAACTAGAGTAGTTAAAGAGTCAGGCAATGTGACCTTCAATGAACACACTACTAGTATGAAAGGTTCTAGTCCTGATTCGCTGTTTGATCTTAATTTAGTTACCAACTGTTTTCACAAGTGTTGTGGGATTGTTTCTGGATCTACAGGTAACTTAACAACAGGAGATCATGACCCAAGATTTGAGCTGAGAAGACCAAGTAAGAAAACTACTTTAGCTCTAGTGGTAACTAACCCTATAGATGGAGTTCCTATCAGCACAACCATGACAAATTCAGCTGATACATCTGAGGTGCCCATAAATTAGAGCTAAGAGGCACAAAACTCAAATAAAGGAGCTTCTATTGTAGGAGGAAATGTTGGTGGTGACAGTTATCAAGAATTTCTTGATGCTAATAACCACTCCATGGAAGACAACATTGGATCAAGATTCTCTTAATAAGTGTGTCGATGTGGTTGGTGACATTCCATTGTCAGATCTAAATTTCATAAATTTGGATGTGTCTAATCAACTTCCTATGATTCCTTAGCTTAGGATCCATAAGTCACAAATTTGGACGTGTCTAATCAACTTCCTATGGACAGAAATGTTTTCCCTCTTGTTTCTTGTCCCAGATAGATCCCAAGAAAGTTGATAAAGCTTTGAAGGATAGTAGTTGAATTAAAGCAATCCAGCAGGAGCTGCTTCAATTCAAAAGATAAAAGGTTTGGAACTTATGTCCTCTTCCATAAGGAAAGACCACCACAGGTATTAAAAGGGTGTTTAGGAACAAGAAGGATGATAGAGGGCTTGTTATGAAGAACAAGGCTAGACTAGTTGTTCATGGATACACAAAAGAAGTGGGATTGACTATATGCATATGTTTTTACTCTAGTATCAGGATTTGAAGCTGTTAGGATATTCCTTGCTTTTTCTACATCCAAGGATTTCGAGGTCTACCAACTTGATGTCAAGTGTGCTTTTCTATATGGGGTGATTGATGAGGAATTGTATGTCAAACAACCACCTAGCTTTGTAGACCCAGATCATCATGATTATGCCTGCAACTTGATAAAGCTCTTTATGGACTGCACCAAGCTCCAAAGAAGTGGTATGAGACACTATCTTAGTATCTCTATCAGCATGGTTACAAGAGAGGTACTCTAGTGGAACACTTTTCATCAAAGGAATAGGGAATGATTTGATGTTTGTTCAAGTTTTTCTATAGATGACATTCTCTTCAGGTCAACTAATCCAAAGCTCTGCAAAGACTTTGAGAAGCTGACAAAGAATAGATTAAAAATGGGTGCCATGAGGGAACTCATTTTCTTTCTAGGAATTCAAGTGAAGAAGGTTGAAAATGGCACCTTCATATGTCAGTCAAAGTGCGTGCAAGACATGCTTACAAGATTCAACATGACTGAATGTAAGATTCCAAAGACACCCATAGCTAGAAACAACAACCATAGACCTGATCTTGAGGGTGAGTGTGTAAATGAACAACTCTATAGAGCTATGATTGTGTCTCTTATATACCTCATAGCCAGCAAGCCTGATATCATATTTGCCCCATGCATTTGTGCAAGGTTACAAGCCTACCCTAAGATGTCACACCTGTTTGCTATCAAGAGGATTCTTAGATATCTCAAAGGTGCTCCTAAACTTGGCCTTTTGTATCCAAAAAATTCTGAATTCAATCTGTATGCCTATACAAATAGTGGCTATGGTGGCTTCAATATGACTGCAAAGTTTGCATCTGCGGGATGTCAATTCCTTGTTAGAAGGATAGTCTCATAGCAATACAAACAATAATCATGCGTATCTACATCAACTGCTAAAGCTGAATACATTGCTACTACTAGGTGCTCTACTTAAGTGCTTTGGATTCGATATTAGATGCTGAACTATGGATTGAACTTCAATAAGACTCTAATACCCATAGACAACAATAGTGCTATTTCTATCACGGAGAATCTTGTGCAGGACTCAAGGACAAAACATATCAACATCAAGTAATCATCTAATTGGAGATAATTTTAGAAAGGGATTGATAAAACTAGTCAAAGTTAACATAAATGAACAATATGCTGATCTATTCATAAAGGCTTTTGACGAACATAGAGTTAAATATCTTGTATTAGCTATTAGGATGATTAACTTTAAGTAGATTTTCTTAAAACTTAACTCAAGACTATTTCTTAAACATGTGTGTCCTAAGTTGTCTAAATTAGCACCAACATAAGCCCAGATTACTTTGGAAGAAAGTTTTTCAAATGATATTCCTTAAAATTTTGGAAACTTTAGACAAATTTTCTCTGGGAAGACATTAAGATTGTGTTTGAAAGAACATTTAGTCTTTAAATCAGATAACCACTTACAAGAAGTTTACCTTCGGAGGAAATTTTGATATATCTTTCGAAGGAAAAATATGCTTCTAAGTACTTATATGTTTTTGAAGGAAAATTTTTTTCCGAAAGAAATTAAGCCTCTGAAGATTTATTCTCCTATGAATACAACTTCTTAGTTTTAATATCTTCCAAAACTAAGTACGTCTTAGAAGAAAAAATACTCTTAATATTTTTCTTCCGAAGCAATTTTCCATAAAGCACAGGAATATCTTTCTAAGTCAAATTACAAATACCTTTGAAAGATTTTCTACTTCCAAGAAAACTACCTTTTTGGGCATCTTTTTCAGAGGTGGGACCAATTTCCGGATTTTAAAGTTTATCCTTTTGCATTAACTTTGTCTGAAATCTATTTCATATATATACACACTCAACGATTCCCCCTCTTTCACTTTCGTCTTCATCTACAAAATTCTCTAACCTAAGTTCACCCATAAATTGCCTTTTTTCATATCTTCTTTTACCATAAAGCTACCTAAAAAATGGCAACCCTGATCGAAGAAACCAACTAGATTTTTCCATGAACTTACACAGGCAACATATTTAGGTTGCTCCGTTGAACTCTAAGAAAGATCCTGGTTTCTTAAAGGTTTGTCAATTCTTAACTCTATCCATCTACTTTACCTCCCTCACCATAGATCCTTCATTATATGAGGATCAACTATTGGAGTTTTAGAGAACCTTGTAAGGTTATTTGCAAGGCTGATGCAACCTAAACACCAAAAGTCTCTGCTGCATGCATGCACAAGTGTTCTGAAGTGGAATGCTTCGGAAGTTTTATACTGCCTTAGAAATTATTCTAAGTGTGAAATTTCCGAAACGAAGACCAATATCTTCTGAAGCCAAAAGATGAAGTCTTCCAAAGCTTCAAAGACAAAGTCTTTTGAAGCCAACTATTGAAGACGGATTTCTTCTAAAGACTTTTAAATTACATGCTTTATCTGATTTACCTTTTACCTAAAAAGCTGAACCACTTTCCGCTGCAACTCTGATAAGACCCAACTTTACATGAGTTGGTGAAAAGGTCCATGCTTTTGGTAAACTGTACATTGAGGTCTTGAGTCTGTAACTTTCCACTTTATGTACTTTTTCCTTTTTATAATATATCAGGATGTGAACTATGGCATGTCATAGTCACTAGTCAAAAGGCAATCTGCCTTTTAACTCTACATTGATTTTGTTGTCTAGATCATGTATCCAGCTGGCCTTCAATGTATGGTCGGCTGTAGGTTGTAGTATAAGTATTTCTGGTCCTTGTAACTTATTAGAAGAACTTTGTAAACCACTTGTAAGGAACTAGAGAGCAATATATATCAACCTTGAAAACTAACTACTTGTGTTTGTTCTTGTTCTATCTCATATACACTTGTGTTTCTTAGTTCTCAAAACTGATTTTCTCCAGTTCCCCATTTGAATTGTTAAGTGTTGTTGCATACACTCCTCTTTGTGTTATTGTGTTGTAAAGTGCAAAGCCCTTCACCCGGTCCTGCAATTGGTATCAGAGCATTTCAGGCTGTTGATATAAGATCTCACCATCTTAAGATCCCTCACACACATAAAAATACATAACCCTGCAAATGGCAACTACCTCTAAAGCAGATACGAAAACTGGAACCATGACAAAGTCCCCACTGATCACTCTTGATGACTTTAACACTTGCTGCCAAAGAATGGAAGGCTTCATCAAGTGTCAAGACTCAAGAATGTGGGAATCTGTTATCAATGGACTTTACATACGAAGCACCCCTTCAGCTGCTGCCGGAGGTTGTATGATCCCCAAGGATGTGACCGACTACTCAGAAGAAGATAGAAAGAGCGTAGAAATTGATCAAAAGGCCCTGACAACTCTTCTAACTGCTCTTCCAAACTCTATATATAGATGTTTTAAGAAATGAAAAATAGCTAAGCAGCTATGAGATGCATTGAAACTAATGTATGAGGGTTCCACTGAAGCCAAGGAGAACAAGAAGGATCTCCTAAAGCAGCAGTTTGAAAATGTCACCTTCAAAATAGATGAGACCATGACTCAACAATACTTCAGATATGTTGAGATTGTGGATACCCTAGTGGATATTGGAGTAACTCTTCAGAACAGGGACATTGTAAGAAAGTTTATGTCCTCTCTTCCTAGGCAATGGACACGTTATTATGTTGTAATCAAGAGAACTAAGAACCTTAAGACTCTTACTTTGACAGAGTTGTATGGCATTCTCAGTGGATACCAGATGGAGATGAACATGCAAGGTTCATCTGGTAACTCCAGCAGTCAAATGGGTTCAGTCCTTCATATGACTGAAAGGGATAGCATAGAACCCCAATATCATCTCATATGCTACCCTGACATCTCATAAAAGGGTCCTTTCATCACCTTCCCGGAGACACCAAAGGAGAACTATACTCAAGGAAACCCATTCTAAGAGACAAGTTCATCTCAAGCCTTTGTGTCTTCTGATGAATGTTGTGGCAGCTTCTTATTCACCCTTGAAGACCTGGACTGTATCCATCCACATGATCTGGAGTACATGGAAATAGTCCATCAAATGGCTCTTCTCACTCACAGAGCCAAGAGGTTCTACAAGAGGACAGGAAGGAAGTTTCCCAGCAATACAGCAAGTGGAAAGTTTGGTTTAGATAAAAGCAAAGTTAGGTGTTATAACTGTAATTTGATGGGCCACTTTTCTAGGGAGTACAAGGCACCAAGAACAAATGGTGGACAAGCACAATCCAGACCAACTACACTGATAAAGCTACCCAGAATGAGAAGCCAAAGCAGCAAGCTGCAGTTGCTGTTGAAGAAGGAGGCTTTGACTGGAGCTTTCAGGTGGAAGATGCATCTCCAAACCAAGCATTAATGGCTAACCATGATGAAACAAAGGTATTGGAACATCTTTGAACTCCGAAATGTATTGCTAAAGTCAATAGATACAGGTCCTATAACTTAGAGATGAGATCTGATCTTGAGTCCTTAAACATCTTGAAAGCTGATTTTAGAAAGGCTAAATGTAATGCCCGGAAATTTCGATTTGGAGTGTCATACGACTGAAGTGTCCAATCGCATGGGAGTCATGCGATTGAAGCTCAACCGCATGACTGGAGCTCAATCGTACGATTGGAGTGTCCAATTGCATGGAGCTCCCACGACTGAAGGTTCAATCGCATGGGAAAACTCGGGCGACTGGACTGTAGTATTTAAGGGAGAGGGTAGCCCTTACTCTCTCCCCACACTCGTGAAACCAGAGAGAAAGAAGAGAAAGAGGAAAAGGGGAGAAGAAAGCTCGGTTCAAGCGGGTTCGTGAGCCGAAATCGACGTGTAGCGGGTCAAATCGAAGCTCTAACCAAGGAGGCTGCTAAGGTGAGTTCTAAGACCCCTCTTTTACACGTTTTTGAATGATTTTGGGGCTGGAACAGATCTGAAACCCTATTTTTCGAGTTTTGGGTGTTTAACCCGTGTATGTACGTATGTGTATGTGTATGGTACGTTTAGGGCTTGATTCCGGACTAGAATAGGCTTGTATGTGGTCGAGGTATGTTTCCCTATGGATTAGAGGGGCTAAATTGAGCTCAAACGAGGTCTGGAAGGGTTTGAAAGCCGAATGTCGCGGCTGCTGTTCGTGATGAACTCCAGTCGTTTCCCAGCTAGGGCTAGGCGATTGAAGGGTCAATCGGCCGATTGAGGGACGACTGAGGCTCAACCGCATGACTGAGGTCTAGTCGTACGACTGGGGATCCAGTCGCATGAGAGTCAAGCGACTGAGGTCCAGTCGCATAGGGGTCCAGTCGCATGGGGATCCAGTCGCACGTGAGTCAAGCGACGGAGGTCCAGTCGCATAGATGTTCATCTGCATTTGCTTAGTCGCATAGGTTCATTCGCATAGCTGTTCAATCGCACGACTGAGGGTTCAGTCGCACAGAAGCCCATTCGCTTAGTGTTCAGTCTCTTGCAGGCCATGTGACTGAAGAATGCCCGAATGCCCGAACACCCAAGTAAAGTTGTTGTGCACGAGGGAAGGGATAGTATTGTAAGTATATACTTTAGGTATGTATGTTAAGTACGATGTTGCCATAATAGATGGTGAATACCGATGATTTGTAAATGCCGATGTTCCTTGCTTCGATGTATGTTTATCTTTCCGTATCTTTACGTGTATTGTTATGAACGAATAGAAAGTATTAATAACGTAAAGTGAAAGATAATAAAAGAGGAATACGATGATTGAATGAATCATTAATGAATGAATGAAAATGTGAGAGACTTGCAAGCGAAGTGTACCAAAGTGCACGGCCCTAAATTCTTTAAGGGTGCACGTAGAGGTTCCAATCTTGTGACTAACCTTCAGTGTGGTACATGATGTATAGCAGGTACCCACATGGTGGGGGTGTAGTATGTCACAGGTACCCACATAGTGGGGGTGTAGTATGTCACATGTTACCCACTTCGGTGGGGGTGTAGTTACCCACTTCGGTGGGGGTGATGTTACCCACTTCAGTGGGGGTGTAGTTACCCACTTCGGTGGGGGTGATGTTACCCATCTCGGTGGGGGTGTTGTTACCCGAGTTATGTTTAACTTCAGGGGTGTGGCATAAAGCCAAACATAGTTATGAGGTGAGCGAATTTGTGTTGCAACAGACTCGGATGGAGTTCAATCTGGGTGATTGACTCACATGGAATCTTTGTCGCGTATCCCGGTGCTGTGTCAGTCTTTGGACGTGAGTTGGGGGTTTGTGAGCAGGCCCCGGCACAGCATCAGCTTTCGAGCATAAGTCGGGGATATTGCACGAGACAGGATCTAGTTGGATGAGTAGAGGATCGCATTCTCCAGTACTGTGTCAGTCTTCGGACATGAGTCGGGAGTGTCGCGTGAGTTGATGAATGAGAGAAATGATTGTGAAAGAAAGAAGGTAAGAAATGAACGTAAGAATGAACGTAATGTACGTACGGACGAATGTAACGAATGTATGAATGAAAGTAAGAAACGTACGAACAAAAGGAAGAGTTAAGAAAGAACGTGAACGTTAACGACGAACGGTACACGAACGAAAGCTAATGAATGAATGATGAAGTTAATAATAATATTATCTACGTGTACGTATGTTGTACGATCGTATGTATGTAAGAACGGTTTAACAAAAGAAAAATATGTTTTAATATAAAACTAGAACTCACTCAGCAACGCTGACTTTGATGTGTTTCTAGTTGGCAGGTATGTTGCTGAGGATGGCACGGGGCGACTACTCAGTTTCGTTGAGGCTGGCATCCATATTTTGACATGTCAATGTATTTTGAGATGAAAACGAATATTGTAATTATATGAAATGACATGTTTTTAGTTATAAATGAAAGTATTAAATTCCGCTGCAAAATAGATGTATGATTTAAAATGTTTATGTGCGATGAATGACCAACTGTGAGGTGCCCGGGAACGGGGCCTTACACTAAAAATGATTATAAGTTAAAGATAGAGGACTTAGAGAAAACCATTTCCGTTCTAAAACATGAGCATACAAATTATAGGACTCAGATCAGGGATGTCATAACTAAGTCAACTGAATGCCAGGCTGAGCTTGTGATCAGCAAAGCCAGGGCAGAGAAATGTGTTCTTGATGAAGAGACCTTCAAGAACATCATATCCTCATCCTTGCATGCAAAAGTTTGTTATCAAAATAAGCAGGGACTGGGATCTAGTGAGATAGCTCCCCCACACACAATCTTGTCTGTAAGATCACCTAGGTGTGGAACTTTTGAAGATCAGCTTCCTCATATATACCCCTTGAATGAAGAGTATGGAGAAGTGGTAGTGAAGAATTCCTCTAAGAAGAGTGAAGAGGAGGATTCTAAGAAGGGTCACTATCCTTCTGAGGAGAGCAAGAAGCCTGGGATGACCAAGTCTATGAGGAAGAACTTGATCAGAAAGAGCAAGCGAAAGGCTAGGAGGGCTCAAGAGATCAAGCCCACTTTCAACTCTAAGCATAAGCAAGTATTTATTTCTGCCGGGTTTAACATGGTTAAGACTGAAGACATCGACCTCAACTCTTCTACCAAGAGTTCTGGTTCATGTTCAAATCATCTTTGCATTGAGAAGAAGGCTGATCAGTTGTGTACCACTGCTACACAGCCAGAACCATCCAACACCAAGAATAGTCCTCAGCCCAAAGGGACTGTCTCAGCATCTGCAAAGATGAAGGTGGAGAAGGGAAGTGATTAAAGTCAGCCTTGTTCTTAGAAGAAAACTCTTGGGAGGAAAAAGATGAAATGTGTTATGTGTGAGAGTACTTCTCATCTTGCTAAGGATTGTCCATATAATCCAAGAGGTACTCTTCATGTGACCAAGAAAGAGACTTCTAAGAGCTCTAAGAAGAATTCAGCTTCGGAAGGAAAATCTGTTTCCTTCGAAAGCTCCAAAGGAAAGAAGAAGGCAAGTGGAAAATTACCTTCGGAAGCAAATTTGGTCTCGGAAGAAAGGAATACTTCTGAAGCACTAAAGTCTGCTGTAGTCTTAGCAGAAACTTCCGAAGGTCCAGTCATCAAAACATCTAAAGTCTCAAAAGCTTCTGAAGTATTGAAGGTCAAGTCCAAACTTCCAAAGGTGGTGTGGAAGTCAAGGAAAGACCAAGTGACTGAAAATTCTCCATCAACAACGGCAAGAGATTCTCAAAGCACACTATAGGATCTATTACTGTTTCATTACCTTCTACTTCCTTTGATGAGCCCAAGACCAATAAGGCTTGGGTTTCCGAATGTAACTAATCATTTTCTTTGTGCAGGAACAGCTTAAGACAAACAAAAATATCTGGATCATTGATAGTGGCTGTTCCAGGCGCATGACAGGCAAGTGGTCACTACTCCAAAACTTTGAAAGAATTGATGAAGGACCAGTTGCTTTTGGAGGAGATGAAGGAGGTTACATTTCTAGAAGGGGCAAGGTCACAAATGGTAAGCTCAGTATTGAGAAGGTAAACTTTGTCAAGGAGCTTGGGTACAATCTTCTGAGTGTATCCTAATTTTGTGATCCGAGTCATAACATGCTCTTTACTGAGCATGAGTGCATTATTCCCAAACCCGGGGTGATTATTCCTCATGAGCATATCCTGCCCAGAGCCTCCAGGAGAGGGAACATGTATAAGATGAACTTGCAAGAAACATCTCCCTCAGGAGAAGTTTCATGCTTTCTATCTAAAGCTAATAGCGATGAGTCTTTTCTCTGGCATAAAAGAATGTGCCATATAAACCTTAAAACATGAATAAGCTAATTAAGAATGATTTGGTATCTGGAATGCCAAAGAAAGAGTTTACAAGTGATGACCATTGTGTTGCATGCCTGAAAGGGAAGCAACATAAGGTATCTCACAAGCCTAAGGAAAGAAACTCCATCACTACACCCCTACACTTGTTACATATGGATCTCTTTGGCCCCACCAGTGTAATGAGTTTAGGAAGGACCTCTTACTGTCTGGTGATCACAGATGACTTTATAAGATTCACCTGGGTCTTCTTTCTTAGAACTAAGGATGAGACCCCTGAGATTCTAAAGAATTTCATCTTAAGGATTGAGAATCAATGTGATCACAAGGTCAAAACCATAAGATGTGATCAAGGAACTGAATTTATAAACCAAATCCTTGACACATTTTGTGATGAAAAGGGTATTAAAAGACAATACAGTGCTCCTAGGATTCCTCAACAAAAAGGTATTGCTAAGAGGAGAAACAGGACACTGATTGAAGCGGCAAGAACCATGTTGTCTGACTCTAAGCTGCCCATCACCTTCTGGGCAGAGGCAGTCAACACTGCCTGCTATGTGCAAAACAGAGTTTTAGTGGTTAAGACTCATGGTAAGACTCCTTATGAACTTTGGCATAAGAGAAAACCTTTCATTGGTTTTCTCAGGTCATTTGGATGTCCATGCAGCATCTTGAATACCAGAGATCAAATTACTATGTTTGCTGAGAAATCAGATGATGGACAGTTTATTGGATACTCTTCTCAAGCTAAAGCTTATAGAGTATACAATCTCAGAACTAGAGTAGTTGAGGAGTCAACTAATGTGACTTTCAATGAGCACATTCCCAGTGTGAAAGGTTCTGGTCTGGATTGGCTATTTGATCTTGATTTAGTTACCAACTGTTTTAACAAATTTTGTGAGAATGTTCAGGATCTTTAGACATTTTACCTCCAGGTGATCCTGATCCAATATTTGAGCTAAGATGACCTTCAAGTTACACATCTTCAGCTCCAGTTGTAACTACTTCAACAAATAAAGTTTCTATTAGCAAAACAATGACAAATTCAGTTAATACTCTGAGATGCCTTCAAGTTCCAGCTCAGAGGCTCAACAAACAAACAAAGAAACTTTAAGTGAAGGAGAAAATGATGGTGGTGGAGATAGTAATCAAGATTTTCTTGATGCTGATAACCACTCCATAGATGAACATATCAATGATGCCACACACTCAATGTATCAAGTTTCTCTTGATAAGTGTGTTGAAGTGGTGGAAGAAGCATCAATGCCAGATCTAAATTTCTCTAATTTGGATCTCTCTCAGCAACTTGCTGTGATCCCTCAGCTAAGGATCCATAAGTCTCATCCTACCAAAAACATCATTGGAGATGTTGACACTAGGGTAAGAACAAGAGGACAAACCCATGAAGCAAATGTTTGTCTTCACTCCTGTTTCTTGTCCCAGAAAGAGCCTAAGAAAGTTGATGAGGCTCTAAAGGATAGAAGTTGGATTGTAGCCATGAAAGAGGAGCTGCTTCAATTCAAAAGGTAGAAGGTTTAGAACCTATGTCCTCTTGCTCATGGGAAGACAACTATAGGAACCAAATTGGTGTTTAGGAATAAGAAAGATGATAGAGACATTGTTATCAAAAACAAAGCTAGACTAGTTCTTCAAGGATACACACAAGAAGAAGGAATTGACTAAACTGATGTCTTTGATCCTGTAGCAAGACTAGAAGTTGTTAGGATATTCTTGGCATTTGCTGCATCCAAGAACTTCAAGGTCTATCAACTTGATGTCAAGTGTGCTTTTCTGTATGGGGTGATTAATGAAGAGGTGTATGTCAAACAACCACCTGGTTTTGCATATCCTGATCATCCTGATTATGTCTGCAAGCTTGATAAGGCTCTTTATGGGCTACACTAAGCACCAAGAAAGTGGTATGAGACTCTATCTCAGTATCTCTGTAAGCATGGATACAGAAGGGTTACTATAGATGGAACTCTCTTCATTAGAGGACAGGGAAATGACTTACTGCTTGTTCAAGTGTATGTAGATGATATCATTTTTGGTTCAACTAATCCAAGGCTCTTCAAAGACTTTGAGAAGCTGATGAAAGATAGATTTGAAATGAGCACCATGGGGGAACTCAATTTCTTTCTGGGAATTCAAGTGAAGCAAGTTGAAGATGGAATCTTCATAAGTCAGTCAAAGTATGTTTAGGACATACTCAAAAGATTCAACATGACTGACTGTAAGATTGCTAAGACACCCATAGCCAGAAATCACTCCCTTTAGCCTCATCTTGAGGGGGAGTGTGTGGATGAACACCTCTATAGGGCTATGATTGGGTCTCTTATGTATCTTACAACTAGCAGGCCTGATATCATGTTTACCACATGTATTTGTTCAAGATATCAAGCCAACCCTAAGATGTCTCACCTCATCACTCTCAAGAGAATTCCAAGATACCTCAAAGGTGCCTCAACACTTGGTCTTTGGTATCCCAAGAATTCTGACTTCAATCTGTATGCATATACAGATAGTGATTATGGTTGTTGCAATATGACTGCAAAGTCTACATCTGGGGGATGTCAGTTCCTTGGTGGAAGGGTTGTCTCATGGCAATGCAAGAAACAATCCTGTGTCTCTAATTAACTGCTGAAGCTGAATACATTGCTGCTGCAAGCTGCTGTGATCAAGTGCTTTGGATTAAGAATCGGATGCTTGACTATGGTTTAAACTTCAAGGAGACTCCCATTCATATAGACAAGAGTGCTATCTCTATCACAGAGAATCCTGTGCAGCACTCAAGGACAAAACATATAAATATCAGGTATCATTTAATTAGGGATAACTTTGAAAAGGGGTTAATTAAACTAGTTAAAGTTGCCACAAATGAACAATATGCTGATCTGTTCACAAAAGCCTTTGATGAACAGAGATTTAAGTATCTTATATCAGCTATTGGTATGATTAACTTTGATTAGCTTTTTCTTAAAACTAATTCATTTTATTTCTTAAAATCTATGTGTCCTAAGTTGTCTAGTCTATCACCTTCATAAGTTCATGTTTTCTATGGATAAAAACTTTTTGAAGAGTTTTCTTAGATTTTTTACAAATCTTGATCCTTCGGAAGATATGATTTTATCTTCGGAAGAAAATATACCTTCAAGACAAATATCTGTCTAAGTAAAATTTGCCTTCAGAAGAAATTTCTGAAATATCTTCCGAAGCTTAACACTCTCTTAGGCACTTATATGTTTTCAAGAACCATTTTTCTTCCGAAGGAAATTAACTCTCGGAAGCTTTGAACAAAGCATCCAAGTTTAGAATTCTCTTTCGAAGCAAATTTGTGAAAACTCTTTGAAAATTCTGTTGGATTCTTTATGGGATACAATGAACTATTTAAATGAACTATTTAAAGTATTTTCATGAACCAATTAATAAATACCATTAAATCATTTTATTAACCTTTTATTACCTTTTAATGATTAAGAAACATCATTTTTTATAACTTGTTAAGTTTGTTAATTAGTTTGTAATGCATGTCAAAATTCCAACCCTACAATCAAATAACAAACATCCAAACAAGTCATAAACATAAACAACCATAATGTGCATAACCTTAGCTACTATTGTGACCACACTTGTTTGCCATCACAAGTGTTGTCATTTGGTCTTTCCTAAGGGTTGAATACAACACAAAATTGAGTTCTTGATAGACCCCCACATGAACTTGCATCCATATGCTTCAAGTCCTTGTTTTGTGTCTTCCTTTTGTGCTTCCTTCCCGAGCATCTTCTTTTACAAAATATATATCCTAATACATATTTCTAGTAAAAGAAAAAACACTCCTAATCTATTATTACATCCCAATGAATAAATAGACAAATTACATTTTTAAACAGAGCACAAAAGAATAATATTACAATCCCAAATGAAAACAACCAAAACAAACATTGCAAGCATCCAAACAACACAAGGTCAATGGCTAGGTTATGCACACTAACATCCAATGATCATATCATCAAAACATATAATGAAACCCCACTTAAAACCACCAAATTTCAGCCAACATAAACTGAAATTTTGGGTTTTAAACATTGTCCAAACAATCAACATTTCATAATATATATCTTTCAAGGTCTAGTCGCTAGCATGTGTGATATGACCTTGAAAGTATGGGGAATCATTCAAACAAAACATAGCAGCCCAAAATCAGCCTATACTAAGTTTATTATCATCCTTTAAAACCAATTTTAAGGACAAAACAAGCAAGTCATCCACATAACCGGCTCTTGACGCCATTGACGGGATTGCAAGAACATAAAACCAAGTTTAACCATTTAAACTTTCAGAAAACGCAGCGGATATATAGATTTAAAACCGATTTTATAAGCTGAAAATTTCATGTTTTAGTGATGTTTTAAGATGAAAAACAAACTTAAATCAAAAGGATCATTATATGTGAATAATCAAGCTATGAACAATATGTTAACGAGCATAAAATCACAGCTACATAAAGCTGTGAACAACTACCTTTCTGCAGCTAAAAACGACCAAGGAAAGGTTTGAATGATGCTCCAAAAACGACCAAGACTTCAAGGTAGAAGTCCTCAAGCGTGTATATCCCAAGCCTTGAAGCAACCACCACTCTTGTTAGGTAGATGTACACCAAAATCAAGCTCCAAAACCCCTTTCTTTTCTGCCTTGTTTCGTAAACTTGAGAGAGAAAGAGAGAGAGAGGATTCTCAAAGTTGCTTGTGTTTGGAATGGCTGAGAAAAATACCCCATGACAAGTTTAATGTGTGTGTTTTACAAGACAATATTGGTCCAATGAGGACAATGGGGGGGCGGCCGAAAATGGTGGTTCAAAAGGGGTTTTCCCCCCTTTAATCTTGACACATTCACACACATTAAAATGTCTTGCAACTTAGACATACAATTAACTAATTAATTGTATGTATAAGTTATATATAACTTACAAAATTAATCATTTAACTTATAAGTTATAATTTCTCATTATTATTTGTTGTCATCTAACTAATTTAAATAACACTCCAAATAATATCATTGAACAAAATATCCTAATAAGTTGTTCCCTCTCATATGCAACTTATTTAGAAAACCCATTTTCTAAATTGGTGTAAATATTTAATTGCATGATCATATCATCAATTAAATACTTAATTGGTGTTTGCTAAGCTTGTTTTTGGGTATAACACGACTTGGATCATAACGCACTAACCACATCAATATTCTAAGTGTCTTGGGCACACAGAATCCTACAATCTCCCACTTGCCCAAGATTCATAGAAGATTGATGCAAGCAGTAAATACTGCCTAACAACGGTTTACTACTCTTAATACGCATGACTTATAGCCATTCAATAACATCATCCCTTTCAAGTACCCTACTTGAAAGGATTTAGGTGAATCAATCATCTATCCTTTTGTTACAGATGTCAAGTTAAATCCAAGAACACAGAATGATCATTTCTTGTTGATTTAACTTATCAGGCCTTAGACATCTAACTCTAAACGAATAAGAGGAACAAATTCCATCTTGACTACATACGTTTCTCACAAACACCTCGTGTCATACCTGAACATACCGTTGTGTACTATCCACTATTTCAGGACAGTGAAGAATTAGCTCAAGGTATGACACTTGGTGAATATCAAAAACCCAATATGTATCTCAGGTCGGAGGATACCAAATGATATTCGCCTTTACTCAAATTTACTTATGATCAATCAATAAGATTCGATGTAGTAAAATTTTAGATGCGGGTTAGTCCAATATTTGTATCCCACAAACATCTATGAACCTTGGTTGCAACCTATTGCTCTATATTCATCCTTATGAATATCAACCAATCCAAGTTCATAATAGTCTTACCCTCACACTTGTTCCCACAAGTATGAACGACTACGGACATTTGGAGTAAACATTTTACTCATGGATTAAACATGCTAATTTGGAACATTAATTGAAACATTACAACCAAATAATTTTATTCAAATAATAAAGAGTTCCACATATCCAAATACAAAATTTACAGATCAAATCCAATCACTAGAATATCGAAGTCCCATGGCACAAGTATGACCTTCATGCTTTGCCTTTTCAAGGAGCTTCGTGAGAGGATCTGCAACGTTTTGATCCGTGTGAACTTTGCGAATACATATCTTTCCCTTTTCAACTTCATCTCGTATGTAGTTGAATCTCCGCTCAATGTGCCTAGTCTTTTGATGAGCACGGGGTTCCTTGATTTGAGCAATCGCACACTCGTTATCACAAAAGATCTCGATGGGGTCCTGAATGGAAGGGACAACCCCTAGATCGGCAATGAATTTCTTCAACCATGCAGCTTCTTGAGCTGCTAATGAGGCGACGACGTATTCTGATTCTGTAGTTGATAGAGCCACCACATCCTGCTTGGAGCTCTTCCAAGAGACCGCTCCTGCATTCAGAATGAAAATGTATCCCGATTGTGACCGTGAATCGTCACGATCGGTTTGGAAACTCGCGTCCGTGTATCCTTTTACAACGAGTTTCTCGTCACCAGATCTATAGATTTGGAACATATCTCTTTTCCTCCTTAGGTACTTAAGTATGTTCTTAACAACCATCCAATGACTGTTTCCAGGATTTTGCTGATAACGGCTTGTCATGCTTAAGTCGCATGACACGTCCGGTCGAGTGCAAATCATTGCATACATGATGGATTCGATAGCAGATGCGTATGGGATTGCCTTTATTTTATCTTGCTCATCCTTTGAGCTTGGACATTGAGTCGTACTCAATATCGTCCCTCTATGAATAGGTACGGTACCTTTCTTAGAGTTTTCCATCTTGAACCTTTTCAAGATCTTATCAATGTATGCACTTTAATTCAAACCAATCAACCGCATTGATCTATCCCTATAGATCTTTATTCCTAGAATATAGGCGGCTTCACCAAGATCCTTAATGGAAAACAACCTCCAAGCCAGGTTTTTACACCTTCCAAGGTTGGAATGTCATTTCCAAATAGTAGTATGTCATCAACATACAATACTAGGAAAGTTATTGTGCTCCCACTAGCCTTCTTATACACACAAGCCTCATCAGCGTTTTTGATGAAGCCAAATTTCTTTACTTCCTCATCGAAACGGTGAATCCAGCTTCTCGATGCTTGTGTCAATCCATAGAGTGATTTCTTCAACTTGCATACTTTATTAGGATGTTTTGGATCGACAAAACCTTCAGGCTGAACCATATAGACATCTTCCTCAAGATGTCCATTTAGGAAAGCGGTTTTGACATCCATTTGCCAAATCTCATAATTATAATGAGCAGCTATGGCAAACAATATCCTTATAGACTTTAGCATCGCAACAGGTGAGAAGGTTTCATCATAATCAACCCCTTGAGTTTGAGTGAAACCCTTTGCTACAAGTCTAGCTTTATAAGTATCCAAGTTTCTATGCATATCGGTTTTCTTCTTGAAAACCCACTTACTTCCAACTACCTTGGAATTAAGAGGTGGTACAACAAGTTCCCAAACTTGGTTGTCATACATGGATTGCATCTCAACGTTCATGGCTTCTAGCCATTTGTCACAATCTGAATTGGACATTGCATTATGGTATGTGGTCGGTTCATCTGAATCTACCACATCGCATCCATCCATGAAAAATCCATATCTTTCAGGTGGATTACTAGTTCTACCACTTCTGCGAACGTCTTGTGTGTATTGATCAACCCCTTGATCATCCTCAACATCCTCATGGTGAGTGCTAGTTTCAACCAAACGTGCATCGGGTTGTGGTTCTTGATCCTCTTCAAGATCCACTGTTCTACTGCCAGCTCCTTCCATAAGGAACTTTGCTTCTAAGAACTCACCCTTTCTGGCAACAAACACCTTTCGTTCCAGTGGATCATAGAAATAATATCCCATAGAATCTCAAGGATATCCAACAAAGATACACTTGGTGGATCGGACTTCCAATTTGTTTGGGGTGGGAGTCTTAACTTAAGCCTCACATCCCCAAACCCTTAAGTATGATAGGGATGGAACTCTTCCATGCCATATCTCAAAAGGTGTCCTTTCCACCTTTTTGGTTGGGGCCATATTTAGAATACGTGCCGCGAAGAGCAAAGCAAAACCCCAAAATGATAGTGGTAATGTGCTTCTAGCCATCATAGATCGGACCATATCCAATAAGGTTCGATTCCTCCTCTCAGACACACCATAATGTTGTGGTGTTCCAGGTGGAGTGAGTTGTGAGACAATCCCACAACTCCTAAGATGATCTTGAAAAGCATCACTTAGGTATTCACCTCCTCTATCGGTACGGAGAACTTTAATTGACTTGTTGAGTTGATTTTCTACTTCATTCTTGAAGATTTTGAACATTTCAAAAGCTTCATCTTTGTGCCTTAATAAGTACACATACCCATAGCGACTATAATCGTCGGTAAAGGTAATGAAGTATCTTTCACCATTCCTAGTCATTGGCTTAAAAGGACCACATACATCCGAATGTATGATTCCTAATAAATCTTTTGCCCTTTCGTTAGTTCCACTAAAGGGTGCCTTGGTCATCTTTCCTTGTAAACAAGATTCACAAACATCAAATGAATCACATTCATTTGTTTTTAAAACACCATTCTTTTGAAGTGTTTGTAAACGTTTCTTGTTTATATGACCAAGACGACAATGCCAAAGATAGGTATCACTCAAGTGCAACTTGAGTTTCTTGGTGTTTGTTTGGTACAATGAACTATTTAAAGTATTTTCATGAACCAATTCATAAATACCATTAATTGGAATAACTTTAAAATAGAACATACCATTTAAAGAAACATGAATATCATTTTCAATAAAGGATAATACATAATCATAATGTCTTAATTAGGATACAGAAATAATGTTCCTAGTCAAACTAGGAGCATACAAAACATTCTTCAAAATAACTTCTAAACCACTTGGAAGTCTTAGGATGTAGTTCCCACGAGCTTCAACTAAGACTTTAGTTCCATTGCCCATGAAGAGGCTAACATCCCCTTGTTTAAAGTCCCTACTTCTTGTGAACCCCTGCAACAAATTGCAAATATGAGTTCCCCATCCGGTATGCAATACCCATGTGTTATAAGATGTAACATTAAGATCAATATGAATCATGTATATTGTACGTGAGGTCTGCCTGACATCTCTCTTGGCTTTCAACTCTTGGAGATGGACAGGACAATTCCTTGCCCAATGTCCTATCTCCCCACACTTGAAGCATGGGTCATTTGTAGCAACCTTTTTCTTCTTCTTTTGTGGTTTGGGTGGTACCCTTACCACCCCTTTCCCCTTTCCCCAAACGGGTCCCTTACCCTTGGCAACCTTTGCCTTGGGTGTGGGATGAGGCCTTTTGTTGTTCCCACCTTCATTGATGGTGAGAACGGGTAAAACCCTTTTACCCATGGCCGCCTCGGCCATTTTGAGCATTGAGTGAAGCTCACCAATGCTTTTGTCCCATGCATTCATGTTGTAGTTCAACATGAATGTCTCGAACTTTTTGGTTAGGCCATTTAGGATCAAATCCGTGGCCAATTCCTTCGAGACGGGAAAATTTAGCCTCTCGAGGCGGTCAATATGACTTTTCATCTTAAGTACATAAGATGAAACAGATTGGTTGTCGTCTATACGACATGCATAGAGTGCTCGAACCGTTTCGAAACGCTCAACCCTTGCTTACTGTTGGAACGTTTCCTTCAGCTAGGTTATCATGTCGTAAGCTCCGTGATGTTCATACTCCTTTTGGAGATCCGGAGTCATGCTCGCTAGCATGAGACAAGACACTTGGACAGAGTCCTCAGTGTATTTAAGCCAATGGTTGTAGGCCTCCTCATCATCCTCAGTAGGTTGATCAGGGATAGGATCGTCTAAAACATATGACCTTCTCTCTTGCTTGAGAACGATTCTCAAGTTTCGATACCAATCAATAAAGTTGTTATAATTTAGACGTTCCTTTTAGAGGATCGCTCGTAATGATTGGTTGGACGCGGATGAGTTATCGTGATTTTCATTATTGGTGGCCATCTACAAAATTTAACAAAGATCTGTTTTAGTATTTTCGATATTGCTATTTTTAATAATTAATGCCTTTTAAGGTCATTTTTATATTAAAATCTAGAACCCAACATTACATTTAAATTGTGGTTAGGTGACCTTTATCCCACGATTTAAATTAATAAGGTGGTCAACGTTTGACGGTTGCAACCACTTGCAACTTCTAGAGGTATGGGATCGACTTTAAACATCATATGTAAAGTCGGCATGTTAATCCCATCAACACCATTTGGAAACCATATTGTAGGTGATCCATTTAACATGGTTTGCAAATCAAGACATCCTACTTACACAAGTGTGAGTTTGCCAAAATGAGTGGTTAGGTGACCTTTATCCCAAGAATATAGCATTCTCACCTTAAGTCATAAGTTCCCTCAAAGTGGTTAGATGACCTTTATCCCACTAAGAGTTCCCAAGTGACTTAAGTATTGTGTAAAAGGATGGTGTTGATCTTGTTTTTCAATGTTTAGAGGTTTCATAATTCTAGTTTAGAAAACTCTATGTACTTGTATTTGTATGCTTTCAAATACAAGATGTTGGATCATGATAAGGCTGGTGCAACCAAAACCACTTCATAGTCACTTTTGGTGTTACATTGAAGGGCTTCCGAAAGTCTGAAGAACAACAGCTGAAGACTATCTTCCGAAGACAAAGTCTGAGCTTCCGAAGACAAAGTCTGAGAGCTTCCGAAGACAAGTCTGAGAGCTTCCGAAGACAAAGTCTGAGAGCTTCCGAAGACAAAGTCTGATGAAAGAGCTGAAGACAAAGTCTGCTTCCGAAGATAAAGAAGACTCCAAGCCTCGGAAGAAGCAGTCTTCCGAAGAATAAGTGCCTTCGGAAGAAGTTATTCTTCCGAAGTACTTTATCCTTCGGAAGACATTGCTATGTCCAGCAGATAAAAGTATGGTCCCTGACAGTCCGCTGCAGACCTCTGATACAGCATGGCATCTTCCTAAAGAGCCATGTTGTTGACCATACTTTATTCTACTGTTCACCTTTTTATGATAGTACATGTTACCAACTTTAGTTGGTGATAAAATATAAGTCAGGAACATGTCCTGACTACCAACTCTCAGGCAAAATGTCTGAAAGACCTCACCTAGAGTCTTGTAGTATAGATGTAAGGTTAGAGGTGTCCAGCTGTTATCAAAGTATATCCGGCTGTAGGTAGTATTATATATCTTCTCCCTGTAACTCTTTAGATAAGCGATTTGAGTCCAAGAGTCTTGTAATCCTTTGAGTTGAGAAGCAATATATAAAAGTACCTTGAAAATTTACTTGCTGTGTTAATTTTCTTATTGCTTGTTACTTGTTATATTGTGATCAACTCTTCATAGACTACTTGCTGAGTGTTGTTCACAATGAGTTGAGAGAAAAACCACCCACATATTCGATCCTGCAATTGGTATCAGAGCTCCAGGCTCTTGATTGTGAGATCTTACCATCCAAATCAACCTGTTTTTCACTCCTCAGTACAAACCACTCACTCAAATGGCTGCTCTCTCCAAGGCTGATATGGAAACCGGTACCATGACCAAGTCCCCACTGATCACCCCTGTAGACTTTGACACATGGTGTATCAGAATGGAAGGCTTCATCAAGTGTCAAGATTCAAGGATGTGGGACTCCATTGTCAATGGTCCTTTCATACCAAGCACCACTTCTGCCACTGGTAATCGTATCATTACAAAAGATGTTGATAATTACTCAGAAGAAGACAGGAAGAGAATAGAGCTGGATCAAATGGCTATGACTTCTCTCCAAACTGCTCTCCCCAACTCCATCTACAGACGCTTCAAGAAGTGCAAAACTGCCAAAGATTTATGGGAAGCACTGAAGCTGATGTATGAAGGATCCAAGGAAACCCAAGAGAACAAGAAGGATCTCTTGAAGCAGCAGTTTGAGAACTTTACTTTCAAGGCCGGTGAGACCTTGACTCAACAATACTTCAGGTATGTTGAGCTAGTAGATACTCTGGAGGATATTGGAGTTGCTCTTGAGAACAGAGACATAGTTAGGAAGTTCATGTCTTCACTTCCTAAACTATGGATACATTACTGTGTTGTAATCAAGAGAACTTCGGACCTTAAGACTCTTACTTTGACAGAGTTGTATGGTATCCTAAGTGCATTCCAGATGGAGATGAACATGCAGAACTCCTCTGGTCACTCCAATAACCAACAGAGTCCAGCCCTTCATGTGGTTGAAAGGGAAACCATAGAACCACAACATCAGTTGCTATGTTACCCTGACAACTCACACAGCGGACCTTACATTACTCTACCGGAGACTCCAAAGTTTCAAAAGGTTCAACACAACTCTTCTCAAGATAGTTGTGCCTTTGTCTCTGGAAGTGGACACTCTGGTGATTTTCAATACTTCTTTGATGATCTTGAGTGCTTTAGTCCAGATGATGTAGAGTATATGGATATTGTCCAGCAGATGGCTCTTTTAACTTATAGAGCGAAGAAGTTCTTCAAGAGAACTGGAAGGCAATTCCCTCAAAACCCAGTCAACAGTAAGTTTGGGTTTGATAAGAGCAAAGCAAGGTGTTACAACTGCAACCAACTTGGTCACTTTGCTAGGGAATGCAAGGCTCCCAAGAACAACCCGGGAACCCCACAGGCCTCCACACATCCTACTGCTTCAAAGCATGAAGAGAAGTCAACTGAAACAGCTACTGTGGCTCAAGAAGTTGACTGGAGCTTCATGGTACAGGATGTGACTCCTGCTCAAGCACTCATGGCCGGAACAGATGATGATCAGGTATATGAACATCTTTGTACTGCTGCCTGTATTGCTAAAGTTAAACTTTATAAGGATTACATTTCGGAAATCAGATCTAAAGTTGAGTCTTTAAATGTGCTAAAATCTGATTTTAAGAGAGCTGAATCTGACTATCAAAAGAAAATTGAGGAGTTAGAGAAAACTGTGTCTCTTTTAAAACATGAAAAGAATAATTATAAGACTCAAATTAAAGATCTGATATCCAAACTGTTTGAGGTTCAAGCCCAGTGGTCACAGCTGAGGCTCAGGCCAGGAAGCAAGCTATTGCTGAGCAAAGCTTCCAAACTATTCTTGCATCAACCTCTCATTTCAAAATGTTTTATCAAAACAAAGAAGGGTTGGGAACCAATGAAATAGCTCCACCACACTCTTATGAGTCTATTAGACTACCTAGATGTGGTACTAAAGAGCAAGAGGTTCCAACTGCTGACCCTTCTCCGTTGGAACTAAAGGATGAGGCAAAAATAGTAACCACCACAGGGGAGAAATAGGAGGATACACTCATCTCCACCTGTGAAGACCAAATCCTAACCACCAAGGCAAGAAGAAGCAGAGCTAAAGCTGCTAGAAGGACTGCCAAGAAGGTTGCAGAGTCCAAGCTTAAGATCAACCCAAAGCAAAAGGGTGTCTTCATCTCTGCCGGATTTTAAGTGGTAGGTACTTCTGATTCAGGAAAGGAGTGTAATACCAGCACTCCTGTCCTACTGAAGGATCAGAAGTTGAAAGGGAAAGTTGCTGATGAAGAGAAGAAACCCAAGAAACAGCAACCTGCAAGTTCCCAGAAGACTAACATTGCCTGCATAATGTGTGGTCTGCACAACCACATGGCTAAAGATTGTTACTACAATCCAGCAAGCACACATTATGCAAATAATGTTAGAAAAGAAAGAGTCAGAGAAGCCAAGTTGTCTCGGAAGCCAAGTTTCTCAGTTGGACCACTTCAAAAGGTCCAAATGATGAAAAGGGAAAGTTGGTCTCGGAAGCCAAGTTGCTTTCGGAAGAAACTACTTCTTCCGAAGGGAAAATGGCTTCGGAAGCCAAACCTTCTAAGGTTCGGAAGAACAAGATGGCTCCCTTGAAACCATCTCAGAAGAAGACTACTTCGGAAGAAAAGGTGGTGAAGGCTTCTTCCGAAAAGAAAGAAGCTTCAGAAGAAAGCCATGCTGCACAAGTTTCAACAAGCTCATCTTCAAAGATCAAACAAGGGATGGATTGGAAGATCAAGGAAGATGCTGCAGCCCAAACCTCTTCTTCAACAATGACCTCTATGAATCCCAATGCATATCTTTTGGTTCAATTATGTCACTATCTTTGGAAGTGCCCAAGACCAGCAAGGCTTGGGCTTCCAAACAAAACTAACCATCTCATCTTATGTGCAGGGATGTCCATTTGACAAGAACAACAATGTCTGGATTGTAGATAGTGGATGCTCCAGGCACATGACAGGGAACAGATCTCTCCTTCAACAATTCCAGAACTTTGATGGAAGGCCTGTCCAATTTGGAGGTGAGGCCGGAGGATATATTTCAGGCAGAGGAAGTATATCCAATGGTAGAATAAACATTGACAAAGTTCACTTTGTCAAACAGCTTGAACACAATCTGTTAAGTGTTTCTCAATTCTGTGATCAGAAGCATCAAATGCTCTTCACTGAACATGAGTGCATTATCCTCAAACCAGGGATGACAATTCCTCCGGAATTGGTGCTTCATAGATCTCCCAGGAAAGGGGATATGTACAAGCTGGATATGAACAAAGCTTCTCCTATGGGTGAAGTATCATGCTTTCTTTCCAAAGCTGATAGTGATGAGTCAACACTATGGCATAAACGCATGTGTCATGTGAATTTTAAAACAATGAATAAATTGGCTAAAAATAACTTGGTACATGGTTTGCCTAAATAGGAATTTTCTGCAAAGATAACTGTGTTGCTGCCTGAAAGGGAAACAACACAGATCATCTCATAAATCCAAATATGTTAACTCTATCACTACTCCATTACACTTATTGCACATGGATCTCTTTGGACCCACAAGTATAATGAGCATTGGAAGGAAATCATACTGCCTTGTGATAGTTGATGATTTTACAAGATTTACATGGGTATTCTTTTTAAGAAGTAAAGATGAAACTGCTGAAACTTTAAAATCTTTTATTCTTAAAATAGAATATCAAATTGATCACAAGGTTAAGATCATTATAAGTGATCAAGGGACTGAGTTTAAGAACTTCGTTCTTGACTCATTCTTGACTCAAAAGGGATTGCCAGACAATACAGTGCTCCCAGAACTCCTCAACAAAATGGTGTTGCTGAGAGGAGGAACAGGACACTTATTGAGGCTGCTCGGACCATGTTAGCTGATTCAAAGCTGCCTCTAACATTCTGGGCAGAGGCAGTCAGCACTGCATGCTATGTGCAGAACAGGGTTCTTGTAGTTAAGCCCCATGGAAAAACCCCTTATGAGTTATGGAACAAGAGGCCACCGTTCATTGGCTTTCTAAGGTCCTTTGGCTGCAGGTGTACCATACTTAACACAAAGGACAACTTAGCAAAGCTTGCTGAGAAGTCGGATGATGCTATCTTTATTGGATACTCTTCTAGCTCTAAAGCTTATAGAGTATACAATATCAAGAATCAACAATTTGAGGAATCATCCAATATAGTTGTTAATGAGCACACTCCTTGTGTTAGGGGGAATGGAACTGAGTATATCTTTGATTTAGAATTGTTTCCAAACTATTCTAAACCATCTTGTGAGAATGTTTCAGCTGGAAAAGGTGCTTAAGAGAATGCTGATGCTGATGCTGATGCAAGTCAACTGTTTGAGCTTCCCAGACCTCTTCCAAATTCTCCAAGAGCTGAAAGGCAACAAGCTTCAACCATTCACAGATCTGATAGTGTAACTATCTCCAGGAATAATGAAGCTTCAACAAGTGAATCACTTGATCAACCTCAAAGTTCTTCAGGTGATCCATTACAGCACCAGGTTGAGGGAAGTAGTATTCTGAAGGAACAGGCAACTGTTAATCCTACTTCACAACCAACCATTGATGATGTTTCTCAATCATTCAATCAGTCCTCATTGAATCACTTTGAAACAGCAGTTGGACAGAGTGATCCAGCTCCTGATCAGAATATGTCTAACCTAGACTTATCTCTGCAACTGGAAGTGATTCCTCGTCATAGGATTCACAACACTCATCCAACTGAGAACATCATAGGGAATGTCTCTGAGGGTGTGAGAACAAGAGGACAAACTCATCATGGGAATGTCTGCTTGTACTCATGCTTCTTGTCTCAGATGGAACCATAGAAGGTAGAAGATGCCTTAAAGTATAGTAGTTGGGTTGAGTCGATGCAGGAGGAGCTGCTTCAATTCAGAAGACAAAACGTCTGGAATCTATGCCCACTACCATCTGGTCAAGTACCCATAGGCACTAAATGGGTGTTCAGGAACAAGAAAGATGATAGAGGCTTGATTATCAAGAACAAGGCAAGGCTAGTAGTTCAAGGATACACCCAGGAGGAAGGAATCGATTATACTGATGTCTTTGCACCTGTTGCAAGACTTGAGGCAGTTAGGATCTTCCTTGCTTATGCTGCATCCAAGAACTTCACAGTCTACCAACTTGATGTCAAGTGTGCTTTTCTATATGGGGATATAGATAGGGAAATCTATGTATGTCAACCTCCAGGATTTGAAGACCCACAGCACCCCAACTATGTGTGCAAACTGGATAAAGCTCTATATGGGCTGCACCAAGCACCTAGGCTGTGGTATGAGACCTTGTCTCAGTTTCTCCTGAAGAATGGATACACTAGAGGTACCATCGACAAGACTCTTTTCATTAGAAAGAGTGGAGAAGACATTTTGCTTGTACAAGTCTACGTTGATGACATCATATTTGGTTCTTCAAATGACCAAATGTGTAAGGACTTTGAAAGCATATAAAGCAGAAGTTGAGATGAGTTCCATGGGAAAAATGGACTTTTTCCTTGGAATTCAGGTGAAACAGATGAAGGAAGGATTCTTCATAAGTCAATCTAAGTATGTCTCAGACATCTTAGATGGATTTGTAATGAAGGATTGTAAACCAGCAAAGACACCCATACCCAGAAACCATAATCTTTGCCCTGACCTTGAGGGGGAGGATACTGATCAACATCAGTATAGAGCAATCATTGGTTCTCTGATGTATCTCACAGCTAGTAGACCAGATATCTGTTTGCCACATGCATTTGTGCAAGATATCAGGCTGCTCCAAAGGTGTCTCACCTAGCTGCTGCAAAGAGAATCCTCAGATACCTTAAAGGAGCACCTAAACTAGGTCTCTGGTATCCAAGAAATAGTGATTTCAATCTCTATGGATACTCTGACAGTGACTATGGTGGCTGCAACATTGACAAGAAATCAACATCAGGAGGATGTCAATTTCTTGGTGGAAGGATTATCTCATGGCAATGCAAGAAACAATCCTGTGTCTCTACATCAACTGCTGAAGCTGAATACATTGCTGCTGCTAGCTGCTGTGCTCAACTGCTATGGATTCAAAATCAGATGTTAGACTATGGATTCAACTTCTTGACTACTCCTATCCATATTGACAACAACAGTGCTATCTCCATTACTGAGAATCCGGTGAAGCACTCCAAGACTAAGCATATTGATATCAGGTATCATTTCATTAGAGATATTCATGAGAAACAGCTGATAAAGTTAATCAAAGTTGACTCAAATGAACAATATGCTGATTTGTTCACAAAGGCATTTGATGAACAAAGATTTAAGTATCTCGTATCAGCAATTGGGATGATAAACATTGAATAACTACCTCTTTTGGAAACCTTCTTAATATGTAAAGTCTTGTGTCAATACAATTTAAGCCCAGTTACAAAAGATCTTTAAATTATTCCAAGTGTAAATTCCTTCCGAAGAGGAATTAACTATCGGAAGATATTCTTGAATATCTTCCGAAGCCAAATTCCTTAATGAAAATTTTCTTCTCGGAAGTGTTTTTGGTCTCGGAAGAAGCGATTGATCTTACATCAGATCTACTTCCGAAACTTATACAACTCTCCATTCGGAAAGACAACTTTACCTTCGGAAGCAATGCCTTGCTTCGGAAGATAAAGTGCCTTCAAAGGACAATTTTACCTTCGGAAGCAATATCATGCTTCGGAAGAGAAATTGCCTTCGAAAAAAAATTACCTTCGGAAATGTTTTACCCTCGGAAGTAAAGGTTTTTATATGTAACGGATATCTTTTGGGCCCCACTCTGTAAAAAGTAAAGATTTTGTTGATGATGGTCAGATTATTTAAAATTATCCTTGCCGCCACTATCATTTATCCACCGTAAACCACCATACCACGGTAAACCCAAACAGTCATCCTATTACCACCACTACCACAATTCACCCCTTTTTAAATAATCTTGACTGATCAATTTCATCTTCTTTTACCACTTTACAGCCCTAGCTATTCCATTCACTGTCAAACCTTCAATTTCATCCAAATTTCAAGCTTACCTTCTCTTCAATGGCGCTAAACCCTCCGCACAACCAAGTCGCATTACTTGATTCGTCAAGGGATGCCGACTTCACCCAAATCATCACATTTCTTGCCGATTCCACATACCTCACTGCTCTTACAGTTAATCCCACCATATACTCCAACCATATGTCCGAATTCTGGAGTAACGGTGAAACTGCAGTTCTGAATGGGGTTCGATTCCTGAGAACCCGCATTTGTGGCCAAGAGTTGGTCATCACTAAACAACTCATCAAGGAGCATCTCGAGCTTCATGATGATGGGGCTGCTACTGAGTTCCCCAAGGAAGACTTGGAAGGCACTTATATCCTCATGGGATATAGAGGAGATGTCAGCAGATCAACCGTGTACAAGTTCAATTTCTCTTACCATTTGAAGTTCCTGCTGCACATTATTCTGCATTGCCTCTCCAACAAATCAGGGGGATGAGATCAAATCCCGTATGAACTAGGATGTCTAGTTCATGGGTTGGTGAGAGGTCTTCGCTTCAACTACTCACGATTTGTGTTGACCAACCTTATCGGAAATCTGAGTAGGGATACATTCTTCATGTATCCCCGATTTATTCAACACATAATCAACTGTGAGATGGAACCAAGCAAGCTTGTCTGCGCAGCTGCTCTTACTGTTCCACAAGTGAGACCTACCATCTTCAAGACACTGAAGAAGATGTCCGCCAACTTCACTGGAAGGTATAATTCACTACCTCCAGAGATGACTGAGCGCATAGCTCCTGGTGACATCCCTGTTATCCCCACCGGTGATGAACCCACACCAGCAACATCCACCACAATGCCAAAACCTTCTTTACCCATCAAAGCTACATATCAGAGACGTCCAAACAAACCCTTGTTCAATCTACTCTGATTGAACAAGCTCCTCCTGTTCACACCCAAAGGGCTAGAGTGGAATCATAGGCTCCCACTCAGTCCGAGGTCACACCATCCTTCACAAATGACCTCAATGTGGGTTTTGAGCCTCCTCAGTCTCAAACCCCTGAGCCCGAACCCCAAGCCTTAAGCCCACAGGGTGAGTCTCTACACTCCTGTGTGCAGCCTTCTAGGGACAGCCCCACCATAGGCTCAATGCTTGTAGACATCGATCAAGGTCCCGGGTCAGTAGGACTAACCACCCTCTCTTTCACTGACCTTTTACTCCACACTGATGAAGAGATTACATCTCTCCATGGCCATGAAGTTGATCTGCAACAACCTCTGAACGATCAACAGAGCCAAGAGGGATCCCTTGTCTCTAGCCCCCATCAGTAGCCAATTACTGAGGTGAGTCCCACTGATGTGGAGGGGACTCATGTAGGCTCAGCTGCCACTACTCAGAGTCTCTCACTGAGCTCTCAGGACAGTGGTAACATAATTAGGACTGAGTCTACGGCAACTTTTCCCATTGACATCTCTGAAAGAGATGACCTGAGCAAAGGAAACCAGGGTGCCAAGAAGCCACATCTGGTGGTGAGAGTGAGCATACTAGGTATGTTATCTCATCTCCCCGTGATTCTTCTCATGAAGATGAGGGAAGTATGCAACTAACACTTCAGTACTTGCTTTCTAAGGTCTCCAACCTGGAATCACAGGTGAGGATCTTAGAATCAAGGACTCCCACTCAGCAACTTGAGATTAACAACCTCAAGGCTAAACTAGCTGAGAAACAACGGAGAGGTCTGTTAGGCATGTACCAATTCAGGTCTCAATGACTTCTTCCTCTAGCTCATCTAGCTCACCAGATGATGCTACCAAAAAGGGGGAGAAAGTTCAGAGACAAACACTTGAGGAACCACAGACCCAATCTCCAACTTCCCAACTCATCACACTACCCGAGTCATCTCAATCCTTTCTAGAGATTGACTCAAAGATGCTTCAAGATCTCTACAGACTTTTCACAAAGTTTGTATTGAGATCATCCCTAGAATAGCCCAGCCCCGACACCACACTTATATACTTTAGGGCTGAGGAGCTTCAAAGACTGACTGCACCTTCTACCGCTGTGGAAGAAGTTGGTCAACCTAAGGTCCACATGGAACCTAAGATTAGCTTCGAAGGGGAAAGGGGGACTGATGGCCCAGCAACTGAAACAGTTGGGACAGAACCTGCAGCAGTCTCATCTTCCGAAGCTCTAGCTGAAGCTTCCGAAGCTTACATGGAAGCCTCGGAGGAACAAGAAAAGTCTTCCGAGGCCGAAATAGAAGCTGCGGAAGGCTTATTTAAGATGTCCGAGGAACTGACCATCACAGATGTTATTGCTGAAATAGCATCTGAGGTGAGCAGGGAGGATATTTCTGACATTCCTCCAACCCAAACACCAGCTGAACTTCTCTCTCAATCACAATCCTCCATCCAAGAACCACCACAGTCAAGCACTGCCAAAGACAAAGGAAAACGAAAATTGACTGCGGAAGAGCTTCAGGAGGAGGAGAGGATTGAGAAGGCCAAAAAAGAAAGGTAGGTTTCCTACTGAAAAGCTGCTAGCTGGTAGTTCCAAGGCAGCTGCAGCCGATCAGGAAGAAATCAACCAGAAGAGAAGAACAACACTCATTGACCAGCTCATCAGTCTAGGAGCTGCCAATGAAGAGATACTCCTGCTACCACTAGAGGAGTTGGTGACTTTGGAGAGGTCAACCAGGCTACAACAAGAAAAAGAAGCCAGGTTGGCCTTGGAGAAAGAAGATGAAGAGCGAAGGGAGGCAGCCCTGAAGCTGAGAGAGGATAGGATCAAGTTCCTACTCTTAAGAGGCTTCAGTCTTCCTGAACTGTCTCACATGACGATGACATGATCTTGCTGCTCCACAACAAAGAGCAGGATCAAATGGAGAAGGAAAGGAAGAAGGCTGCTAGGGAGAAGTTGAGGGAAAAGGAGAGGAAGGAGGAAGAGAAGAGGGTCACTGCCACCAAGAAGTCCAATGATAAAGCCTGGATGAAGGACTATCTCCGGGCTCATGGCTTCTCTGGTAGGCAGGTGGGACCTATGTCCGAAAGGACACTCCAACGGATAGTCAGTGAAATCAAAGCTGATATCCGTTTGGGGAAGAGAAGGGAGATGTACAGGAGCGTACAGGGAACGGTCTCAATCCCAGCCACTCAACAACAGCCATAACCCACACCAGAACCAACCCCTTTTCCCATTAAAACAGAACCCACTAATGAAACCTTCACCCCTCAACCCACAACTCTACCCAAACCTACCACATCACCTCAACCACCCAAACTACCCATCCTAAAACCCAAGACACAACCCAAAACCACTAAACCTAAGCCTACCCAACAAACACCAAGACCATCCCCGCAGCCTCCTCAACATCTCTCCTTTGAGGAAATAAAGGAGTTCAAGACGAGGCTCATCAACTGCACTACTTTGAGTAGCATCTCCTGTGAGGGAGAGCTTATCAACATCACCTATGTTGATAACTCTTCAAGCTCCCTCACCCTAGGCCAATTTCTTGAGTTGCCTAGAGACACCTTGGGTCAGGCTGCAAGACTTCTTGGTCTCAACTCCGATATCGTCAATGCTGAGGAGAAGAGACTAAGAAGGAGACTGGTGACTCTGCTGGATACCAGGAAAGAGGACAGGATTTCTGGTCAATCTCCTGGACCTAGAAATGCTATAATCCAGTGGAGGTTCGATGAACCTTCTCACAACTTTGTTGTGGAAAGGGAGAATGGTGAAACCAACAGGCTTAATGCCACTTCTCTACTGCATCTCAGCAGATTTGATCTTGCTGAGCTTGCAGAAAAGCCATTCTCCAATCCCTCCAACTCTGAGACTGCTGCACACATCAGAAACCATATCAGCGGTCTCCACTTGGCTGAATGAAGTAGAAGAGCCAAAGATTGAAGAGGAGTTGAAGTTGAAAGGAGTGGAAGACAAGGAAAGACCAACCACCAAAGGCACAGCCTTTCCACAGATGGTGGAAGGTCCTGAATTGGAACCAATAGTTCGATGGGAATATGACTATACTTCCCATCAACTAACTCTTTTCAGAGGGCCACAACAGAGGGTACACATAATCCAAGGTGACAGAGTAGAGGTTCTGTCCACCAAGGATCTGTACAAGATTCTCAGCACCACAGCAGGAAAGAATGAAGACACTGATAAACACTTACTTTCCTTGGTGCTGAGAGCTTTGAGAAGAAGAGAGAAGTGATGTTTTGGTAGCATCAGACTAGGGGGAGTTTGTTGGATCATGATAAGGCTGGTGCAACCAAAACCACTTCATAGTCACTTTTGGTTCTACATTGAAGGGCTTCCGAAGCCAAGCAAGAGATCTTTCGAAAGTCTGAAGAACAACAGCTGAAGACTATCTTCCGAAGACAAAGTCTGAGCTTCCGAAGACAAAGTCTGAGAGCTTCCGAAGACAAAGTCTGAGAGCTTCCGAAGACAAAGTCTGAGAGCTTCCGAAGACAAAGTCTGAGAGCTTCCGAAGACAAAGTCTGAGAGCTTCCGAAGACAAAGTCTGAGAGCTTCCGAAGACAAAGTCTGAGAGCTTCCGAAGACAAAGTCTGAGAGCTTCCGAAGACAAAGTCTGATGAAAGAGCTGAAGACAAAGTCTGCTTCCGAAGACAAAGAAGACTCCAAGCCTCGAAAGAAGCAGTCTTCCGAAGAATAAGTGCCTTCGGAAGAAGTTATTCTTCCGAAGTACTTTATCCTTCGGAAGACATTGCTATGTCCAGCAGATAAAAGTATGGTCCCTGACAGTCCGCTGCAGACCTCTGATACAGCATGGCATCTTCCTAAAGAGCCATGTTGTTGACCATACTTTATTCTACTGTTCACCTTTTTATGATAGTACATGTTACCAACTTTAGTTGGTGACAAAAGGTAAGTCAGGGACATGTCCTGACTACCAACTCTCAGGCAAAATGTCTGAAAGACCTCACCTAGAGTCTTGTAGTATAGATGTAAGGTTAGAGGTGTCCAGCTGGTATCAAAGTATATCCGGCTGTAGGTAGTATTATATATATCTTCTCCCTGTAACTCTTTAGATAAGCGATTTGAGTCCAAGAGTCTTGTAATCCTTTGAGTTGAGAAGCAATATATAAAAGTACCTTGAAAATTTACTTGTTGTGTTAATTTTCTTACTGCTTGTTACTTGTTATATTGTGATCAACTCTTCATAGACTACTTGCTGAGTGTTGTTCACAGTGAGTTGAGAGAAAAACCACCCACATATTCGATCCTGCACAAGATACCCTATGGTCCTTTGATTAAAACCTATTTTAATCTTTAAAATCATTAAATCATTTTAATAACCTTTTATTACCTTTTAATGATTAAGAAACATCATTTTTTATAACTTGTTAAGTTTGTTAATTAGTTTGTAATGCATATCAAAATTCCAACCATACAATCAAATAACAAACATCCAAACAAGTCATAAACATAAACAACCATAATGTGCATAACCTTAGCTACTATTGTGACCACAATTGTTTGCCATCACAAGTGTGGTCATTTGGTCTTTCCTAAGGGTTGAATACAACACAAAATTGAGTTCTTGATAGACCCCCACATGAACTTGCATCCATATGCTTCAAGTCCGTTTGTGTCTTTCTTTTGTGCTTCCTTCCCGAGCATCTTCTTTTACAAAATATATCCTAATACATATTTCTAGTAAAAGAAAAAACGCTCCTAATCTATTATTACATCCCAATGAATAAATAGACAAATTACATTTTTAAACAAAGCATAAAAGAATAATATTACAATCCCAAATGAAAACAACCAAAACAAACATTGCAAGCATCCAAACAACACAGGGTCAATGGCTAGGTTATGCACACTAACATCCAATGATCATATCATCAAAACATATAATGAAACCCCATTTAAAACCACCAAATTTCAGCCAACATAAACTGAAATTTTGGGTTTTAAACATTGTCCAAACAATCAACATTTCATAATATCTTTCAAGGTCTAGCCACTAGCATGTGTGATATGACCTTGAAAGTTTGGGGAATCATTCAAACAAAACATAGCAGCCTAAAATCAGCCTATACTATGTTTATTATCATCCTTTAAAACCAATTTAAGGACAAAACAAGCAAGTCATCCCCATAACCGGCTCTTGACGCCATTGACGGGTTTGCAAGAACATAAAACCAAGTTTAACCATTTAAACTTTCAGAAAACGCAGCGGATATATAGCTTTAAAACCGATTTTATAAGCTAAAGATTTCATGTTCTTAGTGATGTTTTAAGATAAAAACAAACCCAAATCAAAAGGATCATTATATGTGAATAATCAAGCTATGAACAATATGTTAATGAGCATAAAATCACAGCTACATAGAGCTGTGAACAACTACCTTTCTGCTGCTAAAACTACCAAGGAAAGGTTTGAATGATGCTCCAAAAATGACCAAGACTTCAAGGAAGAAGTCCTCAAGTGTGTATACCCCAAGCCTTGAAGCAACCACCACTCTTGTTAGGTAGATGTATACCAAAAATCAAGCTCCAAAACCCCTTTCTTTTCTGCCTTGTTTCGTAAACTTGAGAGAGAAAGAGAGAGAGAGGATTCTCAAAGTTGCATTTGTTTGGAATGGCTGAGAAAAAGACCCCAAGACATTTGTTTGGCGGCCGAAAATGGTGGTTCAAAAGGGGTTTTCCCCCCTTTTATCTTGACACATTCACACACATTAAAATGTCTTGCAACTTAGACATACAATTAACTAATTAATTGTATGTACATGTTATATGTAACTTATAAAATTAATCATTTAACTTATATGTTATAATTTCTCATTATTATTTGGTGTCATCTAAAAAATTTAAATAACACTCCAAATAATATGTCTCAAATTTTTAACAATAATATAATAAGGAGGGTGCTACTAGTTGGGTTATTATAACAATTCAGGGACTACAAATGCAGCGGAACTTTACATATATTAAAAACTGTTACATCGTAAACATATTTACAAGACTTTAACCAACATTCAAAACTTTGTTAAAACTTTAAGTACTTCATTCCTTAAAAACCCAACTTTTGTGGCCAGTATCATACACCATAACCGGAAGCTAATTCTGTGGGGGACCATCACGAGCACCTCTAATACTACCTGGCATGCATTAGAAAACAAACAAAAAATCAGATATACTGGTGAGTTCTAACATACACCACATTTCAATAACATTAACTCATCAACTGTTACAACCGAATGATTCACACACACATTGACAGGATCTCAGCCTCTCATGTTGATCAATTAGATTATGTTTGCAGCGGATTTAGCACATTAATTAGCAATTAAAGCAAGAACATAAAAGATATTGCAATTAAAGCATAAACATAGAGAGAGAAGAGTTCTGCGAAGCAATAAATGTTTTATTGGTCGCACGTTTCGGCAATTAAAACTGTATGGCTTGCCATCCTTATATAGGCGGCAAAAGCATGGTGGTGATGTCCTTTTCTGACATCACTGAATATTCAAATTACAGCTGTCAAAACATAAAACTACTGAAGATGTCAACAACTGACATCTTCTTACAAAAGTTCCTAAGTGCTGACAAAAGTAAACTACTGAAATCCTACAACGACTGAAGAACAAACTCTTCAGTCGTTTATAACTACTGATACTATAACAACTAAAGAACATGCTCTTCAGTTGTTGTACAACTACTGAAACAAATAAACTACTGAGAAAGAAAAACCACTACAACAACTGAAGAAGACTTCTTCAGTTGTTGTGACAAACTCTGAGTCTTCAGTACTTGGTCTTCAGACTTGGCATCAGATGATATAACAACTGATGACTTCAGTAGATATCATCAGTTGTTGTCTTCAGTCTTTGTCTTCAGACTTTGTGCTTCAGTAGAAGGTCTTCAGTTCTTTAGTTCTTCAGCTTTTGATTCTTCAGTACTTGTCTTCAGTACTTGAAGTCTTCAGTACTTGTAAGATCAGTACTTCAGACTTCAGTACTTGGTCTTCAGTACTTTGGAGTCTTCAGCTGATATTCTTCAGTTCTTTGATCTTCATACTTTGTTCTTCAGACTTTGTCATAACAACAGAAGGCTGGAGCTAAGATGCTCTCGAGTTTGACATTCAAGCAAGAGAACACAATAGCTGATGAGAGTCTTTAGATGTTCTCGAGTCTGACATTCAAGCAAGAGAACATTGTAACTGATGGGAGTCTTCAGCAGTTGTAGCAGTGGCATGTGGGACTTAGAGGTTTTCCTGATCTTGGCTCATTGGTTCTTTTGGTCCAACAAACTCCCCCTGAACCAATGCAGCCAAAACCTCTAATTATTGGATGTCCCACTTATTGATGGCATAAAGATTGGTCTATTTCCTTCTAGATCAGATTAGAAGTTGACCCAGATAAGCACTGGCCAGAGAGGTAGTCTCAAGTGTTTGTTTGGCTAAGTATGGATGGGAGCTCTGTCTTGGGGAATTGGACACAGAGCTGTTGCCCCATCCATGAGATCTACCTCCCACGTACAAGCCGGTAGGATTCTCTACAGTAAGCCTGAAGAAAGATCATTTGTTCTTCTTTGGACAGGTCTTCAGACTCACCTTCGAATAACCCCTCCCGACCGTACAGCTCTGAGAGGTACTTGACCTGTCTTCCATTTTTAAGCTCAAGTGTTGTGATTTGCCTATATGCAAACTCATCAGGGTGTTTACCCTCTAACAACAAAGTGAGCTCATTCCTATGAAAATTCTCAAGCTTCTTATAGACCAGACCCTTCCTAACCACCCTATTATCTAGCATTGAAAAGGGTGATTGGCCGGCTCTATAAGCTTTCTCGAATTCATCTGCTATTTCCCAGGGTGTTATTACAATAGCCACAGAGATCTCTTCATCTACGATTCTCTTTAGTTGGCTTTTGTATCTCACAGGCATGTCCTTCTTGACTATCCTGTGAGCCACCCTTGGGTCAGGCCAAGTTCTCACCCTCTCCCTTTCATATTGAAAGGTTTGTCTGAGGGTGAATAACCTCAGATCTTCTCTCTGCATGTTTATTATAGAGGTGGTAGCAGTATAACATTTGTCAATGCTTTTCAGCATTTCCTCATCATGTCTTTCTGCTGCTCCTCCTCTTCTAACTTAACCTTCACAGTGTCCTGCTGTGAGGTGGGATTGATGGTTTGTGGTTTGGCTTTGGGTAGAGGTATAACTGCTGAGAGTGGCAGGCTATCCTCCTCATCATCCTCTTCTTCATCTTGCAGCCTCAGCACCCTTCTCTTCTTCTTCAAGGGTGGATCATTCGCTGCGGGTTTTGGTGGTAAAGGAGTTGGTTTTGTGGGTTGTGGTTGGGTTGTTGGGTGGGAGTGTTGGCAGGCACTGCTAGCAGCCTAGAGATGAGGGCTGGTTTGGTTAGCTTGACTAGCAGTGTCCTGTTCCCAGCACCGGCTTCAGATAAGGCCTCTGCGACCAGTCCCTTTGTAAAATCACCAGCCGAACAAATCTTGGTGGTTATAGCCAAGAGTTTGTCCCTGGTCCATGCCTTAACATCAAGGACTGGTCTGCCCAGGTACTTCGAAGTGAACCTACTCATAGCCTCAAGTTTTTGTCTTTCCTCTTGGCTATGAGTAGTCCATCGGTACTCAATCTCTCTCCTCTCCATATTCCTGATCTCTTGATCTAGCAAGGCAGTGTCCTTGTCAAAGCCTTGCCTGAACAGCTGTTCAATGACTTTGTTCATTGAACGGTTATGTTCAGCATCAGCCTCCTTGACAAGGGCTGCTAGATCAGGATCAGCCACCTTCTTTCCCTCTCCCTTATTCTTATCAGTGATACTGAAATCCTTTTGGATTTCAGCCACTTCTATATGCTCTACCTCCCTCACTTTCCTCTTCCCTTCTCCCTCACCCTACTACTCTCCTCAGCCAACTCCCTCTCTACCACCACCTCTTTTTCTGCCTCTTTCTCCTCCACTCCCCTCTTCCTCTTGTCTTGCACTGATGTCTCCCCCTTTTTGGTTGCATTGGTTGGGTTTTGACTATCAGCAAGAGCCTTAGATATGGCAACCTCCACCATGGGTTGTATATATGTGGGAAGCCTCTCATCAAGGGTTTGAATAATTATATTTTAAGGATTGGTGTGATGAGAGGCAGGGATTTCTGGAGGATAGCATCCAGCTGCTCAGGGGGGTTCTGTCCCTGAGAGCTAGTGCCAGAAGCAGGGGCTGGTGGCTGAGTTTGTGGGAGTGGCTCAGTGTTTGTGAGACCTTCGGGTGAAGGTGCCATCTGTGGGGTAGTGGTGGCAGATGGACTTCTATCCTGAGTCATTTGAGCAAACAGCTCTTTGAGTCTGCTTATCTCATCCTCAAGGATAGTGTTTTGAGCTACTACATCATAGAAGAAGCTCAGGTCATCATCAGCATGAGCTGAATCACCTGACCTCCTGATATTGTCAGGATGAACATGTCCTGAGTGTGGCTCAGTAATGACATGTGCCCCTTGTTCATGGTACTGGGGACTTCTGGCCTCAGGATTGGATCCATCATCGGCCATTGCCTCTGGTGAGGTCTTAGTGATGTTACCATCTTCACCCTGCTCAGATGTTGATGCAGGGGAAGTGGCAGCCTCACCAGATTGTTCTATCTCCCTAGCCACACTGGGAGATTGAACTGATTCTCTGTGCTGTGGGCTCCGATCAGCACTTGTACCCACCCCTCTTCGGTTGGAGTCTCCCAAGGTGTAATAGGTTTCTGGGGAGAGGGTGGAGTGCTCAGATCGGTCAGCACTTTGGCTATTACCAATGTTGGGCTTAGTGGGGCGGTCTCCTCAGTATGTGGGCTAGAAGCAGTATGCACATGGGGAGGACTGTGCTCTTCAATGGCAGTCTCCTCAAGTGAGAGAGACCCCAGTAATATGGTTCCCCCAAAATTGGTTGCATCAGGCTCCTGTTGAGAGGAAGCCTGTGCGGTTGTGGTGGGTGGAGTCGTGGTACCTGCTGGGAGAATCGAACCAGCAGGCACATCCTGCCTTTGTGTGGCAGGGGCATCCTCAGGGGACTCATCTCCCTGAGTAGCCTTTGTGGGCTTCTTTTGGCTTTTGGCTTGGTGGGGACTGTGGATTTGGAGGTGGAGGCTGTGGGTTCCAGCTGCGTGGGTTTTCGCAGCCGGCCAGCCTGTTTGAGTGTGGGGTCAGTGTTGTGCCTGGAGTATACCTCAGCTTGAACAGCCATGGCAGGGACCCCAGTGCCAACTAGTCCCTCAGCCTGAAGCTGGTATTCGATCATGGCCATTATGAACCGTGGATACAAGTTCCAACGGTTAGAAAAAGGTTTTGTGGCCATGTCCTTGAGTTCCAAAAATAAAAGATCAGTAAAATTTAAAGGTTGTTTCTCAAGGATAGAATACAATACCTGCTGCCACCTTGTGGACATCTGGTCCCACGAAGAGGTCTTGGGAGCCAGACAGACATTCACCATATGGAAGATCAAGCGTTGAGGGTCAGGGAAATGTTTCTTCAACAAGGTGGAGGCGGAGAGGTTACCCTGATAGTCATGGGATGTGAATGAAAGATCCAGGGTACCTTTGGGGTAGGAAGTTGGGTGAGTGGCATCCTCCAGCTCTAGGGTTTGTCGTATGGTGGCTGGAGTGATAACCACGGGTTTGCCGTTGACGGAGGACCGGAGGGAGACCTCGGCATTCTGCTCTCCAGTATGGACGTTGACATTTGTCCAAAACTCCGTCAAGGAGTCGGTGTATAGAGTGGGGTTCAAGAGAAAAGCCGTTTTGTATGGTGAGTCATGCATAAGATCAACGGCTTGGTGAAATTTTGGCCATAATGGCGATTTTGTAAGGTGGGCGACACAGTTGTGTCGAGGTTTTAGTTGCATGTTCGCCATTAATGGTGTATGGGAATTTCAGAGGTTTGTAAGGATTAGGTCAAGTGAGGAGTAAATGCTCTGAAGGTGGGGTATTTATAGGGTAGGGCAAAGGGTGAAAGAAAACTACTGAAGGTTTTGGTGTTAGTGATCAGTTGTTGTAACAGCTGATGACGTGGTTTTAACCTTCAGTGGTTGTAACATCTGAGTACTTGGTGTTAGCCTTCAGTAGTTGAAACTACTGAGACCTTGGTTTTGTCCTTCAGATGTTGTGGATGTCTGAAGAGTTACTGTGAGTCTTCAGTAGTTATGAACTACTGATGACCTAGTATTCTTCTTCAGACGTTGTAACAACTGAAGACTTGGTGTTAGCCTTCAGTAGTTGTGAACTACTGAGATCAGTAGTTGTGAACTACTGAAGACATGGTATTGCTTCAGTTGTTCTAAACAACTGAGGACTTGGTGTTAGCCTTCAGTAGTTGTGAACTACTGATGTCAGTAGTTATAAACTACTGAAGACATAGTTTTGTCCTTCAGTTGTTTGTGTATGAGACAGCAGCTGTTGTTATCAGCTGATGTGAAATTACTCATCAGCTGTTTCCGTCAAATCAGTTGTTTCATACTAGCCTCGACATTTACTCATCAGCTCTTTGGCTGACTTTCAGATGTTTCATTGACCCTTCAGCTCTTGGGAATATGCCTTCAGCTCTTGTGATCAGATGTTCACAAGTGCTGATGAAATTCTTCAGAGCTGGTGAACAAATTTGTCTTCAGTATTTGTGTAAGATTACACATCAGTACTTGTGAGAAAAATTTGTTCTTCAGTACTTATTTATTGAAAATCATACATCAGTAGTTGTAATCCACTTCACTACCTCAGTTGTTTTTCAATAAATAATGTACATCAGTACTTTGAGTCAGTTTAGTCTTCAGTAGTTGTGAAAGAGCTGAAGACTAAATTACTCATCAGTACTTATATTTGACCTTTGCTCTTCAGTAGTTGGGAACTAAGAGTACCAGGCATAGGTCAAATCAATCAAGCTGCAGCATACCAAGCCTTAGTACCAAATTTTGGAATGTGGCACTATCTAAAGGCTTAGTAAAAATGTCTGCAAGCTCATCAGCACTAGGTACAAACTTAGGATCAATCAGACCTTTCTCATAGCAATCCCTGATAAAATGATGTCTGATCTCAATATGTTTGGTCCTAGAGTGCTGGACTGGATTCTTAACAATACAAAGAGCTGAAGCACTATCCATTAATAATGGAGTCTTAGTCTCAGTAATGCCATAATCCAGAAGTTGATTCTGAAGCCAGAGTATTTGAGAGGTACAGCTTGCAGCAGCAATATACTCAGCTTCAGCAGTGGATGTAGCAATTGATGTTTGTTTCTTACTCTGCCAAGAAACTAAACAATTGCCTAGGAATTGGCAACCACCAGAAGTGGATTTTCTGGTGACTTTGCATCCTGCATAGTCACTATCAGAGAAAGCAACTAATTTGCATGAATGCCCAGCTGAATACCAAAGTCCTAGTGATTGGGTACCTTGCAGATATCTAAAGATCCTTTTGACTGCAATCAAATGGGATTCTTTAGGTGCAGCCTGAAATCTAGCACAAGCACATGTTGAAAACATGATGTCTGGTCTAGAAGCTGTAAGGTACATCAAGGACCCAATCATACATCTGTAAAGGGTTTCATCAACCGCTTTACCTTTCTGATCAACATCTACTTGTGTGATGCTGCTCATGGGAGTAGAACAGGGCTTACATGTTTGTAAATCAAACTTATTCAACAAGTCTTTGGAATACTTGGACTGATGGATGAAGATTCCATCATCCAGTTGTTTGATTTGCAAACCCAGAAAGAACTGTAATTCTCCCATAGCACTCATTTCAAATCTTAGCTTCATAAGCTTTGTAAAATCATCACACAACTTTGGATCAGAGGATGCAAAGATGATATCATCAACATAAATCTAAACAAGGAGCTTATGTTGTCCCACAGTCTTGATGAATAAGGTTTTATCAATGGTGCCTCTAGTGAACTTATTCTCTAGAAGAAAGGTTGAGAGTGTTTCATACCAGGCTCTAGGTGCTTGCTTTAGCCCATAGAGAGCCTTATCAAGCTTGTACACCCAATCAGGATGTTTATTGTCCTCAAATCCTGGTGGTTGACACACATAAACCTCTTCTTTATTTTCCATATAGGAAAGCACTTTTGACATCCATTTGATAAACCTTGAGACTGTGAAAGGCAGCATAGGCTAAGAACAGTCTGATTGCTTCCAGTCTTGCCACAGGTGCAAAGGTCTCATCATAATCGATGCCTTCCTCCTGTGCAAACCCTTGAACAACCAGTCTGGCCTTGTTCTTAACAATTTGGCCCTTCTCATCTGTTTTGTTCCTGAATACCCACTTGGTGCCTATAGCACACTTACCTTTGGGTAATGGAACAAGCTCCCACACTTGCTGTTTCTTGAATTGAAGTAGCTCAAGCTGCATAGCTTCCACCCATCCATTGTCTCTTAAAGCAATATGATAGTTCTTTGGTTCTTGCTGACTGATGAAGAGAGCATAGAAGCAGAAGTTGGACAATTGATTCCTGGTTGAAACTCCAGCATGAATATCACCAATGATTTATGAAGTGGGGTGATTCTTGAGCTCTTGATAAACTATGATATCTGTGCAAGTGTTTGTAGACCCATCAGCAGCAACAGATGGTGATGGAGATTCCTGAAACCATGTAGAGGATGGCAGCTCAAATGAAGTAGAGCAAGCAGAAATCTCATCAGCATTTGTAGTGGATGGAGCTGCTGAGGCTACAGGAACATCAGGTTCAGTGGAATTAGGCAGGTTGTCACTAAACCTGAAGAGGTGAGTACTGACTTCATCATCTTCAGTACCACCAGGTGGAGATCTGTTGACAGGCTCAACAGATGGAGGTTGATAAGGAACATATTGCAGTATGTCCAGATCAAACAGCTCCAAAGGGTTTTGTGGAATCTTATCCTTTGGAGATTCATTGAACTTAACATGCAAAGTTTCTTCAACCCCTTTGGTTCTACAGTTGAAGACTCTGTATGCTTTGGAAGTTGATGAATAACCAACAAAGTACCCTGCATCCACCTTACTAGCAAACTTATGGAGTGGGTTGCTAGTGTTGAGAATGAAACAAGGACACCCAAAGGCTCTAAAGAATGAAATAAGAGGGGCCAAATGATGAAGAACTTCATAGGGAGTCTTCATCAACCTCTTATTTACTAAGGCTCTATTCTGTACATAGCAAGCTGTGTTGACAGCTTCAGCCCAAAAGGTCAGTGGCAGCCCTGAGTCAGCCAACATTGACCTTGCTGCTTCAATGAGGGTCCTGTTCTTTCTCTCCACCACTCCATTCTGTTCAGGAGTTCTTGGAATGCTAAACTGCCTTCTAATTCCCTTGGACAGGTAGAAGTCATCAAGTGTGTGGTTTCTAAATTCTGTTCCATTGTCACTCCTCACACACTTGACCTGTAGGGAATATTGCTTTTCTACTTGTAACACAAAGTTCATTATTTTCTTTGCTGCTTCATCCTTGGAGTGCAAGAAGAAAGTCCATACAAACCTGGAGTAATCATCCACAATTACCAGGCAGTATTTCTTCTTTGCCATGCTCATTACTCTGACAGGACCAAAGAGATCCATGTGCAGAAGTTGTAAGCAGGCAGTGGACTTTGGTTCTTCTATTGAAGGGAATGAAACTTTGTGTTGTTTTCCTTTCAAGCAAGCAGTGCAGTCATCTTCACACTTGAACTCCTTCAGAGGCAATCCTCTTACTAAACCATGGCTTATAAGCTGATTCATGTTCTTGAAATTAACATGACCCAGCCTTCTATGCCATAGTGTAGACTCTTGAGGAGATGCCTTGGAGAATAGGCAAGGATGGCCTTTTAGATCCATCTTTTTGGAAAGATCTAAGGCATACACTCTTCCTGTCCTGTTGGCCTTCAGGAGAGTGTGTTCATCCAATGCCTTGTCAATCAAACTCAGAACTTTGGATGACAGAATCCTACAGTTCTGGCTTGTGAAAAGGGCAACATGGCCTTTGTCACACATTTGACTGACACTCAAGAGGTTGTACTTGAGATTCTCCACATGGTTAACATCATCAAACCTTATTTCCCCGTTGGAAACAAAGCCTTTTCCGATGATGTAACCCTTTGCATCATTGCCAAAAGAAACAAATCCCTTCTTTCCTTGAGAGTAGTCATTAAGAAGGGAGCTGCTTCCAGTCATATGCATGGATCCTCCACTGTCTACATACCAGATGCTTCTATGGCATGTTGAAGAACCCTGCAAACACAACCATGTGTTAGTTAGTCTTGGAGACCCAAACCTGCTTGGCTTTGGGTCTGTTCTCAGCTACAGGTGTAGCACTAACAGGTGTGTTGTGAGTGACAGCTTGAGGTGAAGAAGATGGTACAGAAGAGGAACCCTTTGGCTTGGACTTCCTTTTCTGTGGTTTCAACACAGGAGCATCTAAGTGGTTGACTCTTCCCACTAGCTGCTGAACCATCATCACCAATTGTGTCTGATTCTGTGATAGGGCTTTCAGCTCTTCAGACATATTGGAGTTTGCTGATGATGAGTTCCTATGTTGTACCATCTTTTTCTGAGCAACCTCAGCTGTTGCCTGAGTAATCCCTACCTTCTTGGATTTAACTTTGGGCCTAGGGATTTCAGGCTTGGATGTTGCCAGTACAAACTTGGTTTCAAACTCATTCTTCATTTTATTGATGCTCTCAGTAATTTGCTCCTTCTGTTTGAGTTTTGAACCCCTTTTGTACCAGCAATCATCAGTAAGATGATTGAACAAGCCACATATCTCACATGGCTTTTTCTTCATCTTATGCTGATCATCAGCTGAAGAGGATTTAACTGCTGAAGACTTGTTCTTCAGCTGTTTGTCATCAGTACTAGCAGTTTTCTTCCTAGTGACTGCTTTCCTGGTATCCTCTCTAGCTGTCTTCAAACCTTTCCTACTGTTAGTTTTCTTCTCTTTAGTGCTAACAGTATTTGAGGTTTGAACTTCAGATGTTGTCACTTGCTCTCCAGTACCTTCAGTACTTCTAGTGACAACTCCTGAGTTGATCAGCCTTTTGGTCATGTGATAGTCTATCTCTGATGATGCTGATTTAGAGGATACTAAGTCACATGATGAGAAGGATTGGTTATTGCTCTCCCCATCAGATTCAACTTCTCTCTTGAAATGAAGTCTGTGGGAGGAGCAGTGTGATTATAACCAATGCCAAACTTCACATTGGAAGCTGTTTGCTTGCTAAGAAGCATTTCAAAACCCTTGCAAGATTGCACCCATCGATCACACTCAACTTGGGTGGTTGCAAGAGTTTCCTTGAGGTCCTTGTACTTCTCTAGAAGTACATCTTCCCTAGCTTTACTATCTTTGATTTGGCAGTTGAGCTTGTAAATCTCATCATTTTTATCTTTTAGAGCAACCTCAAAATCAGCTTTTCTTTTGGAAATAGTGTGCTCAAGCTCAAGATTTTTATCTATTAAAGCTACATTTGCTTCTCTAATAGAAGCAAATGCTGCTATGCATGACTCTGAACAAAGCTTGGCTTTTGCCTCAGTGGATACCTGAGATGAGGCATTGGATGATGACCCTTCAGCAGAGTCAAGGGCCATCAGAGCAAGATTTCCAAAAGGTTGATCACCACCATGTTGACCAGCATCTTGGAGTAGTGGTTCCTGACCAGATAGCTCTTCTGGTAAACTACTCCAGTCAACAGCAGTTGGGGTGAAAAAGCTTTGTTGTTGAGGTTGTGTGTGGTGATGAGATTAGGAAGAATGAGGCTCTGGAAGAGCATGAGGTGGTTGAGCCGGGGGTGCTTGATGTTGACCAGGCTGAGGCATGTAGTAACAGGGGTAAGGATAAGGCATATGACCCTGTGGCACAAAATAAGCAGGTGGTGCTTGTGCTTGAGATGGATGGGGAGAACTGTAGGAAGGTTGCCCTTTGTGCTGTGAGCTATTGCTGGGAAAAGTCACAAAGGGTGCAGATGAGTTAGATCCAGATGATCTACACTCTCTTGCAAAGTGTCCAAGCCTTTGGCACTTGTGACACCTCAACTTGCTCTTGTCAAAACCAACTTTGGTTTTGCCAGAGAGTCCTGGGAATTTCCTACCAGTTCTTTTGTAGAACTTCTGAGAGCGGATATTTATCATTGCCATTTGGTTCAAAATATCCATCTCTTCCAGATCATCATCTGGAATGCCCTTCAAATCCTCCATCAGAAAACACAAATTGTCACCACCACCTCCTGAACTACTAACACCAACAAAAGCTTGTTCTGAGTTTGTAGAGAAATCAATATGCTCATCATAAGAACTTTCTGATGAAGCATATTCTGACTCATGACTTATCAAGGCAGCATTACCTTGGACAAAGTCATCAGCAAGTTTTCCAGAAGATGACAACTTCCTCTTTTGCTCTACCTCTCTCTCAAAAGTGAGTAGTTTCCTATGAAGTTGGGTGAGAGATAGAGTGTCAAGGTCAGCACTAGAGCGTAGGACAATGGTATATGTGTCCCATCTCTCAGGCAATGACCTGAGGAACCTGTTGTTCATCTGGCTTTTGGAGTACTCTTGTTTAACCATCTTCAGCTCAGAGATTAAACAAGAGAACCGCTCAAACTGCTGGGTCAGAGTCTCACCCTTTCTATATGAGAAAGTCTCATATTGTTGGGCAAGGATTTCCCTATTGTTTGCTAAGACCGAATCAGTTCCTCCAAATTGTTCCTTTAGAGCAACCCATAGGTCATGAGCAGACTCATGATGCAAGAGCCCTGAATATATCTCGTTTGGAATGGCCATGGCTAAAATTCCATGGGCTCTAGCATCAATTTCAAACAGCTTTAGATCTTCGTCCGAATACTGTTCAGGTTTCTTTGCAACCTGTTCATTTGATTCCGGGACGTTCACCATAGGCTTGTATGGCCCATGCACCACTGACTTCCAACAACCAGCACTGTTGACAGCCAAGTGGTGCAGCATACGTCTTTGCCATATGTTATACTCGTTCCTAACCAGCATCGGAGGCTTGGTTGCGGAACCAGTATTGTGAGGATCATTGGTTGGTGTTGTCATCTCAGGGTTTGGTCAAGAACAAGTTTAAACACGACAATCGTAACTCAAAACCACCAAAAGACCTCAAGATGTTGGCCGGAAATAGCAGAAACTCACTCTCTATGGCTAACTTCTTGCAAATTGCTAATTCGATCAAACTGAGAGATCAAAAGAGCAGTTTCAAATGATCAATGGTAAGATCGATCAATGATTAACCTGCTCTGATACCATTTGACAGGATCTCAGCCTCTCGTGTTGATCAATTAGATTATGTTTGCAGCGGATTTAGCACATTAATTAGCAATTAAAGCAAGAACATAAAAGATATTGCAATTAAAGCATAAACATAGAGAGAGAAGAGTTCTGCGAAGCAATAAATGTTCTATTGGTCGCACGTTTCGGCAATTAAAACTGTATGGCTTGCCATCCTTATATAGGCGACAAAAGCATGGTGGTGATGTCCTTTTCTGACATCACTGAATATTCAAATTACAGCTGTCAAAACATAAAACTACTGAAGATGTCAACAACTGACATCTTCTTACAAAAGTTCCTAAGTGCTGACAAAAGTAAACTACTGAAATCCTACAACGACTGAAGAACAAACTCTTCAGTCGTTTATAACTACTTATACTATAACAACTGAAGAACATGCTCTTCAGTTGTTGTACAACTACTGAAACAAAATAAACTACTGAAAAAGAAAAACAACTACAACAACTGAAGAAGACTTCTTCAGTTGTTGTGACAAACTCTGAGTCTTCAGTACTTGGTCTTCAGACTTGGCTTCAGATGATATAACAACTGATGACTTCAGTAGATATCATCAGTTGTTGTCTTCAGTCTTTGTCTTCAGACTTTGTGCTTCAGTAGAAGGTCTTCAGTTCTTTAGTTCTTCAGCTTTTGATTCTTCAGTACTTGTCTTCAGTACTTGAAGTCTTCAGTACTTGTAAGATCAGTACTTCAGACTTCAGTACTTGGTCTTCAGTACTTTGGAGTCTTCAGCTGATATTCTTCAGTTCTTTGATCTTCATACTTTGTTCTTCAGACTTTGTCATAACAGCAGAAGGCTGGAGCTAAGATGCTCTCGAGTTTGACATTCAAGCAAGAGAACACAATAGCTGATGAGAGTCTTCAGATGTTCTCGAGTCTGACATTCAAGCAAGAGAACATTGTAACTGATGGGAGTCTTCAGCAGTTGTAGCAGTGGCATGTGGGACTTAGAGGTTTTCCTGATCTTGGCTCATTGGTTCTTTTGGTCCAACACACATTCATCAGTCCATTTATTTATCCCAGTATTGATATGCATATCAAATGCCTACAAGGTATTTATGGACATCTTTTTATCAATTTTAATTTGGTGGGTCAAACCTCCACCTCGCGTGTTGACGGGTCAAACCTCCGTCTATAGTTTGGTGGGTCAAACCTCCACCTCGCGTGTTGACGGGTCAAACCTCCATCTATAATTGGTGTTGACGGGTCAAACCTCCGTCTATAATTGGTGGGTCAAACCTCCACCTCGCCATTTACCACAATTTACCACTTTCAACTCATTTTCACATTTTATATTTATTTATATGCATGCCAGTGCCCGATTTTATCAAACAACATTTATCAAACGGCATAATCACATAAAAAGGGTAATTAGAACTCACCTTAATGTTTCCAACAAGTGGTTATCAATCCAAATATGCTAGGGCAGCTAAAACTTCTCTTTCTCAAAGCAAATCTAAAATAATAACCCTAACTTAGTCAAATTTCCCTAGCTGACCACTTCACACGACTAATGCTATGCGACTGGACTCATTCGTGCGACTGAACATGCGACTGAGCTTAGTCGTACGAATGGACCATACGACAGAGGTGCGAATGATCTATAACAGGGTTTGTGCGAATGACCTCCATTCGTGCGATTGGTTCATGCGACTGAACTTCAGTTGCACGATTGAACAATGCGGTTGACTCAGTCGCACGAATGGGTCAAGCGATTGGGTTCATTCACCTGAAACGGATCAGCAGCTGTGTTCATGACATATTTGATCCAAAAACTCGAGTTTTAACTATTTGGATTATACCATATTCACAACAGAACGTATATACTTCATTTACAACCATTTCGGGTCTTTATTTCATAAAACTTCCCAAAAACTAGGGCCTGAACCTTCATTTTTCAGTTTAACAAAAAGATTGAACAGAAACGCTGATTTAAACATGTTTTTTGATCAATTCCCACAACCCACACAGCTTAACATATTCAAAATCGATCCTTACCAAGCAAAACTTACCAAAACGGAGCTAGTTTGATCAATATGGGCAAGAGCAGGGTGTTTGGGTTCGAAAGGGAACAAGGGAAGGAGGTTCAGCAGATAAAATCTGCTTGTTAATACCCTTAACCGCCATACTTATCCTTCATGCTTATTTTTAGCCGACATACTCAATCGCACGACTGGCTTATTCGCACGACTCAATCGTGCGATTGAGCCCATACGCCCGTCATTCGTGCGCTTGAGCTTCATTCGCACGTATGGCATGCAAATGAACACTAATTTTAATTAAATAAATAAATTTTGAACTTTTGGATGTTACAAGTCTACCCACCTTATTTAGGGTTTTGTCCTCGAAACCTGACTAAAACAAATGAGGGTAGTTCCTTCTCATATCTTCTTCTGGTTCCCAGGTTGACTCAGATCCTTGGCGATGTGCCCACTGCACCCGGACTAAGCTAATGCCTTTATTTCTAAGTTTCTTCTCTTTACGATCCATAATGGCCACAGGTTGTTCGACATAATTGAGCTTCTCATCAACCTCAATATCATCTAATGGTACATATTGAGTTTCATTAGCTAAACACTTCCGTAACGAGAGACGTGGAAGGTTGGATGAATAGCACTTAATTCTTCAGGCAAGTCCAACCTATACGCCACGTACCCTACTTTCTCCACTATTTGGAAAGGTCCAATAAAACGTGGACTTAGTTTGCCTCTCTTTCTAAAGCGAATAATGCCTTTCCCGGGAGAAACTTTTAACAAGACAAAATCCCCAACTTTAAATTCTAATGGTTTCCTTCTACGATCTGCATATGATTTCTGCCTACTATTCGCCTCTCTAATACGATTTTTAACTACTTCAAACTTTGACATTGTTTCTTCAACTATTTCACTATTTCCCAATTCCCGTTGCCCTATATCTCCCCAATAAAGTGGAGTTCCACACTTTCTTCCGTACAACATCTCAAACGGAGACATCTGAAGGGTAGCTTGATAATTGTTGTTGTATGCAAATTCAGCTAAAGGAAGATAACTATCCCAGCTACCTCCAAAATCAATACTACATGCCCGTAGCATATCCTCCAATGTCTGAATACTTCTTTCACTTTGACCATCTGTTTGGGGATGATATGCTGTACTAAAGTAAAGTCTAGTTCCCAAGGCTTCGTGAAATTTTCTCCAATACTTGGAGGTAAATCTGGCATCTCTATCAGACGTGATACTTTTCGAAACTCCATGCAATCTAACTATTTCTTTAGTATAAATATCAGCTAACTTTTCCACCGAATAAGTTTCCCGTATTGTTAGAAATAAAGCACTCTTGGTTAGCTGATCTACCACTACCCAAATAGTATCATAACCTTTTGGTGTACGGGGCAACATCGTTATAAAATCCATAGTCAGATCATCCCACTTCCAAACTGGAATATCTAATGGCTGCAATAATCCATAAGGTTTCTGATGTTCAGCTTTTACTTGGGCACAAGTCAAACATTTATTTACATACTGCATCATATTAAATTTCATCCCTGGTCACCAATAATCTTGCTTCAAATCTTGGTACATCTTAGTCATGCCTGGGTGAATGGAATACCTAGATTTGTGAGCCTCATCTAGTATCATATCACGTAAAGCCAACGGAACCCACATTCAACCAAACCTGATTTTAACACCCTGACTATTCTCTTTTAAATATTTTTCTTGACCAACCATTCTTTCTCTTTTAATATTTTCTTCTTTTAATGCCTCCAATTGGGTTTCCTTCAACTGTTGCATAAAATCAGAAGTAATCATAAGTTTATACGCCTTAACCTTAATCACTTCGTACTTCTCCTTTCTGCTCAATGCATCAGCAACCACATTTGCTTTCCCGGGGTGATACAAAATTTCACAATCATAATCTTTGAATAACTCCAACCATCGCCTTTGTCTCATATTCTAATCTTTTTGCTCAAAGAAATACTTCAGGCTCTTATGATCAGTAAAGATGGTACACCTCACTCCATATAAGTAGTGTCGCCATATTTTAAGAGCAAAAACTACAGCTGCTAATTCTAAATCGTGGGTTGGGTAATTGACTTCATGGATCTTCAACTGTCTAGAAGCATAAGCAATAACTCTCCCACGTTGCATTAAAACACACCCCAATCCCTGTTATGATGCATCAGAATATATTACTAAATCCTCTACACCTTCTGGTATTGCTATTACTGGGGCTTGTGTCAACAGATTCTTCAGTTCCTGAAAAGCAGCTTCCTGTTCCTTATTCCATTCATACTTAACGTCCTTTCGAGTTAATTTCGTCAATGGAGAAGCAATTTTGGCAAAGTCTTGAATAAATCTTCTGTAGCATCCTGCCAGTCCTAAGAAACTACAAATTTCTAAAGAACTTTTAGGAATTCCCCAGTTCACCACAGCTTCAATCTTTGCAGGATCCACCAATATTCCATCCACATTCACCACATGACCCAAAAATTGCACTTCCCTTAACCAAAATTCACACTTCGAGAATTTTGCGTACAACTTATTCTTCCTCAAGGTTTCCAATACTTCTCGAATGTGACAAGCATGATCTCCTTCATTCTTAGAATAGATCAATATATCATCTATAAATACAATTACTGATTTATCCAACATCAGTTTACATACTCTGTTCATCAAATCCATGAATGCAGCAGGAGCATTCGTTAATCCGAATGACATCACCAAAAATTCATAATGCCCATATCGCATACGAAAAGCTGTCTTTGGTATGTCTTCTTCTCTTACCTTCAACTGATGATACCCGGATCTAAGATCTATCTTTGAGAACCAATTAGCACCTTGGAGTTGATCAAACAAATCGTCTATACGAAGTAATGGGTATTTATTCTTGACAGTTAGTTTATTTAGCTCTCTATAATCTATACACATCCTTAAACTGCCATCCTTCTTCTTTACAAACAGAACAGGGGCACCCCACGGCGAAGAGTTGGGTCGGATAAAACCCTTGTCTAATAATTCCTGTAATTGCTTCAGGAGTTCCTTTAACTCAGCCGGTGCAAGTCTATAAGGGGTCTTAGTGATAGGTTTTGCCTCAGGTATTAAATCAATTCTAAACTCAATTTCTCTATCAGGAGGTATACCCAGTAGATCCTCTGGAAATACATCGGGGAAATTACAAACTACCGGAACATCTTCTAATTTCCTCGTCTCCGTAGCAGTATCAACTACATATGCTATGAATGACTCACAACCCCTATTCAATAATTTCTCAGCCTTAATCATAGATATGACTTTCACCCCACTATCATGATCATCACCAAAAACCGTTACCGAATTACCATCTGGTGCTCGCAACACAATCATCTTTCTTTTGCATATTATGTGAGGCTCAAACGTAGATAACCAGTCCATTCCCAATACTACATCAAAACCTCCTAATTTCATCATATGTAACCTAGCAGGAAATTTTACACCTTCTAATTCGACAAAACAATCATCTATTACCTCACTAACAACTATAAATTCGTTAGAGGCAGTTTCTACTGAAAAGGCAACATCTTGCTTTGATGGTTTAACTTTTATTAAGGCATGGAATTTTATTGATATGAAACTTCTATTAGCCCCCAAATCAAATAAAACTCTAGCAGGTAGATCATTAACAAGAAACGTACCCGACACAACATCCGGTAATGCCTTAGCCTCCTCCGTAGTCATTGTAAATGCTCTCCCCGCAGTACCGCTACTACCACTCATGCTGACTTTACTCGGTCCTCCCACTGCACAAATAGGAACCGGTCCAGTTCTAAGCTTTGGACATTCAGATTTCATATGTCCCATCTCCCCGCATCCATAACACCGAAGTTCTGGACATCTGGAAACGAAATGTCCAGGCTTCCCGCATTTACGACATGCGGGGTGATTCAATCTACATTCCCCTCTATGAAACTTCCCACATCTATTACACCGAGGAGGGGGTCCTACAAAACCCCTAGCATTAAACTTTCTCTTCTGCGGCCCACCTTGTCCATACATAGGCCTAGAACTCAGTGAAGCTTCCTGATGACTAACCACTTCCTCTTTCACCACAGGTTTCTCAGACTCAGCGACCTCCTCATACATATCCGCAGCCAAATTCATCGTGGCTTGGCAAGTAGAAGGAGAATTAGACTTTACCAGCATTCTTACCTCAGGGGGTAATCCCTGGATATATCTAGTAATTCTTTTGCCTCAGGAGTTACCAAATGAGGCACCAAACGAGCCATTTCTTCAAATCTAGAAGTATACTCTTTATGACTTAAACTGCCTGCCTGAAATTGCAAAAGCTTGATCTTAATTCTGTCCATCTCGCCTTTCGGACAGAACTTTTCTATCACCAGTTCTTTAAAAGTTTCCCACGTCATCTGACTTACGGCAGCCTCACCCATGGCCTGTTCCACTGTATCCCACCAGTACAAGGCTTCTGCTTGAAAAGAATGCACTGCAAAGCCCACCGTCTGATCTTTCTTTCATCTACTAAGTTTAAACGCTGCTTCCATCTCTCGTAGCCATTTGTAAGTTACTACTACATCCTTCTGGCCTTCAAACTTAGGCGGGTCGCATTCCTTAAAATGCTTATATGACACTGGTTTCTCCACTACAGGCTCAACAATAACAAGTGGAGGAGTTGGTTGGGAAGATGATTCACCACCTTTCCTAAGGTCACTCAACATTTCAGGTAAGGTAGTACGCAACACTCGGGCGACTTCATCACCTATAGCCGCCTTAAGTTCATCACCTGAGATCCTAGCTTCGAGTCTAGGGTTTGTATTACCAGTTTCCTCCATCTACGATAAGAAATAAACCATTATCAAATAATGAGTGATACCAGGATGCTGCATATAATGTAAATTGCTCATAACATTGGCCAGGTGTTATCAATTATTTAGTTATTCACACCATCCTGCCTCTTCTCATTATCCTTTCACAGTTTATTTCTAACTCTATCTAAACCACAGAATCATGCATACACATAATACTAGTCTTTATTTTAAACAATTACTTGCATTCAACAATTGAATGAATTATCACAAATAATTAAGTACTCATCCACACAATACTTCGCCCCACTTCCGGCTGTAGATACTGGCACTTCCCATATATTCAGCTAAAGTTTGAAACAATTAATTGTTCAAATCTCTTTAACCAAGGCTCTGATACCAACTTGTAACACCCTCAAATTTTTAACAATAATATATAAGGAGGGTGCTACTAGTTGGGTTATTATAACAATTCAGAGACTACAAATGCAGCGGAACTTCACATATATTAAAAACTGTTTACATCGTTAAACATATTTACAAGACTTTAACCAACATTTAAAACTTTGTTAAAACTTTAAGTACTTCATTCCTTAAAAACCCAACTTTTGTGGCCAGTATCATACACCATAACCGGAAGCTAATTCTGTGGGGGACCATCACGAGCACCTCTAATACTACCTGGCATGCATTAGAAAACAAACACAAAATCAGATATACTGGTGAGTTCTAACATACACCACATTTCAATAACATTAACTCATCAACTGTTACCACACCGAATGATTCACACACACATTCATCAGTCCATTTATTTATCCCAGTATTGATATGCTTATCGCATACCCACAAGGTATTTATGGACATCTTTTTATCAGTTTTAATTTGGTGGGTCAAACCTCCACCTCGCGCGTTGACGGATCAAACCTCCGTCTATAGTTTGGTGGGTCAAACCTCCACCTCGCGCGTTGACGGGTTAAACCTCCGTCTATAATTGGCGTTGACGGGTCAAACCTCCGTCTATAATTGGTGGGTCAAACCTCCACCTCGCCATTTACCACAATTTTCCACTTTCAACTCATTTTCACATTTTATATTTATTTATATGCATGGCAGTGCCCGATTTTATCAAACAACATTTATCAAACGGTATAATCACATAAAAAGGGCAATTAGAACTCACCTTAATGTTTCCAACAAGTGGTTATCAATCCAAATATGCTAGGGCAGCTAAAACTTCTCTTTCTCAAAGCAAATCTAAAATAATAACCCTAACTTAGTGAAATTTCCCCTAGCTGACCACTTCACACGACTAAGGCTATGCGACTGGACTCATTCGTGCGACTGAACATGCGATTGAGCTTAGTCGTACGAATGGACCATACGACAGAGGTGCGAATGAGCTATAACAGGGTTTGTGCGAATGACCTCCATTCGTGCGATTGGTTCATGCGACTGAACTTCAGTCGCACGATTGAACAATGCGGTTGACTCAGTCGCACGAATGGGTCAAGCGACTGGGCTCATTCGCCTAAAACGGATCAGCAACTGTGTTCTTGACATATTTGATCCAAAAACTCGAGTTTTAACTATTTGGATTATACCATATTCACAACAGAATGTATATACTTCATTTACAACCATTTCGGGTCTTTATTTCATCAAATTTCCCAAAAACTAGGGCCTGAATCTTCATTTTTCAGGTTAACAAAAAGATTGAACAGAAACTCTGATTTTTAGTAGCTATGGTTATGCACTCATGTTTATATGTTTATGCTTGTTTGAATGTTTGTTGTTTGATTGTTTGGTTGATATTTAGACATATATTACAAACTCATAAACAAACTAAACAAGCTGAAAATTAATGGTTCCTAATCATTAAAAGTTAATAAAAGGTTATTAAAAAGGATTAATGATTTTATAATAAAATGGGTTTTATTAAAAGAACCATAGGGTACATTGTATTTGAAAGCATGCAAATACAAGTACATAGAGTTTTCTAAACTAGAACTATGAAACCATTAAATATTCAAATCCCTTTTAAAATAAGTCAAACACCATCCTCTTATACAACACTCGAATCATTTGCAGGAGCTGCAAGCAGGCAGTGGACTTTGGTTCTTCTATTGAAGGGAATGAAACTTTGTGTTGTTTTCCCTTTAAGCATGCAGTGCAGTTGTCTTCACACTTGAACTCCTTCAAAGGCAATCCTCTTACTAAACCATGGCTTATCAGCTGATTCATGTTCTTGAAATTAACATGCCCCAGCCCTCTATGCCATAGAGTAGACTCTTCCTGTCCTGTTGGCCTTCAGGAGAGTATATTCATCCAACACCTTGTCAATCAAACACAGAACTTTGGATGATAGAATCCGACAGTTCTGGCTTGTGAAAAGGGCAACATGGCCTTTATCACACATTTGACTGACACTCAAGAGATTGTTTAAACATGTTTTTGGATCAATTCCCACCACCCACATAGCTTAACATATTCAAAATCGATCCGTACCAAGCAAAACTTACCAAAACGCAGCTAGTTTGATCAATTTGGGCAAGAGCAGGGTGTTTGGGTTCGAAAGGGAACAAGGGAAGGAGGTTCAGCAGATAAAATCTGCTTGTTAATACCCTTAACCGCCCTACTTATCCTTCATGCTTATTTTTAGCCGACATACTCAATCGCACGACTGGCTTATTCGCACGACTCAATCGTGCGATTGAGCCCATACGCCCGTCATTCGTGTGATTGAGCTTCATTCGCACGTATGGCATGCGAATGAACACTAATTTTAATTAAATAAATAAATTTTGAACTTTTGGATGTTAAATAATATCATTGAACAAAATATCCTAATAAGTTGTTCCATCTCATATGTAACTTATTTAGAAAACCCATTTTCTAAATTGGTGTAAATATTTAATTGCATCATCATATCATCAATTAAATACTTAATTGGTGTTTGCTAAGCTTGTTATTGGGTATAACCCGACTTGGATCATAACGTACCAACCACATCAATATTCTAAGTGTCTTGGGCACACAGAATCCTACAATCTCCCACTTGCCCAAGATTTATAGAAGATTGATGCAAGTAGTAAATACCGCCTAACAACGGTTTACTACCCTTAATACGCATGACTTATAGCCATTCAATAACATCATCCCTTTCAAGTACCCTACTAGAAAAGATTTAGGTGAATCAATCATCTATCCTTTTGTTACAGATGTCATGTTAAATCCAAGAACACAGAATGATCATTTCTTGTTGATTTAACTTATCAGGCCTTAGACATCTAACTCTCAACGAATAAGAGGAACAAATTCCATCATAACTACATACGTTTGTCCCAAACACCTCGTGTCATACCTGAACATACCCTTGTGTACTGTCCACTATTTCAGGATAGTGAAGAATTAGCTCAAGGTATGACACTTGGTGAATATCAAAAACCCAATATGTATCTCAGGTCGGAGGATACCAAATGATATTCGCCTTTACTCAAATTTATTTATGATCAATCAATAAGATTCCATGTAGTAAAATTTGAGATGCGGGTTAGTCCAATATTTGTATCCCACAAATATCTATGAACCTTGGTAGCAACACATTGCTCTATATTCATCCTTATGAATATCAACCAATCCATGTTCATAATAGTCTTACCCTCACACTTGTTCCCACAAGTATGAAGGACTACGGACATTTAGAGTAAACATTTTACTCATGGATTAAACATGCTAATTTGGAGCATTAATTGAAACATTACAACCAAATAATTTTATTCAAATAATAAAGAGTTCCACATATCCAAATACAAAATTTACAGATCAAATCCAATCACTAGAATATCAAAGTCCCATGGCACAAGTATGACCTTCATGCTTTGCCTTTTCAAGGAGCTTCGTGAGAGGATCTGCAACGTTTTGATCCGTGTTAACTTTGCGAATACATATCTTTCCCTTTTCAACTTCATCTCGTATGCAGTTGAATCTCTGCTCAATGTGCCTAGTCTTTTGATGAGCACGGGGTTCCTTGATTTGAGCAATCGCACCCTCGTTATCACAAAAGTTCTCTAGGGGGTCCTGAATGGAAGGGACAACCCCTAGATCGGCAATGAATTTCTTTAACCATGCAGCTTCTTGAGCTGCCAATGAGGCAGCGACGTATTCTGATTCTGTAGTTGATAGAGCCACCACATCCTGCTTGGAGCTCTTCCAAGAGACCGCTCCTGCATTCAGAATGAAAATGTTTCCCGATTGTGACCGTGAATCGTCATGATCGGTTTGGAAACTCGCATCTATGTAACCTTTTACAACGAGTTCCTCGTCACCAGATCCATAGATTAGGAACATATCTCTTGTCCTCCTTAGGTACTTAAGTATGTTCTTAACAGCCATCCAATGACTGTTTCCAGGATTTTGCTGGTAACGGCTTGTCATGCGTAAGGCGCATGACACGTCCGGTCGAGTGCATATCATTGCATACATGATGGATCCGATAGCAGGTGCGTATGGGATTGCCTTCATTTTATCTTGCTCATCCTTTGAGCTTGGACATTGAGTCGTACTCAATATCGTTCCTCTTTGAATATGTACGGTACCTTTCATAGAGTTTTCCATCTTGAACCTTTTCAAGATCTTATCAATGTGTGCACTTTGATTCAAACCAATCAACCTCCTTGATCTATCCCTATAGATCTTTATTCCCAGAATATAGGCGGCTTCACCAAGATCCTTAATGGAAAAACAACCTCCAAGCCAGGTTTTTACACCTTCCAAGGTTGGAATGTCATTTCCAAATAGTAGTATGTCATCAACATACAATACTAGGAAAGTTATTATGCTCCCACTAGCCTTCTTATACACACAAGCCTCATCAGCGTTTTTGATGAAGCCAAATTTCTTTACTTCCTCATCAAAATGGTGATTCCAGCTTCTCGATGCTTGTTTCAATCCATAGATTAATTTCTTTAACTTGCATACTTTATTAGGATGTTTTGGATCGACAAAACCTTCAGGCTGAACCATATAGACATCTTCCTCAAGATGTCCATTTAGGAAAGTGGTTTTGACATCCATTTGCCAAATCTCATTGTATAAGATAAATCAAGGCTCGGCAAAATATCATATGCGAAATCCAGATCCACGTGACAGGAAGAAGTCACGCGAGAAACAACCTGTGCGAAAGCAGATCCCACGCGAGAAGCAGCTCTCACGCGAGAAGATCTTCCACGCGAGATGAAGACCCACGCGAAAGATTAAGCCGCGCGAAAAGCATCTCACGCGAGAACTCACAGTTTAGTATAAATAGCTAAGTTTCGTTTTGTAATTAAGCTTTTCATTCATTATTATACTGTACTGTGCGAAAACTGCACAAGACCTTTTATAGGTTGTTCAATTCAATCGAAGAAGCATTTTATGTTCAATCCAATCTTCTTTTCTATCCAATCACGTTTACATTCCGCATTCACGTGATTGAGATCGTGTGTTATTGATTTCTGGGAGATTTCAGAGGTTTTACAATTGGTATCAGAGCATTAGGCTCTTGAACCACGATTTGGAGAAGATTTGGATCATTTTCTACTCGTTTTTGAAGAATTCTACATTGATCACTTTAGACTCTGATATGGCAATGTTATGCTGCTCGATTTTGGAGGTTTTGGACTGATTTGGACCAATTGAAACTGAATTAGTGGACTTTAGTTGAATTTTAATCAAAATTATACTTAAAATTGAACTAAATTCATTAAATTTGGACTAAAATGGGTTTAATCAAACCTAATCAGTGAATTGGAGGTGACATTCGCGTGAACAAACGGTTGGAAATTTGTTTCTACACAAAATCGAAGTTTTCGCTTGATCAACAAGTTCTCGCACGCGAAAAGTGGTGTTTTCGCTCAGTTAGATATTTCACCTTTTTGTGCGATTCGCGTGAAAAGGTAATTTTGTAAATTCGCACGAATTGCTCCTTTGCGCGAAAAATTGTGCCGCGCGAAATCTCTTTTCGCACGAGATCTTATTTCGCACGAAATCTGAGTTTTGTCTTTCTGATCACTATGGCTTCAACAACAACGAATTTGAAGCATCTTACTGCTTCAGTTCATCTCGACACGGAAATTGGTACTGGTAACAAGCCACCGAGGCTTCTATGTGAAGATGATTATTCTGATTTGGCTTTCCGATTTGAGAGATATGTTATTTACACGGAACCGAAGATGTGGAGATCAATCCAGTATGGTCCTTACATTCCGTTGTATAAAAATGATAAAGGAGAGATGGTTCAGAAACCTGAACATTTGTGGGATGAAGATGACATCAAGAGGTTGGAACTTGATGATAAAGCTTATGCTGCCATCACTATGGCATTGACTACTGAAATTTCACAAAAGTTTCAAGAGTTCAGGGGTGCTAAAGTGTTATGGGATGCTCTGGAGTCTCAGATTATGGGCAACAAAGACATGAGAGAGAGCAAAAAGGATATGTTGAATCAAGAATTCAACATGTTCAATCATATTGTTGGTGAAGAGCTGGAAGTTCAGATGGCCAGGTTTGTTAGACTGGTAACAAAAATGAAGAGTGCGGGTATTACTCTGGAACCCATCACTGTGAACAAGAAGTTGCTAAACTCACTTCCTTACAGTTGGAATAACAACTGTACATTGATAAAGAGAACCAAAGACTTGTATACTCTTTAGTTGACTGATCTCATTTCAACTATCAAGTCTTATGCTATGGACGATAAGCAGCGTGCTGCTAATCATCTCAGTTCTCTGGGTGCTGAAGGAACTGCTCTCTATGCAAAGATGGCTAGTAATCCAAATTACTATGTCAGTTATACACAAATGTGTCAGCAACAACAATCGGGAAGTGCAGCATCATCTTATATGCAACCAGCAGTAACCCACCAAGTTCATGTTCCAGCTGCTCAACAATATTCCCCCATCATCCATCAACAAGTCTCTCAATCTCAAGATTCTCATAGTGGTCAACATGCTTATGTTGCTACCACTAATCCATCCAAGCAGACTGTTCAGATCGCTGAGGAGCATCTTGCTCTTTTCACCACTTTTATGACAAGTTATGAAGCTTTCATGGCCGGAAGACTTACTGCTCCAAATGTTCTGGTTGATGATCTTCAACAAGTTAATCCGGATGATGTTGAAGAGAATGACATCAAGTATCAGATGGCCATGGTAGTTTACAGGGCGAAGAATTTTGCTAGAAGAACTGGGAGGAAAATGTTTGGCGTTAACAATTCTAGCAAAATCGGTTTCGATAAATCTAACCTGAGGTGTTACAACTGTGACAAACCAGGTCATTTCGCCAGAGAGTGTACTGAACCAAAGACTGGTCAGAATGAAGGCCCAAAGAAGATGGTGACTGTGGAGATAGAGCCGAAGAAAGACAAAGCTAGTACTTCTGGTGGTACTAAAGCATTAGTTTCTCAAACTAATGTTGAATATGATTGGTCTGATCAAATGGAGGCCCTTGATCTAACTTTGTCTCATGCACTTGTTGCAAAGATTGTTCCAGAACCAGAAGAGGAAGAAAACTTGTTTGCTGAATTCGTGTCTGATGATTTGTTGGAGGGTTTGTTTGCTACGGTGGAAGAAGATAAGGAGACTGTTGTGAAGGAAGATCAGGTTGAGAAAGTTGCTAAAGAAAAGAGTGTGATTGATGAGTACACTATCAAGCCTCCAGTCAAAAGCCCATGTGTTGATCAAAAGACTGTTGATGTTGCTCCACTGGAAGAACCAGCTGCTGAATTAAAAGCATTCATGGTCAAGAAGGAAGAAAAGGCTGAAAGGGAAACTTCTGAACCCAAGGTATATGATGGTTTGTACAAAACTTCATGTGTTGAGAAAGTTCAAAAATACAGAGTTCATAATGAGAGCCTGATAATGGAAGTTGAAAAACTTCAGTATCAAGCTAGCAAACACAAGTCAAATGAAAAGATTTTTAAAGAAAAACTTGAAGGGTTAAACAAAACAATATATAATTTGAAATTAAATCTTCATGATAAAGAATGTACTAATAATGACTTGACAAATAGAAACAATGAACTCGCTCTAAAAATTAATAGACTCAACAGTGAATTAGCCACGGTTAAATTGACTGTTGAGAAATTTGAACTTTCATCAACAATGGTTGAAGGAATAATCAAGTCACAAATGACTCAGAAGATCAAAGGAGGAAAGTGTGGTGTTGGATTTTTTAACATTGCTCCTCCAATTAATCATGATTATTCATGTTTACCTTCATCTGATAACATTTTTGATTCTGATATGGTCTATGGGATTGGTTTCTCTCTATCTCAAAATTTAAAACCTTCAGTCAAAATAAATTTATCTGTTGATCCTATCATAGTACCCAAACCTAAACAATCACCTGAAAATCTTTTGCAGATAAATTGAAGGTGGATGGGTTGGTTGAAGATTGGGAGAGTGAGAGTGAGGAAGAGAATGAGAATGAATGTTTGAAAAATAAGAATGTAAAAGTTTTACAATCTGCTTGTAAACAAAATTTGTCTGGAAATGAAAGGAAGGTTGATTTGAATGAGTTGAAATCTAATAGTAAAAATAATTTAAATGCAAATCAAAGGGCAAATCAAAAAGAAAGAATTGAAAAGGATTTTAAAAGTTGATTTGTTTCTAAGGGTGTAATTGAAAATGAAGAGCATATTTTTAAAGAAACGAATTCTCGATTCTTTAAAAATAAACTTCATTATAATGCTAACCTTGTGAATAAAGATATGTGTAGCCCAGATTTGCAAGTGAAAGCTCCCTCTCCAGTACCAATTCGAATAACAAAGCCTGGTCCTTCTTCAGCATATTCTAAGCCTGGTCCTCTTCCAGCAAATTCAAAGTCTGGTCCTACTCCAACAGAATCAAAGATTGTTCCTATTCCAACACCACCAATTCCAAAAGTCAAAACTGCCAAATCTCTAATCCAAAGTGGTCATAATTCATCGATTTCCTCGAATCTGCAAAAGATGAATTTGCAATTGTCAAACAAGACAAAGATTCGAGAGACTGTGGAGAAAGTTAAACCTAGTCAATCTGACTTTGGTTTTTATGACAATTTTCATAATTGTCATCCACAGTTTGTTTTCCACACACAACAAAAGAGATGCTATCAGTGTGGAAACACAAATCATTTGGCAAACAATTGTCCTTTTCGACAAAAATCATTAAGTAAACAAAGATTTCATAATTCTATTTCTCATAATAGAAAACTATTTTTCACTCGTGGAAAATTTTCAAATAATATGAAATCAAAGGTTGTTAATGATTTTAATGTCAAACAGGATAAGAAATTGACTAATGATGTAAAGGAAAATGTCAAGCTGAAAAGTGTAAATAAAAGGGCTGATGTGCAAACAACATATAATAATATCAAATCATTTTGTCTTGCTGCAACACACAATGTGCTCAAGTCTTGTTTGACTTGGGTACCAAAAAACTAAGTAATTTTGTTACTTATGCAGGGACAACCGCAAAGGATCATTGAGAGCTTATGGCATATAGACAGTGGTTGTTTAAAGACATATGACAGGAAACTTACAATTGCTTCAACATGTTCAGTCATATATCGAAAATAATTTAAAATAAGCTTTGAAAAATATTTTTGGTCTTAGGGGGAGTCAAGATTGGATCAATAAAAATGAATTTTCATGATTAAATGAGAAATGATTTTACACAGTTCAAAAAAAGAGTCTAAGAACTTTCAAAGGCTTAAATACGAATAGACTTGGATTATGTTTGATGTGTCAATAGGCTTTGCTTTCAGAAATGAAAAGATCATAATTGAGTGATTAAACTTGAATTAAAGAGATATGATTTAGTGGGGAACATATCAGGATTCTGTGCCAAAAATGTTCTAACACAGACTGAGAGATATAATCTTGTCATACTCAAGCCTGTATGTGATTGATTCAGTGATATATATATATAAAAGATAGAAAAACAAAAAAAAGGAACAAAAAGAGAAAAACACAAAAAGAAAATAATTGAGCAAAAAGATGCCAACTAAGGCCATATAGGATATAAGATGCCAAGAAGCACAACAAATCAAAAGATATGTTTAAAAGACATACATACTATATGGTATATATTTTCTATTTTGAGAATATTTTCTGACCATGGAAGGCAAAATCGAAAGATGGGGCATGTAAGTCCGGATGGCTTGTAAGTCCTAAACATCTTGAGAGGGCAGACGTAAGTCCGGATGGCTGTCAGTAAGTCCTTAAACTTGTTAATATTCTGGGTTAAGAAATATTTCTCAGGCTAGTTATGCTCAAATAGTTATATTTAGGAATACAATAAATGGTATCACTGATCATCAATGCATGGTTTAAGTCAAATTGGGGTGACTTGAAAATCTCGATAGTGTCTTGAAGGATAATAATTACTTTACAGAAGTTCTGATTGTGGGATCCACTGACTTATATTAAATCAACACAAAACATGATATAGATATCACTCATTATGTTTCTGAGTAAAACCTGAAGTATAAGTTTAAAAGGGACAAAAGATATTGACAATCAACTTAACCAGTTTATTTTAAATAAAGCTGGACAAAGTCTTGACTTGATAATGAACTATATGATCTCATTTTGAAAATTCTTACAAGAAAAAGAAGATTCCTGTGCATGCTCCAGTTCCTCCCAACTCGTTAAAGCATTTACTATCATGGAGATGTGAGAAGGATTCCGGTCACGCTGTGATCAGATGTATAGACAGGTCTTATCGAATCATTGATCCAGCAGACTTGATGAAGTTTGGCAAAGACGACTTACTCAAGCTGTTACACTGCCCTATTTCAGCTGATGAGTATGTTTATTTTCTATCTTGCCAGTACGTGTGGATGATTGACCGGATCCTGAGAAACAAATGGTATGCCTATGCAGGCTCGTACAAGAAAGCGAATGTTGACTTTGATTGAATATGTTTCACCGAGCCTAGGGGGAGATTGTAGAAGATAAATCAAGGCTCGGCAAAACATCATATGCGAAATCCAGATCCACGCGACAGGAAGAAGTCACGCGAGAAACAACCTGTGCGAAAGCAGATCCCACGCAAGAAGCAGCTCTCACGCGAGAAGATCTTCCATGCGAGATGAAGACCCACGCGAAAGATTAAACCGCGCAAAAAGCATCTCGCGCGAGAACTCACAGTTTAGTATAAATAGCTAAGTTTCGTTTTGTAATTAAGCTTTTCATTCATTATTATACTGTACTGTGCGAAAACTGCACAAGACCTTTTATAGGTTGTTCAATTCAATCGAAGAAGCATTTTATGTTCAATCCAATCTTCTTTTCTATCCAATCACGTTTACATTCCGTATTCACGTGATTGAGATCGTGTGTTATTGATTTCTGGGAGATTTCAAAGGTTTTACAATAATCATAATGAGCAGCTATGGCAAACAATATCCTTATAGACTTTAGCATCGCAACAGGTGAGAAGGTTTCATCATAATCAACCCCATGAGTTTGAGTGAAACCCTTTGCTATAAGTCTAGCTTTATAAGTATCCTAGTTTTCATGCATATCGGTTTTCTTCTTGAAAACCCACTTACTTCCAACTACCTTGGAATTAAGAGGTGGTACAACAAGTTCCCCAACTTGGTTATCATACATGGATTGCATCTCAACGTTCATGGCTTCTAGCCATTTGTCAAATCCGAATTGGACATTGCATTATGGTATGTGGTCGGTTCATCTGAATCTACCACATAGCATCCATCCATGAAAAATCCATATCTTTCAGGTGGATTACTAGTTCTACCACTTCTGCGAAAGTCTTGTGTGTATTGATCAACCCCTTGATCATCCTCAACATCCTCATGGTGAGTGCTAGTTTCAACCAAATGTGCATCGGGTTGTGGTTCTTGATCCTCTTCAAGATCCACTGTTCTACTGCCAGCTCCTTCCATAAGGAACTTTGCTTCTAAGAACTCACCCTTTCTGGCAACAAACACCTTTTGTTCCAGTGGATCATAGAAATAATATCCCACAGAATCTCTAGGATATCCAACAAAGATACACTTGGTGGGTCGGACTTCCAATTTGTTTGGGGTGGGAGTCTTAACATAAGCCTCACATCCCCAAACCCTTAAGTATGATAGGGATGGAACTCTTCCATGCCATATCTCAAAAGGTGTCCTTTCCACCTTTTTGGTTGGGGCCATATTTAGAATACGGGCCGTGGAGAGCAAAGCGAAACCCCAAAATGATAGAGGTAATGTGCTTCTAGCCATCATAGATCGGACCATATCCAACAAGGTTCGATTCCTCCTCTCAGACACACCATTATGTTGTGGTGTTCCAGGTGGAGTGAGTTGTAAGACAGTCCACAACTCCTAAGATGATCTTGAAAAGCATCACTTAGGTATTCACCTCCTCTATCGGTATGGAGAACTTTCATTGACTTGTTGAGTTGATTTTCTACTTTATTCTTGAAGATTTTGAACATTTCAAAAGCTTCATCTTTGTGCCTTAATAAGTACACATACCCGTAGCGACTATAATCGTTGGTAAAGGTAATGAAGTATCTTTCACCATTCCTAGTCATTGGCTTAAAAGGACCACATACATCCGAATGTATGATTCCTAATAAATCTTTTGCCCTTTTGTTAGTTCCACTAAAGGGTGCCTTAGTCATCTTTCCTTGTAAACAAGATTCACAAACATCAAATGAATCACATTCATTTGTTTTTAAAAGACCATTCTTTTGAAGTGTTTGTAAACGTTTCTTGTTTATATGACCAAGACGACAATGCCAAAGATAGGTATCACTCAAGTCCAACTTGAGTTTCTTGGTGTTAATTTGGTACAATGAACTATTTAAAGTATTTTCATGAACCAATTCATAAATACCATTAATTGGAATAGCTTTAAAATAGAACATACCATTTAAAGAAACATGAATATCATTTTCAATAAAGGATAATACATAATCATAATGTCTTAATTGGGATACAGAAATAATGTTCCTAGTCAAACTAGGAGCATACAAAACATTCTTCAAAATAACTTCCAAACCACTTGGAAGTCTTAGGATGTAGTTCCCACGAGCTTCAACTAAAGCTTTAGTACCATTGCCCATGAAGAGGCTAACATCCCCTTGTTTGAAGTCCCTACTTCTTGTGAACCCCTGCAACAAATTGCAAATATGAGTTCCACATCCGGTATCCAATACCCATGTGTTAGAAGATGTAACATTAAGATCAATATGAATCATGTATACTGTACCTGAGGTCTGCCCGACATCCCTCTTGACTTTCAACTCATGGAGATGGACAGGACAATTCCTTGCCCAATGTCCTATCTCCCCACACTTGAAGCATGGGTCATTTGTAGCAACCTTTTTCTTCATCTCTTGTGGTTTGGGTGGTACCCTTACCACCCCTTTCCCCAATTAGGTCACTTACCCTTGGCAACCTTTGCCTTGGGTGTGGGATGAGGCCTTTTGTTGTTCCCACCTTCATTGATGGTGAGAACGGGTAAAACCCTTTTACCCATGGCCGCCTCGGCCATTTTGAGCATTGAGTGAAGCTCACCAATGCTTTTGTCCCATGCATTCATGTTGTAGTTCAACACGAATGTCTCGAACTTCTTGGTTAGGCCATTTAGGATCAAATCCGTGGCCAATTCCTTCGAGACGGGACAATTTAGCCTCTCGAGGCGGTCAATATGACTTTTCATCTTAAGTACATAAGATGAAATAGATTGGTTGTCGTCTATACGACATGCATGGAGTGCTCGAACTGTTTCGAAGCACTCAACCCTTGCTTGCTGTTGGAATGTTTCCTTCAGCTGGGTTATCATGTCGTAAGCTCCGTGATGTTCATACTCCTTTTGGAGATCCGGAGTCATGCTCGCTAGCATGAGACAAGACACTTGGACAGAGTCCTCAGTGTATTTAAGCCAATCGTTGTAGGCCTCCTCATCATCCTCAGTAGGTTGATCAGGGATAGGATCGTCTAAAACATATGACCTTCTCTCTTGCTTGAGAACGATTCTCAAGTTTCGATACCAATCAATAAAGTTGTTATGATTTAGACGTTCCTTTTGGAGGATCGCTCGTAATGATTGGTTGGATGCGGATGAGTTATCGTGATTTTCATTATTGGTGGCCATCTACAAAATTTAACAAAGATCTGTTTTAGTATTTTCGATATTGCTATTTTTAATAATTAATGCCTTTTAAGGTCATTTTTATATTAAAATCTAGAACCCAATATTACATTTAAATTATGGTTAGGTGACCTTTATCCACGATTTAAATTAATAAGGTGGTCAACGTTTGACGGTTGCAACCACTTGCAACTTCTAGAGGTATGGGATCGACTTTAAACATCATATGTAAAGTCGGCAAGTTAATCCCATCAACACCATTTGGAAACCATATTGTAGGTAATTTATTTAACATGGTTTGCAAATCAAGACATCCTACTTACACAAGTGTGAGTTTGCCAAAATGAGTGGTTAGGTGACCTTTATCCCACGAATATGGCGTTCTCACCTTAAGTCATAAGTTCCCTCAAAGTGGTTAGGTGTCCTTTATCCGACTAAGAGTTCCCAAGTGACTTAAGTGTTGTGTAAAAGGACGGTGTTGATCTTGTTTTTCAATTGTTTAGAGGTTTCATAATTCTAGTTTAGAAAACTATATGTACTTGTATTTGTATGCTTTCAAATACAAGATACCCTATGGTCCTTTGATTAAAACCTATTTTAATCTTTAAAATCATTAAATCATTTTAATAACCTTTTATTACCTTTTAGTGATTAAGAAACATCATTTTTTATAACTTGTTAAGTTTGTTAATTAGTTTGTAATGCATGTCAAAATTCCAACCATACAATCAAATAACAAACATCCAAACAAGTCATAAATAGAAACAACCATAATGTGCATAACCTAAGCTACTATTGTGACCACACTTGTTTTCCATCATAAGTGTGGTCATTTGGTCTTTCCTAAGGGTTTAATACAACACAAAATTGAGTTCTTGATAGACCCCCACTTGAACTTGCATCCATATGCTTCAAGTCCTTCTTTTGTGTCTTTCTTTTGTGCTTCCTTCCCGAGCATCTTCTTTTACAAAATATATATCCTAATACATATTTCTAGTAAAAGAAAAAACACTCCTAGTCTATTATTACAACCCAATGAATAAATAGACAAATTACATTTTTAAACAAAGCACAAAAGAATAATATTATAATCCCAAATGAAAACAACCAAAACAAACATTGCAAGCATCCAAACAACACAAGGTCAATGGCTAGGTTATGCACACTAACATCCAATGATCATATCATCAAAACATATAATGAAACCCCACTTAAAACCACCAAATTTCAGCCAACATAAACTGAAATTTTGGGTTTTAAACATTGTCCAAACAATCAACATTTCATAATATATATCTTTCAAGGTCTAGTCACTAGCATGTGTGATATGACCTTGAAAGTTTGGGGAATCATTCAAACAAAACATAGCAGCACAAAATCAGCTTATACTAAGCTTATTATCATCCTTTAAAACCAATTTTATGGACAAAACAAGCAAGTCATCCACATAACCGGCTCTTGATGCCATTGACGGGTTTGCAAGAACATAAAACCAAGTTTAACCATTTAAACTTTCAGAAGACGCAGCGGATATATAGCTTTAAAACCGATTTTATAAGCTGAAAATTTCATGTTCTTAGTGATGTTTTAAGATGAAAAACAAACCCAAATCAAAAGGATCATTATATGTGAATAATCAAGCTATGAACAATATGTTAATGAGCATAAAATCACAGCTACATAGAGCTGTGAACAACTACCTTTCTGCAGCTAAAAACGACCAAGGAAAGGTTTGAATGATGCTCCAAAAACGACCAAGACTTCAAGGAAGAAGTCCTCAAGTGTGTATACCCCAAGCCTTGAAGCAACCACCACTCTTGTTAGGTAGATGTACACCAAAATCAAGCTCCAAAACCCCTTTCTTTTCTACCTTGTTTCGTAAACTTGAGAGAGAAAGAGAGAGAGGATTCTCAAAGTTGCATGTGTTTTGAATGGCTGAGAAAAAGACCCCAAGACAAGTTTAATGTGTGTGTTTTACAAGACAATATTGGTCCAATGAGGACAATGGGGGAGGGGGGCGGCCGAAAATGGTGGTTCAAAAGGGGTTTTCCCCCTTTTAATCTTGACACATTCACACACATTAAAATGTCTTGCAACTTAGACATACAATTAACTAATTAATTGTATGTACAAGTTATATATAACTTATAAAATTAATCATTTAACATATAAGTTATAATTTCTCATTATTATTTGTTGTCATCTAACTATTTTAAATAACACTCCAAATAATATCATTGAACAAAATATCCTAATAAGTTGTTCCCTCTCATATGCAACTTATTTGGAAAACCCATTTTCTAAATTGGTGTAAATATTTAATTGCATGATCATATCATCAATTAAATACTTAATTGGCGTTTGCTAAGCTTGTTATTGGGTATAACCCGACTTGGATCATAACGTACTAACCACATCAATATTCTAAGTGTCTTGGGCACACAGAATCATACATGTACACCATGATCCAAGTCGGGTCATACCCAATAACAAGCTTAGCAAACACCAATTATTATTTATTTGATGATATGATCATGCAATTAAATAACTACACCAATTTAGAAAGTGGGTTTCTAAATAAATTGCATAAGAGATGGAAAAACGTATAGAGATATTTTGTTCGTGAGTATTATTTGTAATGTTATTTAAGTTGGTTAAATAACATCAAATAATAAGAGAGTGTAAGAATTATGTAATTAATAGGTTAATTACATAACTTTTAAAATAACTAGTTAACTTATAAGATGGTAAAAAAAAAATTGGGGGAAACCCCATTTTTAAAGGGGTTTTCGACCGCCCCTTGTGGGTCTTGGTTGGCCCCCTTTTGTCTTGGAAAGATACCTCATTTTAACTAGTAGAACACTCTTTTCTTTTCTCTCTCTCTCTCACATGCAAAAGTGACCAAGAACACCCCCTTTTTCTTCGAAGAAGTCCACGGCTGGAAGGATGATTCCAGCAGCATTCTTGATCATTTTGGTGTATAAATCCTAGCAAGAAGGGTCTTTGCTTGATGCTTGTGGGTATGGGAACTTGAGAACACCTCTCCTTGGTGTTTTGGTCATTCAAGAACATCGCCATCTTCATCTAAAGCCAAGTTTTCAGCAGCATACAAAAGGTAGTTTGTATGTCATGTTTTGGTTGTTATTTGTTGTTGATAGCTAGTTCAAACACATATAAATGACCCTTATATTCTTGGGTTTGTTGTTGTTATGAAATGAACCTTATGTTTCAGCTTACAAATGAACATATTAAGGTATTTATCCGCTGCGTTTTTCAAGTTTAAATGGTTAAACTAGTTTGATTTGGTCCATCAAACCCAACATTGGCATCTAGAGCCGGATATGTGGATGACTAGTTTCAATTATCCTTGTAAAATTGGTTTTATAGGGTTTTAACAACCAAATTAGGGCTGTTTTGTGATGATATAATGAATCCCCAATCTTTCAAGGTTATATCTTACATTCTTGTGATTAAACCTTGAAAGAAAGATGTCAAATGGTTGATTATTATGTTTGGACAAAAACCCTAGATTTTGGGTTTGTGTTGGTTGAAAATTTTGGGTTAAAAAGGGGATTTATTTTGTTCTTGGAATGATTTATATGGATACATATTTAAGTGCATAACATAGCCTTGACCATGTGTGTTTTGGATTTGGTTGATTGTGATTTGGTCATGTTGGTCGTATTCATTCAAAGGGTTGTACTATTTTCATTTGTGTTTGTATTTGGGTTGTAATTTATTTATTAATTTGGTTATGTAATAAATAGAATAGGTGCATTTCTTTTATTAGTAAATTGTATTAGGATATGATTTTGTAAAAGAAGATGCACAAGATGAAGACCCAAAAGGAAGGACACAAAAGACATGGACACTTGAAGCATTTGGATGTGGAATCAAGTGGGAGTTCATGGACACATATGATGTGTCATTGTTAACCCTTAGGAAAGACCTAATGACAACACTTGTGATGGCAAACAAGTGTAGTCAACTTAGTGGCTATGGTTATGCACATATGTTTGATTATGCTTGTTTGGTTGTTTGTTGTATGATTGTGGTTTGATATTTGGATATGCATAACAAACTCATTAGCAAACTTAACAAGCTGAAAATTTATGGCTCTTAATCATTAATATGTTAATAAAAGTTATTAAAAGGATTAATGATTTAATAAAAGAGGTTTTATGAAAAAATGAACCATAGGATACCTTGTATTTGAAAGCATGCAAATACAAGGTACATAGAGTTTTCAAAACTAGAATTAATGAAAACTAAAATCCCTTTGGAAACAATTTTAACACCATCCTTTTACACGACACTCGAATCACTTGAGAACTATTTGTGGGATAAAGGTCACCTAACCACTTTTAGGGAACTTGTGTTTTGAGGTGGGCTTAACATATTTGTGGGATAAAGGTCACCTAACCACTTGTATGTGTAAACTCACATGTGTGTGTAAGTAGGACGACTTGAATTAGAAACCATGTGCATAGGGTCACCGAAGCATGGCGTACAAAGGTGTCGATGGGATTAAACATGCCAACCAAACATAAGATGTTTAACCGATCCCATAAAGGCTAGAAGTTGCAAAAGATTGCAATTGTCAAATGTTGACTACCTTGTTAATTTAAATAATGGGATAAAGGTCACCTAACCATTATTTGAATGTAACGTTGGATTCTAGATTTTAATTATTAATTGTCTATGAGACATAAAGGGTATTAATGATTAAAATGTAATTTTTCAGAAATACTAATAAGAACTTTGTAAATTTTGTAGAATGGCCGCAAACAATAATGCGACCACCCCGACTGTCCATACCCTATCACTGAGAACTATTTTAGAGAGGGATCGTCTGAACCATAACAACTTTATGGACTGGTTTCGAAACTTGAGAATTATTCTCAAGCAAGAGAAAAAGGCCTATGTCCTTGACGATCCTATTCCTGACCAATCCGACCCCGAGGGTGTTGAGGCCTATAACGATTGGCTTCAGTATACTGAGGATTCCATGCAGGTATCCTGCCTCATGTTGGGAACTATATTTCCCGAACTCCGAAAGGACTTGGAGCATTATGGGGCATATGAAATGATTACCCAATTGAAGGAAATGTTCCTTCAACGAGCTAGGGTAAAGCAATTCGAAACGGTTCGAACGCTTCATGCGTGTCGCATGGAAGAAACCCAATCGGTATCATCTTATGTACTTAAGATGAAAAGCCACATTAATTGTCTCGAGAGGCTTAACTATCCTGTCTCAAAGGAGTTGGCCACGGATTTGATCCTTAATGGCCTAACTAAAAGTTTGAGACGTTCATAATGAATTACAATATGAACGGATAGGACAAGAGCATTGGTGAGCTTCACGCAATGCTCAAAATAGCTGAGGCGGGGATGGGTAGAAAGGTTCTACCTGTTCTCTAAGATCAATGAGGGAAGCAATGGGAAAAGGCCATTCCAGATCCCAAGGCAAATGTTGCCAAAGGAAAAGGGGCACATCAAAGGGAAAGGGAAGGTTAAAATGGAACCTCCAAAACCTAAGCTTATTAAGCCTAAGGTAACGGAAACGATCCATGCTTTGAGTGTGGTGAGATAGGACATTGGAAAGGGAATTGTCCAACCTATCTCAAAGAGTTGAGAAACAAGAGGGATGCTGGGCAGACCTCAGATACAACTTTCATGATCCATATTGACTTAAATGTTATTTCTTCAAACATATGGGTATTGGATACCAGGTGTGGAACTCACATTTGCAATCTGTTGCAGGAGTTCAAAAGAAATAAGCACTTTAAGAAGGGATACACAAGTCTCTACATGGACAACAGAGCAAAAGTTGATGTCGAAGCCCAAGGAGACTATGTTTTGAAACTTTCAAATGGTTTGGAATTTATTCTTATAAACATTTTGTATGCTCCTAGTTTGACTAGGAACATAATTTCAGTTTCCATTTTAAAAACAATATGGTTATGATTTAAAAGTTGTAAACGATGGTATTTACGTTTATGTGGATGATGTATTTTATTTCAAGGCTATTCCTTTTAATGGTATTTATGAATTTTTTCATGATGAATCATCCTATAATAACACATTATACCAATCAAGCACCAAGAAACTAAAAATGGGTTTAAGTGATTCTTATCTTTGGCATTGTCGTCTTGGTCATATAAACAAGAATTGGATTCAAACACTTCAAAAGAATGGTATTTTAAAAACAAATGAAACTTATTTGATAAGTGTGAATCTTCTTTACAAGGTAAGATGACCAAGTCGCCCTTTAGTGGTACTAACGAGAGGGCAAAAGACTTATTAGGAATCATACATTTAGATGTATGTGATCCTTTTAAGACAATGACAAGGAATGGTGAAAGATACTTCATTACCTTTACCGACGATTACAGTCGCTATGGTTATATGTACTTGATGACACATAAATACGAAGCTTTTGAAATGTTCAAAAACTTCAAGAATGAAATAGAAAATCAACTCAATAGAACTATCAAAGTTCTCCGTTCAGATAGAGGAGGTGAATACCCCAGTGAGGCTTTTCAGGATCATCTAAGAAGTTATGGGATTGTCTCACAACTTACTCCTCCCGAAACACCACGACATAGTGGTGTGTCTGAAAGGAGAAACCGAACCCTATTGGATATGGTTCGATCTATGATGGCTATAAGCTTACTACCTCTATCATTTTGGGGTTTCGCACTACACTCCGCGGCTCGTATTTTGAATATGGCCCCAACCAAGAAAGTGGATTCGACACCTTTTAAATATGGCATGGAAGAGTTCCATCGCTATCATATTTAAAGGTATAGGGTTGTGAAGCTTATGTTAAGCTTAACACCCAAAACAAACTGGAAAGTCGATCCGCTAAGTGTATATTTGTTGGATATCCAAAAGATTGTATAGGATACTACTTCTTTGATCCAACAGAGCAAAAGGTATTTATTGCTCGAAAGGCAGAGTTCTTGGAAGCCACGTTCCTTATGGAAGGAATGACGTATAGAACAGTGGAATTTGATGAGGATCAAGATCCACAAGCCGATACACGTTTGGTTGTCACTAGCAATCAACAGGAGGTTGTTGATGATGATCAAAAGGTTGATCTATACACACAAAACATTCGCTGATCTTGTAGAGTTAGCATTCCACCTGAAAGATATGGATTTTTCATGGATGGATGCTACGTGGTTGACTTCGATGAGCCAACTACATACCATGATGCAATGTCCAATTCGGATTGTGACAAGTGGCTGGAATCCATAAACGTAGAGATGCAATCCATGTATGACAACCAAGTTTGGGAATTGGTTGACCCTCTACTTAACTCCAAACCGGTTGGATGCAAGTGGGTTTTCAAGAAGAAAACAGATATGCATGGAAACTTGGATACTTACAAGGCAAGACTTGTAGCAAAAGGTTTCACTCAAACTCAAGGGGTTGATTATGATGAAACCTTCTCGCCTGTGGCAAAGCTAAAGTCTGTTAGGATATTGTTTGCCATAGCTACTCATTATGATTATGAGATTTGCCAAATGGATGTCAAAACCGCCTTTCTTAATGGACATCTCGAAGAGACTGTCCATATGGTTCAGCCTGAAGGTATTGTCGATCCAAAACATCCTAATAAAGTATGCAAGTTAAAGAGATCAATCTATGGATTGAAGCAAGCATCGAGAAGTTAGAATCAATGTTTTGATGAAGAGATCAAGAAATTTGGTTTCATCAAGAACGCTGACGAGGCTTGTGGGTATAAAAGGTCTAGTGGAAGTGTAATTACATTCTTAGTATTGTATGTTGATGACATACTACTATTTGGAAATGATATTCCAACCATGGAAGGAGTTAAAACATGGCTTGGAAATTATTTTTCCGTAAAAGATCTCAGTGAAGCCGCCTATATTTTGTAAATAAAGATCTATAGGGATAGATCGAGGCGGTTGATAAGTCTAAACCAAAGTGCATACATTGATAAAATCTTGAAAAGGTTCAAGATGGAAAACTCTAAGAAAGGTATTGTACCTATTCAAAGAGGGACAATATTGAATGCATCTCAATGTGCAAGCTCAAAGGATGAGCAAGATCATATGAAGGACATCCCATATGCGTCTGCTATAGGATCCATCATGTATGTGATGATATGCACTAGACCGGACGTGTCATGCGCGTTAAGCATGACAAGCAGATATCAGCAGAATCCAGGTAACAGCCATTGCATGGCTGTTTAAAGTATATTGAAATACCTTAGGAGGACTAAGGATATGTTTCTAATATACGGATCTGATAAAAAAAGGAACTCGTTGTAAAGGGTTACATGGATGCGAGTTTCCAAACTGATCGAGATGATTCTCGATCACAATCGGGGTATGTCTCCATTATGAATGGGTAGCATTGTCCATTAAAGAATCCGAATACATAGCCGCCTCATTAGCAGCTTGGGAAGCTGCATGAATAAAGAAGTTTATCGTCGATCTAGGGGTGGTCTATACCATTCAAGACCCCTTAGAAATCTTTAGTGATAACGAGGGTGCGATTGCTCAAATCAAAGAACCCCGTGCACATCAAAAGACCAGGCACATTGAGCGAGGATTCAACTATATAAGGGATGAAGTTGAAAAGGGAAAGATATGTATTCACAAAGTTCACACTGATCAAAACATTGCGGATCCACTCACGAAGCTCCTTGAAAGGGCAAAGCATGAAAGTCATACTTGTGCCTCAGGACTTCGATATCCTAGTGATTGGAATTGATCAGTTTAGTATTAATATGGAACAATTGTAATACTTAGCTCATCTATATATTTACGATACTTTGAGTCATGTTCCTTTTAGCATGTTTACATCCATGAATATGTTTATTATTCTAAATGTCCGTAGTCGGTCATATTTGTGGGAACAAATATGAATGTAAGACTATTATGAACTTGGATTGGTGGATATTCATAAGGCATGAATATAGAGCAATTGGTTGCTGCCAAGGTTCATAGATATTCGTGGGATACGAATATTGGACTGACCCGCGTCCCAAATCTTACTACATGGAATCTTATTGATTGATCATAAGTAAATTTGAGTAAAGGCGAATATCATTTGGTATCCTCTGACATGAGATACATATTGGGTTTTGATATTCACCAAGTGTTATACCTTAGGCTAGTTCTTTGCTAATCTGAAATAATGGTCAGTACATAAGGCAATGTTTAGGTATGATATAAGGTGATTGTGAGAAATGTATGTGGTCACGATGGAATTTGTTCCTCTTATTCGTTGAGGGCATGATGTCTAAGGCCTGATTAAGTTAAATCAACAAGTAATGATCATTCTGTGTCCTTGGATTTAACATGACATCTATAACAAAAGGATAAATGATTAATTCACCTGAATCATTTCAAGTTCGATACTTGAAGGGGATGATATTATTGAATGGCTTCTAAGTCATGCGTATTAAGGGTAGTAAACCGTTGTTAGGCGGTATTTACTGCTTGCATCAATCTTCTATGAATCTTGTGCAAGTAGGAGATTGTTGGATTCTTTATGCCCAAGACACATAGAATATTGATATGGTTAGTACGTCATGATCCAAGTCGGGTCATACCTAATAACAAGCTTAGCAAACAACAATTATTATTTAATTGATGATATGATCATGCAATTAAATAACTACACCAATTTAGAAAGTGGGTTTCTAAATAAATTGCATAAGAGATGGAACAACGTATAATGATATTTTGTTCATGAGTATTATTTGTAATGTTATTTAAGTTGGTTAAATAACATCAAATAATAAAAGAGTGTAAGAATTATGTAATTAATAGGTTAATTACATAACTTATAAAATAACTAGTTAACTTATAAGATGGTAAAAAAATTAGGGGGAAACCCCATTTTTAAAGGGGTTTTCGGCCGCCCCTTGTGGATCTTGGTTGGCCCCCTTTTGTCTTAGAAAGATACCTCATTTTAACTAGTAGAACACTCTTTTCTTTTCTCTCTCTCTCACACATGCAAAAGTGACCAAGAACACCCCCTTTTTCTTTGAAGAAGTTCACGGCTAGAAGGATGATTCCAGTAGCATTCTTGATCATTTTGGTGTACAAATCCTTGCAAGAAGTGTCTTTGCTTGATGCTTGTGGGTATGGGAACTTGAGAACACCTCTCCTTGGTGTATTGGTCATTCAAGAACATCACCATCTTCATCTAAAGCCATGTTTTCAGCAGCATACAAAAGGTAGTTTTTTATGTCATGTTTTGGTTGTTATTTGTTGTTGATAGCTAGTTCAAACACATATAAATGATCCTTATGTTCTTGGGTTTGTTGTTGTTATGAAATGAACCTTATTTTTCAGCTTACAAATGAACATATTAAGGTATTTATCTGTTGCATTTTTCAAGTTTAAATGGTTAAACTAGTTTGATTTGGTCCAACAAACCCAAAAATTCTTCCAAAATCATTTTGGCTTTGGAAGCTTTTTCATTAAAACTTCCAAAGACAATTTACCTTCGGAAGATTTTCGATTCCAAGAAAACTTCTTTTTGAGCAAAAAGCAAACTACTTTTTCAGAGTTAGGACCGCCTTCCGGATTTCAAAGTTTATGCTCTTTCATTAACTTTGTCTCAAATCCTTTTCACACATAAACCCTGTCGATTCCCCCCTCTTTTTATCATCTTCATCTTCTCTCCAAACGTAAATTCCAGATTTCTCTGTGAAACCGCCCTTGTTCATCTTTCCTTCACCTTCAAGCTTTCTCAATATGGCCAACCTTGATAGACGAAATGACCCAGATTTTTCTATGAAGTTACACAGGCAACACAATCAGGTTGCTCTCTTAAACTCTGAGAAAGATCCATATTTCTCTGAGGTGTGCCAATTCTTGGCATTGTCAAACTACTTCACCTCCCTTACCGGTGATCCTCCTCTCTATGAGGATCATCTGCTTGAATTTTGGAAGACCTGCCAAGAGGTCATTATGGATGGGGAGAAGGCACTGTCTGCCACAGTGTAGGGGAGAACAGTCTTCATCACTCCGGCCATCATCAATACTCATCTTCAGCTGGGTGATGAAGAAGGTGAGGTGTTCTTCCCAAAAGAAGCTGTTAATCATTCCTTTGAGTAGATGGGCTATGAAGGAGATTTCTCTGTAAAGACCTTCAGGAAAGGGAATGTCTCACCTAAGTGGAAGTACCTACTTCATGTGGTTATCCACAGCTTGTCCAACAAGCATGGAGGGTGGGACCAGATTCCTGAATATCTCTCCTTCATAGTGCATGGAATGGTCTAGGGAGTCAAGTTCAGGCACTCTCAATTTGTTTATACAAATCTGATTGCAAACTTAGACTCCTTAGAGTATTACATGTTTTCTAGATATGTTCAATACATTCTCAACTATGAACAGGGATCACAGTTGATGGAAACAGGTAATATTCTTAAATTGGGACAGATGAAGCCCAGCATCATAAAAAATTTGAAGAAGCCAACTATTGGCTTCTCAGGGGTAGAAACAGCCCTTGTCCCAAAAATGTTAAAGCTCATTGCTCAAGGTGGTAACCTAGCAACATAAGCTAGTGTTGAACCCACACCTTCTGCATCTCAGCCACCAAAACAACCACAAATCACCCTCACCTATCAAAGAAAATACAAACAAACACCTACACAAGCTATTGAGTCTGTGCAAGCCCCTGTATACTTACCTATACAGGAGGAAGTGGATACTGGAGCTCCCACTTCCCCTGAGGAGCAAGCCACTCCTATTACTTCAAAGATCAGTGCTGAGGTTCCTCATGCTCAGCCTGATAAGCTCACAAGCCCAACTGCCTTAAGCCTTCACTCTAAGTCTCAACACTCAACTGAACAACTTTCAGGGGACAGCTACCATCCCTAACCTTTAGACTTAAACCACACCATTCCTAATCTTGATTTCTACACTGATGAAGACTTATGTGTCAGTGACTATCATAAGTCTTCCAACTACACCACTCCTCAAAGGGAGATGAGTGCTCCTGAGTCACCTAGGTCTAGGCCACATCAGTCACCTATCACTGAGGTGGATACTTCTGAACCTGTTTAGAATATCCATATGAAAGAGGCTCTCACTTCAGCAAGAGATTACATCATTCAGACCTCAACCATCGCAACTCAGCTCATCGACACTTCAACTGAAGCTGTCACTGAGAAGAGTAAACCCAGCAGCCAAGGACACCATGTTGGTATGAGGAAGAGGCCTTGGTCCAATTCTCTTATCCCCCAATGATTCTTCTAATGAAGATGAGGGGAATCTGAGACTACAGGTGCAATTATGTAGTCTCCAAGGTTAGTCATCTTGAATCTTAAGTGACTAACTTGCAACACAGGGTCAATAATCAGGAACACAAGAACCTGTGAATGTGATTGACCTAACTCCTAGCTCACCTATGCAAGAGGGTGATGCTACCATAAAGAGGGAGGAAGTCATTACAGTCACAGAACCTGGGAGTTCTTCAGGGAGTATGGACACTAAGGACTCACCATCCTCCGTTGCAATTGTGCATACTCAGCAACTTTCTTAAGTTCATATTGATGTGGACAGTATAGACTCAGTCATTAGGAGTCTCTTTGAGAAAGGCATTCCAAAAGCTGAATCATCCCCACCAACTTCAAGTCACATTTTTGGGTGGAGGTATGATGCCGACATAAGAACTCTTATTCTTCAAAGAGTTCAAGAGAGGAACACTACAGAGTTTAACCTTAGAAGAAGACTAAGGCAATCAGGCAATACCATTGGTCAACTGGATGTTGAGGCAGACCCTGAGATTAGCTTCAAAGGGGAAACCTTGACTGAAGGCCCAGTGATAGAACTTGAGAGCCATGTCTCACCATCAACTCCTGCAGAGGTTCAATCCCTTAATGAGACACCTGCTGGTGAAGGTGCATCTCAACCTCTCTCTGGCCAGAGCTTGGAAGCTACACCAACCAATGAAGCTCAAAGCTCTCTCCACGCTGAGTCACAAAGGTCTGTGAGTGACAAAGGGAAAAGAAAACTAACTTCTGAGGAGATTGAGGAAGAGGAGAGAGAAAGGAAAAGGAAGCTAAGGGGAGAAAGTTCTTCTACTGGGTCTGCAAGACTCATGGAAAGTGATATCAGGACTGCCCCCAGACCAAATACTCAGGATGATGAGTTAAGGGCAGTCAGGATCAACTACTTGCATACCAGGAACGATGACATTGATAACATCATTTCTCTCCCCTTAGATGAGTTAAATGAACTTGGTAACATGGAACTGTCAAAAGAGAGAAAGGAGGAAGAGGATGCAGAGCTACTTCTGAAAGTCAAAGAAGAAAGAAGACATAATAGACTCTACAAGCTTGCGCCTACTGTCTCACCAGTTCAAGAAACTCATGAACAAGAGGATGTGGCTCCACAAGAACCTCAGGTAGACAAAGAGAAGGATATGATCAATCTGAAAAACTACCTGAGTGCCACAGGCCTCTATCAGGCTGATACACTTCTTCCCTTACCCTTTGACTACATTAACTTTGAGTACCTTAAACAACTTGAACTTGATGTAGCCAAAGAAAGAAAGATGACCAAAAGGAAGTTAAAGGAAGAGGCTGTAAAGTCAATAGCCATCATCCATAAAAACTTAAAGAATTCTGCTGATAGGCAGAAGATGTTGAGCTTCTTGAAGCTGTACGGATTCTCTGGAAGGAGACTTGGTCCCATGTCTGTGTCCACCATGGATGAGCACATCAGGGTAATCAAGCAGAAGATTCAAAGAGGTGAACTTGTTGACTTACACTCCCCACCAAGCCAAGTCCCTCAGGAACTGGAAATTAAGGTTGAAAAATTTAAGACAATAGGGATCCGAATCTCCTACTGAACCTCAGCAAACTTCTACTTCTGATCCACAGTAGGGATGTGTCCCCTCTCAATCTGAACCTGTGAGAGAGGAAGATCCAACTGAGAAAGACAAAAAAGATAAATTAGGTGCTATAGGCAGACCTTCTTAGTTAAAAAGTTCAAAGAAGAGAAAAAAGATGGTTTCCAAACTAAAGTCAAAGAAAAAGAAGAAAGAAACATCCAACTCCAAACCTCAGGATGAGTCAGAGCATCTTGAGGATGTGCAACAAGAGGATGCTCCACCAACTCCAATTCAAGCAGCTCCTCTGGTATCAGGAAGACCCATCTTGTCTTGGATACACTACAAATCCTGAAAGATGGCATGTCATAAGAGATCAAGGTGTTGAACATATCTACACATGGCAGGATAATGTTGGACCAAAAGAACCAATGAGCCAAGATCAGGAAAACCTCTAAGTCACACATGCCACTGCAACAACTGCTGAAGACTCCCATCAGCTGTTCTGACAAAGTCTGAAGATCAAAGTATGAAGATCAAAGAACTGAAGAACAACAGCTGAAGACTCTAAAGTACTAAAGACAAGTACTGAAGTCTGAAGTACTGATCATACAAGTACTAAAGACTTCAAGCACTGAAGATAAGTACTGAAGAATCAAAAGCTGAAGAACTGAAGAACTGAAAACGTTCTACTGAAGAACAAAGTCTGAAGACAAAGACTGAAGACAACAGCTGATGACATCTACTGAAGTCATCAGCTGATACATCATCTAAAGCCCAAGTCTGAAGAACCAAGTGTTAAAGATTCAGAGTTTGTCACAACAGCTGAAGAAGTCTTCTTCAGTTGTTGTGATGGTTTTTCCCTTTCAGTAGTTTTGTAATTTTGTTTCAGTAGTTGTACAACAGCTGAAGAGCTTGTTCTTCAGCTGTTATAGTATCAGTAGTTATAAACGACTGAAGAGTTTGTTCTTCAGTCGTTGTAGGTTTTCAGTAGTTTACTTTTGTCAGTACTTGTAAAAGATAGGAACACTTTTGTAAGAAGATGTCAGCTGTTGGCATCTTCAGTAGTTTTATGTTCCGTCAGTTGTAATTTTAATAATAGGTTGATGTCAGAGAAAGGACATCACCACCATCCTTTTAACGCCTATAAAAGGATGGTGAACCATGCTGTTTTAATTGCCGAAACGTGTTGAGCAATAGAACAATTAATTTTTTGCAGAACTCTTTTCTCTCTCTATGTTTGTGCTTTTAATTGCAATATCTTTTATGTTCTTGCTATAATTGCTAATTAACGTGCTAAATCCGCTGCAAACCAATCTGATTGATCAAACGAGAGGCTGAGATCCTGTCAAATGGTATCAGAGCGGGTTAATCATTGATCGATTTCACTATTGATCATTTGAAACTGCTCTTTTGATCTCTCTGTTTGATCGAATTAGCAATTTGCAAGAATTAGCCATAGAGAGTGAGTTTCTGCTGTTTCTGGCCAAAATCTTGAGGTCCTCTGGTGGTTTTGAGTTACGTTTGTCTTGTTTAAACTTGTTTTTGACTAAAACCTGAGATGACGACACCAACTAATGATCCTCACAATACTGGTTCCTCAACTAAGCCTCCGATGCTTGTTTGGAACGAGTATAACATATGGCAAAGATTTATGCTTCACCACTTGGCTGTCAACAGTGCTGGTTGTTGGAAGTCAGTGGTGCATGGACCATACAAGCCTATGGTGAGCGTCCCTGAATCTAATGAACAGGCTGCGAAGAAACCTGAACAATATTTTGACGAAGATCTAAAGCTGTTCGAAATTGATGCTAGAGCCCATGGAATTTTAGCCATGGCTATTCCTAATGAGATTTATTCAGGGCTCTTGCTCATGAGTCTGCTCATGACCTATGGGTTGCTCTAAAGGAACCATTTGGAGGAACTGATTCGGTCTTAGCAAACAATAGGGAAATCCTCGCCCAACAATATGAGACATTCTCATATAGAAAGGGTGAGACACTGACCCAGCAGTTTGAGCGGTTCTCTTGTTTGATCTCTGAGCTGAAGATGGTCAAACAAGAGTACTCCAACAGCCAGATGAACAATAGGTTCCTCAGGTCACTGCCTGAGAGATGGGACACATATACCATTGTCCTACGCTCCAGTGCTGATCTGGAAACTCTATCTCTCACCCAACTTCATGGGAAACTGCTCACTTTTGAGAGAGAGATAGAGCAAAAGAGGAAGTTGTCCTCTTCTGGTAAACTCGCTGATGACTTCTTCCAAGGTAATGCTGCCTTGATAAGTCATGAGTCAGAATATGCTTCATCAGAAAGTTCTTATGATGAGCATATTGATTTCTCTACCAACTCAGAACAAGCTTTTGTTGGTGTTAGTAGTTCAGGAGGTGGTGGTGACAACTTATGTTTTCTGATGGAGGACTTGAAGGGCATTCCAGATGATGATCTGGAAGAGATGGATATTTTGAACGAAATGGCAATGATAAATATCCGCTCTCAAAAGTTCTACAAGAGAACTGGTAGGAAATTCCCTGGACTCTCTGGCAAAACCAAAGTTGGTTTTGACAAGAGCAAGTTGAGGTGTCACAAGTGCCAAGGGCTTGGACACTTTGCAAGAGAGTGTAGATCGCCTGGATCTAACTCCTCTACACCCTTTGTGACTTTTCCCAGCAATAGCTCACAGCACAGAGGGCAACCTTCCTCCAGTTGTGGCCATCCATCACAAGCACAGGCATCACCTGCTTATTTTGTGCCACAGGGTCATATGTCATATCCTTACCCCTGTTACTACATGCCTCAGCCTGGTCAAACTCAAGCACCCTCGGCTCAACCACCTCATGCTCTTCCTGAGCCTCAATCTTCCCAATCTCATCATCACACACAACCTCAACAACATAGCTTTTTCACCCCAAGTGTTGTTGACTGGAGTAGTCTACCAGAAGAGTTATCTGGTCTGGAACAACTACTCGAAGGTGCTGTTCAACATGGTGGTGACCAACCTTTTGGAAATCTTGCTCTGATGGCCCTTGATTCTGCTGAGGGGTCATCATCGAATGCCTCATCTCAGGTATCCACTGAGGCAAAAGCCAAGCTTTGTTCAAAATCATGCATAGCAGCATTTGCTTCTATTAGAGAAGCAAATGTAGCTTTAATAGATAAAAATCTTGAGCTTGAGCACACTATTTCCAAAAGAAAAGCTGATTTTGAGGCTGTACTTAAAGATAAAAATGATGAGATTTACAAGCTTAAATGCCAAATCAAAGATGATAAAGCTAGGGAAGATGTACTTCTAGAGAAGTACAGAGACCTCAAGGAAACTATTGCAACCACCCAAGTTGAGTGTGATCGATGGGTGCAATCATGCAAGGGTTTTGAAATGCTTCTTAGCAAGCAATCTGCTTCCAATGTGAAGTTTGGCATTGGTTATAAACACACTGCTCCTCCTACAGATTTCACTTCAAGAGCAGAAGTTGAATCTGATGGGGAGAGCAATAACCAATCCTTCTCATCATGTGACCTACTATCTTCTGAATCAGCATCATCAGAGATAGAAGCCAGCATTAACTCCTGCCAAAACCAATCAGCTGATGCTACAACAGCTGATGGTTAAAATGCTGACTGTCACATGACCAAAAGCCTGATCAACTCAGGTGTTGTCACTAGAAGTACTGAAGGTACTGGAGAGCAAGTGATAACATCTGAAGTTCAAACCTCAAATATTGTTAGCACTAAAGAGAAGAAAACTAACAGTAGGAAAGGTTTGAAGACAGCTAAAGAGGATACCAGGAAAGCATGCACTAGGAAGAAAATTGCTAGTACTGATGGCAAACAACTGAAGAACAAGTCTTCAGTAGTTACATCCTCTTCAGCTGATGATCAGCATAAGATGAAGAAGAACCCATGTGAGATATGTGGCTTGTTCAATCATCTTACTGATGATTGCTGGTACAAAAGGGGTTCCAAACTCAAACAGAAGGAGAAAATCAATGAGGACATCAATAAAATGAAGAATGAGTTTGAAACCAAGTTTGTACTAGCAACATCCAAGCCTGAAATCCCTAAGCCCAAAGCTAAATCTAAAAAGAAGGTAGGGGTTACTCAGGCAACAGCTGAGGTTGCTCAGAAAAAGATGGTACAACTTAGGAATCCATCATCAGCAAACTCCAATGTGTCTGAAGAGCTGAAGGCTTTATCACAAAATCAGACACAGCTGGTGATGATGGTTCAGCAACTAGTGGGAAGAGTCAACCACTTAGATGCTCCTGTGTTGAAACCACAGAAAAGGAAGTCCAAGCCAAAGGATTCCCCTTCTGCACCATCTTCTTCACCTGAGGTTGTCACACATAACACACCTGTTAGTGCTGCACCTGCAGTTGAAAACAGACCCAAAACCAAACAGGTTTGGGTCTCTAAGACTAACTAACACATGGTTGTGTTTGCAGGGTTCTTCAACATGCCATAGAAGCATCTGGTATGTAGACAGTGGAGGATCCATGCACATGACAGGAAGCAGCTCCCTTCTTAATGACTACTCTCAAGGAAAGAAGGGATTTGTTTCCTTTGGCAATGATGCAAAGGGTTACATCATCGGAAAAGGCTTTGTTTCCAATGGGGAAATAAGGTTTGATGATGTGAACCATGTGGAGAATCTCAAGTACAACCTCTTGAGTGTCAGTCAAATGTGTGACAAAGGCCATGTTGCCCTTTTCACAAGCCAGAACTGTCGGATTCTGTCATCCAAAGTTCTGAGCTTGATTGACAAGGCATTGGATGAACACACTCTCCTGAAGGCCAACAGGACAGGAAGAGTGTATGCCTTAGATCTTTCCAAAAAGATAGATCTAAAAGGCCATCCTTGCCTATTCTCCAAGGCCTCTCCTCAAGAGTCTACACTATGGCATAGAAGGCTGGGTCATGTTAATTTCAAGAACATGAATCAGCTGATAAGCCATGGTTTAGTTAGAGGATTGCCTCTGAAGGAGTTCAAGTGTGAAGATGACTGCACTGCTTGCTTGAAAGGAAAACAACACAAAGTTTCATTCCCTTCAATAGAAGAACCAAAGTCCACTGCCTGCTTGCAGCTCCTGCACATGGATCTCTTTGGTCCTGTCAGAGTGATGAGCATGGCAAAGAAGAAATACTGCCTGGTAATTGTGGATGATTCTCCAGGTTTGTATGGACTTTCTTCTTGCACTCCAAGGATGAAGCAGCCAAGACTATAATGAACTTTGTGTTACTTGTAGAAAAGCAGTATTCCCTACAGGTCAAGTGTGTGAGGAGTGACAATGGAACAGAATTTAGAAACCACACACTTGATGACTTTTACCTGTCGAAGGGAATTAAAAGGCAGTTTAGTATTCCTAGAACTCCTGAGCAGAATGGAGTGGTGGAGAGAAAGAACCGGACTCTCATTGAAGCTGCAAGGTCAATGTTGGCTAACTCAGGGCTGCCACTGACCTTTTGGGCTGAAGCTGTCAACACCGCTTGCTATGTACAAAATAGAGCTTTAGTTGATGAAGACTCCCTATGAAGTTCTTCATCATTTGGCTCCTCTGATTTCATTCTTTAGAGCCTTTGGGTGTCCATGTTTTATTCTCAACACTAGCAACCCACTCCAGAAGTTTGCTAGTAAGGTGGATGCAGGGTATTTTGTTGGTTATTCATCAACTTGCAAGGCATACAGAGTCTTCAACTGTAGAACAAAGGGGGTTGAAGAAACTCTGTATGTGAAGTTCAATGAATCTCCAAAGAACAAGATTCCACAAAACCCTATAGAGTTGTTTGATCTGGACATACTGCAATATGTTCCTTATCAACCTCCAGCTGTTGAGCCTGTCAACAGATCTCCACCTGGTGGTACTGATGAGGATGTAGTCAGTACTCACCTCTTCAGGTTTAGTGACAACCTGCCTGAGTCCACTGAACCTGATGCTCCTGTAGCCTCAGCAGCTCCATCCACTACAAATGCTGATGAGATTTCTGCTTGCTCTACTTCGTTTGAGCTGCCATCCTCTACATGGTTTCAGGAATCTCCATCACCATCTGTTGCTGCTGATGGGTCTACAAACACTTGCAGAGATATCATAGTCTATCAAGAGCTCAAGAATCACCCCACATCTCAAATCATTGGTGATATTCATGCTGGAGTTTCAACCGGGAATCAATTGTCCAACTTCTGCTTCTATGCTCTCTTCATCAGTCAGCAAGAGCCAAAGAACTATCATATTGCTTTAAGAGACAATGGATGGGTGGAAGCTATGCAGCTTGAGCTTCTTCAGTTTGTGAAACAGCAAGTGTGGGAGCTTGTTCCATTACCCAAAGGTAAGTGTGCTATAGGCACCAAGTGGGTATTTAGGAACAAAACAGATGAGAAGGGCCAAATTGTCAAGAACAAGGCTAGACTGGTTGTTCAAGGGTTTGCACAGGAGGAAGGCATCGATTATGATGAGACCTTTGCACCTGTGGCCAGACTGGAAGCAATCAGACTGTTCTTAGCTTATGCTGCCTTTCACAGTCTTAAGGTTTATCAAATGGATGTCAAAAGTGCCTTCCTATATGGGAAAATAAAAGAAGAGGTTTATGTGTGTCAACCACCAGGCTTTGAGGACAATAAACATCCTGATTGGGTGTACAAGCTTGATAAGGCTCTTTATGGGCTGAAGCAAGCACCTAGAGCCTGGTATGAGACACTCTCAACTTTTCTTCTAGAGAATAAGTTCACTGGAGGCACCATTGATAAAACCTTATTCATCAAGACTGTGGGAGAACATAAGCTCCTTGTTCAAATTTATGTAGATGACAACATCTTTGCATCCTCTGATCCAAAGTTGTGTGATCAAATTTATGTAGATGACATCATCTTTGCATCCTCTGATCCAAAGTTGTGTGATGAATTTTCAAAGCCCATGAAGCTAAGATTTGAAATAAGTGCCATGGGGGACTTACAGTTCTTTCTAGGTTTGCAAATCAAACAACAGGATGATGGAATCTTCATCCATCAGTCCAAATATACCAAAGAGTTGTTGAATAAGTTTGATTTACAAACCTGTAAGCCCTGTTCTACTCCCATGAGCAGCATCACACAACTAGATGCAGATCAGAAAGGTAAAGCGGTTGATGAAACCCTTTACAGATGTATGATTGGGTCCTTGATGTACCTTACAGCTTCTAGACCAGACATCATGTTTGTAACATGTGCTTGTGCTAGATTTTAGGCTGCACCTAAAGAATCCCATTTGATTGCAGTCAAAAAAGATCTTTAGATACCTGCAAGGTACCCAATCACTAGGTCTTTGGTATTCAACTGGGCATTCTTGCAAATTAGTTGCTTTCTCTGATAGTGACTATGCAGGATGCAAAGTCACCAGAAAATCCACTTCTGGTGGTTGCCAATTCCTAGGCAATTGTTTAGTTTCTTGGCAGAGTAAGAAACAAACATCAATTGCTACATCCACTGCTGAAGCTGAGTACATTGCTGCTGCAAGTTGTACCTCACAGATACTCTGGCTTCAGAATCAACTTCTGGATTATGGCATTACTGATACTAAGACTCCATTACTAATGGATAGTGCTTCAGCTCTTTGTATTGTTAAAAATCTAGTCCAGCACTCTAGGACCAAACATATAGAGATCAGACATCATTTTATCAGGGATTGCTATGAAAAAGGTCTGATTGATCCTAAGTTTGTGCCTAGTGCTGATGAGCTTGCAGACATCTTTACTAAGCCCTTAGTGCTACATTCCAAAATTTGGTACTAAGGCTTGGTATGCTGCAGCTAGAGTAATTTGACCAATGCTGATGCTCTTACTTCACAACTACTGATGAGCAGAGGTCAAATATAAGTACTGATGAGTAATTTAGTCTTCAGCTCTTTCACAAATACTGAAGACTAAAATGACTTAAAGTACTGATGTACATTATTTATTGAAAACAACTGATGTAGTGAGGTGGATTACAACTACTGATGTATGATTTTCAAATAAATAAGTACTGAAGAACAAATTTTGCTCACAAGTACTGATGTGTAATCTTACACAAGTACTGAAAGCAAAATTTGTTCACCAGCTCTGAAGAATATTTCATCAGCACTTGTGAACATCTGATCACAAGAGCTGAAGGCATAAATATTCACAAGAGCTGAAGGGTCAATGAAACATCTGAAAGTCAGCCAAAGAGCTGATGAGTAAGTGTAGAGGCTAGCATGAAACAACTGATTTGACGGAAACAGCTGATGAGTAATTTCTCATCAGCTGATGCCAACAGCTGCTGTTTCATACCCAAACAACTGAAGGACAAAACCATGTCATCAGTAGTTTCACAACTACTGATGGCTAACACCAAGTCCTCAGTTGTTTACAACAACTGAAGCAAAACAATGTCTTCAGTAGTTCATAACTACTGATATCAGTAGTTCACAACTACTGAAGGCTAACACCAAGTCTTCAGTTGTTACAACGTCTGAAGAAGAATATTAGGTCTTCAGTAGTTCATAACTACTAAAGACTGACAATAACTCTTCAGCCGTTTACAACATCTGAAGGACAAAACCAAGGTTTCAATAGTTTTAACTACTGAAGACTAACACCAAGTCCTCAGATGTTACAACCACTGAAGGTTAAGACCACGTCATCAGTCGTTACAACAACTGATAACTAACACCAAAACCTTCAGTAGTTTTCTTTCAGCCTTTGCCCTACCCTATAAATACCCAACGTTCAGAGCATTTACTCCTCACTTGACCTAACCTTTCAAAACCTCTGAACTTCCCATACACCATTAATGGCGACCATGCAACTGAAACCTCGACACAACTGTGTCGCTCATCTCACCAAATCGCCATTATGGCCGAAATTTCACCATGCCGTCGATCTGATGCACGACTCACCTTTCCAAACGGCATTCCTTTTGAACCCTACCATCTACACCGACTCCCTGACGGAGTTTTGGACGAACATCACCGTCCAAACCGGAGAGCAGGATGGCGAGGTCTCTCTCCGGTCCTCCGTCAACAACCACCCAGTGGTTATCACTCCAGCCACTATTCGCCAAACCCTAAAGCTGGAGGATGCCACCTACCCAACCTCTTACCTCAAAGGCGCCCTGGATCTATCCTTCACATCCAACGACTACCAGGGTGACCTCTCCGCCATAACCTTGTTGAAGAAACACTTTCCTGATCCCCAACGCCTCATTTTTCATATGGTGAACGTGTGTCTGGCTCCCAAAACCTCTTCATGGGACCAGATGTCAACAAGGTGGCAACAGGTATTGTTCTCTATCCTTGAAAAACAACCTTTAAACTTAACAGATATTATATTTTTGGAAATCAAGGGTATGGCCACAAAACCAGTTTCTAACCGATGGATCTTGTATCCTCGGTTCTTTTTGGCCATAATAGAGAACCAGCTTCAGGCTGAGGGACGTGTTGGCACTGGGGTCCCTGCCATGGCTGTTCTAGCCGAGGTATACTCCAGGCACAACTCTGACCAATCCCTAAAACAGGCTGGCCGGCTGCGAAAACCCACGCAGCAGGAACCCGCAGCCTCCACCTCCAAATCCAAACTCCCCACCAAACCAAAAGCCAAAAAGAAGCCCAAAAAGGCTACTCAGGGGGATGGGTCCCCTGAGGATGCCCCTGCAACACAAATGCAGGATGTGGCTACTGGTTCGATTCTCCCAGCAGCTACCACGACTCCACCCACCACAACCGCACAGGCTTCCTCTCAACAGGAGCCTGATGCAACCACTTCTGGGGCAGCCACACTTCTGGGGTCTATCTCACTTGAGAAGACTGCCATTGAAAAGCACAGTCCTCCCCCTGTGCACACTGCTTCGAGCCCATCTACTGTTGAGACCGCCCCACAAAGCCCTACATTGGCAATAGCCAAAGTGTTGACCCATCTGAGCACTCCACCCTCTCCCCAGAAACCTATTACAACTGGGGAGACTCCAACCGAAGAGGGGGTGGATACAAGTGCCGGTGGGAGCCCACAGCACAGAGAATCACAAGTCCAATCTCCTAGTGTGGCTAGGGAGATAGGACAATCTGGTGAGGCTGCCACTTCCTCTGCATCAACATCTGAGCAGGGTGAAGCTGGTAACATCAATAAGACCTCACCAAAGGCAACTGCCACACTCAGAGCATGTACATCCTGACATTGTCAGTAGGTCAGGTGATTCAGTTCATACTGATGATGACCTGAGCTTCTTCTTCGATGTTGTAGCTCACAACACTATCTTAGAGGATGAGATAAGCAGACTCAAAGAGCTGCTTGCTCAGATGACTCAAGATAGAAGTCCATCTGCCACCATAACCCCACAGATGGCACCTTCACCCGAAGGTCTCACAAACACTGAGCCACTCCCACAAACACGGCCACCAGCCCCTGCTTCTTGCACTAGCTCTCAGGGCCAGAACCCCCCTGAGCAGCTGGATGCTATCCTCCAGAAATCCCTGCCTCTCATCACACCCATACTAAAAGATATAGTCATTCAAACCATTGATGAGAGGCTTCCCACTTTTATCCAACCCATGGTGGAGGTTGCCATTACTAAGGCGCTTGCTGATAGTCAAACCCCAACCAATGCACCCAAAAAGGGGGAGACATCAGTGCAAGCCAAGAGGAAGAGGGGAGAGGAGGAGTTAGAGGCAGAGAAAGAGGTGGTGGTTGAGAGGGAGAGGGCTGAGGAGAGTAGTAGGGTGAGGGAGAAAGGGAAGAGGAAAGAGAGGGAGGTTGAGCATATAGAAGTGGCTGGAATCCAAAAGGATTTCAGTGTCACTTATAAGAAAAAGGGAGAGGAGGGAAAGAAGGTGGTTGACTCCGATCTAGCAGCCCTTGTCAAGGAGGCTGATGCTGAACAAAGCAGATCAATGGACTCTTCCATTGGTCAGCTGTTCAGGCAATGCTTTGACAAGGACACAGCATTGCTAGATCAGGAGCTCAGGAAGATGAGACTAGGGAGATCGAACACCGATGGTCTACTTATAGCCAAGAGGACACAGAGAGACTCGAGGCTATGAGTAGATTAATTTCGAAGTATCTGGGCAGGCCAGTCCTTGATGTCAAAGCATGGACCAGGGACAGATGCTTGGCTATAGCCGCCAAGATCTGTTCAGCTGGTGACTTCACAAAAGGACTGGTCACTGAGGCACTCTCAGAAGCCGGTGCTGGGAAAAGGACCCTGCTAGTAAAACAAACCAAACCTGCTCTTATTTCTAGGTTGCTAGCAGTGCTTGCCAACATTCCTATACCAACCACCAAACCACAACCCACAAAACCAACCCCTTCACCATTAAAACCCGCAGCCAATGATCCACCCTTGAAGAAGAAGAGAAGGGTGTTGAGGCTGCAAGAAGAAGAAGAGGAGGATGAGGAGGATAGTCTGCCCATTTCTGCAGTTATACCTCTACCTAAAGCCAAATCACAAACCATCACTCCCACCTCACAGATGGATACTGTGAGGGTTAAGATAGAGCAAGAGGAGCAGCAGCAGCTTCATGATGCTGAAATGCTTAAGTCAATTGACCAAGCATATGCTGCCTCTACGTCTATCATGAACATGAAGAAGGAAGCTCTGAGACTCTTCACTCTCAAACAAACCTTCCAATATGACAAAGAGAGAGTGAGGACTTGGCCTGATCCTAGGGTGGCTCACAGAATCACAAAGAAAGATATTCCTGTGAGGTACAAGAGCCAGATGAAGAGGATTGTAGATGAAGTAATAACTGTGGCTCTTATATTAACACCCTGGGAAATTGTGGATGAGTTCGAGAAGGCTTATAAATCTAAGCAACATCCTGAAATGATGTTGGAGAATAGGATGGTGAGGAAAGGCTTAGTTTATAAGAAGCTTGAGAAATTCCGCAAAGATGAGCTCAACTTGTTGCTAGAAGGCAAACATCTAGATGAATTTGCATATAAGCAAATCACAACAGTTGAGCTCAAGAATGGCAAACAGGTCAAGTTTGTCTCAGAGATGTATGGCCGTGAAGGATTGTTCGATGGTGGGGCTGAAGACATGACCAAAGAAGAACAAATGATTTTCGTCCGAGCCTACACCGGAGAATCCTACAGGCTAGTACATGGGAGGTAGGTTTCATGGATGGGATAACAGCTCTGTGTCCAATTCCCCAAAACAGAGCTCCCATCCATACTTAGCCAAACATATACTAGAAACCTTCTCCCAGGCCAGTGCTTATCAGGGTCAACTTCTATTCTGATCTAGAAGGAAATAGACCAATATTTCTGCCAACAATAAGTGGGACAACAAATAATTAGAGGTTTTGGTTGCATTGGTTCAGGGGGAGTTTGTTGGACCAAAAGAACCAATGAGCCAAGATCAGGAAAACCTCTAAGTCCCACATGCCACTACAACAACTGCTGAAGACTCCCATCAGCTGTTCTGACAAAGTCTGAAGATCAAAGTATGAAGATCAAAGAACTGAAGAACAACAGCTGAAGACTCTAAAGTACTGAAGACAAGTACTAAAGTCTGAAGTACTGATCATACAAGTACTGAAGACTTCAAGCACTGAAGATAAGTACTGAAGAATCAAAAGCTGAAGAACTGAAGAACGAAAACCTTCTACTGAAGCACAATGTCTGAAGACAAAGACTGAAGACAACAGCTGATGACATCTACTGAAGTCATCAGCTGATACATCATTTGAAGCCCAAGTCTGAAGAACCAAGTGTTAAAGATTCAGAGTTTGTCACAACAGCTGAAGAAGTCTTCTTCAGTTGTTGTGATGGTTTTTCCCTTTCAGTAGTTTGGTAATTTTGTTTCAGTAGTTGTACAACAGCTGAAGAGCTTGTTCTTCAGCTGTTATAGTATCAGTAGTTATAAACGACTGAAGAGTTTGTTCTTCAATCGTTGTAGGTTTTCAGTAGTTTACTTTTGTCAGTGCTTGTAAAAGATAGGAACGCTTTTGTAAGAAGATGTCAGCTGTTGACATCTTCAGTAGTTTTATGTTCCGTCAGTTGTAATTTTAATAATAGGTTGATGTCAGAGAAAGGACATCACCACCATCCTTTTGCCGCCTATAAAAGGATGGTGAACCATGCTGTTTTAATTGCCGAAACGTGTTGAGCAATAGAACAATTAATTTTTCGCAGAACTCTTTTCTCTCTCTATGTTTGTGCTTTCAATTGCAATATCTTTTATGTTCTTGCTATAATTGCTAATTAACGTGCTAAATCCGCTGCAAACCAATCTGATTGATCAAACGTGAGGCTGAGATCCTGTCAGATAAGTTCAATCTACTTTGCATGATCTCTTTGACATGAGAAGATACTATGAGAGTCTGAGTGCTCATGATCATCTTATGAAGAAAAGCAAAGTCATCATCACAATGAGGACTGTCAACATCTGAAGTCATCAAGTGTTTTGGTAGCATCAGCCTAGGGGAGTTTGTAAGGTTATCTGTAAGGCTGATGCAACCCAAACACCCAAAGTATCTTCTGCATGCATGCACAAGTGTATTGAAGTGGAATGTTTCAGAAGTTTCACACTGCCTTAGAAATTATTCTAAGTGCGAAATCTTTCGAAGCCAAGACCAATATCTTCCGAAGCCAAAAGATGAAGTCTTATAAATCTTCAAAGACAAAGTCTTTAGAAGCCAACTATTGAAGATAGATTTCTTTAGAAGACTTATAAATTACATGCTTTATCTGATGTACCTTTTACCTAAAAGCTGAACCACTTTCTGCTGTAACTCTGATAAGACACCAACTTTACATGAGTTGGAGAAAAGGTCCATGCTTTTGGTAAACTGGACATTGAGGTCTTGAGTCTATAACTTTCCACTCTATGTAATTTATCCTTTTTGTAATATATTAGGATGTGAGCTATGGCATGACATAGCCACTAGTCAAAAGACAATCTACCTTTTGACGCTACATTGATTTTGTTGTCTAGATCATGTATCCAGCTGGCCTTCAAAGTATGGCAGGCTGTAGGTTATAGTATAAGTATTTCTGGTCCTTGTAACTTATTAGAAGAACTTTGTAAACCACTTGTAAGAAACTAGAGAGCCATATACATCAACCTTGAAAACTAACTACTTGTGTCTATTCTTGTTCTGTCTCATATACACTTGTGTTTCCTAGTTCTTAAAACTGATTTTCACCAGTTCCCCATTTGAATTGTTAAGTGTTGTTGCATACTCTCCTCTTTGTGTTGTTGTGTTGTAAAATGTATAACTCTTCACCCGATCCTGCAAACCTGTTAAGAGGTCACCATGTATGGGGAGAAGACACTATCTGCCATAGTGTAGGGCAGAACAATCTTCACCACTCCAGCCTCCATAAACAAACATCTTAGGCTGGATGATGTACAAAGTGATTTTGTCCTTCCTAAAATCTGCTGTCAACTATTCCTTCAGGAAAATAGGCAATGAAGGTGATTACCCTATAATTACCTTTAGGAAAACAAAGGTCTCCTCTCAGTGGAAGTACCTCCACCATGTTATCATCCATACTTTATCCAATAAGTATGTTCCCTAGATATGTCCAGCACATTCTTAACTATGAACTAGGATTACAGTTAGGGGGACAGGTAATATTCTAAAAATAGGATAGATGAAGCCCAATATCTTCAAGACTTTGAGAAAGCCTATTGTGGGTTTCTTAGGGGTAGAAACAGACCTTGTCCTAAAAATGTTAGAGTTCATTGCTTAATATGACAACCTGGCAACACCAGCTTGTGTCGAACCCTCACCTTCTACTTCTCAACAACCCACACAACCTCAAATAACCATCACCTACACAAGAAAATCCAAACGAACCCCTGCACAAGCTACTAAGCTTATGTAGGCCCCCATATCCTCATCCATACAGGAGGAAGTGGACACTGGAGCTCCCACATCCCAAAGTAGCAAACCACTCCCATCTCACCAAGGATCAGTGCTAAGGTTCCTCAATGGTTCCCCCTCTTTCACTTTTATCTTCATGCTAAGATGTATATATATATATTTATATATATACATATATATATACCCTTACATATATATATACATATATATATACACATATACATATATATATAAACATATACATATATACATATACATATATATATATATACATATACATGTATATCTACTACTATATATATAAGCATCTCTTTAGGGTAAAAACGTAATTTTACAAAATCTCTTAAAATTAAGAGATGTACATGTATTCATGCACAATGTACAACTTTCTTTGCTTTGGATGCATATGGAATGGAGGGCAAGTTGCTTTCGACAACTGTACAAAAGTTTTTTTGCCAGATCTTCAATTCAAAATTTCAAACTCAAATCTCAAATTGCAGCTTCTTCCTTCCTCTGCTCCACAATCGACACTCCTAACCCTCTCATCATCATAGCTCTATACCACCACCGTTGGCCTCCGATTCCTTCATCTCCTTCGCAGCCAGCAAGACTTGGGGGCAGCGGATTTCGACCATGGATAGTAGCGATGGCGGTTAGGGTTCCACCATGGACAACAACGGTGGTGGGTTTTGGTGGTCAAGACTAACAGTAGCGGACCTGTGGAAAAGAAGCTGCTTCAGAACATTGAAATCAACGGTGGTGCGAGGATCAACGCCTGGGTGGAGTCCAAGAGAGCTTCGTCTCTGACGTCTCATCGGAAACTCACTTAAGATCACGCCACGTGGATGGTTAGTAGTTTAGTGTGATTGTTTGTCGTTTGATTGAAATGGGAAATCGATGATTTGAATGGGTTTGTCATTTGTGTGTGTGAATGTAACAAGATCGACAATGAATAATAGCACACGAATTCGTCGCTCTCCGTCGCGCTTGATCACAAAACGACACCATCGCACCACCACCAGCAGTTGATATTTCCGGCGCCGTTTATACTAGGGAAACGCCTCCGGCCGGAGGAAGACGATCTCGACGGAGGAAAGGAGGATATGTCGCCGGCTACAGGTACCGCCGGCGTCAAAATTGATGGGGATTCAAAATTGAGGAGAATATGTCGCCGGCTACAGGTACAGTGAAAAGGAGGAAGACGAGGAGAAGGAAGTGGAGGTGAAAGAGAAGAAGAGGAAGAAGAAGAAGAAAGAAAAGAAAGCAACTGAAGAAGAAAAATATGAAGAAACAGCTGTTGATGAAAACAAACAAGAAGATGAACAAGGGTTAAACACAGAGGAAAAGGAGACGAAGAAGGTGAAGAAGAGTGGCGGTGATTCTAGGATTATGAGTAGTGATTCGTTTACTGCTTTGCCATTGTCTGAACCAACAATGAAGGCTATTTCATAGATGGGGTTTCAGTATATGACTCAGGTAAATATGAGGATTCAAAAGTTGAATTATTGTTTGTAGATGTGAATGGAGTAGCTTATTGTAAAGCTTATTGTTTTAAGACTTGTGGATGTTATTATGATTGATGCAGATTCTGTTCTTGGTGCTGCAAGAACGGGTTCTGGTAAGACTTTAGCTTTTCTTGTACCAGCGGTTGAGTTGTTATATCATGCTCACTTTGCTCCTTGAAACGGGACTGCTGTTGTTGTCATCTGCCCAACAAGGGAACTTGCAATTCAGGTTACACCTTGTTCTATTGGTCTGTTGTTTATTAGTTTATTGTTATCGAGAGTTTTATTTAGTTATGGTGTATGATCTTGATTGATTGTGCAGACTCATGCGGTTGCAAGTGACCTTCTCAAGTATCACTCACAGATTCTTGGGTTGGTTATTGGCGGTGCAGCTCGAAGAGGAGAAGCAGAGCGGATTGTGAAGGGAGTTAATTTGCTGGTAGCTACTCCTGGAAGACTTCTTGACCATCTCTAAAATACTAAAGGCTTTATCTATAAGAACCTAAAGGTAGGTACACCATACATGTATTTTGTTTCTGTCTCTAAGTGTCCAACTTTCTTAAGATGTAAGTAGTTATGACAATGCGATTTGATTTGTAGTAAAGAGTTTAAAATTTGATTTTGCAGTGCTTTGTGATTGATGAAGCTGATAGAATTTTAGAAGCCAACTTTGAAGAAGAAATGAAACAAATAATTAAAATCTTACCAAATGTATGGTTTGTGGCAATTAGAGTTTTTGCAAACTGAACTATTTCAGTTATTTTTTGGATTACCATTTTGTATATTACTATAATATTTGGTTTTAGTAACTCAGTCTGATATTTTTCTCCTTGCATTATTTCTGAACTAAACTAAATGAGGTCTTTATAATTTGCAGACGAGGCAAACTGCTCTTTTTTCTACCACCCAGACAAAGAAGGTACGTTTCTTCTCAAGTCGAATAATTAATTGCGATCTTGCTGTTGTGTTTATAGTTCAACTTATGTTTTCCATATGTCATTTATACCATCCATGTTAAGTCGTCATTTTGATCAGTTGGGGTTGGGGTATGGGGTCCAAACGGTTACCATTTGAAATGGGTTTGTTTAAAAAGGGGGTGAGGACATGTTGGGGGTGATCGAAACAATTATTTACCTTCTTTATAAATACCTAATGAATAAATATGATTAAAATTTTATAACATGACAAGTATAATGCACATTCTCTTTGTTGAAAAATTGAACTTTGTAAATTATTGATGATACAGTAATTGGTTTTTTGATCTTCTTCAAATAAAGTTGTACAATGTAAAATTCAGAGAGGGTTATGTTGCATGTTCTGCTCAGATACTCATCGTTGATACAACTACTTATGCATTGCTATGTATTTCAATATTGTCAGGCCATCATAATTATTGTAGCATGATTCTTGTATACAGGTTTCTGTTGGCTGTTTTTTTATCAGACCTTGGAATGATCTTTTGGCTATATCCTACATTAGGTGGATTAGAATATGTAAGTTCATCATCAGTGGTTCGTCTGGTTTTGAAAAAATCTATGGGTCAAACCACTAACTAGAAAATGGAAAACAACAAACAAACGTCCAAGTTGGGTGGGTCGGCCGGACCTACCTATTTTAGTGGTTTGGCAGTTTGAACTGATTCTTTTATCTTTTCTTTTTTCAAAATCCTTAATATGTTTTGAAGTTCTTAAAATGATCTGGGCAGACCGGCCAACTTGAACTTTAATTAATTTAAAATTTAGTGTGAAGTTGTATAGTTCAGGTATACTATTTCCATTCTTTACATCTTAAAGCTCCCTCAACAATCAGCATCTTAATCTGAGTAAGCAAATTGTAGATTAATTAGTTATAGTTATGCATAGTCTAAATTGCACATATGCATTTTGAAAAGAGAAATGTTCATTCATATCTGCTTTCAATTTAATTGATCTCTTTTATTTCTTTATGCAAATTGTTGAATTCGGGTTGTTTATCACACGCTTTCAGCAATTGCAGTAGCATATGCCATGTTTACAGGGGAAAGGCAGCTTTACACATTTATGGTTCTTATATCTGAGTTGACAACACCCTAGATTAACTTGAGATGATATGTTTGGTGCAGGTTGAAACGGGTCATGAAATGAAATGCTATGTGAATCAATCCTTTAATTATCAAGATCCAAATGGTAATGCTGCTACTCTTGGATTCAAGTATCTTGACATGGATGATGAAGGTGATGACATCTTTCCACTTTTGTGAGATAAAAACTGTAGTATTTGGTACTACAGGATAAGAAGATAAACATTTTGGACATTGCTGTTACAGTGGGGCAGGCAAGTGGATTTTCATCAAATATGTTCTCAACACCTAAAACAATGTTATTATTTTTATTCGTGTGCTATTATTTAATTGAGTTTTGTAATGCTCATGACATAAATAAACTATACAATAGAAGCCACGCATGTATTCAGAAAACAAATATCGCATTGTGAAATATGTCGATGTCGTCGTCGCCGCATCGCGCGGGTTCCTTACTAGTATAGATATATGTTGGAGCATATATAGTCATATATAGTGTGTCCGTCGCTTGACGAATAGTCTAGGCTTAATGTTATACACCTTGTAAACACATGAAACTATGTCATTCGCAGGAGCATATGCGAATGAGACTCAGTCGTACGACTGAGCCATGCTAACGGGCCAGTCGTACGACTGAGAGATGCGATTGGGGCATTCGTAAGACTGAACCATAAGAATGGTCCAGTCGTACTATTGAACCATACGCATTGTCCAGTCGTACGATTGAACCATACGCATGGTCCAGTCATACGATTGAACCATACGTATGGTCCAATCGCACGAATGGGCCCAGTCGTATCTAATATGGGCCGAGGCCTATATATACCAGTTTCAATGTGTAGAAACCTGAGGGTTTTATAGAGTGTGCCCGGCGCCCAGGCGCTGCCGGATGAGAGGGGAGATCATGCTCGATCTCCCCTTGCCAAAAGTTGTAATTCTTAAGTTGTAACGAGCTTAAAATCGTTAAGTTTTATCAATAAAATCATTCGATTATTGTTCGTACTATTGTTTGTCTTTTGGTTTTTATCCTTCCGTCAAGAACGTGCTCGGATGTTTACCGATCCAGTGACTTCATAATATATATATATATATATATATATATATAGATATATATATATATATACACATATATATATATACATATATATATATATATATATATATATGTAACGAGCTTAAAATCGTTATGTTTTATCAATAAAATCATTCGATTATTGTTCGTACTATTGTTTGTCTTTTGGTTTTTATCCTTCCGTCAAGAACGTGCTCGGATGTTTACCGATCCAGTGACTTCACAATATATATATATATATATATATATATATATACATATACATACATATATATATACATATACATACATATATATATATGCATATATACATATATATATATGTATATATATATATGTATATGTATGTATATATATCTATACTATATTAATAAGCATATGGGAAGGGCAAAGTTGTCTTTTACTCAAATCTCTTAAGTTTAAGAGTTTTACCACTCTTAAAGCATTGTGTACAACATCTAAAGCACACTCAAAGCAACAAAGGAGAGGGTGAATTCAAAATTCAAAAGGGTTATCTAGATCATGCTCTCAACAAAACTCAAAACGTTACCTGATGCCCACATCTTTTGTTACCCCAGATCAGGCAGCCGGAGTTCCCGCTCCAAGGCTAGTAGGCCACCGCCATCCGTCTCCTTCAACTACTTTCATCATGATCATATTTTTCCCCTGAATTGTCGTCATCATCGTTATCCAATTTGGTTGTTTAATCTTTTCAAACGTAATGGCTTCGAAGATTCGGGCATCAACGTCGGTTTTTGAAAACCATTTTGAAGAGTTTCATGATTTTGGCGGTGGATCTATAGAGTTGTTTTTTGTTCTGTTGAAACTGATCATCTTCTTCAAGCAAGAAGGTGAGTACTGTAATCACCCTAACTAAAAACTTGATTTTTTATTTCACTGATGCACATGTTAATTCTACTACTTTGTATTTGGAAAAATGATTCGTCTTTAAATTTTGATTTTTGTTTTATAAGCGCTTTTTGTAGTTGGAAAACCTAGTTAGGAAAATTGAAAGCACACTGTTGTAAAGTAAAGAAGAGGGCGAAAATATGTCGGCTTGGGTTACAAACTTAAGCATCAAATGGCTGTTGCGTTTATGCCAGTGTTGGTATGTTCTTCTCTATATCCATGCCACGGTTAGCAAATTAAGCAACAACCAGTTAATAATATGTCCACTGCTATTCCATTTCTTCCTTTATAATCTTTGAACTTTTATCATAAACAGTAGAAAATATAATGTTACTGTATCTTGATTCTTGGTTTAATTAACATGAATAGAGAACATGAGTCTAATTATAAGTTTAAAAAATAATAATACTATTTTAAGGTAAAAGCATAAATTACATTGTATTGATTTTATCTTCAAAACATAAAATCCATGGCACGTCACCAAATTATGATATATAAACTATACGGAGTTTGAAGTGGTTGGGCTTTATCAAAATCTACAAATGCACTTTAGACTCATTTGGTTTTGCATAATTACACATAACATTTTTTAACACATATGTTAGAACTACAAGAAACTATACAAGAGATGAATGGAACGGTTTTAAATCATATAAGAAAATAACATATCATTAGCAATCTACCTTCATTTTGCCTGGATGCAGGTTTGGTTTCTTTGATTTTGATGATTTTCTTTTTTTACTTATGGTTCAATCTCTCATATTCTTGTTTGGACATTGATTCACGTACGTGTATATTGTTGGGTTTGTTAGAACATAAAATCATAGTTTAACCACTTAAACTTTCTGAAAACGCTGCGGAAGTATAGCATTATAACCATGTTTATAAGCTGAAAAATATGTTCATTAGATGACCATATTGATGTATAAAACAAACCCAAAGAACAAAGGATCATTTATGTGAATATGCAAGCTACGAACATATGTAAATGCACATAAAATCACAGCTTTAGTGAGCTGTGATTTACTACCTTACTGCAGCGGAATTTCAACCAAAGATGGGTGGTTTTGGATGCTTGAAATTGGCCAAGAGCTCAAAGTAGAGATCCTCAAGCTTGTATACCCCAAGCCTCCTTGCAAACACCTTCTCTTGTTAGGTAGAAATCACCAAAACAACACCAAAAACCTTCAAGAAAACCCTGAAACTATGCTGCTGGCCGTAGCTTGTTTGAGGGAGAGAGAGGAGAGTTTTCTTGTGTTGTTAGTTGCATGTGTGAATGAGATTCATGATCATGGAATGCAAGAACCTTTCTTGTCATTAGAACACACCAAGAACAAACCAAAATCAGCTCAAAAATCAGCTCTAAAGCCTCTCAATGCTGCTGCCATTTTCGTAAGTTGAGAGAGAGAGAAGGAACCTTTTTGTGCTTGTTCTAATGTGTTTGTTTTTGATCTTGAGAGCTGAATACATATTGTAAGTGGAACTTGCATGTGTATGATTCTACCAAGAGAATCATTAGGTGGAAAGCCCCACAAGCATGCAAGTGTTCTCTTCACTCAAGAGAGGAATCTAGTGAACCACATGCATGTGTCTCCTATTTTATTCAAAGGGGACGGTTTTGATATCAAAATAAAAGAGTTTTCTTTTATAAATATCAAACATTGACACACATATATGTATTGACTAGTATTTTAACTAGTTTATACGATTAACCAATTAATTGTATAAGTGGTATACTCTCATTATTATTTGGTGTTATACAACTAATTTAAATAACACTTCAAGTAATATTATTGAACAAAATATCCTAATAAATTGTTCCATCTCATATTCAACTTATTTAGAAAACCCATTTTCTAAACTGGTGTAAATATTTAATTGCATGATCATATCATCAATTAAATATTAATTGGTGTTTGCTAAGCTTGTTATTGGGTATAACCCGACTTGGATCATAACGTACTAACCACATCAATATTCTAAGTGTCTTGGGCACATAGAATCCTACATATATTAAACAGAATAAAAAAATGTAAAAAATTTGGTGCTTTGATACGGGTAATTACGTTCATTTAAGTCATGAATGTCTCAAACATAATCGTGAGGGACTTCATAGATCTTATTTGTAAACATTGTGTCACTGTCGTTATAAATGTTAGATAGCCTGTGTGTATGTTATTTTATAATTTGTTTCTGTAATTTGTGGTGCCTGTGCAATTGTCCACAAGATCAATTCATAGAGCAATCTGCTATACTATTGTTTTTAATTAAATTTGTATTTTCGATTTTAAGATACCACCTCTCTATTGTTGAATTAAGTGAAGAACAAGAAATAGAACAGGTCAATGGAGACATTTTCACATACCAAAAGTGATCGTACTAAAAATGACCCGTTTCACATACCAAGGTCTAGATTTTCACATATTGTTGTAAGATAATTTGAATGTGTTCATTTGCAGCTTTTTCTAGGACGAGTGAGCTAATCTCATTGAGGGCAGCATTAGCGTACAAAAGGTTTGACCTTTGTCAAACAGGTAAGAACAATGAGTTACTAATTAATATTGATTTGGATACCAAAATGTTACAGTAGTCTTAGTTCTAATATAAATGATTACTTATAGTAGTTTTTTTTACTTTATCATCTATTGATATAAGTTTAAATGAAAAATAACTTATATGAGATCAATCTGATTACTTTATTTATTATATATTCACAGTTTAGTTTTACCTTATTTTTGCTATATAATACATGCTTCAATATCAATAAGCATTACTTTATGTTCAAACAATTGAATTTGTTTCAATATGTATTCAACAAAATGGTTGTATATGGTAAGAATAATGATCTCTGCATTTGAGAATGCAGGAGCAATCTGCTAAAATTCAAATGTCATGATGTTTTAGTAGTTAGTAAAACATACAGAACATGATTTATCATATCTCAATTAATTATACTGAGTTTGGTCATAATCACCTTCCTGTTGTTAGTCTTGATTTTAATTGCTTATTAGAATTTTGTTGTAGTAGACTCCCTGTAGGTATGCAATTGTTGATGGACGATGTCGTTTAGCAGCACTTGGGCACAATTAAGATGACCAAGGCATCATGTACTCTTCAGTTAAAAGCAATTTTGGGGCAAACTGTAAGTCTGAATCATATATTCGAATCATGAAAAAAGGCTGCCATAAGTCTTCTTGAAATCTTATCTAAATTTTGTTGCTTATTCATATGTTTTAAATTGGAAATGAGTTTATGTTTACGACGGCTAATTTTTTGCTGCAGTTAGGAAAATAGGGCAACTGCTTTAACAATAGTGTATGTTGTTTGAAAAAAGAGTTATTTTACTAAAAAATCTTGAGAGTTCTATTCATAGCTTCATCAAATAAATGTTTTCTATGTTGAAGTGGTATACACATGGTATTGATTCATTTAAGTGTTTCTTTTCAATTTTTTGGTCTACATGCTTATGCAATATGGCAATCTATCATTCTAAAATGAAGTACTACAAGTTGCTTATTACATTGTTTCCTTTTAATTTTTTTGTATAGCTTGCTTACTACGTTGTTTGCATCGTGGTATATTAAATCTAGACACTTATGCTATGAGTTTATACTAAAGAATTTATTTTTCTCTCAAATGTTAAATGCATAGAATTGAACACCTGGATAAAATTAGTCATTTGGGTTTTAATAGTTTTTTAGTCTCTAATGTGTACTTTGGTGTGCATATATGTAACTACTAGATTTTCAGATTAGATGCATTACATACTAGAAATTGAACGTGCGTGAACTGTTGTTACTACTCAGATTGGTTTCGAACCAATTTTTTCTATGGTTCTGTAGGTGAAAAAACCTATGATGGACGATACAATCATGTGTGATAGAAAACAATGAGATAAGAGAAAGGTGTGGATGGTGGAAGAAAGGAAGAGATTGATGTTTGTCCCTTTGCTTTAAAGGTGGATTGGTGGTGGAGATTCCTAAATCTGGTATGCATAAAGAAGTGATACTTTTACTTTCAAACATAATGATTAAGGTTTCAATTTAATTAGTTGTAGCCCTTGGTAAAGCTACCAAAGACGAAAACTTTGCTTTTGTTTGCTATGATTTATTTCAAATCGTGAGGCTTTAAGAAATATGTTACCAACATGTTGTAGAAATCTTTTGATTTTAGTTAAATTTTGTTTCTTATACAAGTTTAAATTTTTTAAATGATTTAAGACCAATTTCAATGGATGATGATGAAGATCTAAGAAGGTGAAATAATTATGGGATGAAATTTAAATATCAGATGATAATGGAGGATTATATTATGTATTTAGTATCTATCGATAAAGGGTTCTCTAGAAGGGACATACGTCTTGTGATGAAATCAAGTTTACAAGTTACAGTTGCATGTCAAATGATTTAGTTATGCTTACAATTTCATCCATTTATTTGATTTCATTTCCTTATTAATATTGTAAAACCTTGCAACCGTACTTGTGATTGAAGGAGGAACTTAAACCTTTTGTTCTTTCATTTAGATTATTTGTGATTTTAGTTTGCTTTTTCTTTTCTGTATACAAACATAAATACAATATAATATATCAAGAGTAGATTGAGAAATAACAAAAAAGAGTACCGCATTGTAAATGGTCATGACCGCCGCATCGTGCGGGTCTCCTACTAGTATGTATGTATATATGTATCTATATCTATTTGTATATGTATGTATATATATCTATATATATGTACGTATATATATATATATGTTGGACCAAAAGAACCAATGAGCCAGATCAGAAAAACTTCTAAGTCCCACAAGACATCACAACAACTGCTGAAAGCTTCATCAGCAGTTTGACAAAGACTGAAGACTTCAACAGCTGAAGATCAAAGAACTGAAGAACAACAGCTGAAGACTTCAAGTACTGAAGACTCATCAACTGAAGCATCAAGTACAGAAGACCTCAAGTACTGAAGCCTCAAGTGCTGAAGACAAAGTACTGAAGATCAACAGCTGATGACTGAAGTACTGAAGATCAACAACTGATGTACAAAGTCTGAAGACAAAGACTGAAGACATCAGCTGATGACAACTACTGAAGTCATCAGCTGATGAAATATTTGAAGTTCAAAGTCTGAAGACCAAGTGCTGAAGCTGCATAGTTTGTCACAACAGCTGAAGAAGTCGTCTTCAGTTGTTGTGATGGTTTTACATTTCAGTAGTTTGAAATTTTCCTTTCAGTAGTTTGTAAAACGACTGAAGAGTTTATTCTTCAGTCGTTGTAGCTTTCAGTAGCTTCTTTTCTTATCAGTCGTTTGTAATAAGTATTAACACTTAGCATTTTGTATGAAGATGTCAGCTGTTTGACATCTTCAGTAGTTTAGGTGTTTTCAGTAGTTTGTTCGAATAACGGTTTGATGTCACTATCAAGTGACATCAGCTGACGTCATTCTTCCTATAAAAGGGAGATGATGTAATTGTATTCTGGGCCGAAGCGTGTGATTCAATAGAAAACACCTTTTTGCAGAATTGTTCTCTCTCTCTATAATTTTACTGTTACATGCAAAATCATTTGTGTTCTTGCTTATCTGTTTAATTCTCAAGCTAAATCCGCTGCGAATACAACCTAATTGATCAAACTAGAGGCTGAGATCCTTTCATATATGTATGTATATATATATATATATATATACATATATATATATATGTATATATACATATACATTTACATATATATATATATATATGTATATGTATATATACATATACATATATAGATGTATATATATATATATCTATGTATATATATATATATATACATATACATATGCATATATATACATATACACACACACACACATATATATATGTATGTATGTATGTATGTATGTATATACATATATATATGTATGTATATATATATCCTCAATGGTTCCCCCTCTTTCACTTTTCTCTTCATCTGCAAATCTCTTTAACCTAAATTCACCCACAAACTGCCTGTGTTTTTACCTTTCTTCCTTACAAAGCTACTCATAAATGGCCAAGCTTGATCCTCGAAACCAACAAGATTTTTCCATGATTTTACACAGGCAACACAATCAGGTTGCTCTGTTAAACTTTGAGAAAGATACTACTTTCTTAGAAGTCTGACGATTCTTGATTCAATCCAAGTACTTCACCTCCCTCAGCATAGATCATACACTATATTAAAATCAACTTTTTGAGTTTTGGAGGACCTGCCAGGAGGTCACTATGGTTAGGGAGAAGGCACTGTCTGCCATAGTGCAAGGGAGGACAAATTTTATCACTCCAGCCACCATTAACACCCATCTCTAGCTGGATGATGAAGAAGGTGACTTGTCCTTCCCAAAATATGCTATAAACTAGTCATTTAGGCACATGGGCTGTGAAGTTGATTACTCTGTAAGAACCTTCAGGAAAGATAAGGTCTCCTCACAGTGGAAGTACCTCCTCCATGTGGTCATCCATTGTTTATCAAATAAGCATGGAAGTTAGGATCAAATTCTAAAAGACCTTCCCTATATAGTCCATGGCATGGTTTAAGGTGTCAAGTTCAGGCACGCTTAATTTGTATATAAAAATTTGATTTTTAACTTAGACTACTTAGAATATTACATGTTCCCTAGATCTGTTCAACACATTCTAAACTGTGAACTGGGCTCACAGTTAAGGGGAACATGTAATGCTCTTAAAATAGGACTGATGAAGCCCGACATCTTCAAACAGTGAGAAACCCTACTATGGGCTTCTTAGGGGTACAAACAGCCCTAGTCCTGACAATGTTAGGACTTGTTGCTCAAGGTGACAATTTAGCAGCACAAACTAGTGTTGAACCCACACCTTCCACTTATGGACCACCAACACAGCCATAAATAACCTTCACTTACTCTAGAAAATCCAAACGGACCCCTGCACAAGCTACTCAGGTTGTGCAGGCCTCCATATCCTCATCCATGTAGGAGACAGTAGACACTAGAGCTCCCATTAACCCTAAGGAGCAAACCACTCCCATCACTTATAGGATCTATGTTGAGGATCCTCATGCTTAGCTTAATGAGCTCACTACACAACATCAGCCTTAAGCCTTCATTCAAAGTCTCAAAACTCTAGTGAAAAACCTTTAGGGGAAAGCTACCATCCCAACCTCTAGACCTCAATTAACCCATACCCAACCTTGACTTCTATGATGATGAAGACATGGGATTCAGTGACTACCATGAGGTCTTTCTTCCCCACCCATTCTCAAGGAGAGATGAGCGCTCCTGACTCACCCATGTCTAGCCCATATCATCCACCTACAACTAAGGTGGATCTCCCTGAACTAGTTTGGGAGGTTAATATGGAAGAGGCTCTCACTTTTGCAAGTGATTACATATTTAAGATCTCAGCCATGACAACAAAGCCCATTGACACTTCAACTTATGCTGTCATGATGTAGGGGAGACCAAACGGTCAAGAACTTAGTGCTGGTGATGAGGAAGAAGACTTTGGTCCTATTCTCTTATATCATAGTGATTATTAAAATGAAGATGAGGGGAGTCTAAAACTAATGGTGCAATAGTTGACTAAAACCCTCACATATTTAGTTTCAAAGGTCAGTCACCTGGAATCTCAGGTGAGTACCTTACAAACAAGGGTCAATGACAAGCAACTTGAAACCACTAAGGAGGACTCAACCAGGGCCCCAATAACCTGTGGATGTAGTGGACCTAGCCTCTAGCTCACCTATGCAAGAAAGTGATGCTACTAAAAAGGAGGAGAAAGTCCTAATTACAATCACGGGCCCTAGAGTTCTTATCAGAGTATGGACATAGAGGACTACCATCCTCACTTCTAATTGTCCATACTCAGCAACCTCCTCGAATTCACAATGATGTGGACTCACTCATACAAAGTCTCTTTTAGGAGGGTATTCTGAGGGTTATGCGTACCCCATCTTGTCCAATCCGATTATGGGATAGAGGTATGACACTGATAGAAGAGCCCTAGTAATATGTAGGTCTTAGGACAGTAGGAAATCTTTAACTTCTCCAACTAAGATTTTATGAGAGCACCTAACAGATTGACCTTCCACTTGCCAAACCACGCCAAAACAAGCAAGCTGTAAGGTTAGCTTATAGGATTCAAGACAGGGTACTGGAAGAGTTCAAATTAAGGTCCAAATTAAATAAACAAACGCTAGCAGGGAAGACTGTTGGTCAATTGGATGCTAAGGTGTACCCCAAGTTTAGCTTTGAAGGGGGAAACCTTGACTGAAGGCCGAGTAGTTAAGCCTGTGAACCTTGAGACAGGAACTGTTTCAGCACCCATTACCCTCAGTAAGGCACCAGCTGGTGAAAGTGCTTCACAACCTCTCTCTGGCCAGAGCTCAAGTGCTGAACCAAGCAATAAAGGCCAAAGCACTCTCCATCCTGAGTCACCTAGGTTTATGGGTGACGAAGGGAAAAGAAAACTAACTCCTAAAGAGATTGAGGAGGAGGAAGAGATAGGAAGAGGAAGCTAAGGGGAGAGAATTCAAGTGGGTCCCCAGGCTTCATGGAACCTACAATCAGGCTGCCCCCAGTCCAAACACTTAAGATGAAAGTTAAGGGTAGCCATATTGAACTACTTGGGGACTAGAAACTAAAACATTGATGAATTCATTTTTCTCCCTTAGAAGAGTTAAATAAACTGGGTGACACTGAGTTGTCCAGGGAAAGGAAAGAGTTAGAGGATGTAGAACTGCTCCTCAAAACTCAGGAAGAAAGGAGGAGGAAACGACTCTACAAGCATGCTCCTACCCTCTCCCCATTTCAACAAATCCCTGAGACAAAGGATGTGGCAATTGAGTGACAACCTCAAACAGACAAAGAAGTGGACAGACAAAACATGATCAACAACCTGAGTGCCACAGTCCTCTATCCGGCATCTGTACTTCTTCCCTTATCATATGATTACATAAAGTTTGAGTGCCTCAAGAAGTTTGAGAAACAAGTAATGAAAGAACAAAAAGCTGCTAAGAGGAAGATGAGTGAAGAAGCTGCAAAGTCAACAGCCATCATCTAAAAGTTTCTAAAGAAGTCTGCTGATAGGCAGAGGATGATGAGTTTCTAGAAACTATATGGATTCTTTGGATGTAGGCTTTGTTTGATATCTCTATCTCCCATGGATGAGCACATTAGGTTGATCAAACAGAAGATTAAAAGAGGTGAACTAACTAACTTGCATTCTCAACTAAGTCAGGCTGCACCTGAAGTCAAGGTCAAGGCTAAACCCTAAGAGACAACACAACTTGGACCTAGTGTTGGACCACAGCCAACTTCATCTTCTGTTCCACAGCATGGTCCTTTTCCCTCTCCTTCTGAACCTTTGATGGAAAAGGAGCCAACTAATAAAGACATTAAAGAATAACCTAGCACTGATTGACAACCTCAGGCAGACAAAGAAGTGGACAGACAAAACATGATTAACAATCTGAGTGCCACAGGCCTCTATCCGGCATCTGTACTTCTTCCCTTATCATATGATTACATAAAGTTTGAGTGCCTCAAGAAGTTTAAGAAACAAGTATTGAAAGAACAAAAAGCTTTTAAGAGGAAGATGAGTGTAGAAGCTGCAAAGTCAACAGCCATCATCTAAAAGTTTCTAAAGAAGTCTGCTGATAGGCAGAGGATGATGAGTTTCTTGAAACTATATGGATTCTTTGGATGTAGGCTTTGTTTAATATCTCTATCTCCCATGGATGAGCACATTAGGTTGATCAAACAGAAGATTAAAAGAGGTGAGCTAACTGACTTGCATTCTCAACTAAGTCAGGCTGCACCTGAAGTCAAGGTCAAGGCTAAACCCTAAGAGACAACACAACTTGGACCTAGTGTTGGACCACAGCCAACTTCATCTTCTGTTCCACAGCATGGTCCTTATCCCTCTCCTTCTGAACCTTTGATGGAAAAGGAGCCAACTGATAAAGACATTAAAGAATAACCTAGCACTGAAGGCCAGTCTTCTTAGTGAAAATTTACAAAGAGGAGGAAAATGATGGCCATGAAGAGCGGCACTAAGAAGAAGAAGAAGTCCAAGGGATCCACCTCTACACCTCAAGATGAGTTAGAGCATCTTGATATCAAGTCGGTTAAGATGTCTACTTCAGGCAAGACATGCTTGATCTTCCAACCTTCATGATTTTGATGACATGAGGAGATACTATGAGACTCTGTGCGATCCTGACCAAATGATGAAGAAAGGAATGGTCTTTGTAACATTTCTTGCTTTTCTTAAATAAAAATTAACGCCGTTATACTCTTGAAAGGACCATTTTTGTCATTTATGAAACTATATGGGTTACTTATGCTTGTTCCTTTGTTTTACATTAATTCTTAAATTTAAAACTTAATAATTTAGCTATTGAATTAAGCATAATAATAATACTAATTGTAATAATAATGATAATAATAATAATAATAACAAAGGTGATATTACTTAAAATAAGTTAAAATAATAATAATAATAATAATAATAATAATAATAATAATAATAATAATAATAATAATAATAATAATAATAATAATAATAATAATAGTAACAATAATAACAATAATAAAAATATTCTTAATAAGTGTTAATCTTAAAGTAAATAAAGAACATACAAGTTTTATTACTTTAAAACTTGTAAGTAATAAGTTTTTACATATATAACATTTAAAACCACAGGGACTAAAGTGTAATATATTTTGAAAGTAAAACCCAAACTTTGGGTTATAATTAAACAAAAGGAAACCGCAGGGACTAAATGGGACATTTTAAAAAGTCAACCCCAACCCCCTTTCTCTCTCGCTGATTTTTTTGGCACGAAGCTCCGGCCACCCCGGCCGCGACTCCAGTGAGTCTAAAACATGTCCATATAAGGCACGGTTCTACTTCAAACTGGTCCCAAAAGATTCGTGAGCTCGTTTTCAACACAATGGTGGGTATTAATTGGGTTTAAAAGCCGGTTATTACCACCCTCGAACCTGAAACCGATCCCCCTCATCAAGCGAAACCGTTTATGTAGTAAAGCATGATATTAACTTAATTAATTAAGCATACACGTTCAATCAATCATGTGCAAATCAACGACATGTTAAATTTCATTTAAAACAAGCAATTATATCACTAATTGCAACCGAAAGCTTTCAGGTTTAACTCGAACTTGTTAGACATGAATCGGGGTTAATCAAAGCTATAAAACAAAGGGCTAATGCTCTCGACATCATCTTTTCACTATCTGTAAACTCAATTTCATTCTAAACACACCCACGCATCGAATTCCCAATCCTGAACAGTCAAAGGCATACTCGAGTTTAGAATCATCAAGAACAACATCAATCTAGGTAATTAAATTAGGACTTATGATCGGTTTTACATGAAGATCAAAAGCCCTAAGGTTAATCGGGTTGAAACGAATCGATGCAGAATTTTAGGTTCGATCGATCTAGGGTTCATATGATTTGGGGATTTCACTTGGGTTATGTTTTTAAGATTTTTAAACCGTGATAAACCACGGCCATGACCATGGTTCACTAGTTACACACACACACATTCTACACCCGAGGTCCCGGGTTCGAACCCGGTAACCCCCATTATTTTTAAGGCTTTTTCTGCCTTCCAAAAAAATGTAAAAATTCTAAAAAATTATTAAAAATAATTTTATAAACTTTGTTTATTCTTAAATCACTTTATCAATTTCTATAAATTTATTCCTTAAAAAATTTTAATATTCTATAAAACAAGGATTATATTTAGTTTATTATTATAAAGAAAAGACTTTAAATAATGATTTTGATCATTAAAAATTATTATTGGTTCAAACGTTAGTGTTTAAAATTATAATTTTTACAAATAAAAAAATATAAAAATGTATTTACAATTTATATCAAAACTTACGTCATCCCCCTTGAAAGCCTAGATCATGTTTAAACTTTAGTCTTATTATTAAAACTTAAACTTGTAATATATATATATATATATATATATATATATATATATATATATATATGTTTAGGTACCTTGTAAAAGGAATTCTTTGGAACGTTATTTAATCCTTATTATTATCTTACACATATATGTCAAGTGAGTTTTCATGCCCCTTTTCATATTATTTCACACCTTTTTGGGGTGAAACATGTTAAACTTATCAACTTGCACATGTAAACTTTTTATACTTGTAACGCACATGCAATTCATCTATATTTTTGTCATGGTTATTTGTATTATTGTTAGTGTTATATGAGATACATTATCTGTTTAAAATCATTAACTATTGCTAGCCTGGCGACATCATAGATCTATGAGCCTGACAAGCCTATTTGGTGATAAAGTCGGTGTTATTGCCGGCCCCTAATGACGTATGCTTGTTCAGCATGCGAACCAAGTACACTTAGCTAATCGTTATAAACTTGTAATCTTATTCTTGGTCAAGGTTTGATTATAGCTATATGTTCTATAAACATACATAATTCATAACCATTGAAATGAATTGTGTAAGGCCCCATTCCCGGGAAACCTCACAGTTGGTTAATCATAGCATAAAAATCAGTTTAATAATAAAACATTGCAGCGGAAGTAATTGAACATTCATTAAATACTTAAAATCATATAGTACTCATGCATCTGTCCTTTAATTGAAAACAAAACATGTCACTTGTTCTTAAATTACAAAGAAAACTTCATAAACAGGAATGCCATCCATATCTCCCCAAGTAGCTTCGTGGTGCCATCCTCAGCATCAGCGCTTACCTGTCCACTATTATGCATAAAAAGTCAGCTACGCTAAGTGAGTTCTAGTTTTATATAAATAAGAAAATATAAGCTTTTATCCTCCATATAATGAACACGCATACATCATACTTCAAAACATTACTTGCATCATATTAAACACGTTCATTATCTTTCTTTCTTTCATTATGTTTTCACTTCATCATAAGCGAGATTGCATAAAACAAGATCTCCATGTTGATTGACAACGAATGTCAATCCCCGTCGGTACACGTTATCCATGGTCGCTACCTCGACGGTTGATCGATCCCCGTCGGTACACATCTTCATGGTAGCTTCCCCCGATAGTTGATCCACACTGCTAGGCACATAGCCTGCTCATGAATATGGATCCATCATCATACATCAGACTCACATAAGTAAAGTCTATCGTAGTGCTTGCAAGACTTTTCATCATCAAACGGGTTCGGGGGTAACATTCGTTAAGTTCCACTTCTCATTAGTATTATCTTTCACTTAATATATATATAATACTTAGCTTATTAAGTACACAACACACCAAGTACTAGTCATCATAACACGTAACCGACCCTCCGCGGGACAGTGGGGGTTCGGGGGCGGTAGCCCCTGATAGCGGGGTCCTAGGGGCAGCAGCCCCTAGTGGGGTCCAAGGGGCAACGCCCCTGGCTGGGGCTGGGCTGACCTGAAAACCTTATGTTTACTATGCATAATAGCCCTAAAAACATGGAAAAACGTTTAAATAAGGGGGTCTAGAGCTCACCTGAACTTAGCTATATAACTTCAATCCTAAGCTACTTAAGCTACAGTCCGAATACTCTAGCTGCACGAAAGTTAATACACAAAAACGTCATTTTCTTAATAATTTCGCCCACAGTTTCGCTGGCAGTTTCGCTGCCAGTTTCGCTGGCAGTTTCGCTGCCAGTTTCGCTGGGCAGCACTTCTGCCAGTTTCGCTAGACAGATTCGCTGTCTTAAGCGCCCAACTTTCGTTGGAATTTCCTAGTTTCGCAATGTCTAAGGGTCAACCTGGGCACTGGCGAACTTATCAGCGAAACTGTAGTTTCGCTACAACGAGACTGTAGTTTCGTTGGAACTTCTCTTAGTTTCGCTGCATAGTTTCGCTGGATGAGTGCACAGTTTCGCTGGATCCGGTCACAGTTTCGCTGGATGCATATCAATGACGAACCAGCCCGTTTTTAACCCAAAATCTTAGCTTTTTACGTCCAAATACTTGGTTTACCTTCCATGAAACCATTTCTAACCTTTTTACACGTTTTCACACGTAAAAATTCGACCTTTATGTGTTTCTTTGAGACTTTTAAAACCCCAAAACCCTAGAATCCGGGTTTGATCTACAGAAGGCATTATAGGTCGATTCTTACCTGGATTTGTTGCTCCTTTCTTGAGATTTGTTGCACAAACACCCAGATCTTCAATCCCTTGACCTTAGAGGCTCCAAATCTTGAGTTTCTATCACTTTCTCTCTCTACTTTCTCTCTCTACGGATTTTTGGAGTTAGGGTTGAAATGAAGAAGATGGTGGCTGCTTTGGGTGGGTTAAGGGCTGATTATGCGCCTCAATCCACTTAGGCTCTTGTCTATTAGCCTAATTAGCCCATAATCCATTTTTTTTCTTTATTAAATACCCACAAATTAACCCCATTATTCATGATGACTCGTTTTGACTTTTCGGGGTGTTACAAATTGCTACTTGTAAATCTTTGATATATTTACGTACACTTAACCCATGGAAACTCACCAACTTTCATAGTTGACCTTTTATTTTTAACATGTTTCAGGAAATGCTCAAGTTTGATGATCTCTTTCATGCCTTTAGATAGGTTTGCCTTATAATTGGTAAACTTGGTTGCTTTGTCTCCCCTAAACTTATTCTTAATTCTTTATTCTTCCCGACGAATGAAATTTCCTAAACTTATTCTAGACGACACATGGGATCGTACACTTTATATTGAAGGTCCAAATCTTTCGACTTTATGTCTAATCTATGAAAATCTCATCAAGGTTTTGATTCCATGAACCTAAGAAATATTGTGTGACACATAGACACCTGTATTTTGGATTTCCTGGCAAAAAGCCTTCGGGCTAAGGTAAGCATTTCGCATAAATCCTTCGGGACTAGTCATGCTTACCTGGGGATTTCTGGGATGAGTGATAAACTATGGTCAAAATACACAAGTTTCTAAGGCAAATGGGTCAACTTATCTTGACGTGTCAATGTTTCCAAATGGTCATGCGTTACTAAATGGAATCATTCCGTGTGTGTTTTACAAGTCTTGAATAATCCTTGTTTTATTTATTGTCCTTTTATCTCCAAATTTCTGTGACTAACTTATTTTGTATCCAGCATGTCTCATCACCATGGAAAGCATGGAAGTTCTGACCGTAAGTTAGCCACCATGATTGCTCGTCAAATGGCTGCTGTCATACCGACCATGGTTGCTGAACTGAATAGCACCATGATGACCAATTCTAGAAACAATAGAAATGGTCAAGGGGAGAATAGTGCGAACCAAGGGCACAACAACCAAAACTGCACATTAAAACAATTTAGCTCATGCAAGCCCACTAGCAATAGTGGAAAGGAAGGAGCCACTGGACTTCTCGAGTGGTTCGAAAGCATGAAAAACACGTTCATCAACTGTGAGTGTCCCGAGGCACTCAAAGTTCGTTATGCCACTAGTATGCTCCAACAAAGGGCACTTACATGGTGGAATAGTGAGAAAGGAATCGTGGTGCTGATGCTGTGTTAGAAGTAACTTGGGACGAGTTCAAGAATATTGCTATCGGGAAGTTTTACCCAAGAAGTGAATTGCAAAAGCTGGAGGAGAAGTTTTGGAACCTCAAGCAAGATGGTAGTGATCACTTGGCAAACTCAAATAGGCGTCACGAGTTGAGCATTTTGTGCCCTATATGGTCGACATTGTTCCTCGTAACATCGAGAAATTCATCAAGGGGGTACCACCCCAAATTCAAGATCCTGTGGTGGGTAGTCGACCCATAACTTTGGAGGAAGCCATTACTATCTGTTAGGACCGATTTCGTATGGAGTACTAACAGATTCTGCATTATACCGAATCAAATAGTGCAGAATCCTATTTGATTGGCGATCCAATAAGTGAAAACGATTATCCTGATCAATCCAACGATGAAACAAACGTTAAGAGCGAACAAGAATTGATCAGAAATGAACTATGAACTTGGATTGACATTTTGGTACGCTCTATAGGGCTAGGGTACGTATGTATTCGAAGTGTTATGTTTTTCCATGAATTACGTGGTATTTATAGGTTTCCTGTCTTCAGTCGTGCGACTCAATCATGCGATTGACTCATACGCACGACTGAAGGTTCAGTCGTGCGACTGACTCAATCTTACATCTCAGTTGTAAGACTGATCCAGTCTTCTGGTTTAGTCATGCGACTGGTCCATAAGCATGATATGTTCATGCGTGTGGTCTATTCGCATGAACTATCACATGGATAAGTTAAGCATACTTCTAAGTTCTTATTTACTTAGAACTATGTAGAACAACATGAAACCTATATAGTTAGTTCATATATGTGCAACACATTCAATATAATGATATCATGACATAATCAAGCATAAGTTAACATCACAACGCACTTCATATATCATTCATTCAATTCATTACATCGATTACATATATATAAGACATGAAAGACTTTTATATTTTAAAGCATAAACTAGGTACATCATTATGTATCAACAAACTCCCATTTGGACCTAGTTTACTCTATTGTCTAACAGTCTTCACGTGCTCTTGGAACATCTTGTACTTCTCTTCTTGTTTAACTCCTACATGTGTCTCAAATGCAAAGCAGAGTCTTATGACGTATTGTAACTATAGAGCTTGTACGATGTCCTGCGTGTCATAGAGTAGTGGCCACTTGTATAGAGTGTAGACATCGTCTTTGGACAAGTTGGTCAGCCACATAAGGTCAAAGACCCGGATAGTCTCAATCTGAGCATCTTTGTGTAACACTATGACCGCTTCACCCGTTCGCCAGTCGTAGTACCACCATTTCAAGTGTGCAGTGAAGTCCTGAGGCATCTCCTGCAATGGGATCTTTGACATTGTATGCGGAGGACTCCACTTCAGCACTACCTTAGGCTTTCTAGTATGTGGATCAACTTGGGTCCTGTTGATGAACCGTTTAGGTTGTTGAGGCCTGAAGTTGACCCACTTGGCGTGGTACACTTTCTTCAACACCATCTTAAACCACCCTGACATCTTTTTGGGGTTGGCGTACAAAAGGTCTAAACAGGCAATCCTGTTTAACTCAAAACCAGGGAGAGTCTTCAGATCATGCGGGTATCTGAAGTACTCTATTCCCTTCTCTCTCTTTACTGCATGCACATCCAAGTCTTCAAAATATGCCCAGCTAATGATCTTGCCCGACACCTTCTGATGCTTCTTGACTCTGTAGAGTTTGGTGTAGGCGTTAGTCTTTGGTGGTTGTCGTTGGGCTCTCATCTCTTCTAAACAAACTGCCCATGCAACTTTCTTGATGTCAACATCAGTGTCCGAAGCTTGGGCTTTCCCTTCTGCTTTCTCCTTCTCTTTCTCTTGAGCATCAAGAGCTCCAAACGTATCACTGCGAAATGTTTCACCAAAAATGGGGATAACATTTCCCTGTTGGTCAGGGTACTGTGGATACTATTGTGTTGTGATATCCTCTATATCTTTCTCATCGACACCCTGCAGCTGTTCATCACTCGTGACAACAACCTCGGGAGCGTCCTTGACTAGCTCATTCGGGTTGAGTCTGAACATATCAGCCAGCTGCTCGTCTGTGAGATCATGAATGATCTCGTGTATAGCTCACAGATCGTCGCACAATCCTTTGGAAATCAAGAATCATTGTTAGCTGAGTCTTCATTTGCTGAAGGGGTGTGACGTCAAGCTCATCAGTATATTCAGATTCATCTGTTTGTTTAAACATTCAAAACCACAGAAACACATCAGTAATTAATTCATTTACATTAATAAACATTGATAACCATTAGTTACATAAGTGTAATACATAGTTCAAGTACAAAAGATAATCAAAAGCTAAGACAACTAATCATTACTTTTGTCCTTGTCACTTGGCTCTTCTGCTTGAGAGGATGAGGTGGACGGTCTTGATTCTTGACGTCTTTTTGTCCGCCGTTCCTAAGCCTCTGGATCTGAGGTTGATGCAGATGCATCACCTTCAGGCTCATCCTCATCACCTCCCTCTCTGTCCTTTCCAATTCCCCCTCCTTCGACATCATCATCATCATTAGACTCATCATCATTAGATGACTCGTCATCATCATCATCATCATCACCATCATCACCATCACCTCTGATCTTGAGAGGCTTGCCTTTTGTGCCCTTTAGCCTTAGGCGTAGCTTCTTGTTCTTCCTCTCAACATCCTCTATTCGCTTCACCGATGCCATCAAAAGATCGTTCTGTGTGGCTAAGGCACGGTGAGCTCTGGACAAGTCTCCCTCGAGGGCAGCTTCCTTCTTAGTCAGATCTGCAATCTGTTGACTTTGAGCTGTCGTCCTCTAGGTCAGCAGGGCGATCTGCTTGCCCTGCTCAGCGTTGACAGCCATCAACTGAGTCATCTGGTTCGCTGGTATATCATCAGTTGCGCGTAGTTTCAGAACCAGATGGTTGAGGCTGGCAAGCTGTTCCTCTAACCCAACATTGGCAGAGAGGATCCCAGTGGTGGTACTTAAGAGGTGGAAGGTCTGGCATGTGATGTGGTGGGTGGAGTGGTGGGTGGGGTGGTGGATGTATTATAAGTGGGAGTGGTGGTGGTTGTGGTTTGTGGTGGTATGGATGAAGTAGGTGGAGTGGTGGTAGCTGTAATGGTGGTGGTAGGTGTGATGGGAGTAGTGGATGTAGTGGCTGTGGTGGTGGTAGGTGTGGTAAGGATGGTGGATGTAGTGGCTGTAGTGGTAGAAGAGGTCATCAGCACTATACGTCTTCTTTTGGCCTTCTTGCCATGTGGCTGAGCCATCCTCTTTAACCGTGAGCCCTTGGAGCTCTGAACTCCCCCTGGGCTTGGCTGGGGAGGAGTGTAGGTAGGATCAGCAGTATCAGTACTCTCTCCCCCAGCCCGGCGTCCGCCAACCGCCTCCATACCCATGTCAGTAGCAACCACCTCGGCTTGGCTGGGAGGAGTGTAGGTAGGACCACGTGTGTGGGTGGTGGAGACTTAATAGAAGTGTCAGTGGCCCTTGGTTCACTAGGGCCTGTATCTCCACCACCCTGACTGTCGTCGTCGTCATCATCCTCATCAACAGCAGCCATGACTGGCTCAACATCCGAATCACTGTTATCATGACGCCACTTTTTACGAGCTGGTGCCACGTAGTCCTCCCTGGCCAGATGGCCGAACAACGTCTTGACCGGGGGCTTCACCTGCTTCCCCCGGTAGACCTTCATCCTCCTCAAGGTGGTGTCGTCCATCACTTCCAACGACACCGCATCATCCTTTTCCTTGGGAAGGTGAGGAAGCTTCTTGTCTATCATCATCTGAAGAAACCTCGGGTACATGCAAAATCCTTCTTTCCCCTTGGCCTCAATGTTCTCTACCAGATAGGTAAAGAACATCCGTGAGAAGCTGAACGGATGGTTCAGCACCAATGCCACATAAGCATTCTAAATCTGATCAGATAGCTCATCGAATCCTCCTCTCCTGGAGGCTACGCACTTCAGGATCACATGTGCCAGATACTTAAACTGAGGGCACATGTTACTCTTGTTTAGTACGCCGGCGTCGATAACACCAGTGTACTTGATCCTGAGGAAGCATCCCCATACCGTTAGGGATGCATCTTGGTTGGGTGTGCACCATCGTCACCCAAGTCCAAGACTTGCTTCATATCCTCTTCGCTGATCTGGATATCCTCTCCAAAAATGGAGCTCCTAATGCAGTAGGGCTCTGTAGATCTGTCAATAGTTGCGTTCTCCCAGAACGTCTGCTGAATCGATCTGTACGGTATACATGGTGTAGATATGGCGGTGAAGATCCTCGAACATCGAAGAAAAGCAATGATCCCGATAAACTCAGAAGCATTCCAGGATGTAGGGTCCAGATGAGCACATATATTGTGCTTAGTACTCATCATCCACCTACCTGCCATATTTCTGCAATACAAGGGACAAACACATTAGTTCCGTTCATAATGGATAAACGATTTGACTTAGAACAGATTTTGCCAATCTTGTTCAATCGTGCGATTGAGCCATACGACTGGGTTCAGTCGTACGATTGAGCCTGCACTTGAGTTCAGTCGTGTGCAAAGCCATGCGGTTGAGTCGGTCGTGCGACTGAATCACCGATTGGTTCAATCGTGCGATTGAAGCAAGCGACTGGCTCAATCGTGCGACTGACTGTAGCATATGGTTCGTAGGGACTCACTATAGCATCTAACCTTCTTTAAATCGACATTTTAATCATTTAGATAGTCAATTTTAGTGTTTGTGAACCGGTTATTATTTTGATCGATTTAAGTCATTTAGGTGCGATTTGAGTTCTTGTTTGTCCCGATTCCTATCGCAAATTACCTGTAGATGACTACACTAAGCGTTAGAACATAATTCAGAATGCAATATCAAATGTTTGAAATTTTGGCAGAGTAACAAGGCTTAGGCGGGTTTTGGAAATCTTGAAGTCTGGTAGACGTTGCGACCGAATGAGCCTCTATTTATACAGTTTTGGGTTTCAGTCGTGCGACTGGACCTATACTCATGGCTCAATCGTGCGACTGAGGTTCAGTCATGTGACTGACTCATACTCCCCCTTCAGTCATTTGACTGGCTCAGTCTCCTCTTTCCAGTTTTGCGACTGGCTCAGTCTTGTGATCCAATCGCATGACTGTCTCATACTCATGGTCCAATCGTATGACTGGCTCAATCTCATGGTTCAATCGTATGACTGGCTCATTCTCATGGTCCAATCGTACGACTGGCTCATTCTCATGGTCCAATCGTACGATTGACTCATTCTTATGATTCAATCGTACGATTGGTTCATACTTATGATCCAATCGTGCGATTGATTCATACTTATGAGTTGACTTCATATTTTTCAAACCTTAAGTTTGAACTTTTGATTGATATAACTTTATGAGCACCAATCATCTCAGACATGATCCTTTGAACGAGAAACCATTTGATCACCTCAGACGTGATCCTTTTAATTTACACGGTTTGGTCACCTCAGACTGACCCTTTTACTTTTCAAACCTTGACCATCTCAGATATCATCATTTCATTTTAACAACAATTTGGTCACCTCAGACGTGACCCTTTTAAGGTGTGATTCACAGAGTTCACTTTGTTACATAGTCCGATATTGACACAAATGGATAACTAAAACCTAAAAGCAACTTGAAGGTAAACAAAACAAGACATATTTTTGAGTTTTTTGTTAGAGGTGGGTTTAAAACTTTTGAATATCATTTAACCAAATTCTCCCCTGAGCAGAACAACTTCAATTTGGTTTTATCATCTCTTGAGAGATTCATATGGAATCACTAGTTGGAATTCCCGCGCGTCGCAGCGGGTGCGTTTATTTTGAACCCAGTCGATCCAGTCGCATGAAAGAGGTCAAAGTCATCGCATATAAGTTCTCTGTACACCTTAATCGGTTAAGCAGAATAGGAAACAAGCATATTCACTTGCTAGTGGGTTAAAAAACATAAGCGGAATAGGAAACAAGCTTGCTCACTTGCCAGTTGGTAAAAACAGTTGGTAAAAACAACGTAGTAATGGCGTCCAAAGTTAAACTAATTACAAGATTTATAAACCTTGATAATAGTCAACAAACTTACATGAGATGAAGAATTATGTCAAGCATACTTTAAGCTTCTGTATACTCTTGATAACTATCCATAAAAACATAAATAAAAAAGAAGAAAATATGTGTTCACATGTTACTCCATCTATTCCTACTTAGATGTTCCCTTGACGTCAAACAACGTTAAGATAATCATATAAATATATATGAAAAATAATGAAGGTAAAAATGAGATCAAATAAATAGATTTCTCAAAAAAGATACATAGGGTAGTTGAAACATGGTTAGAAGAGTATTCTTTTACATCTGCCTGAGGCTTCACATAAACTTGAAAGTCATCACTGATACCCAAATAATCATCCACCTGAAATGGAAATAATTATTAAGGAAACTCACAATCAAATGTTCAAAAGCGCTGATTTTTCTATAAATGCTATTTTGTTAAAGTGCAAACTTACATCTGATTTTAGTTTTGGCTCAAGTACATCAGCAATATTAGAAATTTGATACATCTTGGCTGCAAACATCAGCATCGCAGTTGATAATGTAAGAAGTGATCTCTGATGGGCTGGACATAATATTCCTGGCCAATGGCAAAAGCAAGTGAGTTCCATTGAATTTTTACAACAGTATAACAAATCCAAGTTTAAATGTCTCAAATGCAGTTTCCCATACCATTGATTTGATCTAATGATATCTTTAAAAGTGACAGAAGAAGTTGAAAGATGCAGACAACAAGATTGTCATTACGATTCTACAACAATATTTCAAAAGAACAATGATTTAGCACGTGAAAGCAAAGTTACATGTCAACAAAAGAATCAAATGATACCATAGGGGTTTTCCTTTTCCCCCTTGAATGCAAACTTCAGTTTTTTCATCTCCTGCTCCATCTTTTTCTTTCTGAAGCTTATTAAGTAAAGATGTAACCAGAGCAAACACGGATGCACTATCAGAACTCCATCTCCTTGTATGATTAGAAACATCACGCCTTAAGTGATTAGAATTTGGGATGAGAAGAACAGAAAAAATTTGATGTCCACTCAAACGTATTTCAATGTCAGGATGCAACATTAGTTTATGAGTTGAAGAAGAAGACCCTCTGGAAACGCCTGGTACAGAAAAGAGTTAATAAATATAAGATTCTTTTATAGTTGAATTGTTGGATATATGTAACACCTCATATTACCTGTTGCACATTTGAGGAAACAGAGGCAACAACATCATGTGCGCAAGAATAATCATCGATCCAGTAGTTGCCCTGGCAATAATACTATTAGGAGGCAGATTCTCAAGTGATGTTGACATTACATCAAATAGTGAGCGTGAATCAGCAATCTAGCAATGATATTATAAAACTGATATTAGAATTTACAATAATAAAAGCAAGACCTATGACGGAGTGAACTTACTGGAAAATAAACTTACCCCTTTGGCTATTTCAAGTAAGCGATCTTCTATTGAAGATTGGAGTAAGGTATTAAATAACTCATGTTCATGAATTGATTCAACAGTTGCTTGAAGGCTTTTTCTCAGATGCCTGCAGAGATCACTGACACAGCCAATATCTTTTAGTGCAACTTCAGACCTAACTTGCCTAGCCAAAGCCGTAGTTGTCTGTATGACATATGATTTCAATTCAGGATCATGCAAAATGTTTTTGTGGTCCAAATGGTGAACAACTAAAGCCAATATCAATTGCTTGTTCTCTGTAACATGAACAATCAAATCCACTACATTAATATTGTTGGTACACATGTCCCCAGTTCTAGTCTAGTGATTTCAAATGTAATTGACTTCTATCTTATAACACGTATGTAAGGTTTAATCATTGTAAGGAAAACTCTTCAGAGAATGTTTGCTTGATTACTTAATGTCATATCTATTATTATTGTTCATTGTTACACGCATATATGAACAATTTATATAAGTTATAGACTTGTTAGACATGTTCTGAATCAGTTAAGGTTCAAGATTGTGTTTAACTATGTAATCTGATTCAGTCGCACGACTGGACCATGCGAATGGGCCAATCGGACGACTGAACCAGGAGATTGAGTCAATCGCACTACTGAGTCATGAGACTGACTCGGTCGTACGAATGAATTATGACTCAGTCGCACGACTGAGCCAGTCAATTGGCTCAGTCGTACGAATGAAAGCTGTAACCTATAAATACCACTTAATTCGTGGAAAAAGTAGACACTTCGAATATTCATAACCCTAGGCGACCCAGAGCGCCCTGTTCGTCCCTTCCAACTTCATAGAACGTTTCAGATCATTCCTAGTCAATTCTTAACGTTTTCTAATCGTTAGGATTTATCTTGATTTCGTTCTCCCTGATTGGATCGCCAATCAAATAGGCTTCCGCACTATTTGATCTGGTACAACGAAGAATCAGTTAGTACTCTGTACGTACACGGTTCTAACAAGTGGTATTAGAGCATAGGCTCTTGATTCTTCGTTGATTCAATCGTTTTTGTGAAAAAGTCTACGTTTTTACGCAAAAAGATCCAATCTTTCTACTAAAAATCGAGTCTTTACGTGTGCAGGTTCTGAAAAATCAATATTTTTCGAGTTTCAGCCGTCTAGGGTGCAAAAACTTGCGTTTTAGGTCAAAGTGTGTGAAAAATCCCGTTTTCAGCAGACCCAGTCGCACGATTAGCTCAATCGTACGACTGAAGTCCAGTCGCCCTGTTCAATCGCCCGATTGAGTCTGTCGCTAGTTCAATCGCCCGATTGAGTCAGTCGTATAGCCAGTCGCCCGATTGAGTCAATCGTCAACTCCAGTCGCCCAGCTGAGTCGTTCGGTCTGTTCAGTCGCCTAAGTCTCTCAGTCGCCTGTTCAATCGTACGTTTGAGTCCAATCGCATACAGCTAGTGTCAGTCGCATCCCAGTCGTACTCCCCATCGCATTAGCAGTTTAATTCACAAGTTAAATTAATAAAAGAATGGACTCAGAAAATTATGCCATGTCAGCTGGAAAGGACTCAAGGATCCAAAACCTACTGCTTCTGGAGAATGAGATTGGTAATCACAATAAGCCGCCTAAGCTTCTATCCATTGATGAGTTCCCGCAGTGGAAGCAAAGGTTTGAGATTCATCTCAATGGCGTGGATACTAATTTATGGAATTCTATTGAGACTGGTTACACCATGCCAGTTGGTGCTGATGGTTTGCCATTAACGTTGAGTGGAATGACGGATGCTCAAAAGACTGCCTATAATGCTGAAAAGAAGGCTTATGCTATGCTCACCCAGTCAATTCCTAAAGAGATCTTCCATCAGTACTCGGATCAGAAACAGAGTAAAAATTCTGGAAAGCTCTCGAGAAAAGGCATGAAGGGAGCTCAACTCTGAATTCCTTGAAGGCCAAAGCTCTCAAAAAGGAGTTTGACAATTTCTCTGCTATTGGGAACGAGAGCTTAGACGACATCATTGACCGCTTCTATCATCTAATGAGTGAACTTCACACTCATGGGGTTACAACGTCTAAAGAAGAAAAGGTCGCCAGTTTAGCTGAAGGTCTTCCAGAAAAAAGGGATTCATTTATTTCCACCTTGAGACACAATTCAGTTCTTGAGACTTTGGATATATATGACTTTATTATGAAACTGCGAGAGGAAGAGGTCAGACATAAGTATAAGGCGAAGAAGGGTGCATATGCTCAGGATCCTACTCTTTACAATGTGACTCCAACTCCAATTGCAAAGTCTTCTAATGCTCCTCTGCAGACTGCATTTGTTTCTAATACATCTGGTCAAAGCTCATCGTCTGGGGGTGAGTCATCTGTTTCATCAGGGGTTCAACACAGTATTACTGAAGCTCACTCGACGAAGTTAATAACTGAGAACCTGGGTAAAGTCACTGTGGAAGTGGCCAAGGAACACATGGACCTACTTGCTGCAGTGGTTCATTCCTATGATGGTTTGGTTGCAGGGAAGATAGGAAACTGCCACTTGGCTGATGAAGACTATGAGCAGGTGGATGAAAATGAGTTGGAGAGAATGGATATTATGTGGGCTCTCGCAAGTGCTGTGCGACGAGCAAAGAAGTTTGTGAAAAAGACAGGGCAGAACCTCGTGGCTACAAAAGATACTACATTTGGTTTTGACATGTCCAAAGTCACGTGTTTCAACTGCGGGGAGAAAGGACATTTCAAGAGGGAATGTGTGAAGCCTAAGAAGAATGGGAACGGAAATCCTTTCTCCTCGTTCAACAGGAAAGATAAAGATAAGAAGCCAGTTCCAGCAGGAAGTGATTCCAAGGCTTTGGTGGCACAAGGTGATGAAGGACAGGACTGGTCCTTCCGGTTCTTATCTTATGGGGAAGCCAACATAGCTTCTATCGAGGATCTGAATGAAGACTCAGCAAGTGAGGGGGAGAACTCAGCTGAGCCTGACAATGCTGAATTGGATGATGACATAGCTAATGTTGATCGGCTTGTGGAGAATGAACTGAATGCTGCGTGTGAAGCACAATCTGAACCCCAAAATGCTTTCATGGCTGGAACATCTACATCGGCACAGGTAGAATCAAAGGATGAATTATTTATGAAACATGCTTGTGTTGATTGTGAAAAATTTAGAGAAAGCATTGACCTGAAATTTGCTAGGTTATTAGATCATAATGATAACTTAGTAAATGATTTAAAACTATGCACTAAAGCAAACAGAATCTTAAAACAGAATGAAAATAGTTATAAAGAAAAGATTGATGCTTTAAAGAAACAGTTAAAAGAAACTGAAGTTGTAGCTTTTAACCAAGAAAATGATATCACGTTTTATTTAAAGACAATAGAGGAAACTAAGAAGGAACGAGCGGTTTTACAAGTTGAAAACGATTCTTTGCAACAAAGACTTCACAGTCTAGCTAGTTCCTCACATATTTTGAAAAACTTGGTTAAAGAACGAAACAACGGGGAGGGGTTGGGTTATAAAGTTGTGCCACCACCACATGAGTCCTTTTTAAACATAAAACAACGTCCAATAAATGATAACCCCATCAAGGATCATGTGGTGACAACTCCTCTAGTCAGTGATCCGGATACAGCAGTTACCACTGCCTCTTCGGTTCCTGACCAGACAGATTCTGGATCAAGCACTACAAGCACACAAATCACTGGCAAACGAGTGGAAGAGAATGTTCAAGCATCTCTTGGGTTGGGCAAAAAGTCAACTTCCACACAACCTAAGATTTCCAAAATCACTCAAGGTAAACCAGTGAAACAAGATAATCACCAATTTCCAAGACAAAACCTAAATCATGTTAAACAAGTTAAATTTGTCAAAGGAGGTGAAAATCTTAAAAGTGAAAATAAAAAGAAAGAATCTGAGGTTTATTCACCACCCCACAACAGATCTCCTAGCCCTGATGAATGGAGATCCTGCTATACTTGTGGTCAGCGCGGTCATATTTCGACTAATTGTCCTCGCTATCAGACACCAAGAACTAAGGTTGAGCTTCACGACAAAGTCAAAGTAGATTCAAAACAGCGTTCTAAGACTCCAGTGAGATTGAAAACACCTGTTAGGTCTAAAACACCTTCTAGGTCTTTTCCGTCTCCACCTCGCCAAAGGCAAAACAGACAAGTCCCCGACAAGTCTGTGATGCCAGAGGTAAAACCTGTTTCTGAATCTAAACCATATGCTCAAACCGTAAATCAGTCTAAGGTTTACCACAAACAATCCTTTCATAGGGATGGTTTATGGAAAGCCAAGACAACTGGTGTGTCTGAAAGCAAGGACAATTTGAAAGTTGAGATTCCACCCACTGATAAAGGACAGTGGGTCAAATTCATGATGGTTGATTCCTCTGGGAAACCCAAGCCAGTCAAGGCTTGGGTCCCCCTCCTTAACTGATGATTTTCTCATATGTGCAGGTTGTCCGCTATAGTGCGTCTACAAATACATGGATCGTAGATAGCGGAGCTTCCAGGCACATGACGGGGAACAAGTCTCTCCTTTTCAATGTCAAACAAATTAAAGGGGGACACGTTTCATTTGCTGGTAATAAAGGAGGATACATTACCGCTCAGGGCGAAGTAGGTAATGACAAGGTAAGGTTCGATAAAGTGAACTTTGTTTAGCAGTTAGAAAACAATCTGCTTTCTGTGTCTCAGATTTGCGACAAGGGATTCAAAGTCATGTTTGATAATCGAAAATGCTACATTCTGAAGAAGGAAATGGATATTCCAGAGGAGCAGGTATTAACGTCAGTATCTAGATATAATGACTTGTATGTTCTAGATATGTCAAATGCCTCTACTAGTTCTTCTACTGTTCAATGTTTCTTATCTAAAGCTATAGAGAAGGATTCCATTTTGTGGCACAGAAGAATGGGACACATTAATCATAGGAAGATGAATCACCTGATTCATAACAACCTAGTTGATGGAGTTCCTGTCAAGAACTTCAAGCTTCCTGATTTTTGTGTCTCATGCAAGAAAGGAAAGCAAACCAGGAAATCTCACAAGACCAAGAATGTCCATTCTATTGAGATACCCCTGGAGCTACTGCACATGGATCTTTTCGGTCCAGTTAGCACTAAGAGTATTGCTGGAGACTGGTACTGCTTCGTAGTCACCGATGACTACTCACGATTCTCGTGGGTGATGTTTCTGAAAGCTAAGTCGGAAACATTTGAGTCATTCAAAGTGCTGGTCACCACTCTGGAGTCATTTTACAAGCTTAAAGTGAAAGATTCGCTCAGATAATGGAACCGAGTTAAGAATCAGTGGATGGATGCATTCTGCAAAGAAAAGGGAATTGTTCATCAATTCACCTCTGCATACACACCACAGATGAATGGAGTTGCTGAGCGAAAGAACAGGAGTCTGATCGAGACAGCCAGGACTATGTTGGCAGACTCAAAACTGCCAGTACAGTTCTGGAACGAAGCTGTAGCCAACGCCTGCTAAACACTTAATTGTGTGTCAGTAGTGAAGAGGCACGGGAAGACTTGCTATGAGTTGCTACAGAAGCGAAAGCCAAACCTGGATTATCTGGAACCTTTCGGTGCTCCTTGTACTCTTCTGAAGAAAACTTAAGAAGGCAAGTTCAATGAAAAGGCAGATCAGGGATCTTTCTGGGACACAGTATACCCGACAAACGAGTTTACAAAAACTCTACTGGTCAGGTAGAAGTATGGTGCAACGTTGATGTTCAACGTTTCACTATCCCCCTGCTGGAAAAGGTCCATCGTCATTCTTCGACTACGATGGCTTTTTCAAATCATTCAATCTTCCTCAGATAGTTTCAGATGATGATATTGCTACTCAGATGATGCATGATGTTCTCAACTCACCGAATCTGGATACTAGCAATACCACTCCTACAAGTGGGTCATTAGGATCTGCCTCAGCTGATCAGAATGATAGTGAAGACTCATCAGAGGATGAAGAAGCATCTGAACCAGCACAAACACCTAATGTTGATCAAGAAGGGAGCTCTTCAGGTGCTTCACCTGCATCTGGAACAACAGACACTAAACCTCCAGTCACGACTATGGACTCTGAAGTTGTAGTTCCTACAACTCCTTTGACTAGGATCAGTACAAGTCATCCGCCAGATGCTATCATTGGTGATCTCCATTCCGGCGTGCAGACTAGAAGTCGATGGTACACTGCTGATTACGCTGAAGTAATGGAAAAGGGCTACGTGAATGATGGAGCTTACAGATGTTTTGTCTCTCAAATTGAACCCAAACACGTAAGTGATGCCCTTAAGGATGAAGCATGGGTCAATGCTATGCAAGAAGAGTTGCTACAGTTCAAGAAACTTGGAGTGTGGACTCTTGTTGACCGACCCAAAGGAGTCAAGGTAATTGGTACCAAATGGGTACTAAAGTGCAAGAAGGATGACCAGGGTGTTGTTATCAGAAACAAGGCACGGTTGGTTGTTCAAGGCTTCAGACAAGTCGAAGGAATCGACTACAATGAAGTCTTTGCTCCCGTAGCTAGAATGGAAGCAATTCGTATCTTTCTAGCCTACGCCTCTTACATGAAGATCAAAGTTTATCAACTAGATGTTAAGAGTGCATTCTTGCATGGGGAAATCCGTGAAGAAGTATATGTAAGTCAACCCGAAGGCTTCGAAGATTCTTATCATCGGGACAGAGTCTACAAGTTAGACAAGGCTCTGTATGGGCTACATCAGGCTCCTCGAGCTTGGTATGAAAAGCTCTCCACCCATTTGTTAAAACATGGCTTTCGCAGGGGTGTGATTGACTGTACATTATTCATCAAAGAGAAGGATGGTGATCTGCTTTTGGTACAGATTTATGTGGATGACATAATCTTCGGCTCACGAAACTAAGGGTTATGTAAAGAGTTTGAATCTGTGATGAAGGCTGAGTTTGAGATGAGTGCCATGGGAGAAATGAAGTTCTTCCTAGGATTACAGGTGGACCAAACACCTACCGGCATCTTTTTGCATCAAACTAAGTATGTCGGTGACATTCTTAGTCGATTTGATATGGAAAATGTCACTGCAGCCGGTACCCCTCTCGCCACAAATCACGATATGGCTCCTGATGAGAATGGGGATTTGGTGGATGCCACCATGTATCGTAGGACGATCGGATCTCTCATGTACCTCACTGCCTCTCGTCCAGATATCATGTACGCCACATGTTTATGTTCCCGATATCAGGCAAAACCTAAAGTCAATCATCTGATTGGAGTCAAGAGGATTTTTCATTATCTGAAGGGTACTCCAACACTGGGGTTGTGGTATCCTCATGATGATGACTTTGAGCTAACAGCGTATAGTGACTCGGATTACGGAGGCTGCAAAATGAATTACAAGTCTACGTCAGCAGGATGTCAATTTTTCGAGAGAAGATTGGTAACTTGGCAGTGCAAGAAGCAGACATCAGTTGCTCTATCTACCTGTGAAGCTGAATACGTTGCCGCCGCCAGCTGCTGCTCTCAAATCATTTGGATTCAACAGCAAATGCGGGATTACGGTTTGCATTTCACTTCTACTCCTATCTATGTTGATAATTCTGCTGCAATTGCAGTAACTAAAAATCCGGTTCAACATCCTAAGACCAAACATATAGGCATAAAGTATCATTTCATACGCGATTGCCATGAAAAACACTTAATTGATGTGGTCAAAATTAACACGGATTTTCAACGCACTGACCTCTACATTAAACCATTTGATAAACCAAGATTTTTCTATCTGCTAGAGGTCAACGGGGTTAAAAGAAAAGTGATGTTATATTAGAAGAAACATATACATAGTCCGACACCGTTTTTCTTTATTTTTCGTCTTTTATTTTATTTTTTAATTTCCTTGTGTTATAAAAATCCAAAAACACAAAAAGATTTTCTGTTTTAGAATTTTAGGGGGAGATTAGGTTTAATTCAGTATTTATTTACTTAAAAAAAAGGAGGGGAAGGTGAGTAAAGCTGAAAAGGCAAAGACAACAAAACAGTAAAATGTGACTCGACAAAAATTGGAAGATGATAGTACACAGGCATCGAGTTATTTGGAACAACAAAATGATATTGAGATCAAAAATGTTAATTAACTTACTGAAAATATAAAAATCAGAGAAGTCTAAGTCTAACAAAATGGGAAAATGATAGTACGTTTGATTGTTACTGTAATTACACGGAGAAAGTTGATCTAGGGAGGTGCTAGTTCATTATATGATGTGTCAGTAGATTCAACATTATAGACAAGTAGACTTCATTGGTAAATTTAATCTAAACTAAAAGGTTCAATCAACTGTGGGTTCTCATCTTATCATTGGTTAACACAATCAGCTCTTCCGATAAGGGATAACGAGGAAATAAATGCCATCAAAGGTGTGCAAATGACCACAAAAAGAGCAAAGCACGAAAAAAATGAATACTAGCGTAATCAAGCTGATAACTTATGTTGTTGGTGCGCTATGTGCAAAAGAAAATAAGAAATGCTCTAACAAGGAGATAGGTTGTGTGCCTCTCTGCTGTGCGATGGCACTGACCTGAGGATAAGCATAACCTACATATTCTAGACTTCATTGTTGTTTGCCGCCTCTCTGCTGTGCGATGGCACTGACCTGAGGATTGGCTTCTCTTTGAAAGATCTAAGAATAGTCTCTTCTTCCAAAAATACCTAAAGACCGCTCGAAAGTCCTTTAAGGAATGCTGATTACCATATAAGTGTGGGATACACAAATGTTGTTTGAAATAATATAACATAATTCATTACCAGTGTATGTCAAAAGTCTGTGTATGAATTTAAGTGGACAAGTATACTGACAATCGTCTTGTATGCACCGACTGAAGTTGACGATCAAAGTGTGTTACGTATCATATTAAACATGATTCCCAGTTAGTACTTAGAAGTCTTAGATCATAACAAACTGTGATATGTCATCATGAAAAATGAAATCAACTCATAATGTTCCAAGTAATGGTGTATATGCCTGTCTGATTCCAAATGAGTCTGTTCCTGATATAATGTCAATGCTGATAGGCTACACAAACCTGCCCTAATAAAAAACAAAAAGATGTTCATTTTTGTTTGTAGTTTAAATTTTATTTATTGGTTAGTATTAGTGTGTCAATGTCGGACTGTGTGTGTATGGTTATCTGTTAACGTCACTAAACGAGCTAAATGTTTATTTAAAAATTGTTTCTGAAAGGATAAAAAGATCATGTCTGAGGTGATCGGGTGGTTAAATGGATCACGTCTGAGGTGATCGGGTGGATAAATGGATCACGTCTGAGGTGATCGGGTGGATAAATGGATCACGTCTGAGGTGATCGGGTGGATAAATGGATCACGTCTGAGGTGATCGGGTGGATAAATGGATCATGTCTGAGATGATCAATGGCACATAATGTTTTATCAATTGGTTAAGAAATCTAAGGGTCGGTAAATATAGTTGACTAAAATGGCACAAGTATAGCCCAATCGCACGACTGAATCTGATCTGACTCAGTCGTACGAATAGGGTATACAATTGAACACAATCGTACGATTGGGCCATATGAATGAGCCCAATCGGACGATTGAAAGTGACTGACTATGGTAGACATCCGAATGAAGGTCAATCGTACAACTGAAGATGGACGATTAGGTGAACTGTACGACTGACACTCAGTCGTACGACTCAACTATACGACTAGGCTCAGTCGCACGACTAAGTCATCCGACTAAGGACAGTCGTACGACTGAAGGTTGCCCTAGTATAAATACCAGGGAAATCACCCTCAGTCGCACACTTGCCCTAATCGCCCACTTCACTCGTACGACATAGCGAAACTCTGCCAAAATTTCCAAAAACTCCTTAAACCTCGATTACATTGTTGCTGACACTTGCATTCGCTCATACAGGTACTAAACAAGAGGAATCATCGAACAAACTGTGTCGAATCATCAAAAATGGCACAAATTATGACCGAACAGTACTCGTAATCTTAATAGGCTTAATAGACCTTAAAACCTGAAATTAATGATCAAATTAAGGTTACAATAGGCTTAATCGGCTAATTCTGAGTGCAATGAGCATAATTTTGATGTTTAACACTTAGTATTGCTCAAAACAGGAATTTGAATGGACAACCAGTCAACTGAACGACTGGACACACTGATGAACTTCAATCGTACGACTGAGCTATCCGATTGTCTCAATCGTACGACTGAGTTGGACGAATGATTCATTCGTGTGACTGAACCATACGAATGAGTTCTGGCGCACGACTGAGATACACATATGAGAAGACATGCGACTAAGTCCAATCGCAGGACTCAGTCGTACGTATGAACTCAATCGTACGACTAAATCTCAGTCGCACAGTTCAATCGCACGACTGGAATTCAGTCGTTTGTTCAGTCGCACGATTAAATAAAAGGTTTAATGTTCATTGACTGAAATTAGCTATCTTCCACATGATCTAACATTTACTTGGTTTGTGTCACAGATGGCGAGCAGATGGCCTATAAGCACTAAGCATAATATATGTGATCATCTAGACTTGACATCCCGCAACGCGGCAGACTTTACTGGGATTATTACTTTTCTGCGCCGTTCGGGGATCTCTATACCGATATCTTCTCAGTGTACACCATATAGATCGATACAGCAGGCGTTCTGGGAGAACGCAGTGGTGGATAGGTCGACTGATCCCTATTCCATCAGGAGTTCTATTTTTGGAGAGCCGATACAGATTTCTGAGAAGGACATACAGACGGTCCTTGAATTTGGGGATGATGCTGATTGCCCAACACGACTACACCCCCTGACCGTCCGTGGCTGCTTTATGAGGGCCAAATATTCGGGGGACATTAACACAAGCATGCTTAACAAGAGCAACTTGTGCCCCCAGTTTAAGTATCTGGCTCATGTACTTCGGAGATGCATAGCATCTAGAAAGGGTGGATTCGATGAGCTTTCAGACCAGATGCAAAACGCATACATCGCTCTGGTGCTGATCCACCCATTTGGTTTCTCCAGGATGATATTCACATATATGGTGGAGAATATAGAGGCCAAAGGGAAAGAGGGATTCTGCATGTACCCTCGATTTCTGCAGATGATCATCGACTAGAAACTTCCACAGCTGCCTAATGCCCAAGACGATGCAGTTGTTCTAGAGATCATGGATAATACTACGTTGGGTAGGATGAAGGTCTACCGAGGGAAGCAAGTGAAACCCCCGGTGAGGAGTTTGTTTGGGCACCTTGCCCGGGAAGACTATGTGGCGCCAGCTCGGAAAAAAGTGGCGTCACAATAATAGTGATTCTGATGTCGAGCCGATCGCTTTCCCCTCCGATGACTCCGACGACGATGAAGATGGTACTGATCAAGGGGGAGTTGGTCAGGAAGGACCAGAACCAGCCCCAATTCATCCGGATTTTGATGTGCAAGAAGAGGATGATTCTGATGATGTGCCACTTACTCAGACTGTGGGCAGTCGGGTAGTGGCCACTGAGGAGGGATTACGGGCAGTTAGTGGACGCTCAGGAGAGTCCGGAAGCTCCGTAGTTGATCCATCGTACACCTCAGCCTCTCCCAGTAGCCAAGGGGGAGCCTCCGCGTCAAGGGGGACTCGGAGGAAACATATGGGTCGTCCTCATGGGATGATGCCCAAACGCAGGAGGATCACGCTTATCACTACCTCCTCTGCACCTACCACTTCCACCACCCCTACCCAAACCACCCAAACCACTCAAACCACCCAATCCACCATATCCCAAACACCTCAAACCACCACCACTGTACCACCTACTACTTCATTCCCACCGCCTCCCATATTCACCACAGCCACCACAACCACCACCACTCACCAAACCCAACCCTAATCTAACCCCTCGAGCTCAGTTTTACCACCGGTCTCTGTGGCTGAGCAACTTGCTGCGCTGAACAGCATGGTGCTCCAGCTGCTAGCCTCTGATAAGGCTAAGACAGCTCAGATTCTCCAGCTGCAAGAGCAAAGTTCTACACAAGCAGCTGAGATTGAGAGACTGAGGGAGTTGGCATCTTCGCAAGCTTAGCTGATCGCGGCACAGACAGATCAGTTCACTGGTCTATTAGAGCAAGAGATTGAGACGGATAGGAAGTTGGAGAAGTTAAAGGCTGCAAACAAGTCTATCCTGCTCAAGCTCAAAGGGACTCAAAGTGAAACTCTAAAGATTGGAGAAGGTGATGGTGATGAAGGTGATGATGATGATGATGAGGATGATGATGACGAGAATGATGATGAAGATACTGATGATGAAGTTAACGAAGGTTCACAGGACAAAGACGATGATGCCGATGGAGGAGACGCTGCTACATCTCCCTCTGATCCTGAACAAGAAAAAGAACTAAAAGAAAACAAGATCAGAGGGCCTCTTCTTCTGCTCCGTCTACCTCTCACTCTACAGAAGAACCAGCTTAGATTCAAGGCAAAGTTCAAGATTAGATGTTTATTTATTATTTAAACTTTGTACTTGAAATCTTGTATCAACTTCTGTTCTATGTATATAAAATTAAAGGTTAAATCAACATCTGTTATGTGCTTAATGTAATACTTACTTGTACTGTATTTGGTTGTTGAACAGGTTCAGCTAAACAAGTTGATGAGCACGATGTTGTGCCCCTTCGTCACATCGATTCAAAATTGACGATGATCCTCGATCTACAAGGGATTGTACAACGACCTGTCAGTTACACCGCTGAAGAGGGGGAGATAATACATGATTTAACAATGAACAGATTGCTGAACTGTTTAGTCTGAATCCTAACGAGCTGGTGAAAGACGCCCCAGAGGTCGACATAGTCAGTGATGATGAATTACAAGACGTCGATGAACTGGAGATTGAGGGCATCACTGCTAATGAGTATCCTCAGTATACTAACGCCGAAGGCGAAGTTCTCCCAGATCTGGGGGAAACTTTTGACAGCAGTATCTTCAACAAGGTTGAAGAGTTGACAGCTGTTAAAGCTGCTACAGCCTCAGCTCCTTAGGCAAATATACCGATATGGCAGTCAAAAAGGCTGAATGGATTGCCTGCTTTGAGGAAATGAAGAAACAGCGTGTGCCAAACAAGTCAAATGCCTACACCAAGCTCTATAAGGTCAAGAAACATCAGAAGGTGTCAGGCAAGATCATCAGCTGGGCATACTTTGAGGATCTCAAGGTATATGCCGTGAAGAGAGAAAAGGGAATATAGTATTTCAGATTCCCACATGATCTGAAAACTCTTCCTGGTTTCGAGCTAAATCGTCTAGCTAACTTGAACCTCCTATATGCTATCCCCAGGAAGATATCTGGATGGTTCGAGAAGGCACTAAAGAAAGAGTACCATACAAGGTGGGTCAACTTTAAACCTCAACAGCCCAGAAGATTATTTCATAGGACTAAGGTTGACCCCACCTCAGGAAGACCAAAGGTGGTCTTGAGATGGCATCCTCCGCGCACTATGTCGCGTATTCCATTGAGGGAGATGCCTCAGGATTTGCACCCCATTTCAAATGGTGGTATTATGACTGGCGAACTGGTGAAGCTGTTATAGTTTTGGAGAAAGAAGGAAAGGTCGAGACAATAAGGGTGTTTGATCCGATGTGGCTAACCAACTTGTCTGAGTCTGATGTCTATATCCTATTCAAGTGGCCACTGTTCTTTGACACATAGAATATTGTGCAAGCACTGCAGTTCCAACATGTTATACGTATCTGCTTTGCACTGAATATTCATTCTGGGGTCTCGAGAGAAGAAAGGGTGAAAAGATATGAAGAGTTCAAGAAAGAAGTTAAATCTTAGATAGAACTAGGTCCAAGGGGGAGTTTGTTAATACACATGTCCGTAGTTCTAGTCCAGTGATTTCAAATGTAATTGACTTCTATCTTGTAACACGTATGTAAGATTTAATCATTGTAAGGAAAACTCTTCAGAGAATGTTTGCTTGATTACTTAATGTCATATCTATTATTATTGTTCGTTGTTACACGCATATATGAACAAGTTATATAAGTTATAGACTTGTTAGACATGTTCTGAATCAGTTAAGGTTCAAGAGTATGTTTAACTAAGTAATCTGATTCAGTCGCACGACTGGACCATGCGAATGGGCCAATCGGACGACTGAACCAGGAGATTGAGTCAATCGCACTACTGAGTCATGAGACTGACTATCGGACGACTGAACCAGGAGATTGAGTCAATCGCACTACTGAGTCATGAGACTGACTCAGTCGTACGAATGAATCAATCGTATGAATCAGTCGCACGACTGAGCCAGTCGCTTGGCTCAGTCGTACGAATGAAAGCCGTAACCTATAAATACCACTTAATTCGTGGAAAAAATAGACACTTCGAATATTCATAACCCTAGTCGACCCAGAGCGCTCTGTTCGTCCCTTCCAACTTCATAGAACGTTTCGGATCATTCCTAGTCAATTCTTAATGTTTTGTAATCGTTAGGATTGATCTTGATTTCGTTCTCCCTGATTGGATCGCCAATCAAATAGGATTCCGCACTATTTGATCGGGTACAACGAAGAATCAGTTAGTACTCCGTACGTACACGGTTCTAACAAATATTACGAAGACCTCATGTATACACATTAGAGAAAGATAAGAAGTAAACTAAACTAAGGCAAATGCAAACAAATCAAAGTACCTGGGCTCTCAACAAAGTAAGCCATATCAGATAAAACAAGCAAGCCTAACCCGTGAGGAGGAACCCACTGTCTGTTAGTATCAAAATAGACAAACATCGGGTCCAGTATTCTACGCATTATTGTACTTTCCTTGGCAAGTTCTCCCTTCTTTGAATGCAAATTTGAGCCCATTCTTTTGGTGTCTCATCCTCTTCTCTGTAGCATATGCAAAGAAACAACTATCATATAAAATTCAACTGAATCCATGTTACTAAAGTAAAGTTTTTTTTATTGTAAGAGGAGTGACCATAACCTAGTCAAAAGGGAGGGATCTTTCTTTTCAGTTCGTGGTTTTACAGTCAAGTAGCTAGAATCAGTTTCATTGATAGCACCTTTCCCTTCACATCTAACCACTTCATCCACCCAATTATGATGTGCTTCCCCCCGATCATCATCTTGGCCAGTGTTTGTATTCAGCTCATAGTTACCCAAAACTACATGTAGAATCTGCATTTTCAAAGTTCTAAACAAAATCTTATGATCCCACATGTGGATTCTTTTTATAGTTGCTAGAATCATGAAAATAAAAAGGTAAAAAACAAGAGTGACTGAAATAGACGAACCAAATCAAAATTACCAAATATATGTGAGAATTCCGTCAACCAAATCTGAAAGAAAAGTTAGACAAAGTGTCATCTAAATCCAAAGGGTAGAACATTCTCACCATGATTTAAGAAATTAAGGTTGTGTAGACTGAAGATATCACATTTCAACCCCATTTTTAGTATCGTACCATTGCTGAAAGGCATTGCAAGCTTGCTGCCCTTAATCGTGTTTTTTCATCTTCCTCTTTAGGTTTACAGGCTAGCATGCAAACCTTTTGAACTAAATTTTCAAGATTATATGTGTAAATGCCATTCACCTAGAGAGAACCAATTCTAGAGTAAGAAGACATATGAAAGTAGCAAAACTCATTACCACAAACTTACACAATAACTATGAAGGTATACAGATCGTTGAAATCATAAAGGTGGTAATTTCAACTAATTTACTAATGAATGGGTCAATCAAGGTTATGTTTTCTGTGTAAGAGATTAAATGGGTAAGGTATAGAAATCAAATGTAAGGGGAATGTGTTTAAAGTCACCAATATTTTTAATGCATGAAACCTCCTTGATCATTTCATATATGAAACAATATTTATACAACAATAATCTAGTTTTTAAGAGACTTGGGGAAAAAGCGTCTTGGGTCCACCCACTTCGTACTGTAAACTACCCATTTTAACCGACCCATTTTGACATGAATAGGATTCTGTAACTTCCCATAGCATAGAACTTATCAGAATGGTATTGTAACACCTATAGGCAATAAAATACCTGGCTATAGATGAATTTAATAAGAGTCTGACATCCAATTATCTGGACAGTATCATGTTTAGTATCATCCAAAAGCTCAATAGAAACATTCATCAGGTTGGTAGCAAATAAGCCCATAAATTTAGTAAAAGAAAATATCATCATTTTCCAACAAAATTATACTGTTTAAGAACATCAAGTTCATAGGATGAAACCTAGAATAAACAACTTACATTTGCTCTTTGCACATGCAAATCAACTTGCTATACACCTCTGTGATAATAGTAACCAGTTGGATATGGTCTAACCGCAACTGTTTGTAGCATCTTTCTTCAAGATACTTTGCAATCTATACGTGACAATTAGTTTCAATGATTGTTAACACAAGTTATTTCATGTCATTAACTGGTTAATTGAGATGACACAAACGATCATGTACACTAACTTTCGGGATACGAAAAGGGTTTTTGGCAGCATATTCACACAATTTGGCTATTTTTCGTTCATTCGGAGAATCACCCTGCACCCAAATAGAGCTTCAGTTCTTGGAAGTCGAAGAAAAGGGTTTCATACCTAATATAAATACAAAAATAAGAGCAATCAAACAAGTATATAAATACTAACAAGTGATTTGGGGAAGATTTCTACAAGCAGTTTTTTGTATCTCTTCACAGGTTGCCGAGAACGTGATCTCAGTGAAGGACAACAAACACACATATTACACCCATGTTCCTGCACAATTCACCTTCGTATAAACATAATTAATGAAACACCTTCAAAATCAAACTTACATCAACACATTCTAATGAAACTATTCAGCAATAAACCCAAAATTCAGAGATGAATGGTGATGAAGATTACCAGGGGTTTTGATGACCCGCTGCTGGTTGGATTTGGTGGCATAGCTGTGGCGTTTGCGATACGTGAGACGTTGAACATGGTTCGATCGACGGCTATATGCTGATGGTTTCCCACGCCGTCGGTGGCGACGACGATGGTGAGGAGGAGGGGCTTGCCTTGGAGGCGGCGGAGGGCCGGTGGGTCGAGGTGGAAGACGACGGCGGAGGAGAAGGTGGTGGCGTCAGGTGGAGAGGTGGCGGAGGAGAGGGTGATGATGGTGGTTAGTGGGGGAAGTGTTTGAGGTGGAGCTTGCAGTAGCAGGGGGTGGCGAAGGAGTGGATGCCGGTGGCGGAGCCGATTTGGTGGTGGGGGAGTTTGAGGGAGAGTGATTCGAAGGGTTGGCGGAGCCGATGGGTTTGGTGGTGGGGGAGAGATCTGCAACAGTAAGGTTTAAATTTTGAATCCCATGGGATCTCTTTGTGCTTTAGAAGTTGTACATAGAGCTTTAAAGGTTGTAAAACTCTTAAATTTAAGAGATTTGTGTGAAATGACATCCTTGCCCTTCTCATTTGCTTATATATATAGTATAGATACAGGTGTATCATAATCATTTAGGACTCCTTGATATATGTTTAAAGTAATGATACTCATTTATCACCGAGTCACAAGCAATTACAGGAAATCATACTAGAGCTGTGAGAAGCACACAAGACGATTATCAGTATTGTTGTCTACTTTAATCCATACACAGACTTTTAACTCACATTGGTGATTAGATTTTATTATTTCAACAAGCATTTGTGGATACCACACTTATATGGTAATCAACATTCCTCCAGAGATTTTTGAGCGGTCTACGGGTTTTGAGACAAGAAGAAACTATTCTGAGAGCTTTCAAAGAATTGCTAAGCCTCAGGTCAGTGCCATCGCACAACAGAGAGGCCCAAACGACAATGAATTCTAGAATATTGTGGTTGAGCTCATCCTCAGTCAGTAACATCACACAACAGAGAGGCACACAACCTATCTTCTTGTAAGAGCACCCTTTTCTTTTAGACATAACACATCAACAACATATGTCATTAGTTTGATTGCGTTTATCACATTTTCATGTGCTTTGCCCAATTTATGGTCGTCCGCACACATTTGTGGCGTTTATTTTGCTCGTCACCCCTTATTGGAATCTAGTTGATTGTGTTAACCAGTGATAAGATGGAAACCCATAGCATGTTAAACTGTTTAGTGTAGATTGTTTCACCAAAGAAGTCTACTTGGCTATTGTGTTGAATCTACCGACACATCGTACAATGGACTAGCAACCCCTAGGTCTACTTTCTCTATGTAACCTTAGTAACAGACTAGTGTACTATCATTCTTCCTTTATTTGTCTTAAACATCGTAGACTTGAAATTTTAATTATAGCCTTTTGATCTTTTCTGTCTTTTTAAATCCAAGCAATTAGTTCCATGTGTACTATCATTTTTCATAGTTTTGACTCAATCTCACAGAGTTGATTTGCTTTCAGCCTATCTGCCCGCCTCTTTTTTTTTAAGTAAATAAATAAATAAATACAGAAACTAAACTAATCTCCCCCTAAAATTCTAAAACCGAAAATCTTTTTGTGTTTTTGGATTTTTTAGGACAGGAATAATTAAAATAAAGAAAAAAGAAAAGAAAAAATTAAAATAAACAGAAAGACGGACTATGAACTCGATTATTGTGGAATCACATCACTTTTCTTTTTCACGCCATTTATCTCTATTAATATAAAATCGAGGTTTATCAAATGCTTTTGTGTAGAGGCCGGCGTGTTGAAATTCCGTATTAATTTTAACAACATCGATTAATTGCTTTTTAAAACAGTCACGTATAAAGTGATATTTAATACCGATGTTTTTAGTCTAGGGTGTTGGACCGGATTTTTTGTTACAACAATTGCAGCAGAATTATCAACAAAGATAGGGGTGTTAGAAAATTGCAAACCGTAGTCGTGCATTTGCTGTTAAATCCAAATGATTTGTGAGCAGCAACTTGCAGTAGCAACGTATTCAGCTTCACATGTTGACAAAGCAACAGACTTCTGCTTCTTACACTGCCAGGTGACTAGCCGTCTTCTAAAGAATTGACAACCCACTGATGTTGACTTGTAATTCATCTTGCAACCACCGTAGTCCGAGTCACTATACGCTGTAAGCTCAAAATCATCATCATGAGCATACCACAACCCGAGTATTGGAGTACCCTTCAGATAACGGAGTATCCTTTTAACCCTGATGAGATGATTTACTTTTAGTTTAGCCTGATATTTGGAACAGAGACACGTGGCATACATGATATCAGGACGAGAATCTATGAGGTACATAAGAGATCCAATCATCCCTCGGTACATAGTGGCATCTACCAGATCACCATTTTTGTCGGGTGCCACATCGTGATTTGTGGCAAGTTGAGTTCCAGCAACACTTGTATTCTCCATGTCAAATGGACCAAGAATGTCTCCTACATACTTTGTCTGATGCAGGAAGATTCCTTTGGGTGTCTGATGCACCTGTAACCTAAGAAAGAACTTCATTTCTCCCATGGCACTCATTTCAAATTCAGCTTTCATCACAGATTCGAATTCCTTAAATAAACTTCATATTTCGAACCGAAGATGATGTCATCCACGTAAATCTGAACCAGTAGTAGATCACCATCTTTCTCCTTGATAAATAGTGTACAGTCAATAACCCCTCTGCGAAAACCATGTTTAAGCAGACGAGTAGAGAGTTTCTCATACCAGGCTCGAGGGGCTTGATGAAGCCCATACAAAGCCTTGTCCAGTTTATACACTCTATCCCGATAATAAGGGTCCTCAAATCCCTCGGGTTGACTTACGTACACTGTTTCACGAATCTCACCATGAAGGAAGGCACTTTTCACATCCAATTGATAAACTTTGGTTTGCATATAGGATGCATAGGCTAGGAATATACGAATAGCTTCCATCCTTGCCACATGTGCAAACACATCATTGTATTCAATGCCTTCTACTTGCCTAAACCCTTGAACGACTAGCCGCGCCTTGTTTCAAATTATGACCCCTTGGTCATCTTTCTTGCAACGAAGAACCCATTTGTGCCAATCCCCTTTGCACCTTTTGGTTTGTCCATAAGTGTCCAGACTCCTAACTTTTTTAATTGAAGGAGTTCTTCTTGCATAGCACCTACCCATGACTCATCTTCTAATGCCTCGCTTACATATTTAAGCTCGACTTGAGATACAAAGCAGCGATAGGCACGATCATGAATATAGCCCTTTTCCATCACTGCTGCATAATCAGCTGAATATAACTGATTTCTCGTTTGAACTCCCGATAGAATATCCCCGTTGACGTTGTCCAGGGGATGATGAACGTGTATCCGAGTTCCAGGAGAGGTGGGAACAACTACCTCATTATCCAGATTTGGAGTCTCATTTGTTGTTGGAGTGTGAGGTTCCGACGTGTCGGTGGCTTCAGATTCAGCTATGGGTGTACTTGTAGTAGCAGGAACCTGCTCTGTCTGATCCACGTTTGTGGTCTCAACTGCTTCATCATCAGAGGAAGAATCACTTACCTCAAGTTCTTTACCTGAAGGGCTTGAAGTATTATCTAGTGGGGTAGACGATGTAGTGTCTAATGTCGGAGAGTTCAACACTTCATACATCATCCAAGCAGCTAAGTCATCATCAGACTGAGAAGATAGTAGATTGAACGACTTGAAGAATCCATCATAATCGAAGAAGAAGGAAGGTCCTTTTCCAGCAGGGGGTGGTGAATCTTTTAACGTCAACGTTACACCACACTTCTACCTTACCCGTTGAGTTATTGTACACTCACTTGTCTGGTATACTGTAGCCGAGAAAATACCTTCTTCTGCCTTCTCACAAACTTTTCCAGTTTGATTCTTCTTCCATAGCATGAAAGGTGCACAGAACGGTTTGAGATACTTCAAGTTAGGTTTACGTCGCTGGAGTAATTCATAACTTGTGTTTCCATGGCGTTTGACCCCTAGAACCCGATTCAACATATAACAAGCATTAGCCACTGCCTCGTTCCAGAATTGAATAGGCAGTTTTGAATAGGCTAGCATTGTCCTTGCAGTCTCAATCAGACATCGATCTTCCTCTCAGTGAATCTGTTCATCTGTGGTATATGCAGAAGTGAATTGATGAACAATACCATTCTCTCGACAGAACATCTCCATCCACTGATTCTTGAACTCAATACCGTTGTCTGATCGAACCTTTCTAACTTCAGCAATACCGTTGTCTCGAGAGAATCTGGAGTAATCATCAGTCACAACAAAGCAATACAGGTATTTGGCAATACTCTTTGTGCTGACTGGGCCAAACAGAACCATGTCTAGAAGCTCGAGTGGAATTTCAATAGAGTTGTCTTTCTTAGCTTTGTGAGACTTCTTAGTCTGTTTTCCTTTCTTGCAAGAGACATAGAAAATCTGGAAGCTGGAAGTTCTTGATAGGAACTCCCTCTACCGGATCATTTTGAACCAGATGGTTCATCTTCCTCGGATTGATGTTTCCCATTCGTCTATGCCATGAGACTGACTCCTTTTCAGTCGCCTTCGACAGGAAGCACTGTGCAGTCGATTCCGTTGTGGAGGATTTTGATAGATCCAAGACATACATATCATTATATCTTGAGCTGACATGGGAACTTGCTCCTCCGGGATGACATACTCCTTCAGTATATAACACTTCTTGTTGTCAAATACTACTTTGACTCCTTTATCACAGATTTGGGAGACAGAAAGCAGGTTATTTTACAGTTGATGAACATAGCTGACCTTATCAAACTTGACTTTCTCATTTCCCACTTCGCCTTGAGCGGTGATATATGCTCCTTTATTTCCAGCAAAGGACACGTGTTCCCCTTTAATTTGTTTGGCGTTGAAAAGGAGAGACGAATTCCCGATCATGTGCCTGGACGCCCCACTATCAATAATCTAGGTATTAGTGATAGCGCTATAACGGACACCCTGCACATTCAAAGGAAATTATTAGTTCAAGTTTTGGACCCAAGCCTTAACTGGCTTGGGTGTCCCAAAGGTATCACACATCAAGAACTCAACCCACTATCCTTAAGAGGATGAGGTCACATCTTTCGTCTGCTTGTCCTCACTATCAGACACATTACCTGATTTTTCCTTCCATAACCCAGCTTTGCGTAAGACTTGTTTGTGGTAAACAGATGACTGGTTTATGGTTTGAACTTTAGGTTCACTAATAATCCTAGGTTTAACCTTCGGTGACACAGCCTTGCTTTCAGCTTGTCTGTATGGCCCTTGGTATTTTGGAGGAGTATTAGATCTGGTTTAGAAAATCGAGGTTTTTCATCAAAAAGTTCAATTTTCATTTTGGGTGTCTGATGATAAGGACAATTTGAAGAGATATATCCTCGTTTTCCACAACTGTAGCAAGATCTCCCTTCTACATATTGTGGAAATTTTTGATGTGGGTTTGAGTGTGGTTGGGGGCTTGGTAATTTTTCTTCCTGTTTAGATGTTTCACCTTCTTTAACAAATTTAATTGTTTTGACTTTTTGAACATCTTTTGTCTTAGGTTAATTTGGACTCTGATGATTACCACGTTTAGTAATCTTTGAGTTAACTCCTTTTGGTTCTGGAATAGACATTTGTGAACCTGATTCTAAGTTAACCTTTTTCAATTTTATCAGTCAAATCCTCAACAGGCATCTTATCTTTAGATCCCAAAGTAGTAGTCGTCTGTTCAGTGACCGACTTCACAGGTTTACCTGTGGAGTTTGGATCACTGACCAGAGGGGTCGACACCACATGATCCTGTAATGGGTTATTATTTATTGGTCTACGTTTAGTATTCAAAAGGATAACATGTGGTGGTGATACTACTTTATAATGTGACGTCCGTCACCAAAGGTCCGTCATTTAACGTGTTCGACTTAACCTTCATTGTCAGTCATTCCTCAATTTTATAAACCATCTACGTGGATACCATATTTGTTTTACTTAGTTGTCCTCATATGCGTGTTATCGTTGCTTGACCTGTCATTATCTTCAGACGTTTCTTCAAGATTTGCCCCGTTAACACTAAACACGTCATTTTTATAACAAAATAATTATCACGGATAAAATTATTTTTTACTTATAAATAACATTACTGACATTTTATCATCAATAAGCAAGACTAAATTATAACGTTTTCACCGAAACAAATTTGGGAACCCGGGGACAAAGTGCGGGACTAAACTTGAAAATTTGAGAAACTAGGCTGGTATAAATACCCCTTCCCAGCCATTTTTCTCTTTTTTTTCACCTCCATTCCACTTCATCTTCATCTTCTACTCTCTCTCTCTAGAAACCTACACAAAAACCGACCCGTTTCTCGCATTCTCATCTTCAAATCTTGGTTATCATCGTGAACACTCACTCCTAGCAGGTAGATAACCTCGTTTGACCCGTTTATTGCTCGATTTCACTTCTGTGTTTTCTAGGGTTTCTGGTGCTCGGGTTCATCCGAGCACAAGAGGTCGTGTGGGCTTGTGTGTTGCGTTTCCGAGTGTGTTTCTTGCTTAGACATGTTAGGCAAACATTTCTGGAGGTTCTTGGTGCATAAAACTCGTGCTCGGAGCAGCTGGACGCTGCTCTGCACTTCAGCAGTCGCGACCTGCGGTACAGGGCGACTGGGTCTGTCATGCGACTGAACCGTGCGACTGAGTGAGTCGTACGACTGAGTCCATGTGTTTGAGTCTATCGTACGACTAAACTGTACGACTGCGTGAGTCGTACGACTGAGTAATGCGACTGAGTGTTGTATGCGATTGAGTCTATGCGATTGAGTCTATGCGAGTGAGTGTGCGTGTGATTGAGTCAATGCGAATGAAATGGTGTGCGATTGTGCGTGAGTCGTACGACTGAAAGTCCAATCGCACGAATGAATGTTCAAACCGTACGAATGAAGCTGATTCGTACGACTGAAGGTCCAATCGGACGTATGGAGGGTGAGTCGTATGACTGAGTCTTGCATGGTATGACTGAGTGCTTAGTCACACGAATGAAGGTTCAATCGTACGAAAGTAGCTATTCGTACGACTGAAAGTCCACTCGTGCGAATGGAGCGTCGGTCGAGCGTCCGGTCCTGTTGTATGACTAATGATGTGTGTGTGCGTATGGATCCCCTCTTCGGAGATCTCAAGGCGATGAAGTAACATTAATAAAGTGTCATAGCTTGACCACAAAGATTAAAGTCAACGCTATTAACAGCACATACTATTTAAAATAATCTAGACTGATATGTGTATGTCTGCTTGTGTGTGTACTACCCACGACCGAATCGAAACTGCCAGAGCCTATTGATATCATCTTATGCCTTATGCTCTTTATTAATGCTTATCAGTAACTGTCAATAGGTGTTTGACTGTTCATAGCATCCTACCGTTGAAATCTTTCATCATACGTGCTTATCATATATTCTGTGAGTTTCGTGGCCCCTTTTTACTCTTACCAAACCTTTTTTTTTACATTTTCTACTTGGGGGAAAAGAATGCTCACTTATTATTTAATTCCAGGCACCTTCCTTAGTGGAAGTTGGCTGCTACTTATATGAGTAACTTACCTTGCTAAACTTGTTGATTGATATTAAAGATAAATGGATGACATGTAACTGGTTTAGGTAGCATTCTATGTATATTGCGGATGTGGTGGGAATGCTGCGGAGGACCCTATACATAAGCATCCCCGGTATACTAAAAATGTGCTTAAACCGGGTCACATGATGATCCTAACTGTTTGCTGCTATATAAACTTGAACTATGTGCTATGTTACCCTATGTATGTTACTTAGGGGTTCTACACTACCATGCACTACTATTTGATGTTACGTGTTGATTTATGCTAATTGCGGATGCCATTGACCCTGGGATGCTCTCGTTGTGTGGTTCTTCTGTGTGGTTCTTCTGTGTGGTTCTTCTAAGCCGATCATCCAGTACCACCATTAATCCCGGTAATTGGGACCTAAAGATTGGTTTGGTTGTAACCTATACGTATGCGCTGTGTGGATCTTGCTACGTCATGTTTAACTTGACACGTATGCGCTGTGTGGATCTTGCTACGTCAAGTTAAACTTAATTTGCTATGGAAAACCTTTTTATATAACCATTAATCCCGGTAATGGGACCTAAGGATTGGCTTGGTTATAAACTATACGTACTCGCTGTGTGGGTCTTGCTACGTTTTATTAAACTATTTATGCTTTGAGAATACTTTCTTTACAGCCATCAATTCCCGTGGGGAACCGAACATTAGGTTTGGCTGTAGCCGTTTATAACTAGTAAAACCGCCTATACATAAGTGTAGTCGCGGTAACTTTTATTAAACTTACTCACTGTTTTCATCTTAACATCTCTTATTACTTAAAACCTACGAAGCTCCAACAATTATGTTGACCTTTTTGAGCATTTCTTTTCAGGTGATCAAGGTAATTGAAGATCTAGGAGTGCTGCCTTTTAGAGGAGACCCTAGGATGCATTTTTGTTTATTACTTTTGTAAAGCTTGAACATGACTTTTGTACACTTGTTCCCGAGTTATGGGAATTTACATTACAAGTTGTCTTTAATGATTATGTGATCATTATGTTGTGCTTATGACTATGCTGTCGTGAACTTGATTATACACGACACAAGTCTCCAACTGTGTTCGGGTGTCGTCATGACACGCTTGTCATCATATTTTTATTGCCACTCTATCATATACCACGTGTTATGACGATCCCGTCTAGCTCACATTCCCCGTGTTTCCGCTATCAGCGGGGGTGTGACAGACTGGTATCAGAGCCATTGGTTATAGAGAATTAGGCAATTACACTTGACCAAGACTATAACGTAGGAACCTTCATGTAGATTTGCATGCTTAAGCTTGTGTGCATTTATATATCCCGTGTATGTGTACCTCCTTACGTGTTTGGTTATCCTTCTGTTACGTGATCTTTTACTTTGTGCTTGAGCCCTTGTGCTCGACCCCTATGGGATGCTTCCTATTGGATCTTCCGTTCCCTCTGTGCACCGAGTTATCATAACCAAATTCGGGAATCGAGACCCGAAGAGATCCTCATAGATCATACATCGCGCTTGACCTCATATACTGAGAGACCGACCCGAGGAAGCCATGTCTGAGTCCTCCCAAGGACGCGAGATAGACAACCTCCGCTAGACTATACGTGATTACATGTTTGGCTCTCAGTTGACTTGATGGATTATTATGGATATGATGTGAAGGAAGGTCGGATGTCATGTATCCGGATTAGGCATTATTCTCGGTGCATCGTGGGTGTGGTGGGAACGCTGCGGGGAACCCTATATATAAACACCACCGGTATACCGAGAATATGCTTAAAATGGGCTGCATGGTGATCTTGACCGACTGGAACACGAAACATTGGAACTTGATAAGTGGAGTACTTATGCATCTTAAGGTGACTAAAGCTAATTTGTTGCCTCTTGTATGAATAGAACATGCCGCCTCGAAGATCTACCCGCAGTAACAGTAGCGGAAGTGAAGCCCCGAGGGGCAGAGGCAGAGGCAGGGGTAGACCTCCAATAGCAAATGAAGGCCCTTCTGGCAATAACCAAGGGACTGGAAATGCTAATATGGCAGCCTTAATTGCTCAACAATTGACTGCCCTGATTCCAACTATCGTAGCTCAGGTGAGCGACGCGCTGCAACAGCAAAACCACCCCCACGGGGACGGTGGTAATAAGAACGAGGATAATGGAACCCGACTGGGAATGAAAGCAACCAAGTGACCGGAAATGTTGGTACAGCCGGTAATGAAACTGGGGTTGCTAATGCCAAACGGGGCTGTTCTTACAAGGAGTTTGTAGCCTGTAAGCCCCGGGATTTCGATGGTAAAGGTGGGGCGATAGCCCTGGTTAGATGGCTTGAGAAAATGGAGGCTGTGATCGACATCAGCGAATGCCTCGATAGCCAGCGGATCAAGTATGTTACGTGCTCACTGCAGGGCAGAGCACTAACCTGGTGGAACACCCAGGTGCAAGCTAGGGAAGGGAATCTGCGATGCAGATGACCTGGGATGAATTCAAAGCCTTGATTACCAAGCAATACTGCCCCCTCAACGAGATGCAAAAGCTTGAGCATGAGTTCTGGAATCATACTATGGTGGGGGCAGGGCACGCAGCTTATACTGACCGATTCCACGAGCTGGCTAGACTAGTTCCACACCTAGTCACTCCGGAGTCTAAGAGGATTGAGAGGTACATTTGGGGACTCGCGCCTCAAATCCGAGCAATGGTAACTGCAGCTGCTCCTCCTACAATTCAGAGCGCGATTCTGAAAGCTGGCGCTCTCACTGATGAGATGATAAGAACAGGGGTACTGGGTAAAGGAGCAGAGAAAAGGAAGGGAGCTAGGGAATCAAGCCGGTCCGGTACAGGAAAGTTGGATAAGAGGGCCAAAATGACCAGAAACTTTGTGGCCATGACTCAAGGGAAGAGGGAATATGCTGGGCCGCACCCGAAATGTGACAAGTGTAATCTTCATCATCCTCCAGCAACACCGTGTCGGGTGTGTTTGAACTGCAGACGCCCGGGGCATCAAGCAAGAGACTGCAGAGTAGCGCCAAACCTGGTGGCACCCATCAACGCGGTTAACCCCGCTGGGAATGCCAGGGCTTGCTACGAGTGTGGAGCCCTCGATCACTTCAGGAATATGTGCCCCCGACTGAACAGGGCACCGGGTTAGCAGGGAAACAACCAGCAGCAGATACTGGCCATAGCGGGTGCGCAAGGCCAAGGAAACCAAGGCAGTGCTGCACGGGGACGTGCCTTCGTCATTGGAGCTAATGATGCCCGTCAAGATCCGAACGTTGTCACGGGTACGCACTTACTCAATAACCACTTCGCATCTGTACTGTTTGATACTGGAGCAGACAATAGTTTTATATCATCTGAGTTTGTGCAAATGCTTGATTTGAGTGCCAGTAGACTAGAAACTAGTTACTCCGTAGAAATGGCAAATGGTAGGGTTGAACAGGCAGAGGAAATTATTAAGGACTGCACCTTAATGTTGGAAGACCAGGTCTTCAGCATAGATTTGATACCTTTTGAGTTGGGGAGCTTCGACGTAATAGTGGGGATGGATTGGTTGTCTAAGCATGGAGCCGAGATTGTTTGCCGAGATAAAGTAGTGCCGATTCCCATGTCAGACGGGAAAGTACTCAGAATACAAGGGGAGCGACCGGGAAAGAACTTGAAGCTTATCTCCTGCATGAAAGCACGCCAAAGTCTACGAAAGCAGTGTTACACTTTTCTGGCTCACGTGGTAGAAAAGAAGGAAGAAGAGACAAAATTGGCAGACATTTCGATTATACGGGATTACCCGGAAGTGTTACCTGATGATTTGTCTGGATTGCCTCCTCCACGACAGGTGGAATTCCGTATAGAGCTGATTCCTAGAGCTACACCGGTAGCAAAGACACCATATCGTTAGCACCCTCCGAGATGCAAGAGTTGTCCAGCCAACTACAGGAACTACTGGAGAAGGGTTTCATTCGATCGAGTAATTCACCGTGGGGAGCACCGGTGTTATTTTTCAAGAAGAAGGATGGGTCGTTCCGTATGTGTATCGACTACAGAGAATTGAACAAATTGACAGTGAGGAATCGGTATCCTCTTCCTAGAATCGATGACCTGTTTGATCAGTTGCAAGGAGCCTCGTATTTCCCTAAGATCGACCTTCGATCTGGTTATCATCAATTAAGAGTATTCGAGGACGATGTTCCAAAAACAGCATTCAGAACTCGTTACGGGCACTATGAGTTCTTGGTCATGCCATTTGGGTTGACCAACGCACCAGCTGTCTTTATGGATCTGATGAATCGGGTGTGTAAGCCTTATCTTGATAAGTTCGTGATCGTGTTCATAGACGACATACTTTTCTACTCCCGTTCAAAAGAGGACCACGAAGAACACCTTCAAGCAATACTGGAACTGTTGCGGGAAGAGAAACTCTTCGCCAAATTCTCGAAGTGTGAATTCTAGCTTCGAGAAGTGAGGTTTTTGGGTCATGTGGTCAACAAGGATGGAATTCATGTGGATCCCGGCAAGATTGAAGCTGTGAAGAAATGGGATACACCCCAGACACCTTCAGAGATACGGAAATTCTTGGGATTGGCCGGGTACTATCGTCGCTTCATTGCCAATTTCTCCAAGATTGCCCAACCTTTAACTTTGTTGACTCAGAAAGACAAGAAGTTCGATTGGGGGAAAGCACAAGAACAGGCGTTCCAAACATTGAAGGAGAAGTTGTGCAACGCACCGATATTGTCCCTTCCAGACGGAACTGATGATTTTGTGGTGTACTGTGATGCTTCACATCAAGGTTTGGGCTGTGTACTAATGCAGAAAGATAAGGTAATTGCTTACGCTTCGTGACAACTCAAGGTGCATGAAAAGAATTACACAACTCACGATTTGGAATTGGGAGCCGTAGTGCTTGCACTCAAGATATGGAGGCATTATCTATATGGAACCAAATGTATCATCTACACAGACCATAAGAGCCTTCAACACATCATGAATCAGAAAGAACTTAACATGCGACAGCGACGCTGGGTAGAGCTACTTAGCGACTACGATTGTGAAATCCGGTATCATCCGGGGAAAGCTAACGTGGTGGCTGATGCTTTGAGCCGCAAGGAACGCGTGAAACCATTACGTGCTCGAGCGCTAGGTTTGACTATCCAAACTAATTTAAAGGCTCAGATTCAAATTGCACAAAACGAGGCTTTGAAAGAAGAGAACCATGCGGGAGAAGAAATCCGAGGATTTGATAAACAAATGACTCGCAAGGATGACGGCGTACAGTACTTCGTGGATCGTATGTGGGTCCCTAGATGGGGAGGTGTACGTACACTAGTCTTGGATGAAGCACACAAGACTCGATACTCTGTTCATCCTGGTGCAGACAAGATGTACCACGATCTGAAAGAGCTGTACTGGTGGCCAGGCATGAAGAAAGATATTGCTATATATGTGAGCAAATGCTTGACTTGTTCAAAGGTCAAGGTTGAACACTAGAAACCATCGGGATTATTGCAACAACCTGAAATTCCCGAGTGGAAATGGGAGAACATCACTATGGATTTCATTACCAAACTCCCTAGAACTCCAAGCGGACACGACACGATATGGGTCGTGGTGGATCGAATAACGAAATCCGCTCACTTCTTGCCTATCCGAGAAGACTACAAGATCGATAAGCTGGCAAGGTTGTACATCAAAGAGGTCGTGACACGGCACGGGGTGCCGGTGTCAATCATATCTGACCGAGACAGCCGATTCACTTCACGATTTTGGCAGACGTTACAGAAAGCGATGGGCAATCGGTTAGACATGAGTACAGCCTATCACCCCCAGACAGATGGCCAAAGTGAACGAATAATACAAGCGCTTGAGGACATGCTGAGGGCATGTGCCATTGATTTTTGTGGCAGTTGGGATACTCACCTACCGCTGATCGAGTTTTCCTAGAATAATAGTTACCATACTAGTATTGGATGTGCACCATTCGAAGCTTTGTATGGCCGGAAATGTAGATCACCGGTTTGTTGGGCTGAAGTTGGTGAAAGCCAGCTTACAGGCCCAGAGATCATTCAAGAAACCACCGATAAGATCTTCCAAATCAAAGACAGACTTAAAGCAGCTAGAGATCGCCAAAAGAGCTATGCCGACAACCGTCGGAAGCCTCTAGAATTCAAGGTTGGGGATCATGTCTAACTTAAAGTCTCTCCCTGGAAAGGGATCGTACGATTTGGTAAGAAAGGGAAGTTAGCCCCTCGATACGTAGGACCATTCGAGATTACAGAAAGAATCGATCTGGTGGCTTACCGATTGAGGTTGCCACAAGAACTCAGCGGTGTGCATGATACTTTTCACGTGTCGAACCTCAAAAAGTGTTTGGCGGACGAGTCCTTACATGTACCAATTGAGGAAATCAAGATTGACGAAAAGCTTCATTTTATTGAGGAACCTATTCTGGTCATGGACCGAAAAGTCAAAAGGTTAAGGCGCAGCAAGATACCTATCGTCCGTATGAGATGGAATTCCAAACGAGGGCCAGAGTTTACATGGGAACGTGAAGATCAGATGAGACATAAATATCCACATCTATTCGAGGATGACACTCTAGGGCCTAGCACCAGTTGAATTTCGGGACGAATTCCCTCAACTAGGGGATACTGTGACGTCCGTCACCAAAGGTCCGTCATTTAACGTGTTCGACTTAACCTTCATAGTCAGTCATTCCTCAATTTTATAAACCATCTACGTGGATACCATATTTGTTTTACTTAGTTGTCCTCATATGCGTGTTATCGTTGCTTGACCTGTCATTATCTTAAGAAGTTTCTTCAAGATTTGCCCCGTTAACACTAAACACGTCATTTTTATAACAAAATAATTATCACGGATAAAATTATTTTTAACTTATAAATAACATTACTAACATTTTATCATCAATAAAGCAAGACTAAATTATAACGTTTTCAACCGAAACAAAATTTAGGAACCCGGGGACAAAGTGAGGGGACTAAACTTGAAAATTTGAGAAACTAGGCTGGGTATAAATACCCCTTCCCAGCCATTTTTCTCTTTTTTTTTCACCTCCTTTCCACTTCATCTTCATCTTCTACTCTCTCTCTCTAGAAACCTACACAAAAACCAACCCGTTTCTCGCATTCTCGTCTTCAAATCTTGGTTATCATCGTGAACACTCACTCCTAGCAGGTAGATAACCTCGTTTGACCCGTTTATTGCTCGATTTCACTTCTGCGTTTTCTAGGGTTTCGGGTGCTCGGGTTCATCCGAGCACAAGAGGTCGTGTGGGCTTGTGTGTTGCGTTTCCGAGTGTGTTTCTTGCTTAGACATGTTAGGCAAACAATTCTGGAGGTTCTTGGTGCATAAAACTCGTGCTCGGAGCAGCTGGACGCTGCTCTGCACTTCAGCAGTCGCGACCTGCTGTACAGGGCGACTGGGTCTGTCATGCGACTAAACCGTGCGACTGAGTGAGTCGTACGACTGAGTCCATGCGTCTGAGTCTATCGTATGACTACTCTGTACGAATGGGTGAGTCATACCACTGAGTCATGCGACTGAGTGTTGTATGCGATTGAGTCTATGCGATTGAGTCTATGCGAGTGAGTGTGCGTGCGATTGAGTCAATGCGAATGAAATGGTGTGCGATTGTGCGTGAGTTGTACGACTAAAAGTCCAATCACACGAATGAATGTTCAACCGTACGAATGAAGCTGATTCGTACGACTGAAGGTCCAATCGGACGTATGGAGGTTGAGTCGTATGACTGAGTCTTGCATGGTATGACTGAGTGCATAGTCGCACGAATGAAGGTTCAATCGTACGAAAGTAGCTAATTCGTACGACTGAAAGTCCACTCGTGCGAATGGAGCGTCGGTCGAGCGTCCGGTCCTGTTGTACGACTAATGATGTGTGTGTGCGTATGGATCCCCTTTTCGGAGATCTCACGACGATGAAGTAACATTAATAAAGTGTCATAGCTTGACCACAAAGATTAAAGTCAACGCTATTAACAGACACATACTATTTAAAATAATCTAGACTGATATGTGTATGTCTGCTTGTGTGTGTACTACCCACGACCGAACCGAGACTGCCAGAGCCTATTGATATCATCTTATGCCTTATGCTCTTTATTAATGCTTATCAGTAACTATCAATAGGTGTTTGACTGTTCATAGCATCCTACTGTTGAAATCTTTCATCATACGTGCTTATCATCTATTCTGTGAGTTTCGTGGCCCCTTTTTACTCTTACCAAACCTTTTTTTTTACATTTTCTACTTGGGGAAAAGAATGCTCACTTATTATTTAATTCCAGGCACCTTCCTTAGTGGAAGTTGGCTGCTACTTATATGAGTAACTTACCTTGCTAAACTTGTTGATTGATATTAAGGATAAATGGATGTCATGTAACTGGTTTAGGTACCATTCTATGTATATCGCGGATGTGGTGGGAATGCTGCGGAGGACCCTATACATAAGCATCCCGATATACTAAGAATGTGCTTAAACCGGGTCACATGATGATCCTTACTGTTTGCTGCTATATAAACTTGAACTATGTGCTATGTTACCCTATGTATGTTACTTAGGGGTTCTACACTACCATGCACTACTATTTGATGTTACGTGTTGATTTATGCTAATTGTGGATGCCATTGACCCTGGGATGCTCTCGGTTGCAGATCCATGACATCCGTAGCTTCTTCATCATCTGAACGTGAATGGTCAGCTACTATGTCTCCCTCACTTGCAGATCCATCATCCAAGGTGTCGACAAAAACAACGTTAGATTCACCCTCGGATACGAATCGGATGGACCAGTCTTGCCCTTCTTCACCTTGAGCTTGCTGTTGATGTCCCAATCTTATCCTTTTCCTGACGATTGAAATGCCCTTCTTGGGCTTAAAGCCCATGATATCCTTGGGCTCTAACTCAGTTTCATCAACTTACTTGTAATCTTCATTAGCAAGATAACAGTTTCCAATTTTTCCAGCAACCAAACCATCATAAGATTAGACAACTACAACTACAAGGTCCATATGCTCTTTCGCTACTTCCGCAGTCACATTTCCGAGATTATCAGTCTTTAAATTCGTAACATTTGCTTCAGGAACTATGTAGTGGGTTCCAGATGACCCAGACGTGTCGGTACCTGATGGGCTGCACTGAGAAGGAACGGAAGAGTTAGATACAAAAGCAGTTTGTAATTGTGTACCTGATGTAGTAAGAGGTGGAACTGAGTTGTATGATGCAGGATTCTGAGCGTAGGATCCTTTTTTTGAGTTGTACTTCTGACGCAGTTCTTCCTCCCTGACTTTAAAATGAAGTCATTTATGTCCAACGTAGCAAGAGTATCATTTTGCCTTAAATTGGACACAAATGAATCTCATTTGTCTGGTAACCCATCAGCAAAGCTAGAGACTTTGTCTTCCATGGATGTAACCACACCATGAGTGTGCAACTCACTCTTAAGATGATAGAATCTGTTGATGATATCATCTAAGCTCTCCTTTTCGATTGGTGAGAAATTGTCAAATTCCTTTTTAAGAGCCTTTGCCTTGAGTGCCTTCAGAGTTGCATTTCCTTCATATCTCTTTTCTAAGGCTTCCCATAACTTTTTAGACTGTTTGTTCTCAAAAAACTGATGAAATATGTCTTTCGGTATTGACTGAGTCAACAAGGCATATGCTTTCTTTTCAGCATTATGCATAGTCTTTTGGGCTTCACTCATACCTGCCAAAGTAAGCTTTACCCCATCAGCACTGACAGGTACCACGTAACCAGTCTCAATAGACGTCCACAGATTGGGGTCAACTCCATTCAGGTAGATTTCAAACTGATGTTTCCACTATGGGTGTTCATTCAACGTTAACAGCTTTGGCGGTTTGTTGTGGTTCCCTATCTCAATTTCAAAAAGTAGAAGATTTTGGATGCATGAGTCCTTTCTAGCAGTACGTAGAGAACTGATCTTCCACTTCTGTAAACTTGATGAACTAACAACATGACAGATTGACTTATGCGATTGGACACCCGACTGGGTCAACCGTCCGATTGAAGGATGCAAATGGCTTCAATCGTGCGATTGGATTCAGTCGTACGAATGGAAAGCTTCAACTGTGCGAATGAACTATGCGAATGAGTTCAGCCGTGCGATTGAACTATGCGAATGGAGTTCAGTCATGCGATTGGGCCAATCGTGCGACTGAAGCTGCTGCTGCGGGAAAAAATCGAATTTTTGAACACTTGACTCAAAATTTATGAATTTTCAAGAACCCTAATCTACCGTATGGGAACAAGTCAAACTATTGACACAGAAACTCGACACAAACAAATTTTTGAAGCGAAAAAGTTTATCTTTTTAATGAAAACGTTAGTTTTGACACCAAAACCAATTGAATCCACGCAAAATCATGAGCCTAGGCTCTGATACCACTTGTTAGGACCGATTTCGTACGGAGTACTAACAGATTCTGCGTTAACCGAATCAAATAGTGCGGAATCCTATTTGATTGGGGATCCAAACAGTGAGAGCGATTATTCCTATCAATACAACGATGAAACAAATGTTAAGAACGAACAAGAATTGATCAGAAACGAACTATGAACTTGGATTGACGTTTTGGTACGCCCTGGATGGCTAGGGTACGTATGTATTCAAAGTGTTATGTTTTTCCATGAATTACATGGTATTTATAGGTTTCCTGTCTTCAGTCGTATGACTGAACCATTAGCATGGTTCAGTCGTGTGACTGAATCATGCGATTGACTAATACGCACGACTGAAGGTTCAGTCGTGCGACCTACTCAATCTTATGTCTCAGTTGTACGATTGATCCAGTCTTCTGGTTCAGGCATGCGACTGGTCCATAAGCATGATATGTTCATGCGTATGGTCCATTATCATGGTCCATTCGCATGAATTATCACATGGATAAGTTAACCATCCTTCTAAGTTCTTATTTACTTAGAACCATGTAGAACAACATCAAACCTATATAGTTAGTTCATACACGTGCAACACATTCAATATAATGATATCGTGACATAATCAAGCATAAATTAACATCACAACGCACTTCATATATCATTCATTAAATTCATTACATCGATTACATATATGTAAGACATGAAAGACTTTTGCATTTCAGAACATAAACTAGGTACATCATTATGTATCAACACTATCACCGCCCAACTTACCGAGAATTATATACGAGCAGGTACCATGTCTGTCAAGGGTGCTAAGAAGGTTGAAAAGACGGTTCCTGAAGCTGCTAAGGAGACTAAAACTAAACCGTCTTACAACAACAACAAGAAACGCCAGTTCACACCGGCTCATAACTTTGTTGTGGCTGCACCCAAAGCACCTCAAAGACAACTTGTTCCTGCAGCACAAGCACCTGTAGGTAGGGCCTATGCTGGTCCTCTACCCATGTGAAGTGTCCGTAGGTACCATCATCCGGGGAACGCTCCCTGCCGTATCTGTACATTGTGCGGTAAGTATGGACACTTGGTGGCTACTTGTTACCGTGCCCCAAACAATGCTGCAATGGTTGCTAATCGTGTTTGCTACAATTGTAGGGAACCTGGTCACTTTCGCCCACACTACCCTCGTCTTGCGGGTAATGTTCCACAAGCCCGAGGACGTGTTTTCAATATCAATGCAAACCAAGCACAAGTAAACAACGATGTGGTGAAGGGTATGTCGAAACCAACCCCAACTGTTATGATCTAAGTCTTTTTGATGTTTTACTTGTATAGTTAAATATCTTTACAACTGAACAGGTATGTTCCTTATTAATAATTCTTATGCCTACGTCCTATTTGATTCTGGTGCCAATAAAATTTTTGTCTCATTAGAATTTGAGCCCATACATGCTATGTCACATACGAAATTTGAAAGACCTCTTACCGTTGAAGTCACCGATGGAGAACCTATCACTGTTGATGTCATTATTCGTGAATGCATTTTGAGCCATGACGCGCATGATTTCTTTATCGACCTTATTCCTATGAAACTTGGAAGCTTTGACGTTATCATTGCCATAGATTGGTTAGCAAAACATCATGTAGAGATTATTTGCTTTGAGAAATGCATTCGTATTCCTTTGCCTTCGGGGGATACATTGAAAGTATTTAGTGAAAAATCCTCCAAAGGACTCAAACTCATGTCGTGCACTTAAGCCCGAAAATGCCTAAGCAAGAATTATATGGCTTTCTTGGCCTTCTTTGTCAACACGAATGTCAAAGGCAAAGATCTTAAGGATGTCCCAATTGTACGAGACTTTGTTGAAGTATTTCCCGATGACCTTAGTGGTTTACCTCCCATGCATGAAGTCGAGTTTAAGATCAATTTGATTCTAGGAGCAAACCCCGTGGCTAAGTCAGCGTATCGACTTGCACCATAGGAAATGCAAGAGCTAGCTAGTCAACTTCAAGAACTGTCCGACAAGGGTTTTATCCATCCTATCTCTTCGCCTTGGGGTGCACATGTTCTGTTCGTGAAGAAGAAAGATGGATCGTTTCGTATGGGCATCGATTATCGTGAGCTTAACAAACTTACCATCATGAATCGCTACCCTCTTCCTCGTATCGATGATCTTTTTGACCAACTTCAAAGAGCTACCATTTTCTCAAAGATTGTGTTACGATCTGCTTATCATCAATTACGGGTCCATGATGATGATATCCCAAAGACTGCATTCCTTACTCGATATGGACAGTATGAGTTCATGGTTATGCCTTTTGGTTTAACTAATGCTCCTACTGTTTTAATGGATCTCATGAATAGAGTATGCAAGCCTTATCGAGACAAGTTTGTGATTGTCTTCATTGATGATATACTTAACTATTCCAAGTCCTAAACCGATCAATAACTTCACTTGCGACAAGTTCTTGAACTATTGAAGAAAGAAAAACTGTACGTGAAGTTCTCAAAGTGAGAATTTTGGCTTGAGGAAATTCAGTTTCTAGGACACATGGTGAATAGCTAAGGAATTCACGTTGGCCCTGCAAAGGTGGAGCTGTGAAAAATTGGTGTGTTCCTACAACTCCAACCGAAGTTTGTTCTTTCTTTAGTCTTGCTGGTTATTACCGGCGATTCATTGCCAACTTTTCTAGAATCACGAAGCCACTTACTTCTCTGACTCAAAAAATAAATCATTCTAGTGGGGGTCCGAATAAGAGGAAGCCTTTCAAGCATTAAAGCACAAGTTGTGCAATGCTCCTATTTTGACCCTTCCCGATGGAAACGATGATTTCACCGTGTATTGTGATGCATCAAAACAAGGCCTTGGTTGTGCTCTCATGCAATGAGGAAAGGTCATGGCATATGTATTGAGACAATTGAAGGTCCATGAGGTGAATTACACGACACATGTGTTGGGTTTTGTAGCAAGTTTATCAAAGCTAGTTTAACCATATAAACTATTAAAACGCAGCGGATTTAGGTTTTTAAAATGGGGATAGCAATATGAAAATATGATGCATTTTCAACCAAAACAATACCCAAATACAAGGATCATATATATATATGAAATCATGTGCTATCAAACAAAACATAACAGCCATAGGATGTTCATAGAAACAACCTTTCTTGAACAAAATATTGTAGATGAAAAGGTTGAAGAAGATAATGTTCTTGAGTGGCTAGCCTTCAAAGCAGAAGACCTCAAACTTGTATACCCACAATCTCCTCCAAACACCAAGCTAGTTAGGGAGATCAACACCAAAAAGATCTTCCAATGCTTCTATCAAATCCGAACTTTAGCCTTGTACGTTTTAGCCCTGTACTTTTTAGCCCTAAAATACGAAATTTCTTAAGCCTTTGGAGTGTTCTTGCTTGAGTGAAAGAGGAGAGAAAAGTGTGAAATGATGGAAGAGTGTTGGAAGAGTTAAGTCTTGCAGAAACTAGACATGCAAAATGGGTTCCAATGCCCCTTTGGGCGGCCGAATCCTTCTTTTAAAATGGGTTTCCCACCCATTTTGTTATTTAATAAAAATTGCACTCTTTTACCCATTTAGATTATAAAAATTAAAACCTAGTTTAATTTTATAACATAACACACTTTTATTTGTCATTATTTAACCAACTTAAATAATGAAACAAATAAATATCTCATGAACAAATTATCCATATAATCTTGTTCTATCACAAAAGCAATATTTAGAAAACCAATTTTCTAAATAGGTGTCAATATTTATTGTATGATCTCATCAACAAATAAATATTTGTTGGTGTTTGTATAGCATGTTATTGGGTATGACCCGACATGGATCATAACGTACTAACCACATCAATCTTGTATGTGTCTTGGGCATATAAGATTCAACAATCTCCCACTTGCACAAGATTCATAGAAGATTGATGCAAGCAGTAAATACCGCCAAACAAACGGTTTACTACCCTTAATACGTATGACTAAGTTCCATTCAATAACATCTTCCTCTTCAAGTACCATACTTGAAATGTTTTAGGTGAATCAGTCATCTATCCTATTGTCGTAGATGTCATGTTAAATCCCAGAGTCACAAAGTGATCATTCTCCATTGACTTAACTTTATCAGGCCTTAGACATCTTACTCTCAACGAATAAGAAGGACAAATCCCATCTTGACTACATACGTCTCTCACAATTACCTTATATCATACCTGAACTCAGACTTATGTACTGCCATGTTTCAGAACAGCGAAGAACTAAGTCAAAATATAGTATTTGGTAAGTATCAAGACCCAATATGTCTCTCAGGTCAGAGGATACCAAATGATGTTCGCCTTTACTCAAAATTACTTATGATCAATCAAGAAGATTCCATGTAGTAATGTTTGAGATACAGGTCAGTCTAATATTTGTATCCCACAAATATCTATGAACTTTGGCAGCAACCTTTTGCTCTATATTCATCCATATGAATATCTATCAATCCAAGTTCATAATAGTTTTACCTTCATACTTGTTCCCACAAGTATGAACAACTACGGATGTTCTGAGTAAATAATTTACTCATGGATTTTAAACATGAAAAAATAGGAATATTAGTCGAATCATTATAATCAAATAATTTATTCAAGTAATAAAGGGTTACAATATCTCAATACAGAAATTAAAGATCATATCCAGTCACTAGAATATTAAAGTCCCATGGCACAAGTATGACTTTCATGCTTTGCCTTTTCAAGAAGCTTCGTGAGTGGATCCGCAATGTTTTGATCCGTGTGAACTTTGTGAATACATATTTTTCCTTTTTCAACTTCATCCCTTATGTAGTTGAATCTTTGTTCAATGTGCCTAATCTTTTGATGTGCACGGGGTTCCTTGATTTGAGCAATCTCACCCTCATTATCACAAAAGATTTCTAGGGGGTCCTGAATGGAAGGGACTACCCCTACATCGGCAATGAACTTATTTAACCATGCAGCTTCCCGAGCTACTAACAAAGCGGGGATGTATTCCGACTCTGTAGTTGATAATGCCACCACATCTTGCTTAGAGCTCTTCCAAGAGATTGCTCCTCCATTCAAGATGAAAATGTACCCCGATTGTGATCGTGAATCATCCCGTTCAGTTTGGAAACTCGCATCCGTGTAACCCTTTATAACAAGTTCCTCCTCACCAGATCCATAGATTAGGAACATATCTTTAGTCCTCCTTAGATACTTAAGTATGTTCTTAACAGCCATCCAATGACTGCTTCCAGGATTTTGTTGGTATCGGCTTATCATGCTCAAAGCGCATGACACGTCCGGTCTAGTGCATATCATTGCATACATGATGGATCCTATAGCAGACGCATACGGGATTCCCTTCATTTTGTCTTGCTCATCCTTTGAGCTTGGAGATTGAGTCTTACTCGATATCGTTCCTCTTTGAACAGGTACGGTACCTTTCTTAGAGTTTTCCATCTGAACCTTTTCAAGATCTTGTCAATGTATGCACCTTGATTCAAACCTATCAACCGCCTTGATCTATCCCTATAGATCTTTATTCCTAAAATATAGGCTGCTTAACCAAGATCCTTAATGGAGAAACAGTTTCCAAGCTTGGCTTTTACACCTTCCATGGTTGGAATGTCATTTCCAAATAGTAGGATGTCATCGACATACAATACTAGGAAAGTGGTGATGCTCCCACTAGCTTTCTTATATATACAAGCTTCATCAGCGTTTTTGATGTATCCAAATTTGATTATCTTTTCATCAAAACGGTGATTCCAACTTCTTGATGCTTGCTTCAATCCATAGATTGATTTTTTTAACTTGCATACTTTGTTAGGATGTTTTTGATCGACAAAACCTTCAGGCTGAACCATATAGACATCTTCCTCAAGATATCCATTTAGAAAAGCGGTTTTGACATCAATTTGCCAAATCTCATAATCATAATGAGCAGTTATGGCAAATAATATCCTAATAGACTTTAGCATTGCTACCGGTGAGAAGGTCTCATCATAATCAACCCTTGAGTTTGAGTGAAACCTTTTGCTACAAGTCTAGCTTTATAAGTATCCAAGTTTCCATGTATATCGGTTTTCTTCTTGAAAACCCACTTACTTCAAACTATCTTGGAGTTAAGAGGTGGTTCAATCAACTCCCACACTTGGTTGTCATACATGGATTGCATCTCAACGTTCATGGCTTGAAGCCATTTGTCACAATCCAAATTGAACATTGCATCATGATAGGTGGTTGGTTCATCAGAATCTACCTCATAGCATCCATCTGCGAAAAATCCATATCTTTCAGGTGGATTACTAATTCTACCAGATCTGTGAAGGTTTTATGTATATTGATCAACCACTTGATCATTCCCAACATCCTCATGTTGAGTGCTAGTGTCAACCAAACGTCCATCGGTTTGTGGTTCTTTATCCTCCTCAAGATCCATAGTTCTACTGCTAGTTCCTTCCGTAAGGAACTTAGCTTCTAAGAACTCAGCCTTCTTGGCAACAAACTCCTTTTGTTCCAATGGATCATAGAAATAATATCCCATAGAATCTCTAGGATATCCGATAAAGATACACTTAGTAGAACGGGTTTCTAGTTTGTTTGAGGTGGGAGTCTTAACATAAGCCTCATAACCCCATACCTTTAAATATAAAAGCGATGGAACCCTTCCATGCCATATTTCAAAAGGTGTCGTTTCCACTTTCTTGGTTGGGGCCATATTCAAAATACGGGCCGCTGAGAGCAAAGCAAAACACCAAAATGATAGACGCAGTGAGTTTCTAGTCATCATAGATCGAACCATATCCAATAGAGTTCGATTTCTTTGCTCGGACACACCATTATGTTGTGGTGTCCCAGGTGGAGATAGTTGTGAGACAATACCACAACTTCTAAGATGATCTCTAAAAGCATCACTTAGGTATTCACCTCCTCTATCGGTGTGGAGAATTTTTATTTTCTTGTTGAGTTGATTTTCTACTTCATTTTGGAAGATTTTGAACATTTCAAAAGCTTCTTTGGGTCTCAACAAGTAGACATAACCATATCGACTATAGTCGTCGGTAAAGGTAATGAAGTATCTTTCTTGGTACCTAGTCATTGGCTTAAAAGGACCACGTACATCCCAATGTATGATGCCTAATAAATCTTTTGCCCTTTCGGATTTGCCACTAAAAGGTGCTTTGGTCATTTTACCTTGTAAACAAGATTCACATACATCAAATAAATCATATTCCTTTGCCCTTAAAAGACCGTTCTTTTGAAGTGTTTGTAAGCGCTTCTTGTTTATATGACCAAGATGGCAATGCCAAAGATAGGTATCACTCAAATCCAATTTGAGTTTCTTAGTGGTGGTTTGGTACAATGAGCTATCATATAATGTGTTTTCACGAACCAATTCATAAATACCATTCATAGGAATAGCTTTAAAATAAAATATGCTATTTAAAGAAACATGAATTTCATTTTCAATAGATGTCAAAACAAAACCATATTGTCTTAATTGGGCAACAGAAATAATGTTCCTAGTCAAACTAGGAGCATACAAAATATTGTTCAAAATTGCTTCCAAACCATTTGGAAGCTTCAAGATGTAGTCCCCTCGGCCTTCAACTTGAACTTTTGCCCCATTCCCTATGTAGATGCTAACATCCCCTTTCTTGAAGTCCTTACTTCTTTTGAACCCCTGCAATAAGTTACAAATGTGAGTTCCACATCCGGTATCCAATTCCCATGTGTTAGAGGATATTAAATTTAGATCAATATGAATCATGTAATTTGTACCTGAGGTTTGCCCAGCATCCCTCTTACCTTGAAACTCTTTGAGATGGACTGGACAGTTTCTTGCCCAATGTCCTATCTCTCCACACTTAAAGCATGGGTCATTCGAAGCAACCTTTCGCTTCTTCTCCGCTGGTTTTGGTGGTGGCGCTCTTACCACTCCCTTCCCCTTTCCCCTAACGTACCCTTTCCCCTTGGCAACATTTGCCTTGGGTGCGAGGTGAGGCCTCTTCTTGTTCCCACCTTCATTGATGGTGAGAACGGGTAAAACCTTTTTACCCATGGCCGCCTCGGCAGTTTTGAGCGTAGGGTGAAGCTCACTTATGTTTTTGTCCCATCCGTTCATGTTATATAATTCATGACAAAATTGTCAAACATTTTTGACAAAGAGTTGAGAATCAAATCCGTAGCCAATTCTTTCGAGATGGGACAATTCAGCCTTTCGAGGCGGTCAATGTGGCTTTTCATCTTAAGTACATAAGATGAAACAGATTGGGTGTCATCCATACGACATGCATGGAGTGCCCGAACCATTTCGAAGCGCTCTACCCTTGCTTGTTGTCGGAACGTTTCCTTTAACTGGGTAATTATGTCGTACGCTCCATGATGTTCATACTCCTTTTGGAGATCAGGAGTCATACATTTCAACATGAGATAAGACACTTGGACTGAGTCCTTAGTGTATTTTACCCAATTCAAAAAGGCCTCCTCATCCTCTTCATTAGGTTGATCGGGAATCGGATCGTCTAAAACATATGAGTGTTTCTCTTGCTTGAGAACAATTCTCAAGTTTCAAAACCAATCAATAAAGTTATTATGGTTTAAACGCTCCTTTTGGAGAATGGTCCTTAGTGATAGTGAGTGAGCGGACGGGATTTCATTTTCATTATTGTTGGTGGCCATCTACAAAATTTTAATAAAGTACAATTTTAGTATTTACGATATTGTCCATATTTTAATAATTAAAGCCCTTGTATGTGTCTAACACAATTTTAAAATTCTATAATCCAATGTTACATTTAAGTAGTGGTTAGGTGACCTTTATCCCATTATTTTAATTAACAAGGTAGTCAACGTTTTGACAATTGCAACCCTTTGCAACTTATAGGGTACGGGATCGACTTACACATCATATGTGTGGTCGGCACGTTTATCCCATCAACACCTTTGTAAACCATATTGTAGGTGATCCATTTAACATGGTTTGCAAATCAAGTTACCCTACTTGCACACACATTTGAGTTTTTCAACAGAAGTGGTTAGGTGATCTTTATCCCACAAATATGGTATCCCCACCTCAAGTCACAAGTTCCCTCAAAACAGTTAGGTGACCTTTATCCCATTAAGAGTTTCCAAATGACTCAAGTGTTATGCAAAAGGATGGTGTTAAAATTGTTTATAAAAGAATTTAAAGTTTTCATAATCTTAGTTTAGAAAACTCTATGTACCTTATATTTGCATGCTTTCAAATACAAGGTACCCTATGTTTCACTTTTAATAAAACCTCTTTTATTAAAACCATTAATCCTTTTAACAACCTTTTATTAACCACTTAATGATAAAGAACCATCAAATTTTCAGCTTGTTAAGTTGTTAATGAGTTTGTAATGCATATCCAAATATCAACCAAACAATCAAACAACAATCATCCGAACAAGCATAAACTTACAAACATGAGTGCATAACCATAGCCACTAAGTTGACCATACTTGTTTGCCATCACAAGTTTTGTCATAAGTCTTTCCTAAGGGTGGAGATGACACATCAAAATGTGTCCATGAACTCCCACTTGAATCCATATCCAAATGCTTTAAGTGTTCATGTCATTTGTGCCCTTCTTTGAGTCTTCATCTGGTGCATCTTCTTTTACAAAAATCATATCCTAATACAATTTTTCTAATAAAAGAAATGCACCTAATCTATTTATTACATAACCAAATGAATAAACAAATTACAACCCAAAATATAAAACACAAAATTACAACCCTTTTATGAATCAAAATCAACATGACAAATCACAACCAACCAATACCAAAACACATAAGGCCAAGGCTATGTTATGCACCAATATATGAAACATATTCAACATCCAAGAACTTAAAATGAATCCCTTATTTCAGCCCCAAAGTTTTGGCCAACATGAACCAAAACTTTGGGGTTTTGTCCAAACAATACAATAAACCATTTGACTATTATCTTTCAAGGTTTATACTAAAAGCATGTAAGAATAAACTTTGAAACATAAGGGATTCCATCATCCACAACAAATCAGCCCCTAATGGGTTGAAAAAGTAAATGAAAACTAATTTTTCAAGAACTTTTGAAGCACATATTCCATATATCCGGCTCTAGGTGCCATTGTTGGGTTTTGTAGCAACTTTATCAATGCTAGTTTAATCATTTAAACTATGAAAATGCAGCGGATTTAAGTGTTTAAAATGTGGTTAACAATCTGAATATATGAAGCATTTTCAACCAAAACAAAACCCAAATACAAGGATCATATATATATATATGAAATCGTGTGCTATCAAACAAAACATAACAACCATAGGATGTTCATAGAAACGACCTTTCTTGAACAAAATGTTGTAGATGAAAAGGTTGAAGAAGATGATGTTCTTGAGTTGCTAGCCTTCAAAGGAGAAGACCTCAAACTTGTATACCCACATGCTCCTCCAAACACCAAGCTAGTTAGGGAGCTCAACACCAAAAAGATCTTCCAATGCTTCTATCAAATCAGAATTTCAGCCTTGTATTTTTTAACCCTAAAATGCAAAATTTCTTAAGCCTTTGGAGTGTTCTTGCTTGAGTGAAAGAGGAGAGAAAAGTGTGAAATGATGGAAGAGTGTTGGAAGAGTTAAGTCTTGCAAAAACAAGACATGCAAAATAGGTTCCCAAGGCCCCTTTGGGAGGCCGAATCCTTCTTTTAAAATGGGTTCCCACCCATTTTGTTATTTAATAAAAATTGCACTCTTTCAACCATTTAGATTATAAAAATTAAAACCTAGTTTAATTTTATAACATAACACACTTTCATTTTTCATTATTTAACCAACTTAAATAATGAAACAAATAAATATCTCATGAACAATTATCCATATAATATTGTTCTATCACAAAAGTAATATTTAGAAAACCAATTTTCTAAATTGGTGTCAATATTTATTGTATGATCTCATCAACAAATAAATATTTGTTGGTGTTTGTATAGCTTGTTATTGGGTATGACCCGACTTGGATCATAACGTACTAACCACATCAATCTTGTATGTGTCTTGGGCATATAAGATCCAACAACATGATCTTGAACTTGGTGTTGTGGTTTTCGCCTTAAATATTTGGAGGCATTACCTTTATGGTACGCAATGTATAGTCTACACCGATCATAAAAGCATTCAACATGTTTTTAATGAAAAAGATCTCAATATGAGACAATGTCATTGGGTTGGGTTGATTAATGATTATGACTGTGAATTTGTTACCACTCTCGAAAGGCAAATGTCATAGCCGATGCACTAAGTCGTAAGGTCCATAACAAGATGATCTCGTTTCAAGAAATTCACGATCGACGACAATGGTTTGATACTTCGGGAGAATTTGATACAGAGATTCGTCTAGATGTCAACGAGACTACGGTGCTGCTACAAAATTTGAGGATTGAAAACAACATCAAGTCCTTTATCTTAGAAGCTCAGCAAGCGGTTCAACAAGAAGGAAGAAGGGGGGAGGAATTGGAGCATAATCTTCTAGCTCAACTAGAAACGAAACATAATGGTTTGACGTATTTCACGAATCGAATTTGGGTTCCGAATCGTGATAATCTTCATACCTTTATCATGAACGAAGCTCATCAAACTCGTTATTCTATTCATCCTGGTTCCAATAAGATGTATATGGGTCTGCGTAGTCAATATTGGTGGCCTGGAATGAAGAAAGACATAGCGACTTACGTAGCTAAGTGTCTTACGTGTACGAAGGTTAAAGCCAAACATCAATGTCCAAGTGGGTTACTTGAACAAACCGAGATTCCTATGTGGAAATGGGAACACATATCCATGGACGTCATAACCAAACTACCTCGTACCTCTCGTGGTCATGATAGCATATGGGTGATCGTTGACCGATTGACCAAGTTGGCACATTTCATACCCATACGTGACACTTACAAAACATCAAGGTTGGCTTGTATATACATTGATGAGATTGTGAGTCGTCATGGTGTATCGTTGCATATCATATCCGACCGAGACGCTCGTTTCACTTTGTACTTTTAGTCGTCCATGCAAGAACTCTTGGGTACTCAACTGGATCTAAGCACGGCTTACCATCCTCAAATGGATGGTCAAACCGAGCGAACCATCCAAACCTTGGACGATGTGCTACGTCTTTGTGTTCTTGACTTTGGTGGTGACTGGGATACGCATTTACCCCTCGTGGAATTTTCGTATAATAATAGTTATTACTCGAGTATCAAGATGGCGCATTTCGAAGCGCTTTATGGTCGTATATGTCGTACTCCGATCTGCTTGACCGACATTGGTGAAAACTTCATCACTGGTCCTGAATTTATACACGAAACGACCGATAAATTCTCCATAATTCGCATTAACCTTGAAGTGGCTTGAAGTCTAAAAAAGAGCTATGGCGATAAGCGACGTAATCCATTGGCATTCCAAGTTGGGGATATGGTTCTTCTTAAGGTCTCACCATGGAAGGGCGTTCTTCGCTTTGGGAAGAAGTGTTAACTAGCTCCACGATTTGTAAGACCTTTCAAGATTCTAAAAAGAATAGGGAAGGTGGCTTATAAACTAGAACTACCTTCCGACGTTAGTGGAGTTCATCCTGTTTTTCATGTCTTGAATTTGAGGAAGTGTTTTGCTGACGAAAGTCTGCATGTCCCATTGGAAGACATCCAGATCGACGAGTCATTACATTTTGTTAAGAAACCCATTGAAGTCATGGATCGCATTATGAAGAAGACTAGGACCACTACCACCCCAATCGTCAAGGTTCACTGGGAGAATAAGCGTGGACCTGAGTTTACTTGGGAGCGTGAAGAGCATATGAAGAAGAAATACCCGTATTTGTATGTCTAAGTTTCATTCTTAATTTTGGGACGAAATTCTGAAAAGTTGGGGAGACTGTAACCTTTCGTGCTTTTGTTAAATAAAAATTAACGTCGTTATATTCATGAAACGACCATTTTTGTTATTTATGAAACTATGTGGGTTACTTATGCTTGTTCCTTTGTTTTACATTAATTCTTAAATGTAAAAGTTAATAATTTAACTATTGAATTAAGCATAATAATAATAATAATAATAATAATAATAATGATAATGATAATAATAATAATAATAATAATAAAGGTGATATTAACAATAAAATAAGTTAAAAAAATAATAATAGTAATAATAATCACCGATAATAACAATATTCTTAATAAGTGTTAATCTTGAAGTAAATAAAGAAAATATAAGTTCTATTACTTTAAAGCTTCTAATTAATAAGTTTTTACACAAAATTATAACATTTAAAACCACAGGGACTAAAGTGTAATTTATTTTGAAACTAAAACCCAAACTTTGGGTTATAATTAAACAAAAGGAAACCACAGGGACTAAAATGGGACATTTTAAAAACCCAAACCCAACCCACTTTCTCTCTCCCCGAGTTTCCGGCAAGGAGCTCCGGCCACCCCGGCCGCGACTCCGGTGAGTCCGAACACGTCCAAATAAGGCATGGTGCGACTTCAAACCGGTCCTAAACGATTCGTGAGTTCGTTTTCAACATAATGGTATGTATTAATTTGGTTTAAAAGCCGGTTATTACCACCATCGAACCTGAAACCGATCCCCCACATCAATCGAAACTGTTTGTTGGGTTCAATAATTGGATACACTGAAGCTTTCCAAATCACAATCACAGCCGACTGAAGATCTCATTGTACAAGTTCAGAGACGAAGTTGATAAACAGAACAAAACAAATACATGAAAAAGTCAACAAGACAAAGTCAACATCAAGACGAAAAGAAAAGTCAAAATTAGGTCATGATGTAATAATTATTAGAATATTATAAATAGACCCACTAGTGCATGTTTGCAAGTGTGGTTCTTGTGTGTGTGTTTCTCATGGTGTGAAGCACCACCTAAGGAGAAATCCTCTCCTTTGGGTGGGTTTGATCTTCATCCATCTTTGTATTTGATTATTCATTATAACTTATTCACCAACATCAATGAAATCGTCTACTCATTATTATTATCATTCTCTACGTTCTATGATTCACACACCTCCACCCACCTTAATTTTGAATTTCAGATCTGAACATGATGAATCCTAAGATCCAAGCTCAACGAATCTGAAATATTAATTCAGCAATATGGTATCAGGGCTATTGGTTGCTAGATTCATCTAGTTTTTAGATCTGATTTAATCTTTTATGATGTCAAGAACAAAGAAGAAAAGAAGAAAAATGAAAAACAAAAGCTGTTGTTCTTCAGAAATCCCATCTGTTCATCACAAAACACAAAAGAAAAACACCAAGATTTGTTCAAACTTGGTACGATTTGAAGAATTGTGAACATGTTCATGATTATTGCTTAAAAATTCATTGCAATTGAACAAGATTATCATAAAAATGAGATAATCCATCTGTTCATCTCAAAATCAAAAAGAAAAATCATCAGATCTGTTCTAATATGGTACGATTTGAAGAAATATAATCATTCCCTGGATTATTCTTTCAAAATTCAAGGCAATTGAACCCGATTATCATAAAAAACGAAGAAAAGATGAGGGAATAGAAGCTACCTCTGATTGCTCGATCTGCACTGCAATGTGAAACTGAATTTTGTTCAAGTCTCAAAACAAATGCTGATGAGCTAGAACAAATGCGGATGAAGCATGAACAAATGCGGATGAAATAAACATAAATGCGGATGTGTTATACACAAATGTGGATGTGTTATACAGAAACGTGGATGTGTTATATACAAATGCGGATGTGGTATCCACAAATGTGGATGTGTTATTCATAAATGCGGATGTTCAATGAACTAATGCTGTTGAAGAACATACAATGCGGATGTTATGTATACTAATGTGGATGCTGAACATACTAATGCGGATGTTGACTTCAAAAATGCTGATACATGTCAACTAATGCGGATGAATGGTGATGATAACCTCAAATGCGTATGTTAATCACCAAAATAGGCATAACCTGGGCTACGAGCCTCCACTTCTGGCGTGCTACCAGTCAAAACGACCGTGTAACGAGGGCTACGTCATGGTATCCGCCTTAAGCGGCTTATCCTCTTATTTTTCCAAATTAAGGCCTCTAAATAGGTTTTTGGTCCACTTTTATGTTTTGGAGCTTCAATTTCATTCCATGAGCAGCATCACATACTCGTGCTTTGAGTAACTAATGTTAATGTTAGTTTACTTCAACCACATGCACGTCCATCAACATCAATATCATCAACAATATTATCATCAACATCAACATCAAAAGAAACAACAACATCGACAACATAATCAAAGAACAGATGATGAACAGATGTCACAAACAGACAAGAAAAAGAAAATAACATGAATGCGGACGATTGCAACCAATAGGCACATCCATTTTGAGCATTCAAAACAAAACAAGAAATCAACCTTGGTCACGTAATCATTGATTTATTCAAGGATTTGTACAACTGTTAGAAACTCTTTCTGAAGCTCATGATACTACAATAACAAATGATCTTTTACACCCGTGTCTGACTACTGAGCGGAACAGTTAGACGGACTTTAATCAAGGGGACCAATGATTATCTGAAGAATGTCAGATTGTGAAGTCATTTCAGAATTTCAAATGAATTATAGTGTTTTCAAGATTGATTTATGTTCCTGGTGCAATTTATTGAAGTTCAAAGCCTCATCATATGCCTAATACATTCTAATCCGACTGAAGATCTCATTGTACAAGTTCAGAGACGAAGTTGATAAACAGGACAAAACAAATACAAGACAAAGTCAACAAGACAAAGTCAACATCAAGACAAAAAGAAAAGTCAAAATTAGGTCATGATGTAATAATTATTAGAATATTATAAATAGACCCACTAGTGCATGTTTGCAAGTATGGTTCTTGTGTGTGTGTTTCTCATGGTGTGAAGCACCACCTAAGGAGAAATCCTCTCCTTTGGGTGGGTTTGATCTTCATCCATCTTTGTATTTGATTATTCATTGTAACTTGTTCACTAACATCAATGAAATCATCTACTCATTATTATTAACATTCTCTTTGTTCTATGATTCACACACCTCCACCCATCTTAATTTTGAATTTTCAGATCTGAACGTGATGAATCCTAAGATCCAAGCTTAATGAATCTCAAATATTGATTCATCATCGTTTCTGTAGTAAATCCTGATATTAACTCAATTAATTAAGCATACACGTTCCATCAATCATGTGCAAATCAATGACATGTTAAATTTCATTTAAAACAAGCAGTTATATCACGAATTGCAGCCGAAAGATTTCGGGTTTAACTCGAACTCGTTAGACATGAATCGGGGTTAATCAAAGCTATAAAACAGAGGGCCAATGCTCTCGACATCTTCTTTTCACTATTTGTAAACTCAATTTCATTCTAAACACACACACACACATTGTATTCCTACTCGTGAACAGTCGAAGGCTTGCTCGAGTTTAGAATCATCAAGAACAACATCAATCCAGGTAATTAAATTAGGACTTATGGTCGGTTTTACATGGAGATCAAAAGCCCTAAGGTTAATCGAGTTGAAACACTTAAATCGATGCTCAATATTGGGTTCGATCGATCTAGGGTTCATATGATTTGGGGATTTCACTTGGGTTATGTTTTTTAGATTTTAAAACCGTGATATACTACGGCCACGACCTTAGTTCACTGGTTACACACACACATTCTACACCCGAGGTCCCGGGTTCGAACCCGGCAACCTCCATTATTTTTCAAGGCTCTTTCAGCCTTCAAAAAAAATATGTAAAAATTCTGAGAAATTATTAAAAATAATTTTATAAACTTTATTTATTCTTAAATCACTTTATCAATTTCTATTTATTTATTCCTTAAAAAAATTTAATATTCTATAAAAGAAGGATTATACTTAGTTTATTATTATAAAGACAAGACTTTAAATAATGATTTAAATCATTAAAATTTATTATTGGTTCAAACGTTATTGTTTAAAATTTTAATTTTTACAAATAAAAATATAGAAATGTATTTACACTTTATATTTTTATTAATTATATCAAACGATTCAAATTTTATTTCTTTATGATAAATTATTAAAATGATGTAATTCTTTTCATTAAAATGAAAACAAAAGTATTTGCATTATTAACTTTATATTTCAAAAACACCAAATTCCCCCTTGAAACCCTAGATCATGTTTAAACGTTAATCTTATTAATAAAACTTAAACTTGTAATTACATCTACGTTTAGTTACCTTGTAAAAGGAATTCATTGGAATGTCGTTTAATCCTTATTATTATCTTGCACATATACCTCAAGTGAATTTTCATGCCCCTTTTCATATTATTTCACACCTTTTTGGGGTGAAACATGTTAAACTTATGAACTTACACTTGCAAACTTTATATACTTGCAACGCACATGCAATTCATCTATATTTTTGTCATGGTTATTTGTATTATTATGAGTGTTATATGAGATACATTATATGTTGATAATCATTAACTATTTCTAGCATGGTGACATCATAGATCTATGGCCTGACACGCCTATTTGGTGCTAAAACCGATATTATTGTCGGCTCCTGATGACGTATGCTTGTTCATCATGGGAACCAAGTACACTTAGCTAATCGTTATAAACTTGTAATCTTATTCTTGGTCAAGGTTTGATTATAGCTATATGTGTTCTATAAACTTGCATAATTCATAACCATTGACATGAATGGCTACTTGTAAATCTTTGATATATTTATGTACACTTAACCCATAGAAACTCACCAACTTTATAGTTGACCTTCTATTTTTAACATGTTTCAGGAAATGCTCAAGTTTGACGATATCTTTGAAGCATGCTCACACCTAGGATTTGGGCCTAGGAAAAATAAATAATTTGTCGTGGGTGTTATTTTATGTTATGTTTTATTCTTGTTTGAGACTTATGGATGTAATTTGTATTTTAAAACTTATGATAATAAAATTTTATTTAATGGTAGCGTTATGTGGCTGTGAACAATCTTAACCCTCATATCTCGACGATTCCGTCATTAAGGTTGGGGTGTAACAGTCTTGATCCTGATAAGGATTGTCAATATATGATTAATCTTCTTTATTTTGATAAAATCAGCCTGGGGGAGTTTCTAAGGTTTATTCTTAAAGGCTGATACAACCAAAGCAACCAAAGAGCTCTCAGCATGCATGCATGAAGTATAGACTAAAGTTACTTCGGAAGTTTTACACAACTGAAAGGATATAAGTTAAGTGCAAAATCTTTCAAAGCTAAATGACAAAATCTTCTGAAGCCAAAGATGAAGCGTTTCGAAGCTTTACACACAAAGTCTTTCAAAGGAAAGACTGTTTCTTCGGAAGACAGAGAAGTCATGCTTTCTCTGATCACCTTATGACAAAAGCTGAACAACTTTCCGCTACCACTCTGAAAACTCACCAACTTGAATAAGTTAGTGAAAATTTCCATGCTTTTATCAACTGTAGATTATGGTAATTCGTCTATAACTTTCTACTTTTGTACCTTTTATCCTTTTTGTAATATATTAGGATGTGAGCTATGGCATGTCATAGTCATAAGTTACAAGGCAATCCACCTTTTGACTATACATTGATCTTGTTGTCAAGATTAGTGCTTCCAGTTGGCTTTCATATTACAAGTGGATATAGTATGTAGAATAAAGTGTTTCAAGTACTTGTATTTATCTTTATGCTTTAAAACACTTGTAAAGGCACTTGAGAGATATATACAATATTCTTGAAAACCAAATATTATCTTGTTCTTATTCTTTGTTTTGCTTTATATTTAATTGTGTTCTTAGTATCATCAATTAAAACCCGGTTCGTTATTTGATCTATTAAGTGTTCTAAGTCTCTCCTCATTATGAAACTGATTGTATTGACCACCTTTAACAGTCCAGCAATATGATACACTAGCATTCCTGATATCACCTTTTCTTCCATTTCTTGTTCTTTGTAAATTTCTAGATAAACTCCAAAAAAGGCATTTGATGTTGTTTCCCACCTTCCAGCAAGTGTAAATAAAACTACCTGATCATTTCATAGGTTAGAGTTCTTCATGCTAAATTTTAAAAGATGCTAAAAAACAAGATTTAGTTCATAAATAGAAAGTCTATTTTGTGAAAACAAAATTTCCACAGGATGCATAATAAATCATTGTATGTTTCTAATTGTCCAACGGCTTCCCAGGTGTCCTCATTAACTCACAATAAATCAACTCTTCATAACAGTTTATGTAATATGTCACAACACCAGTTTTTATGGCTTTCGTGAAACTATAAGTAAGGATGATCCATGTTCCTGAATAAATAAATAAATAAGTTAATGTAGCATCGGTGTTGGTCTCTTAATATAAGATTTCCCTCAAAAACATACTAAGTCTAACTCGGTTGATGAAAAAGAATCTTTAACTAAGTTGACAATAATATAATAAGTTAATGAACACAATAATGGTTTTCAAGATACTTTTATATATTACTTCTTAACTCAGTATTACAAGACTCTTACAAGTATGGTTTTATGAGTTGCAACGAGAAACTATATATACTACTATCTACAGCCGGTTATACTTGGATGACCAGCTAGAATTTACAAGTAGACAAATACTACATTTCTAGATGTAAAGCATCTAAGATAATATACTATCCTAGATTAGCTAGTCATGACAGGTCCATTACTTACCTTTTATCAGTAACTAAAGATAATAACTATAGTAATTGATAAAGGTGAACACTGGAATAAAAATATGGTCAACTATATGGCTGTGGGAAAGCATCATGCAGTATATCAAAGTTGGCAGCGGATGTCAGATAACCCATACTTTTCTCCACTGGTTCATTGTTGGTTCTTCCGAAGGTAAATGGCTTCGGAGGAATAAGTTCTTCTGAGGCCATTTATACTTCGGAAGAATCAACTTCTTCCAAGACTTCTATAAGTCTTCATTACTTCATTCTTTGAAAGACTTTTCCTGATCTTCTAAGTGTGAATACTTTGGAAGAAGAACTACTTAGTCTTCGGAAGACTTAGTTCTACCTTCGGAAGACTTAGTTCTACCTTCGGAAGTTCTTCGTATACTTCGGAAGGAAAACTACTTAGTCTTGGAAGATTTAGTTTTCCTTCGGAAGCTCTTTATTCTTTAATTTTCAGAAGATCTTCAAATTGTCTTTGGAAGAGCAGCTTTGTATTTAAAAGACTTATTCAAATGTACTTCAAAATAGTCTAAGTGTTGTTTTGGATTCACTAGCAACATATGATGAAACAACTCCCCATAGGCTGATGCTACCAAAACTTCACTTCCTTATACTCCTTAAGGTCTTCAACACCAGGGAAAGAATGTATTTGTCTATTTCCTTGTTCTTCCTTGATCTGGTACTAAGGAGCTTGTACATGTCCTTTATGGATTGAAGATCAAGTCTGTCGCTCTAAATGACATGTACTCTTTCTAGTGGCCCTCTGAAGAGAGTTAGTTGATGGGAATTATAGTCATATTCCCATCTAAATATAGGGTCAGAAGTCAGGCCTTCAACCATCTATAGGAATTTTTTTCCTTTTATGTTTGTGCCTTCTTCCTCATCCTTTATTCTCTTTTTCAACTCTTCTTTAGTCTTGGCTTTCTTTGTAAGTTCATCCACCTGAAAAATACTTAGATGATTTCTGATACGAGCAACAACATGAGAGTTGGAGGGATTGGAGAATGGTTTCTCTACTATCTCTGCAATGTCAAATCTGCTAGAGTGTAGCAAAGATGAAGTATTGAGCATGTTTACTTCACCATTCTTGTTTTCTAAAGCAAAGCTGTGAGGGGGTTTTGAACATCCACTTCTAGGATTGAGGGGTTGTGTTGGCAGCTTATCCCCTTTCCTAGTATCTAGTAGTGTCACCAGTCTCCTTGTTTACTTCTTCTCTTCTTCCTTCAGAGTGTCTGAATTAGTTGCAAGAAGTTAGAGATCTTGGTCCAGTGTTCCCCTAACTAGATAAAAAATGCATCTCTTGTGAGGGAACTGGAAGAGCTATCAATGTACTTCAGCTTAATTGACTCTTTCTCATAAGAGATGTCGCTCAAAGTTGTACAGTAATGAGCTTCCTCTTGATCTAAGAAGGTTCATAAGATAGATTGGGTAGTGATTGGGTTTTGGATTGTGTTTTGGGTTTTAGGATATGTCGTAGTGGTGGTTGTTAGGAAGTAGTGGTTGAAGGTGTGGGTATGGCTGATGGTGGGGGTTGAGGAGTGTAAGGCTTAATGGTTGGTTCAGTTTTGATGGGGAAGGGAAAAGGTGGTTATAGGTTGTCATTGGAGTGCTAGTTTAGGTGTTGTTGATGGTTTGTGTGTTGGTTTAGGTTCCATCCTCTAAAAACTTGGTACTTGAGGTACCTCTTGCCTTCTTCCTAAGCAAATGTCAGTCTTAATGTCACTGACATGTCATTATAGGGTCTTCTCTGACATGGGACCCACTTGCCTTCTAGTGAAGCCATGGGCTTTGAGATATGCCTTCATCCATTCGCTATGTCTCACCTTTTTGGCAGCTGCAAGTTGCACCTCTTCCTCCTTCTTCCACTACTCCCTCAGCTTTTCTCTGGCAGTCCTTTTCCTCTCCTTGGTGATTTGATCTTGCTCTTTAAAGGAAAGAAACAAGATAGTCTCACTATCAAGAGGTGCCAGCTCCTCTTGAGGATAACCTCTAGAGCACAAAAAGGCTATTCTCTCCAGTCTCACCCTTTTCATAGCTTCCTCCTTCTCTTTCCTTTTCTCCTCCTCTATGTCCAACCTTGCTGCTTATTCCCTTTCCTTTCATAGCAAGGTTACCTTCTCTAACTTCACAAGCTCATCAAGTGGGAGTAAGACTATTTCTTCATGGTCTACTCCTAGGCCGATGAGCTTGCCTATCATCTTCAGTGTCTTCTTGTTGTTAATATTTTATTGGGTGGTTGCTGCTTCTTGTAGCCAATAGTTTCCTAGTATCAAGTCTTCCTTTCTTTTTAAGCTTCACTAACCTTTCTTATTTTAGAAGCTCCTCAGCAGTGAGCTTCCTCTTCCCCTTAGGATTAGAGGAAGATTCAGCCTGTGGAGACTCAGGCTTAGAGGGTTTAGGTTATGGAGAGTAGGGTTGGACTTGTGGGGTCTGAGATAGGGGAGTTGTAAGAATGTCCTCCGTGTTTACCTTAGAGGCTAGATCAAGAATGGCCTCTGTCACGAACAGGTCATTGGACATGGAAGATAGCTCCATGATTCCTTTCGCAATTTGAATTTCTACTTCAAAAGAAACTTAAACTGCACTATGTGTCCCTTCTAAATCAGGTGCTGGGCCATGAGTCTGTATATCCCCTTCAAGGTTAATCACAGGTTTAATAGAGACCTTAGGTTAACCAAATTCCTCTTCAGAGGTAGGTGGTGCACTCAATCTTTGAAGCTTTCAGCTCCAAAGTAGGCAATAATTACATCACGGGAGGGTTGTTTAAGGGAGGAGCTTATCAAAAATTTGGTTCGAAGTTTTTTAAGGTCCATAAGCATCCTTGGGTCCACTTGAATTGTAATGGGATCTGGTTGAAGGAAGATGGTTGCAGGGTTTTGCTGTGAAGGATAGAAACAAGAAATGATATCAAGGGAAGTTGTTGTGATGGCAAGGCTGGTTTCCTCATGTTCTTGTTTCTATACATTCTCCCCTTTTTGGTTGCATCATCTTGAGAAGTATATGAGCTAGAGGAAGAACTTAAAGAAACCTAGGTATGTACATGCCTAACAGATTTTTCAATCTGTGTCTCAAATAGTTAAACCTTGAGATTTTCAATCTCAAGTTGTTAAGTGGCAGACATATCTTCTAAAGTCCTAACCTTGAATTCAAGGTTTGAGAATTTAGAAAGTAGGTAACTGATTATGAGTTGCAGACTACCCTCATCTTCTTTTGAAGAATCATTAGGAGATGAGATAACATGCCTGGTATGTTCATCTTAACAACCAGTTATGGTTTCTTGGCGCCTTGGACACCCTTGTGTGCTGATGTCTCTTTCAGAGTCATCAATGGGCAAGGTTGCCGAAGATTCAGTCCCACTTATGTTACCACTATCCTAAGAGGCTAATGAAGCACTCTTAGTAGTGGTAGCTAACTATACACCGGTGGCACCTTCACTCTAGTTGGACTCACCTCAGTTTAGGATGGCTAATGTTGGATAGATATCAGGGGTTTCCTATGGCTTAGTTGATTTGGGGAGTGGTGTTATAGATCAACATCATCGCCCTGTGGAAACATGATATCCATATTAGTCCAGGTTAGTAGGACAAGAACAGATACAAAGCTTATTTCTACTAACCAGGGACCTTGGTCACCTAATGGTAGCTCTACAATAGCAGTTGTAACAGTGATATGGCTGTCCTTTATTGGCTACTCAAAGGAGTGTTAAGAGTCGCCTTGAGGGATTATGGCTTGGGTAATAGGCTCATGAGGTTGAGACTAAGGAGACTCAATACTGATATTAAGGTCAAATGAGGAGTATGGTTGGACCTCTAGCTGAGTGGGAGCCTTTTGTTCCACTCTAGCCTTTTTGGTTTGAACAGAGGGGACTTGTTCAATTAGAGTAGATTGAACAAGGGTTCGTTTGGGTCGTCTCTTGTATGTGATTTTGATGGGGCGGGAAGAAGTAATTGGTTGTGAAGTGGGGGTGTCTAGTGTGGGTTCATCACCAGGAGTCATTGGCTCAAGAATACCTGGAAGGAGATTAGTAACCCTTCCAGTAAAGTTAGTGGATACCATCTTTAGCATTTTGAAGATACCCCAGCTATAATTGAGGAACCACTAGACCATTTGCTCATTCTAGTTTATCCTGATCCAACTCACAGTTATTATATGCTGAATAAACCTAGGATACGTATAGAATGTATTCCTAGTAAGATTACCTGTTAGGTTGTTTAGCATAAATTTTGAGTAATTGAATTTAAGACCTTTCACTAACCCATGGACTAGGTTGCCCATATCGTATGGGATTTAATCCCAATCCCCTGATTTGTTGGATAAGTTGTGCAGGACTATATTTAGCAAGAACTTCCAGTTATAAGAAAAGTTGAACTTGTAAAATGTAGACTCTCTTACATCTCCTCGATATTCTATTTAGGTGTAAGTGTCCTCCAAATCAGACTTGGGGAACTCATTTGGGGCTCCTTCATCATGGAGATGCAGATGCTCCCTGATGATGTTCTCACTTATAGTAATCTCTTATCCACAGATTCTTGACTTGATAGCCCTTTCATCATTGAGCATGTTATTTTGACCATTCGCCAAGAATTTGGTCATGCTGTTTGAATACATGGTGGGGTTAACAGTAAGAGCAGTGAAGTATGCAGATTGTGTTAGAAATTAGATGATGGGGGGAAAATCATCAACCTTTGAAAAGTCAAGGATGGCGACCTGATTGTGTTGGGGATTCAAAGCCATTCTTGTGAAAGTACTATTCGGTTGAATGAATTTAGTGAGTGAAGAAGATGGTGGAAATCTAGGGCTTTTACAGTGGTAAAGATTTCAAAGAAAGAGAGTCGGAAGTATTTAAATGGTGGGTAAATAGCCAGAAGGATAAGGTGAAAGGACAGTTTAGGTTCCGATTTGACAGTGGTGGTAAGATAAACCATTTTAAAATATTTCAACAATTATGAATAAAATTTTACTTTTTGCATACTGGGCCCAAAGATTTCCGTTATGTAGTAAAGTTGTTCTTCCCAAAGTAAAATTGCTTCGAGAGTAAACACTTGTGTTTCTCAATATTGTGTTCCGAAGCCACTATTACTTCCAAAGCAAACTATGTCTTAAAGACAAACTTTGCTTCCAAGAGTAAAGTGTTCTTCCGATAGAAGAAGTTAGTAACATTCAGAAGTAACGTTGATCTATGATCAAATAGTCTTCCGAGGGTAAAAACTCTTCGGAAGAAAATACTTGTGCAGAGGAATTTTCCTATGGAAGATAGATAAAGATCTCTTCCGAGAGTAAATTTCATTTTGGAAGAATTCATACATATAAAATATGGAGAAAACCTTTTGTAACAGGGCTTATTGTAAACAAACAACTTAGACAAGACATATTTTCAAAAGATTTTCAAAAGAGATTTACTTGTTAATGTTAATTAACCCAATAGCCGTAATTAAGTACTTAAATCTTTGTTTATCAAAGGCTTTGGTGAAAAAATCAACATATTGTTCATTTGAATCAACTTTGACTGATTTGATTAAGTTTGTCTCATTTAAATCTCGAATAAATGATACCTGATGTCAATGTGCTTTGTCTTAGAGTGCTTGACTAGATTTTCTATGATAGATATAGCACTCTTGTTGTTTATATCGATAGGAGTCACCATGAAGTTGAAACCATAGTCTAACATCTAATTTTGAATCCATAGAAGTTGAGCACATGATTGCTTTAGCAGTTGATGTAGAGACACATGATTGCTTCTTGCATTCCCAGGAGATGATCGTTCCACCAAGAAATTGACATCCTCCCGATGTGGATTTCTTGTTAATATTGCAGCTACCATAATCACTGTCAGTGTAACCATAAAGGTTAAAATCATTATTCCTAGGATACCAAAGACCTAGTTTGGGAGCACCTTTGAGGTATCTAAAAATTCTCTTAACAGCAATTTAGTGAGAGTCCTTAGGAGCAGCCTGATATCTTGCACAGATGTAGGTTACAAACATTATCTTAGGTCTAATTGCAGTGAGATACATCAGAGACCCAAAAATGCCCTGTACTGATACTGATAAGTATCCTCCCCCTCGGACTCAGGATAAAGATTGTGATTTCTTTGTATAGGTGTCTTGGTTGGTTTACAATCTTTCATCTTAAATCTTTCTAAAATGTCCTTGACATACTTAGATTGATTGATGAAGAACCCTTCTTCCATCTGCTTCACTTGAATTCCAAGGAAGAAATCCATCTTTCCCAACAATATAAGTTAAGTTTTCAAACTTTTGGTTTAATACATCATTCTTGGATTCTTTGAATTCAGAGGAACTAGAGTATATCAATGTTAAAGCATCAAAGAGTTCTTTGGCTGACTTGTATTGCTCAAAGACTACCATTATGGAGTTTGGTATGGTTGTAAGCAAAATAGTCATGGCTTTGCACTAGATGTCCATCTTCTTGAAGTTTTCATCAAAGTAGTCTTTAATAGCTTTCTCGATCATGTCACCATTACCAGTCGGAGATGTCACCTTTGGCTTGTAAGGACCATGAGTGATTGATCTCCACATTCGGCTTTCTTGATACTTGATGAAACCCTTCAATACGTTGACACGAGGCTTTGAAGTTATCAGGAGTCTTAGGAAATTTCTAGTTTAGAGCCATTTGAGTGAAGTGAGTAAGTGTGAAGAACAAGGATGCTTTGGGATGGTTCGATCTCACAATCAAGAGCCTAAAAAGCTCTGATACCAATTGCAGGATCGGTGTTGGTCTCTCAGCACAATTTTTACCTCACAAACTCACTAAGCCTCACTCGGTTGATGAAGCAGAATCCCTAACTAAGTTGGCAATAGTTTAATAAGTTAATGAACACAAGAATGGTTTTCTAGATACTTGTATATATTACTTCTCAACTCAGTGTTACAATACTCTTACAAGCATGGTTTGATGAGTTACATTAAGAAACTATATATCTACTTTCTACAGCCGGTTCTACTTGGATGACCAACAGGAATTTACAACTAGACAAATACTACATTGCTAGAAGTGAAGAATCTAAGATAAAATACAATCCTAGATTAGGTAGTCATGACAAGTCAATGACTTACCATTTGTCACCAACTAAAGGATGGTAACTTTACTAACTGATAAAACATAAATAGTGGAATAAAGTATGGTCAACTGCATGGGCATGGGAAAGCACCATGCAGTATATCAAAGTTTGCAGCGGATGTCACACAACCCATACTTTTGTCCACTGTTTCGTTGTTGTTTTTTCCGAAGGTATATGGCTTCGGAAGAATAAGTTCTTCGGAGGCCATTTATACTCTAGAAGAATCAACTTCTTCCGAGACTTCTGCAAGTCTTCATGACTTCATTCTTCGGAAGACTTTGCCTTTGATCTTCTAAGTGTGAATACTTCACAAGAAGAACTACTTAGTCTTTGGAAGTCTTAGTTCTACCCGTTCTTCGTATACTTCGGAAGGAAAACTACTTAGTCTCGGAAGACTTAGTTTTCCTTCATAAGGTCTTTATTCTTTAAGCTTTAGAAGATCTTCAACTTGCCTTTGAAAGAGAAGCTTTTGTCTTTGGAAGACTTCTTCAAATGTACTTCAAAATAATCTAAGTGTTGTTTTGGTTGCACCAGCCTCATATGTTCCAACATTTAAACTACATAATATGAATTTCTAGAGCAGTTTCATGAGGACAATAATCAGGCGCTGAGTTATATCCCTTCCCTACCCCCATCAACTAGTCTTATTCAAATGTTTGATGAGATATTATCTCATGTTTGGTTGATTCAAGTTTAAAACAGTTAAAATTTGATTTTTGAGAAAAAAAAACTGTTAAGCATGGGGGTGTGCCTTGTGGAACATGGGGGTGTGTTCAACATTTTGACGTGTGAAATTTTGACTCGAGCATGCCTTGTTTTGTTTGTAAAACCTTTGATTAATTATAGGTTTAACATTTTCTTGCTTGATTAATCAAAGATTACACATGTAATATTTTAAACACTTTGTTAATAATTCATGGCACTTGAAAATAAAGTGTTGAAACCATTTGTTTTACAAATAAATCCCTGTTACATAAAGGTAATTAACAATTATTCAAGCATGGTTTATGAAGATGGTGATGTTAACAACTTGAAATGAAACATAAATGAAAGAAAATTAACTAATCACTATCATTAACACACTAATTAACACATAATATAAACAAGAACAAGAAGGTTATAGTATTAATCATTCCGTATAAATATTGTTGGAGAAATTAACATATAATGGCTAGCATTTTGGTTATTTAGAGACATAATAACCTAACAATATGAGAATAATCATCATTACATCATGGTATTAGTTAACACCAACCTCTTGGTGACTAATCTTTGTAAGGAAATGAAAAAACACTTTAGAATGCTTGAATATATGAAAGAAAAATGAAAAAAGATGGTGAAAATTGAAGTGAATACGTGATGTAGTAGGCATCAATTCGATTTTAACAATCATCATTGATGTTGGATGAGACAAAAGGCTCAAAAAATTAGTGTTGTGTCTTTTTTTTTGTCGGGCACAGGGGGCATGCCTCCCCTTATGTTCCTAGTTTTCAGCTTTTGTTGTTCCAAATTTCTCCATTGAGCTTTACGTAATTTTCCTAGTTGAGTTTTATCACTTCCAAATCACCAGAAAAGGTATAATAATAGTCATAAAGTTAATTAAAGAAAACCATACGACAATTACATTTCCTAATGATCTATGGTTACATTATACATTAACACCGAGAGTCTAAGACCGAAAAATTAGACTCTTAATAGTGCACTAGTGCACGTAACACATAACAAAACGTTTCTAGAAGAAATCTCCTCACATTTTATGCGGAAGGATTGGGATGGGATAACGCGAAGTGCGGTTGCTTAATTCGGCAAGCTGACGATTGACGAAAAAAAGTTCCTCACCCAATTCTTGAACTTTTTGGATGAGTTCAACTAGGTGTTGATTTGCCACTAAGCTCATCTCAGTCATGTGCTTGATTAGTTCATGTAACTTAAAGAAAGACTCCAGCATGGTTGGTTCCTACGTTTCAAAAACGCGATTTCTTTGTAGGGTTCCAACTTGAGCTTCCGTGACTGGTTTCTTTAGTATTTTTGACATTTTTTAGAAGGTTTTGGTGTGAGAAAGGCTGGAATAAGTGTGCTATTTATATAAAGGTCGGAACTGGTGAACACAGGGTCTTGCTTGGAGGCACGAACCAATGCTTGTTAGAATTCGACATAAATTTGCCTGCAACGTTCAAGAGTCATTAGCGGAGATTTCAAAAAAAAATTGACAAAGGCACAAGGGCATGCTTGATGGGGCACGAACCCATGCTTGGGCTGTTTTGTCCTATAAAAAGTTGAAAAGCTCAAGAAAAATCTATGTACAGGTGCCGAATTTTGGTTTCGCTTCCTTAACACGACATATCCTTACACTTAGTCTTTGTTGGGTTGGAGGTATAATTCCTCTAAGAAGATGTTGGGTGTGCAGGATCAATGTTGGTCACTTAACATAATATTTTCTCTCAAACTCACTAAGTTTCACTCTTGTTGATGAAGAATCTCAAACTAAGTTGATGATAATATACTAAGTTAATGAACACAAGAAATTGTTTTTCAAGATACTTGTATATATTACTTCTCAAAATCAGTATCTACAAGACTCTTACAAAGCATGCATAGTGAGTTACACTGAGAAACTATATGTACTACCATCTACAGCCAGTTATACTTTGAAAACAAACTGAAACTTACATCTAAACAAATACTACATTGCTAGACATAAGATATCTAAGATAAAATATCATCCTAGATTAGGTAGTCATAACAGGTCCATGACTTACCTTTTGTTACCCACTAAAGGTCGCAACTATACTAAATGATAAAGGTGAACAATGGAATAAAATATGGTCAACTACATGGGCATGGGAAAACATCATACAGTAAATCAGACTTGTCACTCAGACCATAGTTATGTCCACTGGTCCATAGTTTGTTCTTCCGATGGTAAAATGGTTTCGGAAGAATAAAGTGTTAGGGTTTAACATGTTTATCAAACTTCATATTTACTTGTATATATGAAAAACGCAGCGGAATATATGATTTAAAACATGTTAAAATCTGATTATCAAACCCATTTGACAAAAACCCCAAGCCATGGATCTTTATACACAATGCATACAAATGAAAAAAAGATTAGATAGTCAAGAAACTACAACCTTTGTAGCTTCCTAAACTCGGATTTGTAAGATGAGGATGATGATGTTTGTAGCTGAAATTTCAAGCAAGAAATCCTCAAGAGGTTGTACCCCAAGCTTCTTCAAACACCCTTGAATGCTAGGATACTTGGACACCAACTTGTAGCAATCAAAACCACCTTTTGATTGCTGAAAAATGGTTCTTCTTTCTGCTCAAAACCGTAGGGATGAAGAGAGAAGAAGGAGAGAATTTTTTGCTTAGTGTGTAATGTGTGTTCTTGGATGTGAAAGTGTGAAATGAGTATTCAAGTCTCCAAGACATGCATGTCTTGGAATTAATAAAAGATGGAGATACCAAGACCAAAGGGGGCGGCCGAATTATGGTCCCCTTTTGGTTTTTCCCTCTCATTTCAAATTGTTAAAAAATACAATCACATCCCTTTGTTTTATAAAATTAAAACCATTTTAATTTTATATCACTAACACACATTATTATTTGCAATTGTTTAACTAATTTAAATAATGTACAAATAATCTTTTATGAACAAATTATCTATATAATAATGTTCATCTACAAAAGCAATAATTTAGAAAACCATTTTCTGAATTGGTTTCATAATTTATTTGTATGATCTCATCAACTAATAAATTATCCATTGGTGTTTGTTTAGCTTGTTATTGGGTATGACCCGACTTGGATCATATCACACTAGCGACATCAATTTAATATGTATCTTGGGCAGATCAATTCTTTCAATCTCCCACTTGCACAAGATTCATAGAAGATTGATGCAAGCATCAAATAACGCCTAGCAACGGTTTGCTACCCCTAATGTATATGACTAAGTGCCATTCAATAACATCATCCCCTTTTCAAGTACCTTACTTGAACATGATTTAGGTGAATCAATCATCTATCCTTTTGTTCAGATGTCATGCTAAATCCAAGAGACACAGAATTGTCATTCTCCGATGATTTAACTTTAATAGGCCTTAGACATCTAACTCTCAACGAATAAGAGGAACAAATTCCATCTTGACTACATACGTCTCTCACAATCACCTCATATCATACCTGAATTCAGCCTTATGTACTGCCAATTTTTCAGAACAGCAAAGTACTAAGTCAAAGTACAATACTTGGTGAATATCAAGACCCAATATGTATCTCAGGTCTGAGGATACCATGATATTCGCCTTTACTCAATATTTCTTATGACTAATCACAAAGATTCCATGCAGAAATAGTTGAGTGCGGGTCAGTCCAATATCTATATCCCATAGATATCAATGAACCTTGGTAGCAACCTCTTGCTCTATATTCATTCCTTATGAATATCAACCAATCCAAGTTCATTATAGTCTTACATTCATAATTGTTCCCACAAGTATGATCAACTACGGACGTTTAGAATAACTTATTTATTCACGGATTTAAACATGCTAAAATAGAAGAACAAATGAAATTATAACCATATAATTAAGTCAAATAACATAAGTTCCAATATCCAAATACAAAGTACAACATTAAACCCAGTCACTAGAATATCTAAGTCCCATGGCACAAGCATGACTTTCATGCTTTGCCTTTTCAAGGAGCTTTGTAAGTGGATCCGTAATGTTTTATCAGTGTGGACTTTGCGAATACATATCTTTCCTTTTTCAACTTCATCCCTTATGTAGTTGAATCTCCGCTCAATGTGCCGAGTCTTTTGATGAGCACGAGGTTCCTTGATTTATGCAATCGCACCCTCGTTGTCACAAAAGATCTCTAGGGGATCCTGAATGGAAGGGACTACCCCTAGGTCGGCTATGAATTTCTTCAGCCATGCAGCTTCCTGTGCTGCCATTGAAGCGGCGACATATTCTGACTCTGTAGTGGACAACGCTACGACTTCTTGCTTTGAGCTTTTCCAAGAAACAGCTCCGCCATTCAGAATAAAGATGTACCCTGATTGAGATCGTGAATCATCTCGATCGGTTTGGAAACTCGCATCCGTGTAACCTTTTACAACGAGTTCCTCTTCACCAAACCCGTAGATCAAGAACATGTCCTTAGTCCTCCTTAGGTATTTCAGAATGTTCTTGACAGCCATCCAATGACTATCACCAGGATTTTGCTGGTATCTACTTGTCATGCTTAAAGCGCATGATACGTCTGGTCTAGTGCATATCATTGCATACATGATGGATCCTATAGCAGATGCATATGGGATTGCCTTCATTCTATTTTGCTCCTCCTTCGAGCTTGGACATTGAGTCGTACTCAATATTGTCCCTCTTTGAATAGGTACAGTACCTTTCTTAGAGTTTTCCATCTTGAACCTTTTCAAGATTTTGTCAATGTATGCACTTTGATTCAAACCAATCAGCCGCCTTGATCTATCCCTATAGATCTTTATTCCTAGAATATAGGTGGCTTCACCAAGATCCTTGATGGAAAAACAACTTCCAAGCCAGGTTTTTACACCTTCCAAGGTTGGAATGTCATTTCCAAACAGCAGTATGTCATCAACATACAATACTAAGAAGGTTATTGTGCTCCCACTAGCCTTCTTATACACACAAGCCTCATCAGCGTTTTGATTAAGCCAAATTCTTTACTTCATCATCAAAACGGTGATTCCAACTTCTCGATGCTTGTTTCAATCCATAGATTGATTTCTTTAACTTGCATACTTTGTTAGGATGTTTTGGATCGACAAAACCTTAAGGCTGAACCATATAGACATCTTCCTCAAGATATCCATTTAGGAAAGCGGTTTTTGTTGGTACACATGTCCCCAGTTCTAGTCTAGTGAGCACAAATGTAATAGACTTCTATCTTGTAACGCATATGTAATGTTCAATCAATTGAATGAGAATCTCTTCTTTCTATGGTTGTTGATTATATAATGTTATATCTAATTATATTATTAGTTGTTACACGCATAATATGACCATGTTATATTGGTTTACAGTTGTGAGACACAGTTCTGAATCGTTAAAGGTTCAAGAATGTGTTTGACTAAGAATCTTTTTCAGTCACACGACTGAACCATGCGAATGGTTCAATCGCACGGTTGAACTAGGAGATTGAGTCAATCGCCCGGTTGAGTCATAAGACTGACTCAAGCGTCGAATGAATCAATCGTATTACTCAATCGCACGACTGAGCCAGTCGCCAGGCTCAGTCGCACGAATGAGATCTGTAACCTATAAATACCACTTAATTCGTGGAAAAACGGAACACTTTGAATATAAGAAACCCTAATCGACCCAGAACCTACTGTTCGTCCATTCCAACTTCAAAGAGCGTTTCAGATCATTCCGATTCAATTCATAACGTTTTCTAATCGTTAGGATTGATTCTGATTCCGTTCTCACTGATTGGATCGCCAATCAAATAGGATTCCGCACTATTTGATCTGGTACAACGAAGAATCGGTTAGTACTCCGTACGTACATGGTCCTAACAAGTGGTATCAGAGCTTTGGCTCTTGATTCTTCGTTGATTCAATCGTTTTTGTGAAAAAGTCTACGTTTTTACGCAAAAAGATCCATTCTTTTGGCTAAAAATTGAGTCTTTACGTGTGCATGTTCTGAAAATTCATTGTTTTTCGAGTTTCAGCCGTCTAGGGTGCAAATATTTGCGTTCTAGGTCAAAAGTGTTCAAAAATCGCGTTTACAGCCGACCCAGTCGCACGATTATCTCAATCGTACGACTGAACTCTTTCGCACAGGTCTTTCGCACGTTTGAGTCAGTCGCCACTCCATTCGCCCGGTTGAGTCAGTCGCTGTGTCAATCGCCCGAGTGAGTCAATCGCCCACTCCAGTCGCACGTCTGAGTCATTCGGTTTGTTCAGTCGTCTAAGTCTCTCAGTCGGCCGATTCTTCCGTACGATTGAGTCCAATCGGATACAGCCCAATCGCATTAGCAGTTTAATTCTAAAGTTAAATTAATTCAAGGATGGACTCAGAAAATTATGCCATGTCAGCTGGAAAGGATTCGAGAATTCAGAACTTGTTGTTACTGGAGAATGAGATAGGGAACCATAACAAGCCACCTAAACTATTGACAATAGAGGATTTTCCACAATGGGGACAACGTTTTGAGATCTATCTTAATGGCGTAGATACTAACTTATGGAACTCTATTGAGGTTGGCTATAAAATACCCGTGGGGGCTGATGGTGTTCCTTTGACTTTGAGTGGACTCACCGATACACAGAAGGTTGCTTACAATGCAAAGAAGAAGGCCTATGCTATTTTGACTCAGTCCATTCCCAAGCCTATTTTTCATCAATACTCAGAACACAAACAAAGTAAAAAACTAATGGAAGTTCTTGAAAAGAGGTATGATGGAAATTCAAACTTAAAGGCACTGAAAGGTAAAGCGTTGAAGAAGGAGTTTGATAATTTCTCGGCAATAGGAAATGAAAGCTTGGATGAAATCATCGATCGGTTTTACCATCTGATGAGTGAACTTCACACTCATGGTGTTAAGACGTCAATGGAAGACAAGGTTTTAAGCTTGGCAGATGGTCTACCTGCAAAATGGGATTCATTCATTTCTACTCTGCGATACAACTCAGTTTTAGAAACCCTGGATATCAATGACTTTATTCTAAAACTGAGAGAGGAGGAAGTGCGACAAAAATACAAGGCTAAGAAGGGTTCTTATGCTCAAGACCCCTCTCTCTACAATGTTCCTTCTACTTCCACACCTGCTGCAAAGTCTTCTGGTGCACCTCTGCAAACAGCCTTCGTGTCCAATGCATCTTCAACTGCTGAACAAGGCTCATCATCTGCAAATGAGTCTCTTGGTGCATCTGGAGCTAGTCAAAGCCCTATTGTTACTCAGTCTGCAAAGTTGACAACAGAAAATCTGGGAAAGGTAACAGTGGAGGTTGCTAAAGAGCACATGGATCTTCTGGCTGCTGTTGTGCATTCTTATGATGGTTTGGTGGCGGGCAAGATTGGTAATTGCCACCTTGCTGATGAAGATTATGAGCAAGTAGATGAGAATGAGCTGGAAAGAATGGACATCATGTGGGCTCTTGCAAGCGCTGTCCGAAGAGCAAAGAAATTTGTGAAGAAAACAGGGCAGAATCTCGTGGCTACTAAAGATCCAACCTTTGGTTTTGACAAGTCTAAAGTCACGTGCTTCAATTGTGGAGAAAAGGGCCACTTTAAAAGGGAGTGTTCAAAGCCTAAGAAGACTGGGAACGGGAATCCATTTTCCTCGTTCAACAGGCAAGATAGAGACAAGAAACCAGCATCCACTGGAAGTGATTCTAAAGCTATGGTAGCACAAGGAGATGAAGGACAAGACTGGTCCTTTCGATTCTTGTCTGATGAAGCTAACATAGCATCCGTGGAAGACTTGAACGAAGACTCTGCTAGTGAAGGGGAAAGCTCAGCTGAAGTCGATACTGCTGATTTGGAAGAGACGTTTGATGCTGTTGATGAAATCGTCCAGAATGAGTTGAATTCAGAATCTGAAGCTCAATCTACGTCTCAGAATGCTTTCATGGCTGGCACGTCGACATCTACACAGGTAAAATCTAAAGATGAATTATTTGATGAACATGTTTGTGTCGAATGTGATAAATTTAGAGAAAGCATTGATCTAAAATTTGCTAGGTTGTTAGAACACAATGACAACTTAGTAAATGACTTAAAACTGTGCTCAGAAGCTAATCGTGTCTTAAAACAAAATGAGAGCAGTTATAAAGAGAAGTTAGATGCGTTGCAGAAGCAACTAAAGGAAACTGAAGTTGTTGTCTTTAACCAAGAAAATGACATTAAATACTACTTAAAGACCATTGAAGAGACAAAAAAGGACAAAGCGGTCTTACAGGTAGAAAATGAGTCACTGCTACAAAACTACATAGTTTAGCGAGTTCCTCGCACATTTTGAAAAACTTGGTAAAAGAACGCAACAATGGGGAGGGATTGGGTTACAAGGTAGTTCCACCACCACATGAAATCCTTTTGAACACAAAACAACGTCCAATTAATAACAATCAAATTAAGGATCATGTGGTGACAACTCCTTTGGTTAGTGATCCGGACACAGCAGTTAAGTCTGCTTCTCCGGATGATGATCAGAAAACTTCAACATCAAGCAAGGTCAATGTTGAGAAACGGGTGGAAACAAATGTCCAAACAACTCTTGGTTCGGAATCAAAGTCAAATATTACACAAATCAAGATATCTAAACCCACTCAAGTTAAACCAGTTAAAAGGGATAATATTCAGCCTCAAAGACAAATTACTCCAAATATTAAACAAGTTAAATTTGTTAAAGAGGGTAAATATTCTAAGACTGAGACCAAAAGACCCATTCCTGAGGTTTACTCACCGCCCCACAAGAGATCTCCTAGTCCTGATGAATGGAGATCCTGCTATACTTGTGGTCAGCGAGGTCATATTTCAACTAATTGTCCACGCTATCAGACACCAAGAATTAAAGTTGAGCTAAACGACAAAGTCAAAGTAGATTCAAAACAGCGTTTTAAGACCCCGGTTAGATCGAAAACACCCATTAGGCATAAAACACCTTCTAAGTCGTTTTCGTCCCCACCACGTCAAAGGCAAAACAGACAAGTCCCCGACAGGTCTGTGACACCAGTGAAAAAATCTGTTTCTGAATCTAAACTATATGCTCAAACTGTTAATCAGTCTAAAGTTTATCATAAACAATCCTTTCACAGGGATGGTTTATGGAAAGCCAAGACATCTGGTGAGTCTGAAAGCCAGGATAATCTGAAAGTTGAGATTCCACCCACTGATAAAGGACAGTGGGTCGAATTCATGATGGTTGATTCCTCTGGGAAACCCAAGCCAGTCAAGGCTTGGGTCCCCCTCCTTAACTGATTGTTTTCAATTATGTGCAGGTTTTCCGCTACAGTGCTTCAACAAATACATGGATTGTAGATAGCGGAGCTTCCAGGCACATGACAGGAAACAAGTCTCTTCTCTTTAATGTCAAACAAATTAAAGGGGGACATTTTTCCTTTGCTGGGAACAAAGAAGGTACATTACTGCTCAAGGCGAAGTAGGTAATGAGAAGGTAAAGTTTGATAAAGTAAATTTTGTTCAACAACTAGAAAACAATTTACTTTCAGTGTCTCAGATATGTGACAAGGGCTTTAAAGTTATGTTTGACAACCGAAAATGTTACATATTGAAAAAGGAGATGGAAATTCCAGAGAAGCAGGTTTTGATGTCTGCATCCAGGTACAATGATCTATATGTCTTGGATATGTCTAATGCTTCTACCTCTGAATCTACAGCTCAATGTTTCCTCTCAAAAGCGACAGAGAAGGACTCCATCTCATGGCATAGAAGGATGGGACACATAAATCAAAGGAAGATGAATCATCTGATTCACAACAACCTTGTTGAGGGAGTTACAGTCAAGAACTTCCAACTTCCTGATTTTTGTGTCTCCTGCAAGAAGGGAAAGCAGACCAGGAAATCTCACAAGACCAAGCACGTCAACTCAATTGAGATGTCCTGGGAGTTGCTACACATGGATCTGTTTGGTCCAGTCAACACAAAGAGTATAGCAGGGGACTGGTACTGCTTTGTAGTCACTGATGACTACTCAAGATTCACCTGGGTGATGTTTCTGAAAGCTAAATCAGAAACGTTTGAATCATTCAAGCTGCTCGTCACGACTTTGGAGTCACTCTACAACCTGAAGGTGAGAAGAATACGTTCTGACAATGGCACAGAGTTCAAAAATCAGTGGATGGATGCTTTCTGCAAGGAAAGGGGAATTGTTCATCAGTTCACTTCCGCATACACACCACAGATGAATGGAGTTGCAGAACGAAAGAATCGGAGCTTAATTGAGACTGCGCGAACCATGTTAGCTGATTCAAAGCTCCCAGTTCAGTTCTGGAATGAGGCAGTTGCAAATGCCTGCTACACACTTAATCGTGTGTTAGTAGTCAAAAGGCATGGCAAGACTTGTTACGAGCTACTTCAGAAGAGAAAGCCAAATTTGGAGTATCTGGAACCATTTGGAGCTCCATGTACATTGCTGAAGAAGACTCAAGATGGCAAGTTCAGCGAGAAAGCTGATCAAGGAATATTTTAGGATACAGCATCCCAGACAAGCGAGTTTACAATAACTCGACGGGTCAGGTAGAGGTGTGGTGCAACGTGGATGTTCAGAGATACATCACACCTCCTGCTGGAAAAGGTCCATCATCATTCTTCGATTATGATGGCTTCTTCAAATCCTTTAATCTTCCACAGTTTGATTCAGAGGATGACGTTACTACCCAGATGATGTATGATGTTCTTATCTCACCAAATCTAGATTCAAGCAACATCACACCTACTGATGGTGCCTCAAGCTCTTCGACTCCTGCTCATGATGAGAGTGATGATTCATCAGGTGATGAAGAAGCACCTGCGTCTAACCCTGAGCATACAGCTAATCAACACAGTGAGTCTACAGCTGCTGAACCAGCTGCAGGAAATCCGGACACTGAACCAGCAGTCACCAATCTGGATTCTGAGGTTGTGGTTCCTACCACACCAGTGACTAGGATCAGTGTGAATCATCCCCCCTCGTCTATCATTGGGGACATTCAATCCGGTGTGCAAACACGAAATCAACTGTACTCTGCTGATTATGCTGCAGTCATGGAAAGGGTTACGTCAATGACGGGGCTTTCTCATGTTTTGTTTCACAAATCGAGCCTAAATATGTCTGTGACGCCCTGAAAGATGAGGCCTGGGTCAATGCCATGCAAGAAGAGCTACTCCAATTCAAGAAACTAGGAGTCTGGACTCTAGTTGACAGGCCAAAAGGAGTCAAGGTAATTGGTACCAAATGGGTACTAAAGTGCAAGAAGGATGACCAGGGTGTTGTTATCAGAAACAAGGCATGGTTGGTCGTTCAAGGCTTCAGGAAAGTCGAAGGAATCGACTACAATGAAGTCTTTGCTCCCGTAGCTAGAATGGAAGCTATACGTATCTTTCTAGCCTACGCCTCTTACATGAAAATCAAAGTTTATCAACTAGATGTTAAGAGTTCATTCTTGCATGGGGAAATCCGTGAAGAAGTATATGTCAGTCAACCCGAAGGATTCAAAGATCCTTATCATTGGGACAGAGTCTACAAGTTAGACAAGGCTCTGTACGGGCTACATCAGGCTTCTCGAGCTTGGTATGAAAAGCTTTCCACCCATTTGTTGAAACATGGTTTTCGCAGGGGTGTGATTGACTGTACATTATTCATCAAAGAAAAGGATGGTGACTTGCTTATGGTGCAGATTTATGTGGATGACATCATCTTTGGATCTAGAAATGAAGCCTTGTGCAAAGAATTCGAATCTGTGATGAAGGCAGAGTTTGAAATGAGTGCAATGGGAGAAATGAAGTTCTTCTTAGGATTACAGGTGGATCAAACACCTACCGGCATTTTCTTACATCAGTCCAAATATGTTGGCGATATTCTCAGTCGATTTGACATGGAAAATGCGTCTTCTGCCGGTACCCCTCTCGCCACAAATCATGATGTGGCTCCTGATGAGAATGGGGATTTGGTGGATGCCACTATGTATCGTGGGATGATCGGATCTCTCATGTATCTCACTACTCGCGTCCAGATATCATGTATGCAACATGTTTATGTTCTAGATATCAAGCGAAGCCAAAAGTGAATCACTTGATTGGGGTGAAAAGGATTTTTCGTTATCTGAAGGGTACTCCAACACTGGGATTGTGGTATCCTCATGATGATGACTTCGAGCTTACCGCATACAGCGATTCAGACTATGGTGGCTGCAAGATGAATTTCAAGTCTACATCAGCAGGGTGTCAGTTCTTTGGAAGACGGTTAGTCACGTGGCAATGCAAGAAGCAGACCTCGGTTGCTCTATCAACCTGTGAAGCTGAATATGTTGCTGCTGCAAGTTGCTGCTCTCAGATCATCTGGATTCAACAGCAAATGCGAGACTACGGTTTGAAATTTTCTAACACTCCTATTTATGTTGATAATTCTGCTGCCATAGCTGTCACTAAAAATCCTGTTCAACACCAAAAACAAAACATCAGGATTAAATATCATTTCATACGCGATTGCTATGAAAAACAATTAATTGATGTGATTAAAATTAACACGGATTTTAGCGCGCTGACCTTTACACAAACCGTTTGATAAACCAAGATTTTTATATCTGCTAGAGGTCAACGGCGTTAAAAAGAAAAGTGATGTGATTGCTGAAGAAGCAGATACATAGTCCGACTCGTGTCTATTGTTTCTTTTCTTTTTCTTTCATTTTATTTTATTTTTTAATTCCCTTGTCGTATAAAATCCAAAAACACAAAAAGATTTTTTGTTTTAGCATTTTAGGGGGAGATTTATTTCAGTATGCATTTAATTAAAAAAAAAAAAACAAAAAAAAGGGGGGGGAGGTAAGTTAAGCTGAAAAGGCACAGACAAATAAACTGGAAATGCGACTCGATAAAACTGGAAAGTGATAGCACACAGGCACCGAGTTACTTGGAACATCAAATTGGTTTTCAGTTTCAAAAATAAAAATCATAAATCAGAGAAGTCTAAGTCTAACAAAATGGGAATATGATAGAAGTTTTGACTGGTATTGTAATCACTTGGAGAAAGTAGATCTAGGGTTGTGTAAGTACACAATACGATGTGTCAGTAGATTCAACACAATAGACCATTAGACATCATCAGTGAACTGGCTTAAACTAAATTTACTCAACCAGTTGTGTGTTCTCATGGTATCCCTGGTCTGCACAATCAATCAATGTCCAATAAGGGGTGAGGAGCAAACTAATGCCACAAATGTGAGCAAAGACCTGCAAAACAGAGCAAAAGATGACAAATGTCATTAAAATAATGTATATGTAAATATGCTGCTCTAAGAAGATAAATAGGTATTGCGCCTCTCTGCTGTGCGATGGCACTGACCTGAGGCTAAGCATAACCTATTCGTTCTAAGAATTCATTGTTGTTGCGCCTCTCTGCTGTGCGATGGCACTGACCTGAGGCTTGGCATCTCTTTGATAATTTTTAGAACCAAATCTTCTAAGTCCAAGACCGCTCAAAAATCTCCTGAGGACGATTGATTACCATGTACCTGTGGAATACATAAATACGGTTTGACCTAATTCATCTAATTAATCGTGATGTGTGTCAAACGTCTGTGTATGGATTTAAGTGGACAACATACTGACAATCGTCGTGGCTGCATCGCCTGATGTTCAAAATCAATAAAAATTACATATTAGTTCAAACATGATTCCCAGTTAGATCTTAGAAGTCTTCCATAAGTGAAAACCTGTGAAATCGTATCATGCAAAGTGGAATAAGCACTGAATGTTCCAAGTGATGGTGTATATGCCTGTCTGATTCCACGAGAGTCCATTCCGGATAAAATGTTAATGCTAATAAGCTATACAAACCAGCCCTAACAAAATTCACAAAAATATGTCTTTCTATTCATAGGTTAAGATTTGTTTAGTCTTAGTATAATGTGTCATGTCGGACTGTGTATACTGTTATCTGCTAAATGTCACTGAATGAGCTTAATGTTTATCTAAACTGATTGTTTCTGAAAGGTTAAAAGGATCACGTCTGAGGTGATCGGGTGGATAAATGGATCACGTCTGAGGTGATCAGGTGGTTAAATGGATCATGTCTGAGGTGATCAATTGCACATAATGTTTTATCAATTGGTAAATAAACTAAGTGTTGGTTCATATCTTGACAAAAATGGCACACGTATAGCCCAATCGCTCGACTGAATCTGATATGACCCAGTCGTACGAATGGGGTATACGATTGAATACAATCGTAAGATTGGACCATGCGAATGAACCCAATCGGCAGATTGAATGTGCCCGACTAGGTCAAATGTGCGAATGGAGGTGAGTTGATCGAATGAAACTGGTCGATTGAGCGAATCGTACGATCCAAGTTCAATCGCACGAATGAATCATGCGATTAGACTCGATCGTATCTCTTGATTTTTATTCGGTCGAATGAGAAAGGCGAATGAGTCCAGTCGGCCGATTGAACTGAGTCTGGCTATAAATAGCCCCTTAGTCGATCGCAGACACCATTCGCCCTAATATTCCCGATTCGCACCGATACTCTGCCAAATTTTCGTTTGATCTTTAATACGTGTGATATACTCATTCTGACCATTTGGATTTGTGACACAGGTAATACGCAACACAAGGATGCATCAGAACGTGAAATATGATGTTTAATCTGTCCACATTTGCCCTAAATGTCAACTCGTAACAAATCTGCAAAATTGACTGCTTTAATCACATAAAATGTGTAAATAAATGATTTAAGTAGTCTAGGTACATGATTGCGAGTCTAACAAGCCTGAACTTAATGTCTATTTCGCAAAAATGACAAATCTGAGTTTGAAATGGAACAGGTCTCTTCGATGCGACTGGTCTCCCTGATGAACTTCAATCGACCGATTGAAAGAGGAGACTCATTCATTCGGCCGAATGGATTATGCGAATGGGTTGAGTCTGCCATTCGATTGGTTTCCCCGAATGAACTTCAATCGCCCGATTGAAGGAAGTGATTCATTCAATCGGCCGAATAAGTCATTCGAATGAGTTCATTCGGTCGGACAACTCAATCGCAGAAATACATCATTCGACTAAACCCAGTCGCATAGTTCATTCTCACGATTGAACTACACTGGTTCTGATTTAGTCAAACTCTGTTGTTCAAGTTTATAACGTACGTTTGCTATTTTTGTTACAGGAACATGGCTAACAGGTGGACCATAAATCCAAAGCACAACATCTGTGCTAATTTGGATTCCACTTCTAGAAATGGAGGAGAATTTTCAGGGATCAAAGAATTTTGAGGAGATCCAGGATTTATCGAGCTATCTCCACACCATGTACACCATATCAGTCTATCCATCAGGCATTTTGGGTAGGAGCTTCGGTAGACCGATCTGTGGAACCCTACCGCATCCTAAGTACCATCTTGGTAGGTCAATTGAGATCACAGCGGGAGATATCAGAAGAGTTTTGGAATTTGGAGATGATGAGGATCACCCAGTTAGGCTGCATCCTCTGACTGTTCGTGGGTGCTTTATGAGGATTGGGTACTGCGGGGACATCAACACGGGTGTGCTGAACAAGAGCAACCTGAGTCCCCAGTACAAATACCTAGCACATGTCATCCTAAAGTGCATTGCTGCTAGGAGGGGTGGGTTCGATGACTTATCGGACCAAATTCAGAATGCATATGTTGCATTGGTCCTCAACCACCCTTTCAGCTTCTCCAACATGATCTTAACTATCTGATTGAGAACTTGGAGGCAAAGGGAAAAGAAGGTTTCTGCATGTACCCACGATTTCTTCAGCTCATTTTCAATGAGAAGTTGCCTGAGTTGCCCAAAGAGAAGAGTGATGCAGTGGTGTTGGAGATCATGGATGACACTACTCTGGGCAGAATGAAGGTTTATAGGGGCAAGCAGGTGAAGCCCGTGTTCAAGAGATTGATAGGGCATCTGGCCCGGGAAGATTATGTGGTGCCAAGGAGGCGTAAATGGCGTCATGACGACAGTGATTTGACACTGAGGTGATTGCTATATCATCTGTTGACAGATGATGATGATAGTCATGATGGAGACAGTGTACCAATTTCCTCTGAGGGACCATCTACTTCTACAGCTCAGCCATCATCAACACACATAGACACGGCAACTGCCGGGTTTGTTCCTGACTTTTGTCCACCGATGATGAGGAAGAAAGTGATGAAGAAGGTTTGACCCGGAGGGTTGGCAGCAAAGTGGTTGCCACCGAGAGAGGACTGAGAGATGTTGGTGGACAGTCTGGTACATCAGGGGACACACGCATTGAGTCTGATCCCTCGTATGCCCCTGATGATTCCAGCAACAGAGGAGGAGTTCCTTTGTCAACGGGTAAAAGAAAGAAGACCATGGCGCGTCCTCATGGTAAGAAAGGAAAGAGACTAAGGTTCACCACAGCTACCACCTCTACATCATCCCAAACATCTCCAACCACCACTACTATCCCTTCACCTCACACTTTCACAACCACCACCACCACCACTGTACCGACAACCACCTCATTCACTCCCTCTCCCATATTCACCACTTCCACCACTGTACAGCCTACCACATCATCATCCCTCCCTGTATTCACCACAGCCACCTCCACCACCACCACTCAACAAACAGGTCCCTCACCATTCCCATCCAGCTCATTCATCCCACCAATTTCTGTAGTAGATCAGCTTGCTGCTCTCAACAGCATGGTGCTTCAGCTGTTAGCCTCTGATAAGGCTAAGACAGCTCAGATCCTTCAGCTGCAAGAACAAAGTTCTTCACAGGCAGCTGAGATTGAAAGATTGAGGGAGTTAACATCCTCACAAGCCCAAGTGATCACTTTGCAGACGATCAGATCACAGGCTTGTTACAACACGAGGCTGAAACGGATGAGAGGATGGGAAAGCTAGAGGCGGCTCATAAGACTCTTGTGCTAAAACTGAAAGGTACTCAAAGTGAGCCCCTCAAGATTGGAGAAGGTGATGGTGATGATAATGACGATGATGATGAGGATGATGACGACGATGATGATGAGGATGATGACGACAATGATGATGAAGATGATGGTGATGGTGATGATGGTACTGATGATGAAAATGATGGTGATGATGAAGGAGAAGGAGGAGCAACTGCCGGAGATCAAAGTGATAATGTAGCAGGCGAAAGGCGTTCTAAACGCCGACATGATCAAGGACCCCTTCGTCTGCTCCAACTGGAGAAACTCCGGAAATTCAAGATAAAAATCCTAACTTTCAGAGAGACGAACATGATGTTGCTCCCTCCAACAGGTCAAGTCTCAACTAACAATGATTCTTGATCTGCAGGGGATTGTCAGAAGGTCTGTGAGTTATACTCCTGAAGAAGGAGAAATTATTCACAACCTCACTGATGAGCAACTGGCTGACATGTTTCGTCTGAATCCAGACGAAATCGTGAAAGATGCTCCAGTTTTTGAGGATGCTGATGATGACAAGCTTCAAGATGTTGAAGAAATTGAAATTGAAGACATCACAGATCAGCATTATCCAGAATACACTGATAAAGAGGGAAACGCGTTTCCTGATCTGGTGAACAACCTTGATAGTGATATTCTGGATAAACTCCATGACAAAGAAAAGGGAGCTAAAGTCTCAACAAGCCAAGCTCAAGCCACGGACGCCGAAGTTGACATTCGAAAGGCTGAATGGGCGGCTTGCTTCGCCGAGGTCCGAGCACAACGTACTACAGCAGCTCAGAGTACCTACACCAAGTTATACAAAGTAAAGAAGAATATGAAGGTGTCAGGGAAAATTATAGCTTGGGCTCATTTTGATGACCTCGGAGTATATGCAGTGAAGAGGGAGAGGGGAATCGAGTACTTTAGATTCCCTCATGATCTGAAGACTCTCCCAGGTTTTGAACTAAACCAGTTGGCACGCCTAAAGCTTCTTTATGCTGATCCGAAGAAGATGTCTGGCTGGTTTGAGGCTGCATTGAAGAAGGAGTATAGGACCAGATGGGTAAACTTCAAACCTCAGCAGGCTACGAGGTACCTCAGAAGGTCTGAGGTAAGTCCCATCACTGGTCAGCCTAAGATAGTCCTGAAGTGGCGACCTCCGCGCACAATGTCCAGAATTCCACTGAGGGAGATGCCATAGGACTTTACCCCACACTTTAAGTGGTGGTACTATGACTGGCGCTCGGGTGAGGCAGTCATTGTTTTGGAAAAGGACGGGTCAATGGAAGCTATAAGGGTGTTCGACCCCATGTGGCTTATCAACTTGTCAGCGTCTGATGTGTATACGCTGTACAAGTGGCCACTGTTTTTCGATACGCAGGATATTGTGCAAGCTCTACAGTTTCAGCACATAAAACGTTTATGCTTTGCGCTAAATATCCATGCGGGGGTTTCCAAAGAAGAGAGATTAAAAAGGTTGAAGAGTTAAAGAAAGAAGTAAAGGTCTAGATAAAACTAGGTCCAAGGGGGAGTTTGTTGGTACACATGTCCCCAGTTCTAGTCTAGTGAGCACAAATGTAATAGACTTCTATCTTGTAACGCATATGTAATGTTCAATCAATTGAATGAGAATCTCTTCTTTCTATGGTTGTTGATTATATAATGTTATATCTAGTTATATTATTAGTTGTTACACGCATAATATGACCATGTTATATAGGTTTACAGTTGTGAGACACAGTTCTGAATCGTTAAAGGTTCAAGAATGTGTTTGACTAAGAATCTTTTCAGTCACACAACTGAACCATGCGAATGGTTCAATCGCACGGTTGAACTAGGAGATTGAGTCAATCGCCCGGTTGAGTCATAAGACTGACTCAAGCGTTCGAATGAATCAATCGTATTACTCAATCGCACGACTGAGCCAGTCGCAAGGCTCAGTCGCACGAATGAGATCTGTAACCTATAAATACCACTTAATTCGTGGAAAAACGGAACACTTTGAATATAAGAAACCCTAATCGACCCAGAACCTACTGTTCGTCCATTCCAACTTCAAAGAGCGTTTCAGATCATTCCGATTCAATTCATAACGTTTTCTAATCGTTAGAATTGATTCTGATTCCGTTCTCACTGATTGGATCGCCAATCAAATAGGATTCCGCACTATTTGATCTGGTACAATGAAGAATCGGTTAGTACCCCATACGTACACGGTCCTAACAGTTTTGACATCCATTTGCCAAATCTCATAATCATAATGAGCTGCTATGGCAAACAATATCCTTATAGACTTAAGCATTGCAATAGGTGAGAAGGTTTCATCATAATCAACCCCTTGAGTTTGAGTGAAACCCTTTGCTACAAGTCTAGCTTTGTAAGTATCCAAGTTTCCATGCATATCGGTTTTCTTCTTGAAAACCCACTTACTTCCAACTACTTTGGAATGAAGAGGTGGTACAACAAGTTCCCAAACTTGATTGTCATACATGGATTGCATCTCAACGTTCATGGCTTCAAGCCATTTGTCACAATCCAAATTGGACACTGCATCATGATACGTGGTTGGTTCATCTGAATCTACCACATAGCATCCATCCATGAAAAATCCGTATCTTTCAGGTGGAATACTAGTTCTACCACTTCTGCGAACGTTTTGTGTGTATTGATCAACCACTTGATCATCATCAACATCCTCATGTTGAGTGCTAGTTTCATCCAAACGTGCATCGGGCTGTGGTTCTTGATCTTCCTCAAGATCCACTGTTCTACTGCTAGCTCCTTCCATAAGGAACTTGGCTTCTAAGAACTCACCCTTCCTGGCAACAAACACCTTTTGTTCCAGTGGATCATAGAAATAATATCCCATAGAATCTCTAGGATATCCAACAAAGATACACTTGGTGGATCGGACATCTAATTTGTTTGGGGTGGGAGTCTTAACATAAGCCTCACAACCCCAAACCCTTAAATATGATAGGGATGGAACTCTTCCATGCCATATCTCAAAAGGTGTCCTTTCCACCTTCTTGGTTGGGGCCATATTCAGAATACGGGCCGCGGAGAGCAAAGCGAAACCCCAAAATGATAGAGGCAGTGTGTTCCTAGCCATCATAGATCGAACCATATCCAATAAGGTTCGATTCCTCTTCTCAGACACACCATTATGTTGTGTGTTCCAGGTGGAGTGAGTTGTGAGACAATCCCACAATTTCTAAGATGATCTTGAAAAACATCACTTAGGTATTCACCACCTCTATTGGTGCGGAGAACTTTAATTGATTTGTTGAGTTGATTTTCTACTTCATTCTTGAAGATTTTGAACATTTCAAAAGCTTCATCTTTGTGTCTTAATAAATACACGTACCCATAGCGACTATAATCGTCGGTAAAGGTAATGAAGTATCTTTCACCATTCCTAGTCATTGGCTTAAAAGGACCACATACATCCGAATGTATGATACCTAATAAATTTTTTGCCCTTTCGTTAGTTCCACTAAAGGGTGCCTTAGTCATTTTTCCTTGTAAACAAGATTCACATACTTCAAATGAATCACATTCATTTGTTTTTAAAAGACCGTTCTTTTGAAGTGTTTGTATGCGTTTCTTGTTTATATGACCAAGGCGACAATGCCAAAGGTAGGTATCACTCAAAATCCAATTTGAGTCTTTTGGTGGTTGCTGGTATATTGAGCTATCATATGTTGCGTTTTCATGAACCAATTCATAAATGCCATTACAAGGTATAGCTTTAAAATAAAATACATGATTTAAAGAAACATGAATATCATTGTCAACAAACTTGAAATCATAATCATATTGTCTTAAACGGGAAACAGAAATTATGTTCCTAGTCAAACTAGGAGCATATAATACATTACATAAAATAACTTCCAAACCATTTGGAAGTTTCAAAATGTAGTCTCCTTGGGCTTCCACGTGAACTTTTACACCATTGCCCATGAAGAGACTTATTTCCCCTTCTCATAATACTCATTTCTTTTGAACCCTGCAACAAATTGCAAATGTGAGTTCCACATCCGGTATCTAATACCCACGTGTTAGAAGAAATAACATTTAGTTCTACATGTATCATGTATATTATACCTGAGGTTTGCCCCGCATCCCTCTTTTCTCTCAACTCTTTGAGATAGACTGGACAATTTTCATCCAATGCCCTATCTTACCACATTTGAAGCATAGGTCGTTCACAGCAACCTTTGCTTCTTCTCCTTGGGCTTTGGAGGTTCCGCCCTAACAACCATCTTCCCTTGCCCCCAACGTGCCCCTTTCCTTTGGCAACAGTTGCCTTAGGAGGGGGTAGAGACCTTCTCCTTCTCCACCTTCATTAATGGTGAGAATGGGTAAAACCCTTTAACCTATTCCCGCCTCAGCTGATTTGAGCATAGAATGAAGTTCATTTATGCTCTTGTCCCATCCGTTCATGTTGTAATTCATGACGAATGCCTCAAAATTTTTAGTTAGGCCATTAAGGATCAAATCCGTGGCCAACTCCTTTGAGACGGGACAGTTCAGCCTTTGAAGGCGGTCGATGTGGCTTTTCATCTTAAGAACATAAGATGAAACTGATTGGGATTCCTCCATCCTACATGCATGAAGCGCTCGAACCGTTTCGAAGCGCTCCACTCTAGCTTGCTGCTGGAACGTTTCCCGCAGCTGAGTGATCATGTCATAGGCTCCATGGAGCTCATACTCCTTTTGGAGTTCGGGTGTCATACTTGATAACATTAAGCAAGAGACCTGGATGGAGTCCTCCACATATCTAATCCAATCATTATAGGCTTCCACATCCTCCTCGTTAGGTTCATCGGGGATGGGATCATCAAGGATATAGGCCCGCTTTTCCTGCTTGAGAACAATTCTCAAGTTGCGGTACCAATCCATGAAGTTATTAGGTGTTAGACGATCCCTTTGAAGGATCGCCCTTAGGGATTGGTTGCTTTGGTTTGGTACATCATTATTAGCGTTGTTGTTGTCGGCCATCTACAAGATTTTTCAAAGTTCCATTTTAGTAATCGTTGATAATTATATTTCATTTATTAATACCCTTTATGTCTCATAGACTATTAATAAACAAATTTTAGAATCCAACGTTATATTTAAATATTGGTTAGGTGACCTTTATCCCATTATTTAAATAAAACAAGGTAGTCATAAATGACAATTGCAACCTATTGCAACTTCTAGTGGTATGGGATCGTTTATACATCATATGTTATCACGGCATGTTTATCCCATCAACACCTTTTATAAAACATATTTTAGGTGATCCATTCATATATTTTACAAATCAAGTCGTCCTACTTACACACACATGTGAGTTACTATATAAGTGGTTAGGTGACCTTTATCCCACAAACATGGTATTCTCACCTCAAATTACAAGTTCCCTCAAAGTGGTTAGGTGACCTTTATCCCACTAAGAGTTTGCAAGTAACCCAAGTGTTGTGTAAAAGGATGGTGTTTAACTTGTTTTTCAAAAGGGATTTATAATTTGACAATTCTTGTTTTAGAAAAGTCTATGTATCATATGATTGTATGCATTCAACCATATGGTACCCTATTGGTCTTTTAAATAAAACCCATTTTATTTTGCAAACCATTAACTCCTTTTATAGAACCATTCTATTTATGCTTAATGATTTGAGAACCAATTACTTGTTTATTGTTTGTTTTAGTTGACGGTTTGTTAATCATATACAAATATCAAAACAAACATCATCATATGCATTCAACCAAACATAAACAAAAACATTCATATATGCATAACAAAGCATACTAAGTTGATCACACTTGTTTAGCCAAAACAAGTGTGTCAAATGGTCATGTCCTAAGGTTAAGAATCATGACACATGGTTGACCAAGGGACTCCCACTTGAAACCACATCTTCAAGCATCCTCTTTGTCTTATCTTTTCTTCAAGTCTTGATCTTGGCATCCCTTACAAAGATATGTATCCTAATACATTTTCTTTCTAGTAAAGAAAAAACTCCTAATCATTATTTAGTACAATACATATGAATGAAAGAATTAACCAAACAAAATTGAACCAAAGATAAATATTACACGCCCAAATGAATATAACATGACAATCAATCATTCAATCCAAATGGTCTAGGCTTTGTTAGCATAATAAACAACAATATATCCAATATACACATCATAGGTCACAGTTTTTTGGCAGCCCATTTAACCCATTTTCTTGGTAAACTTAACCAAGAACATATGGGTTTTGTCCAAACAAACAAACATTTCATAATCTAGATTTTTAAAGACCATTACATGCATAAGTTACTTCTTTAAGAAATCAAAAGGGGTGCCAAAAACAGCCCCTAAACCCACGGTTTTTGGTGCTGTCAACATGAAATACCAAGTATATACATGTATGCATATGTATAAGTGGCTCTTGATGCCATTGTTGGGTTTAACATGTTTATCAAAGTTCATATTTACTTGTATATATGAAAAACGCAGCGGAATATATGATTTAAAACAGTTAAAATCTGATTATCAACCCAGTTGACAAAAACCCCAAGCCATGGATCTTTACACAATGCATACAAATGAAAAAAACATTAGATAGTCAAGAAACTACAACCTTTGTAGCTTCCTAAACTCGGATTTGTAAGATGAGGATGATGATGTTTGTAGCTGAAATTTCAAGCAAGAATCCTAAGAGGTTGTACCCCAAGCTTCTTCAAACACCCTTGAATGCTAGGATACTTGGACAACAACTTGTAGCAATCAAACCACCAGAAAGGTATGTTTTATTATAAAACTAGAACTCACTCAGCAACGCTGACTTTAGATGTGTTTCCAGTTGGCAGGTATGTTGCTGAGGATGGCACGGGGCGGCTACTCAGTTTCGTTGAGGCTGGCGTCCATATTTTGATATGTAAATGTATTTGAGATGAAAAGAATGTTGTAAAGTTATGAAATGACATGTTTTAGTATAAACAAAGTTTTAATTCCGCTACGAGATAAATGTACGTTTTAAAATGTTTATATGCGATGAATAACCCACTGTGAGGTGCCGGGAACGGGGCCTTACAATGACAATGCAAGCAACGATAGCACAAGATAAGGATAACCGAGCAAACAAATATGATATCCATATAGATGGGTTACAGAGATGAGGAATGACCGATAACAAAAGTTAACCGACACGTTAAATGGGGACCTTTGTGACGGATGTCACAGTATCTCCCAGTTGAGGGAATTTAGTCCCGAAATTCAACTGGTGCTAGGTCCAAGAGTGCCATCCTTGAATAGATGTGGATATTTAAGCCTCATCTGATCTTCACGTTCCCAAGTAAACTCTGGCCCTCGTTTAGAATTCCATCTTACACGAACAATATGTACCTTGCAGCGCCTCAACCTCTTGACCTTCGGTCCATGACCTCAATGGGTTCCTCACAAAATGAAGGCTTTCATCAATCTTGATATCTCAATAGGTACGTGAAGTGATTCGTCAGCTAAACACTTCTGAGGTCGATACATGGAAAGTATCATGTACACTGTTAAGCTCTTGTGGCAACCTTAATCGATACGCACCGGACCGATTCTTCTGTAATCCCGAATGGTCCAACATATCTTGGGGCTAATTCCCTTTCCTTCCCAACCGAATGATCCCTTCCAAGGAGAGACCTTAAGTAACACTCGATCTCAACGTTAAACTCTAGCGGCTTCCAACGGTTATCGGCATAGCTCTTTTGGCGGTCTCTAGCAGCTTTAGTCTGTCTTTGATTTGGAAGATCTTATCAGTTGTTTCTTTAATGATTTCAGGACCTGTTAACTGACTTTCACCAATCTTGGCCAACATACCGGTGATCTACATTTCCGGCCATACAATGCTTCGAACGGTGCACACCAATACTAGTATGGTAACTGTTATTGTAGGAAAACTCGATCAACGGTAGATGAGTATCCAATGCCACCAAAATCAATGACACATGCCCTCAGCATGTCCTCAAGCATCTGTATTGTTCGTTCACTTTGGCATCTGTCTAGGGGTGATTGGCTGTACTCATATCTAATCGAGTGCCCAACGCTTTCTGTAACGTCTGCCAAAATCGTGAAGTAAATCGACTGTCTCGGTCGGATATTATTGACACCGGCTCCCGTTCCGTGTCATGACCTCTTTAATGTACAACCTTGCCAGCTTATCCATTTTATAGTCTTCTCGGATAGGCAAGAAGTGAGCGGATTTTGTCATTCGATCCACACGACCCATATTGAGTCGTGTCCGCTTGGCGTTCGGGAGTTTGGTAATAAATTCATAGTTATGTTTTCCCATTTCCAATCGGTAATTTCAGGTTATTGCTAATCCCGATGGTTTCTGATGTTCAGCCTTAAATTTCGAGCAGGTCAAGCATTTGCTTACGTACATAGCAATGTCTTTCTTCATGCCTGGCCACCAGTATAGATCCTTCAGATCGTGGTACATCTTGTCGCACCAGGATGAACAGAGTATCGAGTCTTGTGTGCTTCATCCAAGACTAGTGTACGTACACCTCCCCATCTGGGGACCACACACGATCCATGAAGTAATGTGCGCCGTCATCCTTGCAACTCATTTGGTTATCCATCCTCGGAATTCTTCTCCCGTAAGGTTTTCTTCTTTCAAAGCTCACTTCGTGCAATTTGAATCTGAGCCTTTAGATTAGTTTGAATAGTCAAACGTAGTGCTCGAGCACGTAGTGGCTTCACACGTTATTTACGGCTAAAGCATCAGCCAACACGTTAGCTTTCCGGGATGATACCGGATTTCACAATCATAGTCGCTAAGTAACTCTACCCAGCGTCGCTGTCGCATGTTAAGTTCCTTCTGATCCAGAATATGTTGAAGGCTCTATGATCTGTGTAGATGATGCATTTGGTTTCATATAGATAATGCCTCCATATCTTGAGTGCTAATACTACAGCGCCCAACTCCAAATCATGAGTCGTGTAGTTCTTTTCATGCACCTTGAGTTGTCACGATGCGTAGGCAATTACCTTGTCTCTTGCATTAGCACGCATCCTAATCCTTGATGTTAAGCATCGCAGTATACCACAAAATCATCAGTTCCATCTGGGAGGGACAGTATTGGAGCGTTGCACAGCTTTTCTTTCAACGTCTGGAAAGCTCGTTCTTGTGCATGTCCCCAATCAAACTTCTTGTCTTTCTGGGTTAGCAGTGTTAACGGTTGTGCGATCTTTGAAAAGTTCGCAATAAAACGACGGTAGTATCCGGCCAATCCTAGGAATTGCCGTATTTCTGAGGGTGTTTGGGGTGTATCCCATTTCTTCACAGCTTTAATCTTGCCGGGGTCCACATGAATTCCATCTTGTTAACCACATGACCCAAAAACTTCACCTCTCAAAGCCAGAATTCACACTTCGAGAATTTGGTGAAAAGTTTCTCTTCCCGCAACAGTTCTAGAATTGCTGGAAGGTGTTCTTCATGATCCTCTTTCGAACGGGAGTAGATAAGTATGTCGTCTATGAATACGATCACAAACTTATCAAGATAAGGCTTGCACACCAGATTCATCAAATCCATGAACACGGCTGGTGCGTTGGTCAACCCGAACGGCATGACCAAGAACTCGTAGTGCCCGTAACGAGTTCTAAATGTTGTTTTTGGAATATCGTCCTCAAATACTCTTAGCTGATGATATCCAGATCGAAGATCAATCTTGGAGAAATATGAAGCTCCTTGCAGTTGATCAAATAAATCATCAATTCTGGGAAGAGGATATCGATTGTTCACAGTCAACTTGTTCAACTCGCGATAATCGATGCACATACGGAACGATCCGTCTTTCTTCTTGACAATAACACGGTGCTCCCCACGGTGAATGACTCGGTCGAATAAAACCCTTCTCCAGTAGTTCCTGTAGTTGACTGGACAACTCTTGCATCTCGGAGGGTGCTAACCGATACGGCATCTTTGCTATCAGTGTAGCTCCAGGAACCAGCTCTATATGAATTCCACTGTCGTGGAGGAGGCAATCCAGACAAATCATCAGGGAACACCTCCGGGTAATCTCGTACAATCGGAATGTCTGCCAATTTCGTCTCTTCTTCCTTCTTTTCTACCACGGGAGCCAGAAAAGTGTAACACTGCTTCCGTAGACCTTGGGTGCTTTCATGCAGGAGATAAGCTTCAAGTTCTTTCCCGGTCGCTCCTTGTATTCTGAGTACTTTCCCGTCTGACATGGGAATCCGCACTACTTTTGACGGGCTTGCAAGAACATAAAACACAAGTTTAACCTTTTAAACTTTCAGAAACGCAGCGGATATATAGCTCTTTAAAAACGATTTTAAAGCTAAAATTTCATGTTCTTTATGTTCATTTAAGATGGAAAAACAAACCCAAATCATAAGGATCATTCTTATGTGAATAGACAAGCTATGTGTGCATAAAACATAATATGGCAACCTCAAAGGGCTGCCATAAACTACCTCCTTCCAGCAGTTAGATGTTGATGAAAGAAAGGAGTTTGAAGGCTGAAATGTTGCCAAAGCTACCAAGTTGGACGTCCTCTAATGTTGACTCCCACAAAGCTTTGAGTTATCTTCACACTTGCTTGGATTTGGACTCCAAAAACACCAAATGAAGGTGCCAAATGAAGCTTCCAAAACCGTGAGATTCAGCAGTAACTTTGATGATGTTGGAAGATGAAATCGACCGCAAGGTTCCAAGAAAGGAACCCTCAAGTGTTTTACCCCAAGCACTTGCAAAAACCCTTCTTGTTAGGGAGAAATCACACCACAAAGGGCTCCAAATCTGCTCCAAAAGGGGCTGCCTGGCCGAGATTAGAGAGAGAGATAGAGGAGCCTTTTTTTGATCTATTGCATGTAATGTGTGTGGGTAGAGAGAGGGTGTCCAAGACTTAATTGAGTGTTGTGTTCAATGCAAGAAAATGGTCCAATGAAAACCAAGGGGGGGCTGTCCAAAAAATGAAATTCAAAAGGGTTTCCCCCCTTTTAATTGAACACATTCACACAAGTTAAATGGTCTTGAACTAGACATACAATTAACCATTTAATTGTACGTACAAGTTATTTATAACTTATACATTAATCATTTAACTTATAAGTTTATATCTGTCATTATTATTAGGTGTCATCTAACTAATTTAAATAACACATCAAATAATATAATTGAACAAAATATCCTAATAAGTTGTTCCCACTCATATGCAACTCGTTTAGAAAACCATTTCTAAATTGGTGTAAATATTTAATTGCATGATCATATCATCAAATAAATATAATGGTGTTTGCTAAGCTTGTATTGGGTATAACCTGACTTGGATCATAACGTACTAACCACATCAATATTCTAAGTGTCTTGGGCATACAGAATCCTACAATCTCCCACTTGCCCAAGATTCATAGAAGATTGATGCAAGCAGTAAATAACGCCTAACAACGGTTTACTACCCTTAATACGCATGACTTATGGCCATTCAATAACATCATCCCATTCAAGTACCCTACTTGAAATGATTTAGGTGAATCAATCATCTATCCTTTTATTACAGATGTCATGTTAAATCAAGAACATAGAATGATCATTTCTTGTTGATTTAACTTAATCAGGCCTTAGACATCTAACTCTCAACGAATAAGAGGAACAAATTCCATCTTGACTACATACGTTTCTCTCAAACACCTCGTATCATACCTGAACATACTTATGTACTGTCCACTATTTCAGGACAGTGAAGAATTAGCTCAAGGTATAATAGTGGTGAATATCAAAACCCAATATGTATCTCAGGTCAGAGGATACCAAATGATATTCGCCTTTACTCAAAATTACTTATGATCAATCAATAAGATTCCATGTAGTAAAATTTGAGATGCTGGTTAGTCCAATATTTGTATCCCACAAATATCTATGAACCTTGGTAGCAACCCATTGCTCTATATTCATCCTTATGAATATCAACCAATCCAAGTTCATAATAGTCTTATCTTCAAACTTGCTCCCACAAGTTTGAACGACTACAGACATTTAGAGTAAACAATTTACTCATGGATTAAACATGCTAAATTGGAACATTAATTGAAACATTATAACCAAATAATTTTATTCAAATAATAAAGAGTTCCAGATATCCAAATACAAAATATTCAGATCAAATCCAATCACTAGAATATCGAAGTCCCATGGCACAAGTATGACCTTTATGCTTTGCCTTTCAAGGAGCTTCGTGAGAGGATCCGCAATGTTTTGATCTGTGTGAACTTTGCGAATAAATATCTTTCCCTTTTCAACTTCATCTCGTATGTAGTTGAATCTCCGCTCAATGTGCCTAGTCTTTTGATGAGCACGGGGTCCTTGATTTGAGCAATCGCACCCTCGTTATCATAAAAGATCTCTAGGGGCTCCTGAATGGAAGGGACAACCCCTAGATCGGCAATGAATTTCTTCAACCATGCAGCTTCTTGTGCTGCCAATGAGGCGGCGACGTATTCTGATTCTGTAGTTGATAGAGCCACCACATCCTGCTTGGAGCTCTTCCAGAAACCGCTCCTCCATTCAGAATGAAAATGTATCCCGATTGTGACCGAGAATCATCACGATCGGTTTGGAAACTCGCATCCGTGTAACCTTTTACAACGAGTTCCTCGTCACCAGATCCATATTAGGAACATATCTCTTGTCCTCCTTAGGTACTTAAGTATGTTCTTAACAGCCATCCAATGACTGTCTCCAGGATTTTGCTGGTATCGGCTTGTCATGCTTAAGGCGCATGACACGTCCGGTCGAGTGCATATCATCGCATACATGATGGATCCAATAGCAGATGCGTATGGGACTGCCTTTATTTTATCTTGCTCATCCTATGAGTGGACACTGAGTCGTCAATATCGTTCCTCTTTGAATAGGTACGGTACATTCTTAGAGTTTTCCATCTTGAACCTTTTCAAGATCTTATCAATGTATGCACTTTGATTCAAACAATCAACCGCCTTGATCTATCCTATAGATCTTTATTCCCAGAATATAGGCGGCTTCACCAAGATCCTTGATGGAAAAACAACTTCCAAGCCAGGTTTTTACACCTTCCAAGGTTGGAATGTCATTTCCAATAGTAGTATGTCATCAACATACAATACTAGGAAAGTTATTGTGCTCCCATAGCCTTTTTATACACGCAAGCCTCATCAACGTTTTTGATGAAGCCAAATTTCTTACTTCCTCATCAAAACGGTGATTCCAGCTTCTAGATGCTTGTTTCAATCCATAGATTGATTTCTTTAACTTGCACACTTTATTAGGATGTTTGGATCGACAAAACCTTCAGGCTGAACCATACAGACATCTTCCTCAAGATATCCATTTAGGAAAGCAGTTTTCACATCCATTTGCCAAATCTCATAATCATAATGAGCAGCTATGGCAAACAATATCCTTATAGACTTTAGCATCGCAACAGGTGAGAAGGTTTCATCATAATCAACCCCTTGAGTTTGAGTGAAACCCTTTGCTACAAGTCTAGCTTTATAAGTATCCAAGTTTCCATGCATATCGGTTTTTCTTAAAAAACCCACTTACTTCCAACTACCTTGGAATTAAGAGGTGGTACAAACAAGTTCCCAACTTGGTTGTCATACATGGATTGCATCTCAATGTTCATGGCTTCTAGCCATTTGTCACAATCCGAATTGGACATTGCATTATGGTATGTGGTCGGTTCATCTGAATCTACCACATAGCATCCATCCATGAAAAATCCATATCATTCAGGTGGATTACTAGTTCTACCACTTCTGCGAACGTCTTGTATGTATTGATCAACCCCTGATCATCCTCAACATCCTCATGTTGAGTGCTAGTTTCAACCAAACGTGCATCGGGTTGTGGTTCTTGATCCTCTTCAAGATCCACTGTTCTATTGCCAGCTCCTTCCATAAGGAACTTTGCTTCTAAGAACTCACCCTTTCTGGCAACAAACACCTTTTGTTCCAGTGGATCATATAAATAATACCATAGAATCTCTAGGATATCCAACAAAGATACACTTGGTGGATCGGACTTCCAATTTGTTTGGGGTGGGAGTCTTAACATAAGCCTCACATCCCCAAACTCTTAAGTATGATAGGGATGGAACTCTTCCATGCCATATCTCAAAAGGTGTCCTTTCCACCTTTTGGTTGGGGCCATATTTAGAATACGGGCGCGGAGCAAAGCGAAACCCCAAAATGATAGAGGTAATGTGCTTCTAGCCATCATAGATCGGCATATCCAATAAGGTTCGATTCCTCCTCTCAAACACACCATTATGTTGTGGTGTTCCAGGTGGAGTGATTTGTGAGACAATCCCACAGCTCCTAAGATGATCTTGAAAAACATCACTTAGGTATTCACCTCCTCTATCGGTACGAAGAATTTTAATTGACTTATTGAGTTGATTTTCTACTTCATTCTTGAAGATTTTGAACATTTCAAAGCTTCATCTTTGTGCCTTAATAGTACACATACCATAGTGACTATAATCATCGGTAAAGGTAATGAAGTATCTTTCACCATTCCTAGACATTGGTTTAAAAGGACCACATACATCCGAATGTATGATTCTAATAAATCTTTTGCCCTTTCGGTAGTTCCACTAAAGGGTGCCTTAGTCATCTTACCTTGTAAACAAGATTCCAAACATCAAATGAATCACATTCATTGTTTTAAAAGACCATTCTTTTGAGGTGTTTGTAAACGTTTCTTGTTTATATGACCAAGACGACAATGCCAAAGATAGGTATTACTCAAGTCCAACTTGAGTTTTGGTGTTAGTTTGGTACAATGAACTATTTAAAGTATTTTCATGAACCATTCATAATACCATTAATTGAATAGCTTTAAAATAGAACATACCATTTAAAGAAACATGAATATCATTTTCAATAAAGGATAACACATAATCATAGTGTCTTAATTGGGATACAGAAATAAGTTCCTAGTCAAACTAGGAGCATACAAAACATTCTTCAAAATAACTTCCAAACCATTGGAAGTCTTAGGATGTAGTCCCCAGAGCTTCTACTAAGACTTTAGTTCCATTGCCATGAAGAGGCTAACATCCCTTGTTTGAAGTCCCTACTTTGTGAACCCCTGCAACAAATTGCAAATGTGAGGTCCACATCCGGTATCCAATACCCATGTGTTAGAAGATGTAACATTAAGATCAATAGAATCATGTATATTGTACCTGAGGTCTGTCGCCCGGCATCATCTTGGCTTTCAACTCTTGGAGATGGACAGGACAATTCCTTACCCAATGTCCTATCTCCCCACACTTAAAGCATGGGTCATTAGTAGCAACCTTTGCTTCTTCTCTTGTGGTTTGGGTGGTACCTTACCACCCTTTCCCCTTTCCCCAAACGGGTCCTTTACCTTGGCAACCTTTGCCTTGGGTGCGGGATGAGGCCTCTTGTTGTCCCACCTTCATTGATGGTGAGAACGGTAAAACCCTTTTACCCATGGCCGCCTCGGCCATTTTGAGCATTGAGTGAAGCTCACCAATGCTTTTATCCCATGCATTCATGTTGTAGTTCAACACGAATGTCTGAACTTCTTGATTAGGCCATTTAGGATCAAATCCGTGGCCAACTCCTTCGAGACGGGACAATTTAGCCTCTCGAGGCGGTCAATATGACTTTTCATCTTAAGTACATAAGATGAAACAGATTGGTTGTCGTCCATACGACATGCATGGAGTGCTCGAACCGTTTCGAAGTGCTCAACCTTGCTTGATGTTGGAACGTTTCCTTCAGCTGGGTTATCAGTCGTAAGCTCCGTGATGTTCATACTCCTTTTGGAGATCCGGAGTCATGCTCGCTAGCATGAGACAAGACACTTGGACGGAGTCCTCAGTGTATTTCAGCCAATCGTTAAAGGCCTCCTCATCATCCTCGCTAGGTTGATCGGGATAGGGTCGTCTAAAACATATGATCTTCTCTCTTGCTTGAGAACAATTCTCAAGTTTCGATACCAATCAATAAAGTTATTATGATTTAGACGTTCCTTTTGGAGGATCGCTCGTAGTGATTGTTTGACGTGGATGAGTTATCGTGATTCTCATTATTGGTGGCCATCTACAAAATTAACAAAGATCCATTTAGTATTTCGATATTGCTAATTTTAATAATTAATGCCTTTAAGGTCAATTTTATATATTAAAATCTAGAAACCCAACTTACATTAAATTGTGGTTAGGTGACCTTTATCCCACGATTTAAATTAATAAGGTGGTTAACGATTAACGATTGCAACCATTTGCAACTTCTAGAGGTATGGGATCGACTTTAAACATCATATGCAAAGTCGGCATGTTAATCCCATCAACACCATTTGGAAACCATATTTTAGGTGATCCATTTAACATGGTTTGCAAATCAAGTTACCCTACTTGCACACACATGTGAGTTTACCAACATAAGTGGTTAGGTGACCTTTATCCCACCAATGTGGTATTCCCACCTTAAGTCACAAGTTCCCTCAAAATGGTTAGGTGACCTTATCCCATTAAGAGTTTCCAAATGACTTAAGTGTTATGCAAAAGGACGGTGTTAAACTTGTTTGTTAAATGTTTAGAGGTTTCATAATTCTAGTTTAGAAAACTCTATGTACTTGTATTTGTATGCTTTCAAATACAAGGTACCCTATGGTTCTTTTAATAAAACCCATTTTATTAAAAAATCATTAATCCTTTTAATAACCATTTATTAACACTTAATGACTAAGAACCATTTTATATTAGCTTGTTAAGATCATTTTTATTTAGATTGTTCATCATATCCAAATATCATACAATCATTCATAAAATCATAATCAATCAAGCATAATATAACAACCACAATGAGCATATGTGCATAACCATAGCATCTAAAGTGGTCCACACTTGTTTGCCATCACAAGTGTGGTCCATAGGTCTTTCCTAAGGGTCACAAACAATCACATGGAAAGCTTCCAAAAGCCTCCCACTTGAAACCACATCCAAAATGCTCCATGTTTCTCTTGTGACCTTCCTTTGTGCTTCCAATGTGTATGTCTTCATATTACAAGATATAAAGTCCTAATACAAGATATCTAGTAAAATGAAAATACACCTAATTTATTTATTACAACCCAATAATAAATAAATTACCTTTGAAACAAAGCACAAACAACAAATAATACAACCCAATTGAATGAATGAATACAACCAACACAAGCATCCAAACATCACAAGGTCAATGGCTAGGTTATGCACACTATCATCCAATGATCATATAATCAAAACATATAATGAAACCCCTTTTAAAACCACCAAATTTCAGCCAACATAAACTGAAATTTTTGGTTTTAAATATTGTCCAAACAATCAACATTTCATAATATGTTTCTTCAAGGTCTAATCACTAGCATGTGTGATATGACCTTGAAAGTTTGGGGAATCATTCAAAAAAACTATAACAGCCCAAAATCAGCCTATAACTAGTTTATTATCATCCTTTAAAACCAATTTTAAAGGACAAAACAAGCAAGTCATCCACATAACCGGCTCTTGATGCCATTGACGGGTTTGCAAGAACATAAAACACAAGTTTAACCTTTTAAACTTTCAGAAAACGCAGCGGATATATAGCTCTTTAAAAATGATTTTAAAGCTAAAATTTCATGTTCTTTATGTTCATTTAAGATAGAAAAACAAACCCAAATCGTAAGGATCATTCTTATGTGAATAGACAAGCTATGTGTGCATAAAACAACACAATATGGCAGCCTCAAAGGGCTGCCATAAACTACCTCCTTCCAGCAGTTAGATGTTGATGAAAGAAGGAGTTTGAAGGCTGAAATGTTGCCAAAGCTACCAAGTTGGACGTCCTCTAATGTTGACTCCCACAAAGCTTTGAGTTATCTTCACACTTGCTTGGATTTGGACTCCAAAAACACCAAATGAAGGCTGCCAAATGAAGCTTCCAAAACCGTGAGTTTCAGCAGCAACTTTGATGATGTTGGAAGATGAAATCGACCCCAAGGTTCCAAGAAAGGAACCCTCAAGTGTTTATACCCCAAGCACTTGCAAAAACCCTTCTTGTTAGGGAGAAATCACACCACAAAGGGCTCCAAATCTGCTCCAAAAGGGGCTGCCTGGCCGAGATTAGAGAGAGAGATAGAGGAGCCTTTTTTGATCTATTGCATGTAATGTGTGTGGGTAGAGAGAAGGGTGTCCAAGACTTAATTGAGTGTTGTGTTCAATGCAAGAAAATGGTCCAATGAAAACCAAGGGGGGGCTGTCCAAAAAAACGAAATTCAAAAGGGTTTCCCCCTTTTAATTGAACACATTCACACAAGTTAAATGGTTTTGAACTAGACATACAATTAACCATTTAATTGTATGTACAAGTTGTTTATAACTTATACAATTAATCATTTAACTTATAAGTTATAATCTCTCATTAATATTAGGTGTCATCTAACTAATTTAAATAACACATCAAATAATATAATTGAACAAAATATCCTAATAAGTTGTTCCAACTCATATGCAACTCGTTTAGAAAACCCATTTTCTAAATTGGTGTAAATATTTAATTGCATGATCATATCATCAATTAAATATTAATTGGTGTTTGCTAAGCTTGTTATTGGGTATAACCCGACTTGGATCATAACGTACTAACCACATCAATATTCTAAGTGTCTTGGGCATACAGAATCCTACATCTTTATCTCGGCAAACAATCTCGGCTCCATGGTTCGACAAGCAATCCATTCCCACTATTATGTCAAAGCCTCCAAACTCAAAGGGTATCAAATCTATGTTGAAGACATGGTCTTCCAATATGGTGCAGTTCTTAATAATTTCCTCTGCCTGTTCAACCCTACCATCAGCCATTTCTACGGAGTAACTAGTTTCTAGTCTACTAGCACTCATATCAAGCATTTGCACAAACTCAGATGATATAAAACTATTGTCTGCCCCAGTATCAAACAGTACAGATATGAAGTGGTTATGGAGTAAGTGCGTACCCGTGACAACGTTCGGATCCTGACGGGCATCATTAGCTCCAATGACGAAGGCACGACCCCGTGCAGCATTACCTTGGTTTCCTTGGCCTTGAGAACCCGTTATGGCCACTATCTGCTGCTGGTTGTTTCCTTGCTGACCCGGTGCCCTATTCAGTCGGCGGCACATGTTTCTGAAGTGGTCGAGGCCTCCACATTCATAGCAAGCCCTGGTATTCCTGGCGGGGTTAACCGCGTTGACAGGTGCCACTAGATTTAGTGCTACTCTGCAGTCTCTTGCTTGATGCCCCGGGCGTCTGCAGTTCAAACACGCCCGGAACGGCACTGCTGGGGGATGATAAAGATTGCACCTGTCATATCTTGGGTGCGGCCCAACATATTCCTTCTTCCCTTGAGTCACGGACACAAAATTTCTGGTCGTTTTTGCCCTCTTATCAAACTTTCCGGTACCGGACCGGCTCGTTTCCCCAGCCTCCTTCCTTTTCTTTGCTCCCTTACCCAATACCCCTGTCCTTATCATCTCATCAGTGAGAGCGCCAGCCTTCAGAATTGCGCTCTGGATTATAGGAGGAGCAGCTCCTGTTACCATTGCCCGGATTTGAGGCGCGAGTCCTCAAATGTACCTTTCAGTCCACTTAGATTCCAGAGTGACTAGGTGTGGAACTAGTCTAGCCAGCTTATGGAATTGGTCAGTATAAGCTGCATGCCTAGCCCCCACCATAGCATGATTCCAAAATTCATGCTCAAGTTTCTGCATCTCATTAAGAGGGCAGTATTCCTCAGTAATCAGGGCTTTGAACTCATCCCAAGTCATCTGCATTGCAGATTCTCTTCCTCTAGCTTGAACCTGGGTGTTCCACCAGGTTAGTGCTCTGCCCTGCAGTGAGCACGTAACATACTTGATCCTTTGGCTGTCGAGGCATTCACTGATGTCAATCACTGCCTCCATCTTTTCAAGCCATCTAGTCAGGGCTATCGCCCCACCTTTCCCATCGAATTCTCGGGCTTACAGGCCACAAATTCCTTGTAAGAACAGCCCTGTTTGGTATTAGCAGCTCCAGTTTCATTACCGGCTGTACCACCATTCCCGGTCTCCTGATTGCTTTCATTCCCAGTCGGGTTCCCATTATCCTCGTTTTCATTGCCACCAACTCCCTGGTGGTTTTGCTGTTGAAGAACGTCGCTCACCTGAGCTACAATAGTTGGAATCAGGGCAGCCAATTATTGAGCATTTAGGGCTCAGGGTTTCCAGTCCCTTGAGTATTGCCAGAAGGGCCTTCACCTGTTCTTGGAGGTCTACCTCTGCCTCTGCCTCTGCCCCTCGGGGCTTCACTTCCGCTACTATTGCTGCGGGTAGATCTTCAAGGCGGCATGTTCTATTCATAAAAGAGGTAACACATAAGCTTTAGTCACCTTAAGATACACAAGTACTCCGCTTATCAAGTTCCAATGTTTCATGTTCTGGTCAGTCAAGATCACCATGCAGCCCATTTCAAGCATATTCTCTGTATACCAGTGATGTTTGTATATAGGGTTCCCCGCAGCGTTCCCACCACACCCACGATGTATCGAGAATGATGCCTAATCCGGTTACATGACATCCGACCTTCCTTCACATCATATCCATAATAATCCATCAAGTCAACTGAGCCCAAACATGTAATCACATATAGTCTGGCGGAGGTTGTCTATCTCGCGTCCTTGAAAGGACTCAGAGATAGCATCCTTGGGTCGGTCTCAGTATCTGAGGTTAAGCGCAATGTATGATTTGTGAAGATCTCTTCGGGTCTCAATACCCGAATTTGATTATGATAACTTGGCGCGTAGAGGGAACGGAAGATCCAATAGGAAGCATCTCATAAGGGACGAGCACAAGGGCTCAAGCACAAGGGCTCAAGCACAAGGTGAAAGATCACAAGACAGAAGAATAACCAAGCATGTAAAGAGGAACACATACACGTGATATATAAATGCACACAAGCTTAAGCATGCAAATCTACATGAAGGTTCCTAGGTTATAGTCTAGGTCAAGTGTAATTGCCTAATTATCTAAAACCAATGGCTCTGATACCAATCTGTCACACCCCCGCTGATAGCGGAAACACGGGGATGCGAGCGAGATGGGATCTTCATAACACATGGTATACGATAGAGTAGCAATATAAATATGATGACAAGCGTGTCATGATGACACCCGAACACAAATGGAGACTTGTGTCGTGTTCAGTCAATATTCATGACAGCATAGCCATAAGCACAACATAAAATGATCACATAAGCATTGATGATAACTTGTAATGTAAATTTTCAAAACCCGGGAACAAGTATACAATGTACAAGTTTAAGAAACCAAGATGTTCCAAGAATCAATGTTTAACAAAATGCTTAATCCTCCAAAAATGCATCCTAGGGTCTCCTCTAAAAGGCAGCACTCCTAGAACTTCGATTACCTTGATCACCTGAAAAGACATGCTCAAAACGGTCAACATAATTCTTGGTGAGCTTCGCAGGTTTTAAGTAATAAAAGATGTTAAGATGAAACAACATGTAAGTTTAATAAGAGTTACCGCGACTATACTTATGTGTAAGCGGTTTTACTAGATATAGATAGATACAGCCAAACCTATATATCGGTTCCACACGGGAATTGATGGCTGTAAAGAACGCATCCCATAAATTTTACATGACGTAGCAAGATCCACGAAGCGCATACGTATAAGTTACAACCAAACCAATCCTTAGGTCCCATTATCGGGATTAATGGTTGTAATGGATGATCGGCTTAGAAGGACCACACAGAAGAACCACACAGCCGATGCATCCATCAACAATTGCAATCACAAGTAGCATCAATCAACACATAATATCAAAGTAGTAGCGCATAGTAATGTAATACCCCTAAGTAATATACAGGGTGGTGACATAGCATAGAGTCAAGTTCACATAGCATGAATCAACAAGCTAAGCAAGATAAGATACTCATAGAAGTAGCAGCCAGCTTCCACTAGGGAAGATGCCTGAAATCAAGTTAAGTAGGTGAGCATTCTTTTCCCCCAAGTTGAAAATATTTAAAAGGTTTTATAAGAGTAAAACAGGGCTACGAAACTCATGGAATAGATGATAAGCACGTATGATGAATATTCCCAAAGGTAGAATGCTATGAATGGTCAAACACCTATTGACAGTTACTGACAAGTATTAATATGAGCATAAGGCATAAGATGACATTCGATTAGTTCGAACTGTTTCGGTTCGGTCGTGGGTGGCACACACAAGCAGGCATACACATATCAGACCTTATGTAGATCCGAGTATTAAGAGTAGTAGTCATTGCTAATGAAATTAGTATAGGGATCCCATTATTATAAAAGATAGTGCTTGTTAAATATTGTAGTCCCAAATGGGTTTTCGATAATTGTAAAAGCTTAGGTTATTTTAAATTGAAATAGTATGTGCCTGTTGATAGCGTTGACTTTAATCTTTGTTGTCAAGCAATGACACTTTATTAATGTTACCTTATCATCACAAGGCATTCAAAAACGGAATTCACACATTCATACAACAGGACCAGACGCATGACTCAACCCTCCGTTCGCACGAATGGACCTCAGTCGTACGAATCAGCTTCATTCGTACGATTGAACCTTCATTCGTGCGACTAAGCATTCAGTCGTACCATGCAACACCCAATCGCGCGACTCAACCTCCATACACACAATTGAACCTTCATTCGCATGAATCAGCTTCATTCGTGCGATTGAACATTCATTCGTGCGACTGGCCTTTCAGTCGTGCGACTCACGCACAATCGCACCCAATCTCATCCGCACTGACTCAATCGCACGCACATTCACTCGCATGGACTCAATCGCACACACATTCAATCACACACACACAAACGCATGACTCAGTCGTGCGATTCACCCAATCGCATGGCTCAGTCGCGCGACACACCCAGATGCGTGACTCAGTCGTGCGATTCACCCAATCGCACGGCTCAGTCGCATGAACAGAACCAGTCGCGAAGAACAGTAGAATCACGACTGCCGAGTGCAGAGCAGTCTCCGGCTGCTCCGTCCACTCGTTTCACACCCCAAGAACTTCCAGAATGCTTATTCTAACATGTCTAAACAAGAAACGCACTCCGAAACGCAACACACAAGCCCACACGACCTCATGTGCTCGGATGAACCCGAGCACCCGAAACCCTAGAAAATGCAGAAGTGAAATCGAGCAAGAAACGAGACAATCAAGTTGTCTACCTGCAAGGATGGAGTAGACTAGGTTGTAGGTGACTTCTAGACGATGAAAACGAGACCAAATGAAGCGTTTTCGTGCAAAAGTGAAGAAGATAGGTGTTGAAAAAGAAATGAAGGAGAAGTGAAGAAGATGAAGAAAATGGCTGGGAAAGGGGTTTTTATACCCATCCCAAGTTTGCAAAAAATCAATTTTAGTCCCTGCACTTTGCTCCCGGGTTCCCAAATTTTATTTCGGTTGAAACGACATTAATTAGGCTTGTTTTATTAATGATGAAAGATGTAGTTAATGATATTTATAATTTAAAAATGTTTTATTTGTAACGTTAGGTTTATATAAGAAAAATGGTGCGTTCAATGATAATGGGGGCAATCTTAAAAAACGTTTTAAGATGATGACAATGCAAGCAACGATAGCACAAGCATAAGGATAACCAAGCAAACAAATATGATATCCACATAGATGGGTTACAGAGATGAGGAATGACCAATAACAAAAGTTAACCGAACACGTTAAATGACGGACCTTTGGTGACGGATGTCACATCGGCACACCATATAAGTCACACAATAATAACCATTATGACCATAGGAACAACTTATAATAATGCAAATATAATAGCAATTAAGAACCTTAAGTCAAACTTGGGTCAAACTCTAAAGATTCTGTTTTGCTCAATATTTCAGAAAATGTTCTAAGTGTTCTAGGTGCATGAGCACTATGCAGACGCATGAGCACTATTTGGGCGTTTTAACACTTTAGGCGTTTGGGCCAATCTCAGACGCATGGGCACTATTTGGACGTTTGGTCCATAGTTAGGCGTTTGAGTCAAAATCTTAGATGCATGGGCTACTGTTTTGGCGGTTGGGCTTACACTTAGAATTTCTAAGGCATTTTCTGGACGGTTGGGGCACTGATTGGGCGGTTGGGCCCTGTTTAGGCGTATGGGCTAACTTAAAACTTTCTAAGGTGAATTTTAAGCGGTTGGGGCACTGTTCAGGCAGTTCAGTAACCTGTTTGGCAAATTCTTAACATATTATCAGTTCCAATCATTTTTTCTTACATGATCTAAGCTTAATAACACCATTCTAAGTATAACTAACATATAACAACCATCAGAACATCATCATGCATACATAGACACATACGGGTATTCAAACACTTTTTGTAAAAATAGTTTTACATACATTTTCAGCCCCAAAAGTGTTTAAAACATGTAAAACTACGGGGTCTAGAACTCACCTTTGTTGTTCTCAAGTTTAAACTCTTCACTTGAGCTTCTCAGATGATTCTAGCACCTAGAAACCCACCAAACACATATTCGAACACACATAAACACACATTAGCATATAACCGAGGATAAGTCTAGCAAATAACAACTTAAAAACACTAAATCTTACTTTAAATCCGGTTTCTTCTTGTTCTTCTTCAAAGATCCAAGTGCTCTCAGCCCTTTCTCTCTCTAGAAATCGACAGAAAGATGAAAAGTGTCATGGCATGGGCGGCCATGCTACTTTTGTACAAAATTATATAATATTTTATACTTTAGACATGTTTAACCCCTCACTTTGGGTTAAATTACATTTCCTTCTTTTTATTCTTCTTTTACATCTTTTAAGAATATCCGGGTGTCACAGTTTAAATGATAGAAAAAATTTATTTTATTATTTAATATCCAGAAATAATTTCGTGTACAAACCGCTTAATAAATCAAAATTATCACATTGCGTATTAAATGTTTCATATATTAAAGTATCATACATTGTGTATCAAACGTTCAAAATCAGTTCAATATACGACATCTAGACAAAAAGCACGTATATGCATATACACATTGACATACATGTATACAAAATCAATTCAATTTTGCAAGATTATATGTATTTACACACATAAGCCTAAGAACACACAAACTACAAACTAAATTACCAACCATAAAAACACATGATAATTACAACAGTTATAATAATACAAACACACATAAGACAAATTATAAAAGAACATACCAAAGAGTAGGAACTATTCCGGATGGGTGCTTTGAGAGGTCAACTGGTTGACTATCCTCCAACACTTGATCAGCCATCAACCCTTTTATCCCCAATCACACCTTAAATCTTCAAACAAAAACAAAAACCACGTAAGAATCTTAAAAACACAACTCACTACGGTACGATTTCATCATTTTACAACAATTTTTCATTATAGATCTATAAAATCAATAAAAGTTAGGTCTCGTAAATCACATCAAACAACTTAACATCTCTAAAATCAACACATCACTTGCCCCTAAAGGGGGATCTTATGAAGAATGAGGAGGTGTGAGAGAAATGAGAAGCTGCTAAAGATGTGGTGAACGATATTGGGCCGTAGGGTTTCGTGGTGTTTTTAAATTTTGAAAAAGCTATAAGGGGCGGTCCAATTAAATACAAGGGGCGGTTTCGCCCAGTTTGTACTCATTTCAATCTTGAGAAAGCTATAAGGGACGGTCCAAAACCGCCTCTAAAGGTAACCTAAGGGGCGGTCATAATACCCGCCCCTAAAGGTAACATGAGAGGCGGTCAAAATACCCGCCCCTAAAGGTAACAAAGGGGGCGGTTTAGCCCAATTTGTACTTATTTAAATTCTATGAAGGTTATAAATGACGGTTTTTTAGACCACTCAACCCTTCAAAAAATTAGGTCTGCACCTTATATAACTTTTTGTACTAGTGAACGACAATTGATTGATTTTTTGTGATAGAAAGGGTGTTGAAGGGTTCGATAAATTGTGGTTTTGATTTTAAGAAGAATTAGATTGAAAAACGGTGTAACTGAAATGAATCAGGGATAATTAGGTGCACATTTGAACCTAACTAAACTTAATTATGCTCTACATTCAAACATGGCTATTGAAGTGTTCGAGGAGCTAATCATTTCGCAACAGATGCTTATTTAGCAAGTTGCCACTTGAAAGGTAAAGTTGTCGAGCGAAAGGTTTGCGAAAATTTTGATATTTTTGTGAAATTTCCAAAGTTCGATTTTGGATTTAGAAATGCCTGCTAATTCCAACATCAAGAACCTAAACGCTTCATTTAGTTTAGATAAAAAGATTGGCAGGAGTAACAAACCTACTAGACTTCTATATGAAAATGACTATGTTGATTGGGCTTATCATTTTGAAAACCATGTCATCTATACTGAACCTCTTATGTGGAGATCCATCATTTATAGATCTTAAATACTAACATACAAGAACGAGGAAGGTAAAATGGATAAAAAGCCTATTTATTTACAGGATGAAGAGGATATGAAAAAGTTTGAGCTTCATGATAAGCCATATGCTGCAATCACTATGGCCTTGACCATTGAGATCTCTAACAAATTCATAGAATTCAAGTGAGCCAAAATTCTTTGGGATACTCTCGAAGCTCAAAAATCATAGGAAACAAGGTTATTAGAGAAAGCAAGAAAGACATGCTTAATCAAGTATTTAACATGTTTAAGCATGTGATTGGGGAAATATTCAAAGTATAAATCGCATGATTTTTCAAGCTTGTCATAAAAATGAAGAGTTCTAGGATTTCTTTGGAAAATATTGTTGTGAACAAGAAGTTGCTTAATTCTCTACCTTGCATCTGGAACTACAAATATACTTCAATTAAAAGGACTAAAGACTTATTCAATTTATCTATGATTGACCTGATTCCACCTATTCAATCTTATGAGATGAATGATAAATAAAGAGTAGTTAATATTATTTTTCTACAAAATCTATTTGTTGAAATCACTAGGCACAAAATTGCGTCACATTTGAGATCAACACGAACAGTTGTTTCATTTGACCTTTACAGTTTGTGATTTTTTTAACATGAGCTACTTAATATGCAGTCATCCATGTATACGTAATTTATAATTAAACGTTAACTTTGTACTTAATATAATTGCTTTGCTCTGGATGGCGTCTTCTATAATCGCTACATTTGATCGTTCCATCGATCTTGAGATTCCAAGTTCGAGGAAATAGAGACCGTATAAGACCATTAATAAATAGCATACTTTGGCTTTGTACCCTTTATTAATAAATCCCTTCGGTTGGGACACGTAAACCACTTCTTTCAACTCATCATGAAGAAATGTTGATTTAACGTGAAGGTGGTGAACTTTCCACCCTTCTCAAACGGCTAGAGAAAGTATTAGTCTCCTTCATGCTCAGGGGAAAAGAACTCATTGAAATCAATACAATGTCATACTGCTAAACATAGTCATTGGCTATGGCTCTAGCCTTGTATTTGACTAATTCCCTGCTATATCTTTCTTTAGCTTGAACACCTGTTTGAGCTTGTGCATATTTAATTATTTTGCTTAAATAATTTTATGGCTCATCTTCTACAATTAAAAGTAATTCTTCATCTTGTTTCCATCAAATACATAATCACCAAACCATTTGAGTATCAATTGGTTTCAATGAATTTTCACAGTGGCATTTGCTCGAGATTATGTTTAAGTAATTTAAATAAGGTGATTGCATGGTGGTGTTATAAGAAGTGAAAATAAACCAACAATGCACATGAAACACCAGAATAATGAGCTCATTGTGATTTATGTGTATATATGCTAGTTCATCTTAAGATTTCGAAAAGGAATTCAAGCTTAATTAACATGATAAAGGAGTTTGATATGACCAATATTGGAAAATTACAATACTTCCTTGGAATTGAAGTGAAACGACTACGAGACGGGATTTACGTATAAGAAAAAAGTACACAACTGATCTTTTAAACATGTTAGACGTGCTCTAATGTAAAGTAGCAAGTTCATCTATGAATAGCAATGAAAACTTATCGACTAATGATGACAGAATTGACGTTGATGGCTATAGATAATGAAGTCTTGTAGTATTGGAGTTTATCCTATTCCTTCTCTCTAGGATCGGTATTCATGCATGCAATGTTTATCTTTTTCCTTAATTTTAGCCTACAACTTCTTCTTACAGTTTTACTTCTTTTTGTATTTATATGGCTTCATGATCAAGAATGAAATCATCACTTGAATGATTCTTAATTCCCTCTGAATACGATTTCTTCATGGTATCAGAGCGGGTTCCTCAAATTTAAGATCATAAACTATACCGAATCAATGGCGGGTGACAAGAACAAAGGACAGGGGTCCGGCGACGGGTCTATCGATTCAAATTCTGCCTTTTATCTTCACCCTTCCGACTACCCAAAACAACTTCAGGTCAATGAGACCTTGAATGACACCAGTTTCAATGACTGGATTCAAGAGATGACGAACTTTTTGTTCGCCAAGAACAAGATCGGGTTTGTCGACGGAACTATGGCAAAAGCCGAGAAGTCAGAGAAGAACTACATGCCCTGGATGCGTTGCGTTGCAATGATCAAGGGATGGCTTACTACGGCAATGGAGAAAGATATCCGGGGGAGCGTGAAATACGCAAACACGGCAAAAGAAATTTGGGACGATATCAACGAGCGGTTTGGCAAAGAAAGTGCACCGAGAACATATGAGTTGAAACAGACCATCACCACAACCCGACAGGACAGATCGTCAGTCTCGGCTTACTATACGCGCTTACGAGCGTTGTGGGACGAGATCGACTCCGTGCTCCCCGACCCACGTTGTGAGTGCAGCGCCTGTGCATGTAACCTTGGAAAGAAGCTTGTTGCAGCAAAAGACAAAGAAAGACTCTACCAATTTTGATGGGATTGGATGGCAATTTTTCGATCATTAAAACACAGATTTTGGCTATGAAACCAACACCATCCATGGGGACTGCTTATCATCTAATCGCAGAGCACGAGCAGCAACGGAACATCGCTGTGGGAAGAAAAGGAAACGGGGTAGATACGGCAGCCTTCCAAGCGTCTCACATGACCGCTCGGACGCCACAGATTCAACGGAAGTCGAGCGCGCAGAAAACCGAGAAACCAGGGGAGAAAACTGCTCACTGTACGTTTTGTGGGAAAGATGGGCATCTTGCGGAAGATTGTTTTAAGAAGATCGGGTATCTTGATTGGTTGCCCGGCAAAGGAAAACGCGGGTCCTCAAAGCCAAAAGCAGCGATGGCGGAAACCAACCATGTACCAGGGCTAACAAATGAGCAGTATGAGGCCTTTCTGAAACTATTCGGAAAATAAAACGATCAAAAGAGGGACGCAAACGTGCCGATTGCAAACATGGCGGGTATGTTTAACGAAGGAGACGAATGGGTCATTGATACGGGTACCACCGAATACATGACCCATTCAAAGGAGGTGCTCGAAAACTTGTCCCCAAAGGACCATGAAGCACCCATCACTATACCAAACGGTGACTGAATCCCAGTTGAAGGAAAGGGAGATGTATCCTTCAGGGGGCGCATAAAATAAAAGGGGTTTTGTTTATTCCAAATTTCAAATGCAATTTGATTTCCGTAAGCCGACTAATGAGAGAACTGCATTGTGTTGTTACCTTTTTTCCCGATTTCTTTGTGATACGGGGCTTGAGCACGGGGAACTTGATTGGAACGGGTAGGTGCGATGGTGGTTTATACAAGATGAAGATGAGTCAAGAAAATAGAGCAGCAATAGTGGCGGTTTCGGCTGAACAATGGCATAAACGACTCGGTCATCCATCAAGTGTCAAGTTATCTCAAGTTCATTCTCTTGTGTTCTTCCCAGTTCAAGGAATGATTTTTGTGATTCTTGTGTTAAAGCAAAAATTTCTAGACTACCTTTTCAATTAAGTTCAATAAAAAAGGTCGAATGTGTAAAGCCTTGAAATCTCCCAGAAATCAATAACACACGATCTCAATCACGTGAATGCGGAATGTAAACATGATTGGATAGAAAAGAAGATTGAATTGAACTCGAAATGCTTCTTTGATTGAATCAAACAACCTATGAAAGGTCTTGTGCGATTTCGCATAGTACAGAATGATAAATGAACTCAAAGCTTAATTACAAAACGAAACTAAGCTATTTATACTAAACATTGTGTTCTCGCGCGACACGCTTTTCGCGTGGAACAAGCTTTCGCGCGGCAACAATCTCTCGCGTGGAGACCTTCTTCGCGTGAGATCTGCTTTCGCGTGACAGATGCTTTCGCACATGCAGTCTGTTTTCGCGTGACATCTTCGTCTCGCGTGGTGTTCTTTATCGCACAAGTTGTTTTGCCGAGCCTTGATTAGTCTTCTACAATCTCCCCTAGGCTCGGTGAAACATGATCAATCAAAATCAACGTTTGCTTTCTTGTACGTTCCTGCATATGCATACCATTTATTCCTAAGGATTCGGTCAGTCATCCACACATATTGGCAAGATAGAAAATAAACAGACTCATTAGCTGTAATAGGGCAGTGTAAAAGCTTGAGTAATTCGTCTTTGCCAAACTTCATCAAGTCTGCTGGATCAATGATTCGAAATGACTTGTCAGTACATCTGATCACAGCGTGACCGGAATCCTTCTCACATCTCCATGAGAGTAATTGCTTTAAAGTGTTGGGAGGAACTGGAGCATGCACGGGGACTTTCCTGATAAATTTAGGATGTTGATAGACTCGTATTTTCATTGGAGCTTTAGTCTTTTCATCTATTCTTGTTGAGCCATCAATCACCTTTGATTTGGCAGTTTTAAAATCCTTGAAATTTGTGCGCATCTCCCTGCGTATCATAGATCTCATCAGTTCAGCTTCACTGTAATTACTTTCATTAAAGAAAGGAGCTTTGTCCATGGAGTAAAGATCAGCAGCACGTAGAGTATGGAAGTCTTGTGTGCTTTTCAGATAATCAATTTCTCCATTCTTTCTTTTTATAACATACAGCCTTTTCTCGCCATCATAACCCCAGCTAATGACATGAGACATTTCACCATACTTCTGCTTAGGCTTAGAAATGAATAGAAAATGAGCTTCAGTAGGTGGTGGTGGTGCTTTGAACATTAATCCTCCTCTAGTGAATAAAGCAATCTGACCAGTAGAATCTTTCTTTGTAGAAACAGCAGGAGTTTCACCACTCACAGTCTCATTGGGGATTTCTCCTTCTTCAAGATTGATGTCTTTGAATAGCTCTTGAAGGTTGTTCCCAAATAAGTCAGTATATTCATTCTGATCTTCCAAATCATCAAACATATCAAATTCTTCTTCGACAGCTCCTGATGAAGATTGTCGAAAAGAATACAATTCCTTTTCATAAATACTCTCAGTGGCAGGGTCAAGTGGATCATATCCTTCTGGATCACTAACACTTGGTCGATCGACATTATCAGTGTTAGTATCTCCAGTTGGACTCGAAGAGAAACCTGTAGCATTACCTCCATCATTATTATCACCATCATTTCCACCATCATCTCCTCCATCATCATTATCACCATCATTTCTACCATCATCTCCACCATCATCATCATCATTTTCATCATCATCTTCATCGTCATCCTCATCATCATCAGAATCAGCATAATCAACCAACTCTTCATCCTCCTGTTCATGAACAATAGGCAAAGTGAACATGTGCTCTGGTTCAACGAAAGCTGTAGATGTGTAAGCTTCGGTGATAGGTACTTCAGATGAAATAGGAACATCCTCAGTAGTGCTAACACTTGGCTGTTCAGTAGAGGTATGAGCTTCGTTGACCACTTCCTTTTCTGGAACATTCTCAGTGGGAGGAGGGCTTGGAGATCGCCTACTAGATTCACCAATCACAGTAGTAGACCGTATGACTGGTGGCTGATGAAAGTAGGTCTGAGATATAAATTCTCTGAGCTCATTCAGTTGTCTCTCCAACCAAGAAATATAATCAAACATGTTCTTCATCTGTTGTTCAAGAGAAGCTATCCTTGTATCTTTAATTGCAGAATCCAGATGAATCATGGTAATCTGACTCGACTTTTCTTCATTTTCCTTCTACAGCTCAGCAATCATCTTTACATTTTCAAAACTCTCTTTCTCCAAGTTTTTAACTCTTTCTTCTAGAGTTATAGAATGAGGAGTGCTAGATGATTCCTCTCTCCTTTGCAACTCTGGAGGAGTATTCAAAAATGAATCAACATCAAATTCTAAGTTTTCCTGCCTTGGAGGTGTAGAAAAGCCAGATTCAGAAATATTGGCTGCTCCAGAAACAGGAACTGTTTCTGTCTCAGGAGCAGAAGAAGTCACATTAGCTGTCTGATCTTGCTCAGTCTCAGTGACAACCACATGTGTTCGTGGTCTCCTGGGTATAATTCCTCGACCTCTCTTTCTTGTTGGAAAATCTCTCCTTATAGCCATACGTTTTCTCCTTGAAGACGTACTAGGAGACTCCTCAGGAACATAATCAGTATCCCTGTCTTCATCATTCGGTCTTGAAGATGTTGGAGTAGTAGGAGCTCGATTTGTTTGAAGAACGTAAGGAACATTACCAATTTGGTCACTATCAGTCTCGGAACTAGAAGCCGAGTGCACTTCATCTTCCACTCTCCCTTCATGTACAGGCTCATCTTCAAACAATTTCTCAATCTCTTCGTCCAAATTATCTCTTGCAGTAGAAGTAGAAGCACCAGTCTGTGCCTCATCAACAGGTACATCTCCTCCCAAACCTCTAATATTCTCATCAACTTCTGCAAATCGACCAATCTTAGCAAAACTTTCACCAGAGCATTTGTTGCCTCTGGCTCCAGTTAGATGAGTGAAAATATCCTTCTTTACAGTCTGTACAACATACTTAGGAGATCACTGAGTAGCAAGCTCAGGATAAGCATCATTGATGACAAGTTGCACGAATCTCGGGTACATAATAAACTTTCTCCCTGGATTGGCTGTAGTGTTCTTCTGCATTTCTTGAAATATAACACCAGAAATACTTAATGGAATATCATCCACCAGAGAAACCAATAAAGATCCAAACACAGCACTTAGACTATCCATGCCAGCCTTCAAATTACTCAGACAGTGAATTACCACATGAAATAAATATTTCCAGTAAGGTGGTAACCATTTCTTTTCCAAACTTGGATATCTATACTCGTATCCCATCCGAGATAGACAATCCATAACTACATCATCATCCAGTCTTGTTGGTGCACCCTCTTGATCATTAAACAGAAGAACTCTGTTCAGTATAGCTTGAGAAACTGTCACCCTTTTATCCTTTACAGTGACTGTGATAATTTGATTTCCAGCTTGGTCCTTTTCTAGAGCAGCAGTGCTCCAGAAAGAATCTATCAACTCGGAATAGATGGCTGGATCAGCAGAAATAGCATAAACAATCCTAGAGTTCTTCAGCCCCTCAATCATAGACGAAAACAGTTCCTTCCCTTCCGGAACCTCGTCTAAGTAGGCAACACAATTATTATTTTTATTAAAAATCATTTGTGCCATCTGCATTGTCAAACATGATCAAAATTAGAACACTTTTGAATATAACTTAATTATTCCAAATAAATTTTCAATACTTAAAATTTTTTATCTTTTGAGTCCTTTTACACTTAAAAAGTTGAACACTTAAAAACAATTCACCATTTAAAACTAAGTCACAGGTGAATACGTGTAATACACTTAAAGTTTAGCAATTAAAGATTATTGTGTAAAAATCTATTTGAGACACAACAACATCAATACTTAGAAAATTTTAAAGCTTTCTGTCATGCGAAAACTAACTCATGCGAAAATAAACAATGTGCGAAATGTGTAATTTATGCGAAAATCAATCTTCACGCGAAAGTCAAAATATTGCGAAAACTAGTTTCACTTTTAAATTCACGGAAACCTTGATTCACGTGAAAATCACATTCATGCGAAAACCCTGTTTCACAACTGTTCAGGTTCTGTGCGATTCGCACAAATACAACTTTCAAATTAACAGATCAAAACTTGTTTTTAATCCATGCAATCCATTCCATTCCTGTCGCCTAAGACTATTATGTTGATTTCATTAATCAATTTCATCTTTTAAGTCCTGTTATTAAGATTTTATGTCAAAGATGTTAAGTTCCACTTAACATTTCATAGCTACAGTAACCGGATCAAACATGTTATACCTTTGAATCACACTATGAGAGTAGTAAGAACGAAATAAGGAACAAAATCACAAGCAGGAGTGAGATAATTTCTGATTTGAAGTATTGAGTGCAAGCGAAAGGGCTTTTCGGATGATAAGCGAAAAAGGTTTTCGGGTGTGTTGAGCGAAAAGTGATTGTGTCTAGAATACTGTGAAATTTATACCCAAGACAAGTCACGCGAAAATCCTTTTCGCAAGACTTACCTTTTCGCGTGAGGTTTCCCTTTCGCGCAAGAGACAGTGTTTTTCAAAAATTTTCAACTTTTTTTTAAAATCTTTCTTATTTTTTACACAACTTTCAATCTTTTATTCTCAATGAATTAAGTCAACATAAAATGTTATTTACCAAGTGACCAATTAATTTAATGAATCTTCAATTTTCAAAAATTTTCTTGTTATTTAATTGTCCTAAAATAAAACACTATAAAAATGAAATAAAAACAAAAACTTACATACAAAAGAACAAAAGAATGAAAACAATTAAAGAATCAAGATCGGATTTGCTTGTTTTTGTATAAGAATTTTCATAATGAGATCATATAGTTCTTTGTCAAGTTAAGACTCTGTCCGGCTTTATTTAAAATAACTGGTTAAGTTGATTGTCAATATAATTTGTCCTTTTAAACTTATACTTCAGGTTTTATTCAGAAACATAATGAGTGATATATATCATGTTTTGTGTTTATTTAATATAAGTCAGTGGATCCCACAATCAGAACTTCTGTAAAGTAATTATTATCCTTCAAGACACTATCGAGATGTTCAAGTCACCCCAATTTGACTTAAACCATGCGTTGATGATCAGTGATACCATTTATTGTATTCCTAAATATAACTATTTGAGCATAACTAGCCTGAGAAATATTTCTTAACCCGGAATATTAACAAGTTTAAGGACTTACTGACAGCCATCCGGACTTACGTTTGCCCTCTCAAGATGTTTAGGACTTACAAGCCATCCGGACTTACATGCCCCATCTTTCGATTTTGCCTTCCAAAGTTAAAAACTATTCTCAAAATAGAAAATATATACCATATAGTATGTATGTCTTTTAGACATATCTTTTGATTTGTTGTGCTTCTTGGCATCTTATATCCTATATGGCCTTTTCCTTTTTGGTATCTTTTTGCTCAATTATTTTCTTTTTGTGTTTTTCTCCTTTTTGTTTCTTTTTTTGGTATTTTTATCTTTTTATATATATATAGTTATGATAATCACTGAATCAATCACATACAGGCTTGAGTATGACAAGATTATATCTCTCAGTCTGTGTTAGAACATTTTCGGCACAGAATCCTGATATGTTCCCCACTAATTCATATTTCTTTAATTCAAGTGTAATCACTCAATTATGATCTTTTCATTTCTGAAAGCAAAGCCTATCGACACATCAAACATAATCCAAATCTATTCGTATTTAAGCCTTTGAAAGTACTTAGACTCTGTAGAACTTTGTAATATCATTTCTCATTTAATTATGAAAACTTCTTCTTTTGATTTTGGCAATCCTTTGATCTTAACTCCCCCTAAGACCAAAAATTTTTCAGAACTTGTTTTTCTAATTTTCTCCCCCTAAAATTGTGATTGTCCTTTTAAGAAAAAGAAACAATTGCAATTTTATTCTTTATTAAAATAAAATAAAAAAAATCTTTTGTGAAGATTCATTAAACCAATTTATCCAAAGTTAATCATTCCCAATGATTGCACAAGGAAATCAAATCGAGAATGATCAAATGCCTTGGTAAATAAATCAGCAATATTTTCAGTTGACGGCACTTGTTTTAAATGAATAAGTTTTCGATCAAAACAGTCGCGGATAAAGTGGATGCGGATGTCAATGTGTTTAGTTTTGGAGTGTTGAATGGGATTTTTCACGATGTTCAGAACTGCCGTGTTATCACACCAAATTGGTGTGTCATAAATGTTGAGACCATAATCGAGAAGTTGTTGCTGAATCCAGACAAGCTGGGAACAACAGCTCGAAGCAGCCACATATTCAGCTTCGGCAGTGGATGTGGAGACAGTGTTCTGCTTCTTACACTGCCAAGAAATGAGTCGATTACCCAAGAATTGACATCCTCCTGTGGTCGATTTCCTGTCTAAGTTACAACCACCATAATCACTGTCAGTATAAGCAAATAAATTGAAATCGGAATTTCGAGGATACCAAAGACCAAGTTTAGGTTGACCCTTGAGATACTTGAAAATCCTCTTGACAGCTTTCATTTGTGATTCCTTTGGATCACTTTGATAGCGGGCACACTGACAAACAGGGAACATGACATCCGGCCTGCTCGCAGTGAGATACATAAGGGAACCAATCATCGATCTGTAAAGATGTTGATCAACTGATTCTCCTAATGGATCTGGAGTAAGAGTAGGACGAGAAGCCATTGGAGTTGGAGCTACTTTGGAATCTTGAAACTTGTATTTCTCAAGAATAGTCTGAACATACTTTTCTTGATGGATGAGAATACCTGTCTCAGATTGAGTAACTTGAATACCCAAGAAAAATGAAATTTCTCCAAGGGAACTCATTTCAAATTTCTTCTTCATCACTGCTTCAAACTCCGTGCACATACTATCATTAGTAGAACCAAAAATAATATCATCGACATAGATTTGAACCAAAATGATATCATCGCCTGATTTTCGTAGGAATAAGGTTTGATCAATTGCTCCTCGTGAATAACCATTTGCGAGCAAATGTTCAGTCAGAGTTACGTACCAAGCACGTGGTGCTTGATGTAATCCATATAGTGCCTTATCCAACTTGTATACATAATCAGGATGATCTGGGTCTTCAAATCCTGGAGGCTGACAAACATAGGTTTCTTCTTTCATTTCTCCGTATAAAAATGCAGTTTTAACATCCATCTGATACACCTTGAAGTTCATGTATGAAGCAAAGGCTAAGAATATGCGTATTGCTTCTAGTCTTGCAACTGGAGCATACACTTCTTCATAATCCAATCCTTCAACTTGATAAAATCCCTGCACCACAAGACGTGCTTTATTCCGAACTATAACACCTTTTTCATCCGTCTTGTTTCGAAAAATCCACTTTGTTCCAATCGGAAGCTTATCCTTTGGAAGTTCAACAAGATGCCAAACATTGAGCTTCTTGAATTGCATCAACTCATCCTGCATTGCTTCTATCCAGCTGTTTTCTTTGAGTGCCATTTCCACATTCTTGGGCACTATTTGTGATAGAAAGCAAGCATACAGACATGTGTTGATTGTCCCTGATCGACTTCTGGTAATTACACCTTCGTGCAACGGACCAATGATTGCTTCAGTTGGATGAGTTTTATGTATTCTCAATTGAGGAATCTCATCTGCAACCATTCCATCTTCCAAATTGGTAATATGTTCAACATTATCAATAACCTCTTTAGAATGTTGAGATTGATACACAATAGTTTCTTCAGGTGTGTCATCTGAAATAGGAGTTTCAGAAGCAGTAGACACATTTGGAGATTCGTCAAATGGAACTTGAATGATTTCTATCAGTGTATGTATAGTTTCTGAAGAAGATGAAGATAATGGAGAACTCAAAGATTCTTCCAACTCCTGAGTAGGAATTTGTTCTGAAGAAACATCTAATGACTCAGAACAGGCAGATACAGGTACAGAAGCTGTAGGAATATCTTTAGATGATAAGGCAACAGCAGAATCATCAGATATCAAAGATGGAAGTTCCTCAATGATTTTGTTTTCCAAGGAGATTGCTTGAGAAGTAGAATCTGCAGATGAAGGTTTAGAAATTTTAAAATTTATGAACAAAGATTCATAATCATAAACCCCATGAAGGAGCTGAACCTGCATCAGTTATGTTAAGCTCGTGCCAATCAATGTTAAATGAATTGATTATTTATCTAGTTCTTTTATTATAAACACGATATGCAACTTTATTGGCAGCATATCCCACAAAGTAACATTCATCAGCCTTTTCAGAAAATTTTGAACTAGATTCAGTTGTATGCAACAAAGTGCAACAACAACCAAAGGCTTTAAAATATTTAACTTTGGGTTTGTGTTTATAAAATATTTCATATGGAGTCTTAATTAATCTTTTGTTGATTAAAGCACGATTCTGAACATAACATGCAGTATTTACTGCTTCAGCCTAAAAGAACAAAGATAATTTGGCAGCAGATATCATCGTTCTAGCAGCTTCAATCAATGTTCTAATCCTTCTTTCTGCAACTCCATTCTGTTATGGAGTGCCAGTAGCACTGAATTGTCTGGCAATTCCCTTGGATTCACAAAACTCATTTAGAGTTTGATTGCAAAACTCTGTCCCATTGTCACTTCTGATGCATTTTACCTTTTTCTCTGTCTGATTCTCCACCAAAGTAATGAACTTGATCAAAAGGTGTGGAGTTTCATCCTTAGATGCTAAGAAAAACACCCAAGTAAATCTAGAAAAGTCATCAGTAACAACCAGACAGTTAGATCTTCGACCCAAACTTAAAACACTTACTGGACCAAAAAGATCCATGTGTAAGAGTTGTAAGATTGATTCGACTGAGTTGTGTGCAACTGGTTTGTGAGGAAGTTTATGTTGTTTACCCTTTGAACATGACAAACAATGTTCATTTAATTGAAATTCTTTTTCAGGTAAACCAATAACATGATTTCCACGTACAAGTTTATTCATGTTTTTAAGATTGACATGTCCTAATCGACGATGCCATAACATGGAATCATTCTCCGAGGCTTTGGATAGTAAGCAAGAAGCTGTTACCAAAGAATTAGAACAATGCATATCAAGAAGATATGTGTCATTGTCTCTCGGAGTCCTCATCAAAATCCATTCATCTGGAACAACAAAACCTGGTTTTAAGATTAAGCATTCTTTGTTAGTAAAGTGTGTAGAATATTGTTTGTCACAGATTTGAGACACACTTAACAGGTTATGTTTTAATTCCTCAACAAAGTTAACATTTTCAAAGCTAAGGACGCCGTTTGTAACTGTACCACGTTTTGTTATACGTCCTCCTTTGTCTCCTGTGAAAATCACTCTTCCTCCGTTATATGACTGAACATCTTGTAGTAATGATAAATTTCCAGTCATATGTCTTGAACAACCGCTATCTACATGCCATAGACTTTCAATAGCCTTTTGCGGTTGTCCCTGCATAAGTAACAAAATTACTTAGTTTTTGGTACCCAAGTCAAACATGACTTGAGCACATTATGTGTTGCAGCAAGACAAAATAATTTGATATTATTATATTTGGTTTGCATATCGTTCTTTTCATTTATGCTTTTAAGCTTGACATTTCCTTTCTCATCATTAGTCAAATTCTTATCCTGTTTAACATTAAAATCATTAACAACCTTTGATTTCATATTATTTGAAAATTTTCCACGAGTGAAAAATAGTTTTCTATTATGAGAAATAGAATTATGAAATCTTTGTTTACTTAATGATTTTTGTCGAAAAGGACAATTGTTTGCCAAATGATTTGTGTTTCCACACTGATAGCATCTCTTTTATTGTGTGTGGAAAACAAACTGTGGATGACAATTATGAAATTTGTCATAAAAACCAAAGTCAGATTGACTAGGTTTAACTTTCTCCACAGTCTCTCGAATCTTTGCCACGTTTGACAATTGCGAATTCATCTTTTACAGATTCGAGGAAAACGAAGAATTATGACCACTTTGGATTGGAGATTTGGCAGTTTTGACTTTTGGGATTGGTGGTGTTGGAATAGGAACAGTCTTTGATTCTGCTGGAGTAGGACCAGACTTTGAATTTGCTGGAGGAGGACCAGGCTTAGATATACGGATTGGTGCTGGAGAAGGACCAGACTTTTGAATTTTCAGATTGAATGCAGAAGAATTATTCACTTGCAAATCTGGGCTACAAACATCTTGATTCACAATGTTAGCATTATAATGAGGTTTATTTTTAAAGAATCAAGAATTCGTTTCTTTAAAAATATGTTCTTCATTTTCAATTAAACCTTTTGAAACAAATCTACTTTTAAAATCCTTTTCAATTCTTTCTTTCTGATTTACCCTTTGATTTGTATTCAAATTATATTTGCTATTAGATTTAATCTCATTCAAATTAACCAACTTTTCATTTCCATACAAAGTTTGTTTACAATCAGATTGTAAAACTTTTACATTCTTATTTTTCAAATTTTCTCTCTCATTTTCTCCTTCACTATCACTCTCCCATTCTTCAACCAACCCATCCACCTTCAATTTATCTGCACAAAAGTTTTCAGTTGATTGTTTAGGTTTGGGTACTATGATAGGATCAACAGATAAATTTACTTTGACTGAAGGTTCTAAGTCTTGAGATGGAGAGAAACCAATCCCATAGACCATATCAGAATCACAAATGTTATCAGATGAAGGTAAACATGAATAATCATGATTAATTGGAGGAGCAATGTTAGAAAACCCAACACCATATTTTCCTCCTTTGATCTTCTGAGTCATTTGTGACTTGATTATTCCTTCAACCATTGTTGATGAAAGTTCAAATTTCTCAACAATCAATTTAACCATGGCTAATTCACTGTTGAGTCTATTAATTTCTAAAGCGAGTTCATTGTTTCTATTTGTCAAGTCATTATTGGTACATTCTTTATCATGAAGATTTAATTTTAAATTATATATTGTTTTGTTTAAACCTTCAAGTTTTTCTTTAAAAATCTTTTCATTTGACTTGTATTTGCGAGCTTGATACTGAAGTTTTTCAACTTCCATTATCAGGCTCTCATTGTGAACTCTGTATTTTTGAACTTTCTCAACACAAGAATTTTTGCACAAACCATCATATACCTTGGGTTCAGAAGTTTCCCCTTCAGCCTCTTCTACCTTCTTGACCATGAATGCTTTCAATTCATCAGCTGGTTCTTCCACTGGAGCAACATCAACAGTCTTTGGATCAACACATGGGCTTTTGACTGGAGGCTCGACAGTGTACTCTTCAATCACACTCTTTTCTTCAGCAACCTTCTCAACCTGATCTTTCTTCTCAACTGTCTCCTTTTCTTCTTCAACTCTCTCCTTTGAGTCTTCAACTTTCTCAACCTCTTGTTCAGTATTCACTTTCTCTACTTCAACTTTCTCCTTCTCTTCTTCCACTTTAGCAAACAAATCCTCTAACAAATCATCAGACACGAATTCAGCAAACAGATTTTCTTCTTCTTCTGGTTCTGGAACAATCTTTGCGATAAATGCAGTAGACAAAGTTAGATCAAGGGCTTCCATTTGATCCGACCAATCATATTCAGCATTAGTTTGAGAAACTAATGCTTTAGTACCACCAGAAGTACTTGCTTTGTCTTTCTTCGGCTCTATTTCAACAGTCACCATCTTTTTGGGGCCTTCAGTTTGACCAGTCTTTGGTTCAGTACACTCTCTGGCGAAATGACCTGGTTTGTCACAGTTGTAACACCTCAGGTTAGACTTGTCGAAACCGATTTTGCTAGAGTTGTTAACACCAAACATTTTTCTCCCAGTTCGTCTAGCAAAATTCTTCGCCCTGTAAACTACCATGCCCATTTGATACTTGATGTCATTCTCTTCAACATCATCAGGATTGACTTGTTGAAGATCATCAACCAATACATTTGGAGCAGTAAGTCTTCCAGCCATGAAAGCTTCATAACTTGACATGAATGTGGTGAAAAGAGCAAGATGCTCCTCAGCAATCTGAACAGTCTGCTTTGATGGATTAGTGGTAGCAACATAAGCATGTTGACTACTATGAGAATCTTGAGATTGAGAGACTTGTTGATGGATGATGGGGGAATAGTGTTGAGCAGCTGGAACATGAACTTGATGGTTTACTGCTGGTTGCATATAAGAAGATAATGCACTTCCAGATTGTTGTTGCTGACACATTTGTGTATAACTGATATAGTAATTCGGATTACTAGCCATCTTTGCATAGAGAGCAGTTCCTTCAGCACCCAGAGAACTGAGATGATTAGCAGCTCGCTGCTTATCGTCCATCGCATAAGACTTGATAGTTGAAATGAGATCAGTCAACTGAATAGTATACAAGTCTTTGGTTCTCTTGATCAATGTACAATTGTTATTCCAACTGTATGGAAGTGAATTTAGCAACTTCTTGTTCACAGTGATGGGTTCCAGAGTAATACCCGCACTCTTCATTTTTGTTACCAGTCTAACAAACCTGGCAATCTGTGCTTCCAACTCTTCACCAACAATATGATTGAACATGTTGAATTCTTGATTCAGCATATCCTTTTTGCTTTCTCTCATATCTTTGTTGCCCATAATCTGAGACTTCAGAGCATCCCATAACACCTTAGCACCCCTGAACTCTTGAAACTTTTGTGAAATCTCAGTAGTCAATGCCATTGTGATGGCAGCATAAGCTTTATCATCCAGTTCCAACCTCTTGATGTCATCTTCATCCCACAAGTGTTCAGGTTTCTGAACCATCTCTCCTTTATCATTTTTATACAACGGAATGTAAGGACCATACTGGATTGATCTCCACATCTTCGGTTCTGTGTAAATAACATATCTCTCAAATCGGAAAGCCCAATCAGTATAATCGTCTTCACAGAGAAGTCTCGGTGGCTTGTTACCAGTGCCAATTTCCGTGTCTAGATGAAGTGAAGCAGTAAGATGCTTTAAATTCTGAGTTGTTGAAGCCATAGTGATCAGAAAGTCAAAAATCAGGTTCGTGCGAAATAAGAAGTCGTGCGAAAATCAATTTCGCTCGTCACAACTTTTCACGCGAGAGATCTATTCGTGCGAATTTCCAATTAACCTTTTCAAGCGAAATCGCACAAAAAGGTGATATAACTGTCTGAGCGAAAACACCCCTTTTTCGCACGCGATAACTTACAGATCAAGCGAAAATCGTCAATTTCGTGCAGAATCGAATCTCCAACAGTTCGTTCAAGCGAGAACCACCTCCAAATCAATGAATATGTCTGATTGAACCCATTTTAGTCCAAATTTAATGAATTTAGTTCAATTTTATGTGTAATTTTGATTAAAATTCAACTATAGTCCACTAATTCAGTTCAAATCGGTCCAAATCAGTCCAAATCCTCCAAAATCGAGCAGAATACCATCTCCATATCAGAATCTAAAGTGATCAATGATGAATTTCTTCAAATACGAGTAAAACACAATCCAAATCTCTTCCAAATCGTGGTTTTAGAGCCTAAAGCTCTGATACCAATTGTAAAACCTTGAAATCTCCCAGAAATCAATAACACACGATCTCAATCACGTGAATACGGAATGTGAACATGATTGGATAGAAAAGAAGATTGAATTGAACTCGAAATGCTTCTTTGATTGAATCAAACAACCTATGAAAGGTCTTGTGCGATTTCGCACAGTACAGAATGATAAGTGAACTCAAAGCTTAATTACAAAACGAAACTAAGCTATTTATACTAAACATTGTGTTCTCGCACGACATGCTTTTCGCGTGGAACAAGCTTTCGCGCGGCAACAATCTCTCGCGTGGAGACCTTCTTCGCGTGAGATCTGCTTTTCGCGTGACAGATGCTTTCGCACATGCAGTCTGTTTTCGCGTGACATCTTCGTCTCGCGTGGTGTTCTTTATCGCACAAGTTGTTTTGCCGAGCCTTGATTAGTCTTCTACAGAATGTTTCGATATGATACATTGCGATATTTAGGGGGGGGCTATCGAACTTTTTCGCTCATGAATGCGAGCTATTTTCTCACCATTGTTGATGATTTTAGTAGGGCGGTTTGGGTGTTTATGCTTAAGCAAAAGGGGGAGGCGAGTGATTGCTTGATCAACCTCATTAATATGGTAAAAACTCAGATTAGGAAGGAAATGAGACGGGTTAGATATTATAACAGCGGAGAATTTATCTCAAATCGGATGAAATCATTTTACAACGAATGTGGGATCCTGCTTGAAACTACGTGTCCACACACCCCCAACAAAATGGGGTCATGGAACGCAAGCATAGGCATCTTTTGGAGATAGCCCGTGCCGTCCGATTCGAGGCAAGTCTTCCGATACGGTTTTGGGGAGAATGTGTGTTAACCGCGGCTTACATCATCAACCGCTTGCCTTAAAAAATAATCAACTACAAGACTCCTTATGAACTTGTCCATGGTAAAAGTCCTTCCTATGACCACATGCGAGTTTTGGGTTGTCTAGCCTATTTTTGGAACACCGACACTAAGGGAGACAAATTCGCACCTAGGAGTAAACCAGGCATTTTCTTAGGCTACCCCTATGGTACGAAAGGTCACAAGGTATATGACATTGAGGGCAAAAGAATAGTGACGAGCCGAGATGTGCGATTCATAGAACACGTTTTCCCTTATTCAGCCGGGAAGGTTCACAGCTTCAAAGGTGATGAAGAAATCTTGGCAGATTACCAAAGTCACTTAAAACATGGCCCTATTGTGAATAAGCAGGTCAAAGGGCATGGGCTAGACCCGTCGGCACTAGATGGGCCAGTCGCTATTCATGATGAGGTTTTGGTGGATCAAAGGGAGCACCAAGGCCCTGTAATTCATCAACGCCAAGACATAGCAGACCAAAATGGCCCACCGGGTGAAAACTTTGAAGTCAGAGAGGAAGCCAGCAACGAAAATCCGCCCTAGTCTCCTGAATACGTCAGTAATGTGCATGGGCCTACAATTGATCCACAAACTACAAGCCAAAGACCACAACGAACCAAAATGCAGTCTTCTCGGCTAAAAGAGTTTGAAGTACACCTTCCGCCCTCCATTGACCATGCATTCCTGACTTCCACTCAAGCTGCCTTAGACTCCGCTCAAGTCCCTTCTACGGTACATGTCTCTTATGATAAATTTTCTGACAATCATAAAGTGTTTCTTGCGGCCGCCAATGAACTTTTTTCAAGCGGCATAGGATGAACGGTGGAAAGAGGCCATGAAATGGGAGATACGAGCTCTTTAAGAAAATGGAACTTGGACCTTGGAACAATTACCTGAGGGCAAGAAAGCCATTGACTCGAAATGGGTGTACAAAATCAAATACAAGCCGAATGGGCAGATTGAACGTTACAAGGCGAGACTCGTGGCAAAGGGTTATACACAAATGGAAGGAGTTGACTATCACGACACCTTTGCCCCTGTTGCAAAACTCATAACAATGAGAACTCTTCTTAGTTTGGCGGTAAAAGGGGATTGGTTGATTCACCAACTCGATGTCAATAACGCTTTCTTACATGGTGATTTAGACGAAGAGGTGTATATGAAACTACCCCAAGGGTTCACCACACCTAATGAAACAAAGGTCTGTCGTTTAAAAAAAGTCGCTATACGGTCTCAAGCAAGCCTCCTGAAATTGGTACTACAAGTTCACCAATGCCTTGTTACGACTCGGTTTTTCTCCGTCAAAAGCAGATACTTCGCTTTTCATCTACAAGCAAGAGGATGTGTTCGTTGCCGCCCTAATATATGTGGACGACGAGATTATTGTTAGAAATAGTCATTCCAAGATCGATCACACAAAGTAACATCTTCATCAACTATTCACTATCAAAGATCTTGGCAATCTGAAGTATTTTTTGGGACTTGAGGTAGCACGTACCAAAGATGGACTTGTTAGAAGGAAAGCGATGGAACAAAATGCGAAGATCGGACTCGATGTTGAGGGAGAAAAGGCGAATCTGGGTTCCTATCGGCGACTGATTGGCAAGCTCTTATACTTGCAAGCCACTCGCCCCGATGTCACATACGCCGTAAACGTCCTTAGCCAATTTGTTGCCGATCCACGACAAAGCCATATGGATGCTGCCATACGTGTCTTACGATACTTGAAGAAAACACCCGGTCAAGGAATCCTGTTGCCAAAAATCGGCGGTTTTCAACTCGTTTCCTACTGTGACTCTGATTGGCTTGGTTGTCCGGCTACAAGACGATCCCGAACCGGTTACTTGTTACTTCTTGGTGGGGAGCCCATTTCATGGAAGTCAAAGAAACAATCCGTTGTTTCGAGATCCTCGGCAGAAGCCGAGTACAGGGCCATGGCTGGTACAGTTAGTGACCTGCTTTGGGTTCGGTTTTTACTTAGCGAACTGGGGGAGCCGATGGAGGCACCAACCACTCTATTTTGCGACAATGACGCAGCTAGACACATTGCTAACAATCCCGTGTTTCATGAAAGAACAAAACATGTGGAAATGTATTGCTATTTTGTTCGCGAAAGAGTCGCATCGAAAGAAATTTTGCCAAGACACAACGACACGAAGCTGTAGATAGCGGATTTGCTTACGAAACCGCTTGGAGCTCAACATCTAAAGGGGCTACTCGTCAAGTTGGGCGTAAAAGATCTACACGCTCCAACTTGAGGGGGAGTATTGGAGTTTATCCTATTCCTTCTCTTTAGGATCGGTATTCATGCATGCAATGTTTATCTTTTTCCTTAATTTTAGCCTACAACTTCTTCTTACGGTTTTACTTCTTTTTGTATTTATCTGGCTTCTTCATCATGAATGAAATCATCACTTGAATGATTCTTAATTCCCTCTGAATACGATTTCTTCATGTAGGGGGTCTACTTTAGTTCTGAAAAAAGAATCATGAGATATATCTACTGGGATAATTGAATATGGCATTGGGTATGGTAAATCATATAAGATTGAGTTGATGGGGGCATATAGGCATTGATGGGCAGGCTTCGCACAAGATATGAGAAATCTTTCAGCTAGTTAATTCTTGACTTGGTTGGGAGTTGTTTATGAAAGCTTCAAAACACAGTCGGTGTTTGTTTAATGTAGCACGAAGGCTGAATATACAGTTTGTAGGAAGATGTATGAAAGATGATTTATAAAAACTACATACATACCTTCTTTCATAGGCGAAGCTTTCTCTAGCGTGCTCTCTCTCTCTATCTCTCTCTCTCTAGCATGCTCTCTCTCTATCTCTCTCTCTCTAGCATGCTCTCTCTCTATCTCTCTCTCTAGCGTGCTCTCTCTATCTATTTCTCTCTATCTCTCTCTCTAGTGTGCTCTCTCTCTCTCTCACACACACTCTCTCTCTCACTCTCTCTTTCTCTCTCTCTCTTATGCTTCCTCTCCCCCACTAAATTTAGCAAGATAGAAGTACACGGAAAAAAAAGGGCAGATTTTATTCTATATATATTGGAAATGTTAGGTTATCGAAGTAAGTTTTCCATCTCCCCTTGATGTCTTTCTCCCTCACCAAGACCTTTCCATCCGCGGCCTTTATAAACTTCACAATTCTCAAGTCCTGTCTTCTACTTTCCCTTGACTTGGCAATCTTAAACATGTCATGCTCACCCTCTTTCGTCTCTAATCACTTATACATCCTCTCATACGCTGTGTTCTTTGTCTGTGTCAGAGGCAAAGAACATAACGTATGAGAGGATGTATAAGCGATTAGAGACGAAAGAGGGTGAACATGACATGTTTAAGATTGCCAAGGAAGGGAAAGTAGAAGACAGGACTTGAGAATGGTGAAGTTTATAAAGGCCACGGGTGGAAAGGTCTTGGTGAGGGAGAAAGACATCAACGGGAGATGGAAAACTTACTTCGATAACCTTTTCAACATAACAAACCGTAATCAACAAACGGAGATCGATGAAACAACTCAAACGACGTAACAAAACAACTGTTATTGTAGAAGCATCACATTCCGATTGAAGTGTGGAAATGCCTTGGAGATGAGGGACTACAATGGCTAACGGACTTATTTAACACTATCTTTAATACCGGAAAGATGCCAGAGCAATGGAGAAGCAGTTTCATAGTCCCCATATATAAGAAAAAAGGAGATGTCCAATGTTGCGCAAATTACAGGGGAATAAAACTATTGAGTCACACGATGAAACTATGGGAAAGAATTGTTGACACGAGAATTAGACGAGAAACTCAGATAGCGGTAAACCAATTTGGATTTATGCCAGGACACTCTACAACAGAAGCTATACACGTCATAAGGAGGTTAATAGAGAAATATAGAGAAAAGAAAAGAGACCTACATATGGTATTCATTGACCTAGAAAAAGCCTATGATAGTGTGCCGCGAAAACTCATCTGGGAAAGTCTACGACTTAGAAGGGTACCAGAGAGGTATATCAAAATAATACAGGATATGTATGATGTTACATCCAAAAAGTTTGATATTTATTTATTTATTAGGATTAGTGTTCAGTCGCATAACATGCGTACGAATGAGGCCCAATCGCACGAATGACGGGCGTATGGGCTCAGTCGTACGATTGAGTCGTGCGAATGGGTCCAATCGTGTGACTGAGTATGGCGGCTAAAATAAGCATGTAGGATAAGTAGGGCGGTTAAGGGTGTTCAAAAGCAGATTTTATCTGCAGTATTCCCATCCCTCTTGTTGGACCAAAAGAACCAATGAGCCAGCATCAGGAAAATCTCTAAGTCCCATATGACATCACAACAACTGCTGAAGACCTTCATCAGCAGTTTGACAAAGTCTGAAGAATCAACAGCTAAAGATCAAAGATCTGAAGTACACCAGCTGAAGTTCCCAAAGTACTGAAGATAAGTACTGAAGTCTGAAGTACTGATAAACACAAGTACTGAAGACTTCAAGTGCTGAAGATCAAAGTCTGAAGAACTGAAGAACTGAAGATCAACTACTGATGCACAAAGTCTGAAGACAACGACTGAAGACATCAGCTGATGACAACTACTGAAGTCATCAGCTGATGAATCATCTGAAGATCAAAGTCTGAAGACCAAAGTGCTGAAGCTTCAGAGTTTGTCACAACAGCTGAAGAAGTCTTCTTCAGTTGTTGTGATGGTTTTTCTTTTCAGTAGTTTTGTATTTTTCCTTTCAGTAGTTTGTACAACAGCTGAAGAGTTTGTTCTTCAGCTGTTATAGTTCAGTAGTTGTAAACGACTGAAGAGTTTGTTCTTCAGTTGTTGTAGCTTTTCAGTAGTTTCCCTTTCAGTACTTGTAATAGGTAGAACACTTAGGAATTTTGTAAGAAGATGTCAGCTGTTGTGACATCTTCAGTGGTTGTGTTCTATCAGTAGTTAGTTAAATAACTGTTTAATGTCAGTGGAATCTGACAACAGTATGGGTCTTTTGCCTATAAAAGGGCAGTGACCTGATTATATTCCACGCCGAAACATGTGAAATAAACAGAATATTATTCCTTTTTATGCAGAATTATTCTCTCTACAATTTACTTTACATGCAATATTCCTTATGTTCTTGCATTAATTGCTAATTATCATGCTAAATCCGCTGCGAACACAATCTAATTGATCAAACTAGAGGCTGAGATCCTGTCAAATGGTATCAGAGCAGGTTAATCATTGATCGATTTCACTATTGATCATTTGAAACTGCTCTTTTGATCTCTACGTTTGATCGAATTAGCAATTTGCAAGAATTAGCTGTAGAGAGAGAGATTCTGCTGTTTTTGGCCGTAAACTTGAGGTTCTCTGGTGGTTTTGAGCTATATTTGTTTTGTTTAAACTTGAGTTTGACTAATAACTGAGATGACTACACCAACAAACGATCCTCACAATACTGGTTCCTCAACCAAGCCTCCGACGCTTGTGAGGAATGAGTATAACATATGGCAACGATGTATGCTTCACCACTTGTCTGTCAATAGTGCTGGTTGTTGGAAGTCAGTGGTGCATGGACCATACAAGCCTATGGTGAGCGTCCCTGAATCTAATGAACAGGTTCCGAAGAAACCTGAACAATATTCGGACGAAGATCTAAAGCTGTTCGAGATTGATGCTAGAGCCCATGGAATATTAGCCATGGCTATTCCAAATGAGATTTACTCAGGGCTTTTGCATCATGAGACTGCTCATGACCTATGGGTTGCTCTAAAGGAACAATTTGGAGGAACTGATTCGGTCTTAGCAAACAATAGGGAAATCCTCGCCCAACAATATGAGACATTCTCATATAGAAAGGGTGAGACTCTGACCCAGCAATTTGAGTGGTTCTCTTGTTTGATTTCTGAGCTGAAGATGGTCAAACAAGAGTATTCCAACAGCCAGATGAACAACAGGTTCCTCAGATCACTGCCTGAGAGATGGGACACATATACCATTGTCCTACGCTCCAGTGCAAATCTGGAAACTCTATCTCTCACCTAACTTCATGGGAAACTGCTCACATTTGAGAGAGAGATAGAGCAAAAGAGGAAGCCGTCCACCTCTGGCAAGCTCGCTGATGACTTTGTTTAAGGAAATGCTGCCTTGATAAGTCAGGAGTCTGAATATGCTTTATCAAAGACTTCTTATGATGAGCATATTGATTTCTCTACCAACTCTGAACAAGCTTTTGTTGGTGTAGGTAGTAGTTCAGGAGGCAGCAGTGATAACTGGTGCTTTTTGATGGATGATTTGAAGGGCATTCCAGATGATGATCTGGAGGAGATGGATATTTTGAGCCAAATGGCAATGATCAATATCAGATCTCAAAAGTTCTATAAAAGAACTGGTAGGAAATTCCCTGGTCTCTCTGGCAAAACCAAAGTTGGTTTTGACAAGAGCAAGTTGAGGTGTCACAAGTGCCAAAGGCTTGGACACTTTGCTAGAGAGTGTAGATCATCTGGATCTAACTCCTCTGCACCCTTTGTGACTTTTCCAAGCAATAGCTCACAACACAGAGGGCAACCTTCCTCTAGTTCTGGTCATCCATCACAAGCACAGGCATCACCTGCTTATTTTGTGCCTCAGGGGTATATGCCATACTCATACCCTGCTACTACGTGCCTCAGCCCAGTCAAACTCAAGCACTTTCTGCTCAACCACCACAGGCTCTTCCTGAGCCTCAGTCTTCCCCATATCATCATCAAACACAACCTTAACAACACAGCTTCTTCACCCCAGGAGTTGTTGACTGGAGTAGTCTACCAGATGATCTATCTGGTCAGGAACAACTACTCCAAGGTGCTGGTCAACATGGTGGTGATAGTCCTTTTGGAAATCTTGCTCTGATGGCCCTTGAGTCTGCTGAGGGGTCATCATCCAATGCCTCATCACAGGTATCATCTGAGACCAAAGCCAAGCTTTTTTCTGAATCATGCATAGCAGCATTTGCTTCTATTAGAGAAGCAAATGTAGCTTTAATAGATAAAAATCTTGAGCTAGAGCACACTATTTCCAAAAGAAAAGCTGATTTTAAGGCTGCACTAAAAGAGAAAAATGATGAGATTTACAAGCTTAAATGCCAAATCAAAGATGGTAAAGCTAGGGAAGATGTACTTCTAGAGAAGTACAGAGACCTCAAGGAAACTCTTGCAAACACCCAAGTAGAGTGTGATCGATGGGTGCAATCATGCAAGGGTTTTGAAATGCTTCTTAAGAAGCAATCAGCTTCCAATGTGAAGTTTGGGATTGGTTATAATCACACTGCTCCTCCTACAGATTTTACTTCAAGAGCAGAAGTTGAATCTGATGGAGAGAGCAATAACCAATCCTTCTCATCATGTGACCTACTATTCTCTGATTCAGCATCATCAGAGATAAAAGTCAGCATTAGGTCCTACTAAAACCAATCAGCTGATGCTACAACAGCTGTTGGTTCAAATGCTGAATGTCACATGATCAAAAGGTTGATCAACTCAGGTGTTGTCTCTAGAAGTACTGAAAGTACTGGAGAGCAAGTGATAACACCTGAAGTTCAAACCTCAACTACTGCAAGCACTGAAGAGAAGAAAACTGATAGTAGAAAAGGTTTGAAGACAACTAAAGAAGAGGTCAGGAAAGCAGGTACTAAAGGGAAGAAAACTGCTAGTACTGATAACAAACAGCTGAAGAACAAGTCTTCAGCAGTTTCATCTTCTTTAGTTGATGATCAACATAAGATGAAGAAGAAGCCATGTGAAGTATGTGGCTTGTTCAATCATCTTACTGATGATTGTCGGTACAAAAGGGGTTCCAAACTCAAACAAAAGGAGGAAATTAAAGAGCTAATAAATAAAATGAAAAATGAGTTTGAAACCAAGTTTGTACTAGCAACATCAAAGCCTGAAATCCCTAAGCCCAAAGCTAAATCTAAAAAGAAAGTAGGGGTTACTCAGGCAACAGCTGAGGTTGTTCAAAAGAAGATGGTGCAACATAGGATTCTATCATCAGCAAGTCCCAATGTGTCTGAAGAGCTGAAAGCTTTATCAAAAAGTCAGACACAACTGATGATGATGGTTCAGCATCTAATGGGAAGAGTCAACCATTTAGATGCTCCTGTGTTGAAACCACAGAAAAGGAAATCCAAGCCAAAGGGTTCCTCTTCTACACCATCTTCTTCACCTCAGGCTGTTACACATAACACACTTGTTAGTGCTGCACCTATAGTTGAGAACAGACCCAAAACCAAACAGGTTTGGGTCTCTAAAACTAACTAACATGTGGTTATGATTGCAGGGTTCTTCAACATGCCAAAGAAGCATCTGGTATGTAGACAGTGGAGGATCCATGCACATGACTGGAAGCAGCTCCCTTCTTATTGACTACTCTCAAGGAAAGAAGGGATTTGTTTCCTTTGGCAATGATGCAAAGGGTTACATCATCGGAAAAGGCTTTGTTTCCAATGGGGAAATAAGGTTTGATGATGTTAACCATGTGGAGAATCTCAAGTACAACCTCTTGAGTGTCAGTCAAATGTGTGATAAAGGCCATATAGCCCTTTTCACAAGCAAGAACTGTCGGATTCTGTCATCCAAAGTTCTAAATTTGATTGACAAGGTGTTGGATGAATACACTCTCCTGAAGGCCAACAGGACAGGAAGAGTGTATGCCTTAGATCTTTCCAAAAAGATAGACCTAAAAGGCCATCCTTGCCTATTCTCCAAGGCATCTCCTCAAGAGTCTACTCTATGGCATAGAAGGCTGGGGCATGTTAATTTCAAGAACATGAATCAGCTGATAAGCCATGGTTTAGTAAGAGGATTGCCTTTGAAGGAGTTCAAGTGTGAAGACAACTGCACTGCTTGCTTAAAAGGAAAACAACACAAAGTTTCATTCCCTTCAATAGAAGAACCAAAGTCCACTGCCTGCTTGCAGCTCCTGCACATGGATCTCTTTGGTCCTGTCAGAGTGATGAGCATGGCAAAGAAGAAATACTACCTGGTAATTGTGGATGATTATTCCAGGTTTGTATGGACTTTCTTCTTGCACTCCAAGGATGAAGCAGCCAGGACTATCATGAACTTTGTGTTATTTGTAGAAAAGCTGTATTCCCTACAGGTCAAGTGTGTGAGGAGTGACAATGAAACAGAATTTAGAACCACACACTTGATGACTTCTACCTGTCCAAGGGAATTAAAAGGCAGTTTAGTATTCCTAGAACTCCTGAGCAGAATGGAGTGGTGGAGAGAAAGAAAAGGACTCTCATTGAAGCAGCAAGGTCAATGTTGGCTGACTCAGGGTTGCCACTGACCTTTTGGGCTGAAGCTGTCAATACAGCTTGCTATGTACAAAATAGAGCTTTAGTGAATAAGAGGTTGATGAAGACTCCTTATGAAGTTCTTCATCATTTGGCTCCTCTGATTTCATTCTTTAGAGCCTTTGGGTGTCCATGTTTTATTCTCAACACTAGCAACCCACTCCAGAAATTTGCTAGTAAGGTGGATGCAGGGTATTTTGTTGGTTATTCATCAACTTGCAAGGCATACAGAGTCTTCAACTGTAGGACAAAGGTGGTTGAAGAAACTCTGCATGTTAAGTTCAATGAATCTCCAAAGGACAAGATTCCACAAAACCCTGTGGAGTTGTTTGATCTGGACATACTGCAATATGTTCCTTATCAACCTCCAGCTGTTGAGCCTGTCAACAGTTCTCCACCTGGTGGTACTGATGATGATGTAGTCAGTACTCACCTCTTCAGGTTTAGTGACAACCTGCCTGAGTCCACTAAACCTGATGCTCCTGTAGCTTCAGCAGCCCCATCTACAACAAATGCTGATGAGATTTCTGCAAGCTCTACTTCATTTGAGCTGCCATCTCCTACATGGTTTCAAGAATCTCCATCACCATTTGTTGCTGCTGAAAGTCCTACAAACACTTGCACTGACATTATAGTCTATCAAGAGCTGAAGAATCACCCCACATCTCAAATCATTGGTGATATCAATGCTGGAGTTTCAACCAGGAGTCAATTGTCCAATTTCTGCTTCTATGCTCTCTTCATCAGTCAGCAAGAGGCAAAGAACTATCATGTTGCTTTAAGAGACAAGGGATGGGTTGAAGCAATGCAGCTTGAGCTTCTTCAGTTCAAGAAACAGCAAGTGTGGGAGCTTGTTCCTTTACCCCAAGGGAAGTGTGCAATAGGCACCAAATGGGTATTCAGGAACAAAACAGATGATAAGGGCCAAATTGTCAAGAACAAGGACAGGCTGGTTGTCCAAGGATTAGCACAAGAGGAAGGCATCGATTATGATGAGACCTTTGCTCCTGTGGCAAGACTGGAAGCAATCAGACTGTTCTTAGCTTATGCTGCCTTTCACAGTCTTAAGGTTTATCAAATGGATGTCAAAAGTGCCTTCTTATATGGGAAAATAAAAGAAGAGGTTTATGTGTGTCAACCACCAGGCTTTGAGGACAACAAACATCCAGATTAGGTGTACAAGCTTGATAAGGCTCTTTATGGGCTGAAGCAAGCTCCTAGAGCTTGGTATGAGACACTCTCAACTTTTCTTCTAGCGAATAAGTTCACTAGAGGCACCATTGATAAAACCTTATTCATCAAGACTGTGGGACAACATAAGCTCCTTGTTCAAATTTATGTAGATGACATCATCTTTGCATCCTCTGATCCAAAGTTGTGTGATGAATTTACAATGCTCATGAAGCAAAAGTTTGAAATGAGTGCTATGGGGGAATTACAGTTCTTTCTAGGTTTGCAAATTAAACAAAGGGATGATGGAATCTTCATCCATCAGTCCAAATACACCAAAGAGTTGTTGAATAAGTTTGATTTACAAACCTGTAAGTCCTGTTCTACTCCCATGAGCAGCATCACACAACTAGATGTAGATCAGAAAGGTAAAGCGGTTGATGAAACCCTTTACAGATGTATGATTGGGTCCTTGATGTACCTTACAGCCTCTAGACCAGACATCATGTTTGCAACATGTGCCTGTGCTAGATTTCAGGCTGCACCTAAAGAATCCCATTTGATTGCAGTCTAAAGGATCTTTAGATTTCTGAAAGGTACCCAATCACTAGGTCTTTGGTATTCAACTGGGCATTCTTGCAAATTAGTTGCTTTCTCTGATAGTGACTATGCAGGATGCAAAGTTACCAGAAAATCCACTTCTGGTGGTTGCCAATTCCTAGGCAATTGTTTAGTTTCTTGGCAGAGTAAGAAACAAACATCAATTGCTACATCCACTGCTGAAGCTGAGTACATTGCTGCTGCAAGTTGTACATCTCAGATACTCTGGCTTCAGAACCAACTCTTGGATTATGGCATTACAGAGACTAAGACTCCATTATTAATGGATAGTGCTTCAGCTCTTTGCATTGTTAAAAATCCAGTCCAGCACTCTAGGACCAAACATATAGAGATCAGACATCATTTTATTAGGGATTGCTATGAAAAAGGTCTGATTGATCCAAAGTTTGTGCCTAGTGCTGATGAGCTTGCAGACATATTTACTAAGCCTTTAGATAGTGCCACATTTCAAAACTTGGTACTAAGGCTTGGTATGCTGCAGCTAGAATAATTTGACCAATACTGATGCTCTCAGTTCACAAGTACTGATGAGCATTAGTATGCAAGGTCAAATATAAGTACTGATGAGTAATTTAGTCTTCAGCATTTTCACAACTACTGAATACTAAAATGCTTCCAAGTACTGATGTACATTATTTGTTGAAAACAACTGACGTAGTGAGGTGGATTACAACTACTGATGTATTATTTTCAAACAAATAAGTACTGAAGAACAAATTTTGTTCACAAGTACTGATGTGTAATCTTACACAAGTACTGAAGACAAAATTTGTTCACCAGCTCTGGAGTATTTCATCAGCACTTGTGAACATCTGATCACAAGAGGTGAAGGCATAAATATTCACAAGAGCTGAAGGGTCAATGAAACATCTGAAAGTCAGCCAAAGAGCTGATGAGTAAAATGTGGAGGTCAGCATGAAACAACTGATTTGACGGAAACAGCTGATGAGTAATTTTACTCTTCAGCTGATGCCAACAGCTGCTGTTTCATACCCAAACAACTGAAGGACAAAACCATGTCTTCAGTAGCTTCACAACTACTGAAGACTAACACCAAGTCCTCAGTTGTTTACAACAACTGAAGCAATACCATGTCTTCAGTAGTTCACAACTACTGAAGGCGAACACCAAGTCTTCAGTTGTTACAACGTCTGAAGATGAAAACTAGGTCTTCAGTAGTTTATAACTACTGAAGACTGACAACAAGTCTTCAGCCGTTTACAACATCTGAAGGACAAAACCAAGGTTTCAGTAGTTTCATCTACTGAAGACTAACACCAAGTCCTCAGATGTTACAACCACTGAAGGTTAAAAACCACGTCATCAGTAGTTTCAACAACTGATGACTAACACCAAAACCTTCAGTAGTTTTCTTTCAGCCTTTGCCATACCCTATAAATACCCAACCTTCAGAGCTTTTCATTATCACTTGACCTAACTTTTCAAAAACCTCTGAAAATCCCATACACCATTAATGGCGGCCATGCAACTCAAACCTCGACACAACTGTGTCGCTCATCTCACCAAATCGCCATTATGGCCTAAGTTTCACAATGCCGTCGATCTAATGACCGATTCACCCTACCAAACGGCATTCCTTCTCAACCCCACCATATACACCGACTCCTTGGTGGAGTTCTGGACGAACATCATCGTCCAAACCGGAGAGAATGATGGCGAGGTCTCTCTCCGGTCTTCCGTCAACAACCACCTAGTGCTTATCACTCCAGCTACCATTCGAGAAACCCTAAAGCTGGAGGATGCCACCTACCCAACCTCTTACCCCAAAGGCGCCCTTGACCTATGCTTCACAGCCAACGATTATCAGGGCGACCTCTCTGCCACCACCTTGTTGAAGAAACACTTCCCAGATCCCCAACGACTCGTCTTGCACATGGTGAATGTGTGTCTGGCTCCCAAAACATCTTCATGGGACCAGATGTCAACAAGGTGGCAACAGGTATTATTTTCTATCTTTGAGAAACAACCCCTTAATCTTACTGATATTATATTTTTGGAACTCAAGGATATGGCCACAAAACCCATTTCTAACCATTGGATCTTGTATCCTCGGTTCATAATGGCCATCATCGAGAGCCAGCTTCAAGCTGAGGGACTTGTTGGCACTGGGGTCCCTGCCATGGCTGTTCTAGCCGAGGTATACTCCAGGCACAACACTGACCACACACTCAAACAGGCTGGCCGGCTGCGAAAACCCACGCAGCAGGAACCCATAGCCTCCACCTCCAAATCCAAAGTCCCCACCAAACCAAAACCCAAAAAGAAGCCCAAAATGGCTACTCAGGGAAATGAGTCCCTTGAGGATGCCCCTGCAACACAAAGGCAGGATGTGGCTGCTGGTTCGATTCTCCCAGCAGCTACCATGACTCCACCCACCACAACTGCACAGGCTTCCTCTCAACAGGAGCCTGATGCAACCACTTCAGGGGCACCCACACATCTAGGGTCTTTCTCACTTGAGGAGACTACCATTGAAATGCACACACCTCCCCATGTGCACACTGCTTCAAGCCCATCTCCTACTGAGACCACCCCACAAAGCCCTACACTCATAATAGCCAAAGTGCTGACCCATCTGAGCACTCCACCCTCTCCCCAGAAACCAATTACAACTGGGGAGACTCCAACCGAAGAGAGGGTGGACACTAGTGCCGGTGGGAGCCCACAGCACAGAGAATCACATGTCCAATCTCCCAGTGTGGCTAGGGAGATAGGACATTCTGGTGAGGCTGCCACTTCCCCTGCATCAGCACATGAGCAGGGAGAAGCTGGTACAAGCAATAAGACCTCACCAGAGGCAACTGCCGATGATGGATCCAATCTGGAGGCTGGAAGTCCCCAGTACCAAGAACAAGGGGCACATGCTATATCTGAGCCACACTCAGAGCATGTATATCCTACATTGTTTTCACGCTCGGGCGAATCGGGGACCTGGCCGATCCGATCCACTATGGCTCGTTTTTGTGGCTTTGAACCGGCCGGTCCGAACCGAACCGGCGGTTGGACCGGCGAACCGGCTCGGTTCCGACCGGTTTTCAGTATTTTTTTTTTATTTTAGTGGGTAAAAACGGGGTGTTAAACCATAAATTAGTACGTAGGATATACAAATATAGTTAAGTTTTATATATAACTATAAAATATATGTATAAATCATATATAAATTACTTATATTTAATTACATATATAAATATAATTAAAATATAGTTAAATCCGGTCCATCCGGTCCGACCGATCTGACCGGTCCGACCACCAAACCAGTAAGGCGTCCGGTTCGATGTCCGATCCGGTTCTGAAAACATTGATATCCTGACACAGTCAGGAGGTCAGGTGATTCAGTTCACACTGATGATGACCTGAGCTTCTTCTTTGACGTAGTTGCTCGCAACACTATCTTAGAAGATGAGATAAGCAGACTCAAAGAGCTGCTTGCTCAAATGACTCAAGATAGAAGTCCATCTGCCACCATTGACCCACAGATAGCACCTTCACCCGAAGGTCTCCAAAACATTCAACCACTCCTACAAACTCGGCCACCTGCCTCTGCTTCTGCACTAGTTCTCAGGAACAAAACCCTCATGAGCAACTAGATGCTATCCTCCAAAAATCCCTGCCTCTCATCACACCTATAATCACAGAACTTGTGATAAAAACCATTGATGAGAGGCTTCCCACACATATACAACCCCTGGTGGAGGTTGCTGTAGCCAAGGTGCTTGCTGATAGTCAAACCCCAACCAATGCACCCAAAAAGGGGGAGACATCAGTGCAAGCTAAGAGGAAGAGGGGAGAGGAGGAGATAGAAGTAGGAAGAAAGGAGGTGATTGAGAGGAAGAAGGTTGAGGAGACAAAGGGGAAGGGGAGGGAGAAGGAGGAGAGAGCTGAAAAAGGAGTGGCTGAAATCCAAAAGGATTTCAGTGTCACTTATCAAAAGAAAAGGGGAGAGAAGAGAGGAGAGGAGGGAGAGAAGAGTGATCCTGATCTAGCAGCCCTTGTCAAGGAGGCTGATGATGAACAAAGCAGATCAATGGACTCTGTCATTGATCACCTGTTCAGGCAAGGCTTTGACAAGGACACTGCCTTGCTAGATCAGGAGATTAGGAAGATGGAGGCAAGAGAGATTGAATACCGATGGTCTACTTATAGCCAAGAGGACAAAAAGAGACTCGAGGCTATGAGTAGATTCATTTCAAAGTATCTGGGCAGGCCAGTCCTTGATGTCAAAGCATGGACCAGGGATAGAATCTTGGCTATAGCCGCCAAGATCTGTTCAGCTGGTGATTTCACCAAAGGACTGGTCGCTGAGGCCCTTTCTAAAGCCGGTGCTGGGAACAGGACCCTGCTAGTAAAACAAACCAAACCTGTTCTTATTTCTAGGTTACTAGCAGTGCCTGCCAACATTCCCACACCAACAACCCAAACGCAACCCACAAAACCAACCCCTTCACCATCAAAACCCGCAGCCAATGATCCACCCTTGAAGAAGAAGAGAAGGGTGCTGAGGCTGTAAGAAGAAGAAGATGAGGAGGAGGATGAGGAGGATAGACTGCCCCTGTCTGCAGTCATTCCTTTACCCAAAGCCAAATCCAAACCCATCACTCCCACCACAGATGGACACTGTGAGGGTAAAATTAGAGGAAGAGGAGCAGCAAAGACTACACGATGAGGAGATGCTGAAAAGCATTGACAAATCCTATGCTGCTTCTACTTCCATTATGAACATGAAGAAGGAAGCTCTGAGACTCTTCACTCTCAAGCAAACCTTTCAATATGATAAGGAGAGAGTGAGGACTTGGCCTGATCCTAGGGTGGCTCACAGGATAATCAAGAAAGATATGCCTGTGAGATACAAGAGCCAATTTAAGAGAATCGTAGATGAAGTGATCTCTGTGGCTCTTGTAATAACACCCTGGGAAATAGTTGAGGTGTTCGAGAGAGCCTATAGAGCCAACCAATCACCCCAAACAATGTTAGATAATAGGGTGGTTAGGAAAGGGTTGGTCTATAAGAGGCTTGAGAACTTCCATAGGGATGAGCTCAACCTGTTGTTAGAAGGAAGACATCCAGATGAATTTGCTTATAGGCAAATCACAACAGTTGAGCTCAAGAATGGCAAACAGGCCAAGTTTGTCTCGGAGCTGTACGGTCGTGAAGGGTTATTCGATGGTGTGGCTGAAGACCTGACTAAAGAAGAACAAATGATTTTCCTTCAAGCCTACACCAGAGAATCCTACAGGCTTGTACGTGGGAGGTAAGTCTCATGGATGGGATAACAGCCCTGTGTCCAGTTCCCCAAGACAGGGCTCCCATCCATACTTAGCCAAACAAATTTCAGAGACTTTCTCCCAGGCCAGTGCTTATCAGGGTCAACTTCTGATCTGATCTAGAAGGAAATAGACCAATATTTCTGCCAACAATAAATGGGACAATAAATAACTTAGAGGTTTTGGCTGCATTGGTTCAGGGTGAGTTTGTTGGACCAAAAGAACCAATGAGCCAAGATCAGGAAAATCTCTAAGTCCCACATGACATCACAACAACTGCTGAAGACCTTCATCAGCAGTTTGACAAAGTCTGAAGAATCAACAGCTGAAGATCAAAGATCTGAAGTACAACAGCTGAAGATCCCAAAGTACTGAAGATAAGTACTGAAGTCTGAAGTACTGATAAACACAAGTACTGAAGACTTCAAGTGCTGAAGACAAGTGCTGAAGATCAAAGTCTGAAGAACTGAAGAACTGAAGATCAACTACTGATGCACAAAGTCTGAAGACAACGACTGAAGACATCAGCTGATGACAACTACTGAAGTCATCAGCTGATGAATCATCTGAAGATCAAAGTCTGAAGACCAAAGTGCTGAAGCTTCAGAGTTTGTCACAACAGCTGAAGAAGTCTTCTTCAGTTGTTGTGATGGTTTTTCTTTTCAGTAGTTTTGTATTTTTCCTTTCAGTAGTTTGTACAACAGCTGAAGAGTTTGTTCTTCAGCTGTTATAGTTCAGTAGTTGTAAACGACTGAAGAGTTTGTTCTTCAGTCGTTGTAGCTTTTCAGTAGTTTCCCTTTCAGTACTTGTAACAGGTAGAACACTTAGGAATTTTGTAAGAAGATGTCAGCTATTGTGACATCTTCAGTAGTTGTGTTCTATCAGTAGTTAGTTAAATAACTGTTTAATGTCAGTGGAATCTGACAACAGTATGGGTCTTTTGCCTATAAAAGGGCAGTGACCTGATTATATTCCACGCCGAAACATGTGAAATAAACAGAATATTATTCCTTTTTATGCAGAATTATTCTCTCTACAATTTACTTTACATGCAATATTCCTTATGTTCTTGCATTAATTGCTAATTATCATGCTAAATCCGCTGCGAACACAATCTAATTGATCAAACTAGAGGCTGAGATCCTGTCACCTCTTGCTTCTCTCGAACCCAAACACCCCTGTTCTTATCGAACCAACGATTTCGGCTTCATTTTGGTAAGTCTCGCTTGGCACGGATCGATATTTGAATACATTAAGCTGTATATATGGTCCAAAATTGATCCAAAAACGTGTTTTAAATCTGGGCTTTTGTTTAATTTCTCTGTTAAGCTAAAAGTGAGGGTTCGGATCCTAGTTTTTATGAAATTTGATGAAATAAGGACCCGAAACGATTGTAAATAAGGTGTATATGTTCTGTTTTGAATATGGCATAATTTCAATGGTTAAAACTTGTGTTTTGGATCAAATATGTCAAGAACACAGCTGCTGATCCGTTTCAGGCGAATGAGCCCAGTCGCATGACCCATTCGTGCGACTGAGTCAATCGCATTGTTCAATCGTGCGACTAAAGTTCAGTCGCACGAACCAATCGCACGAATGGAGGTCATTCGCACAAACCCTGTTACAGCTCATTCGCACCTCTGTCGTATGGTCCATTCGTACGACTAAGTTCAGTCGCATGTTCAGTCATACGAATGAGTCCAGTCGTATAGCCTTAGTCGTGTGAAGTGATCAGCTAGAGGTGATTTGACTAAGTTAGGGTTGTTGTTTTAGATTTGCCTTGAGAAGGAGAAGTTTTAGCTGCCCTAGTGTATTTGGATTGATAAACACTTGCTGAAAGCATTAAGGTGAGTTCTAAATGCCCTTTTTCTATAATGTGTTAACGCTATTTGACAATGTTGTTTGACCAAAATCGGGCACTGGCATGCATATAAATAAATAAAGATGTGGTTAAAAGTTTGGAAGTGGTAAATTGTGGTGAATGGCGAGGTGGAGGTTTGACCCACCAACTATAGACGGAGGTTTGACCCGTCAACGCCAACTATAGACGGAGGTTTGACCCGTCAACGCGCGAGGTGGAGGTCTGACCCACCAAACTATAGACGGAGGTTTGACCCGTCAACGCGTGAGGTGGAGGTTTGACCCACCAAATTAAAATTAATAAAAAAGATGTCCATAAATAGAAAGTGAGTATTCGATATGCACATCAATACTAGAACAAATAGATGGACTGATGGATGTTTGTGAATTATGCGATGATGTAAGAGTTGATGAATTGTTACTATTGAAATGTGGTGTGTGTGTGTGTTAAAACTCACCAGTTAATCTGATTTTGTGTTGGTTTTCTTATGCATGCCAGGTAATAATAGAAGTGTTCGTGGAGGCGCCCCACCAAGTTAAAATCCGGATATGGTATATGATACTGGCTATAATGTTGGGTTTTGGGAAAGATGTCCATGAAGTTTGACAAAGTTTTTAAGATGTCGGTTAAAGTGTTGTATTTCTTATTGATGATGTGAAAAGTTTTTAATATATAAAAATTTTCCGTTGCGTTTGTAGTCTCTGAATTATTATTATAACCCAACTAGTAGCACCCTCCTTATTATATTATATTGTTATGAGATTGAGGGTGTTACAAGTTGGTATCAGAGCCTTAGTTAAAGAGATTTGAACAATTAACTGTTTCAAACTTTAACTGAATATATGGGAAGTGCCAGTATTTTCAACCGGAAGTGGGGTGAAGTATTTTATGAATGAGTATTTAATTGTTAGTGATAATTCAGTCAATTGTTGAATGAAAGTAATTGTTTAAATTGAAGATTAGTGTTATGTGTATGCATGATTTTGTGGTTTAGATAGGGTTAGAAATAAACTGTGAAAGGATAATGAGAGGAGGCAGGATGATGTGAATAAGTAAATAATTGATAACATCTGGCCAATGTTATGAGCAATTTACATTATATGCAGCATCCTGGTATCACTTATTATTTGATAATGGTTTATTTCTTATCGTAGATGGAGGAAACCAGTAATACAAGTTCTAGACCTGAAGCTAGGATCTCAGGTGATGAACTTAAGGCGGCTATAGGTGATGAGGTCGCCCGAGTGTTGCGTACTACCTTACCTAAAATGTTGAGCGACCTTAGGAAAGGTGGTGAATCATCTTCCCAACCAACTCCTCCACCTGTTATTGTTGAGCCTGTAGTGGAGAAACTAGTGTCATATAAGCATTTTAAGGAATGTGACCCACCTAAGTTTGAAGGCCAAAAAGATGTAGTAGTAACTTATAAGTGGCTACGAGAGATGGAAGCAGCGTTTAAACTTAGTAGATGCAAAGAAGATCAGGAGGTGGGCTTTGCAGTGCATTCGTTTCAAGCAGAAGCGTTGTATTGGTGGGATACAGTAGAACAGGCCATGGGTGAGGCCGCCGTGAACCAGATGACGTGGGAAACTTTTAAAGCGTTAGTGATAGAAAAGTTCTGTCCAAAAGGCGAGATGGACAGAATTGAGATCAAGTTTTTGCAGTTTCAGGCAGGCAGTTTAAGTCATAAGGAGTATACGTCCAGATTTGAAGAAATGGCTCGTTTGGTACCTTATTTAGTAACTCCTGAGGGGAAGAGGATTACTAGGTATATTCAGGGACTACCCCCTAAGGTGAGAATGCTAGTAAAGTCTAATTCTCCTTCTACATACCAAGCCATGGTAAATTTGGCTGCGGATATGTATGGGGAAGTTGCTGAGTCCGAGAAACCTATGGTGAAAGAAGAAGTGGTTAGTCGTCAGGAAACTTCGCTGAGCTCTAGGCCTATGTATGGACAGAGTGGGCCGTAGAAGAGAAAGTTTAATGCTAGGGGTTTTGTAGGTCCCCCTCCCCGGTGTAATAGATGTGGGAAGTTTCATAGTGGGGAATGTAGATTGAATCACCCGGCATGTCGTAAATGCGAGAAACCTGGACATTTCGTTTCCAGGTGTCCAGAACTTCGGTGTTATGAATGCGGGGAGATGGGACATATGAAATCTGAATGTCCAAAGTTTAGACCTGGACCGGTCCCTATTCGTGCAGTGGGAGGACCGAGTAAGGCCAATGCGAGTGGTAGTAGCGGTACTGTGGGGAGAGCATTTACAATAACTACGGAGGAGGCTAAGGCATTACCAGATGTTGTGTCGGGTACGTTTCTTGTTAATGATGTACCAGGTAGAATTTTATTTGATTCGGGGGCTAATAGAAGTTTTATATCAATACAATTCCATGCCTTAATTAATGTTAAACCATCAAAGCTGGATGTTGCCTTTTCAGTAGAAACTGCCTCTAATGAATTTATAGTTGTTAGTAAGGTAATAAATGATTGTTTTGTCGAACTAGAAGGTGTAAAATTTCCTGCTAGGTTACATATGATGAAATTAGGAGGTTTTGATATAGTATTGGGAATGGACTGGTTATCTACGTTTGAGGCTCAGATAATATGCAAAAGAAAGATGATTGTGTTGCGAGCACTAGATGGTAATTTGGTAACGGTTTTTGGTGATGATCATGATAGTGTGGTGAAGGTCATATCTATGATTAAGGCTGAGAAATTATTAAGTAGGGGTTGCGAGTCATTCTTGGCATATGTAGTTGATACTGCTAAGGAGACGAAGAAATTAGAAGATGTTCCAGTGGTTTGTAATTTTCCTGATGTATTTCCTGAGGATCTACCAGGTATACCTCCTGATAGAGAAATTGAGTTTAGAATTGACTTAGTACCTGAAGCAAAACCTGTCGCTAAAACCCCTTATAGACTTGCACCCGTTGAGTTGAAGGAACTTCTGAACAATTACAGGAATTATTAGACAAAGGTCTTATTCGACCAAGCACTTCGCCATGGGGAGCTCCAGTTCTGTTTGTAAAGAAGAAAGATGGCAGTTTGAGGATGTGTATAGATTACAGAGAACTAAACAAGCTGACTGTCAAGAATAAACACCCATTACCTCATATAGACGATTTGTTTGATCAACTCCAAGGTGCTAATTGGTTCTCAAAGATAGATCTTAGATCCGGGTATCATCAGTTAAAGGTGAAAGAAGAGGACATACCAAAGACAGCTTTTCGTACGCGATATGGGCATTATGAATTTTTGGTGATGTCATTTGGACTAACGAATGCTCCTGCTGCATTCATGGATTTGATGAACAGAGTATGTAAACCGATGCTGGATAAATAGGTGATTGTGTTTATAGATGATATTTTGATCTATTCTAAGAATGAAGGAGATCATGCTTATCACATTCGAGAAGTATTGGAAACCTTGAGAAAGAATAAGTTGTATGCAAAATTCTCGAAATGTGAATTTTGGTTAAGAGAAGTGCAATTTTTGGGCCATGTGGTGAATGCGAACGGAATATTGGTGGATCCTGTGAAGATTGAGGCCGTGATGAATTGGGAGATTCCTAAAAGTCCTTTAGAAATTCGTAGTTTCTTAGGACTGGCAGGATACTATAGGAGGTTCATTTAGGATTTTGCTAAAATTGCTTCTCCATTGATGAAATTAACTCGAAAAGACGTTAAGTATGAATGGAATAAAGAACAGGAAGTTGCTTTTCAAGAACTGAAGAACCGATTAACACAAGCTCCAGTATTGGCCATACCAGAAGGTGTAGATGATTTAGTGATATATTCTGATGCATCATATCAGGGATTGGGGTGTGTTTTGATGCAACGTGGGAGAGTTATTCCTTATGCTTCTAGACAGTTGAAGACCCATGAAGTCAATTACCCAACCCACGATTTAGAACTAGCAGCTGTAGTTTTTGCTCTTAAAATATGGCGACATTATTTATATGGAGTGAGATGTACCATCTTTACCGATCATAAGAGCCTGAAGTATTTCTTTGAGCAAAAAGATCTGAATATGAGACAAAGGCGATGGTTGGAATTAATCAAAGATTATGATTGCGAAATTCTTTATCACCCCGGGAAAGCAAATGTCGTTGCTGATGCATTGAGCAGAAAGGAGAAGTACGAACCGATTAGGGTTAAGGCATATAAACTTGTAATTACTCCTGCCTTTATGCAACAATTAAAAGAAGCCCAATCAGAAGCACTAAAGGAAGGAAGTATAAAGCAGGAAAGAATGGTTGGTCAGAAAAAGTATTTAGAAGAAAATAGTTATGGTGTTAAAATCAGGTTTGGTCGAATGTGGGTTCCGTTGGCCTTACGTGATATGGTACTTGATGAAGCTCACAAATCTAGGTATTCCATTCACCCAGGCATGACTAAAATGTATCAAGATTTAAAGCATGATTATTGGTGGCCAGGGATGAAATTTAATGTGATGCAGTATGTAAATAGATGTTTGACTTGTGCCCAAGTAAAAGCTGAACATCAGAAACCTTATGGATTATTGCAGCCATTAGCCATTCCAGCCTGGAAGTGGGACGATCTGACCATGGATTTTATAACTAAACTACCTCGTACACCAAAAGGTTATGATACTATTTGGGTAGTGGTAGACCAACTAACCAAGAGTGCTTTATTTCTACCAATACGGGAAACTTATTCGGTAGAAAAGTTAGCTGATATCTTTACTAAAGAAATAGTTAGATTGCATGGAGTTCCGAAAGGTATCACGTCTGATAGAGATGCCAGATTTACCTCCAGGTATTGGAGAAAATTTCATGAAGCAATGGGAACTAAACTTTACTTTAGTACAGCCTATCATCCCTAGACAGATGGTCAAAGTGAAAGAACTATTCAGACATTAGAGGATATGCTACGAGCATGTAGTATAGATTTTGGAGGTAGCTGGGATAGTCATCTTCCTTTAGCGGAATTCGCATACAACAACGGTTATCAAGCTACTCTTCAGATGTCTCCGTTTGAGATATTGTATGGAAGAAAATGCAGAACTCCACTTTATTAGGGAGATATGGAGCAACGTGAATTGGGGAATAGTGAAATAGTTGAAGAGACAATGTCAAAGTTTGAAGTAGTTAAAAATCGTATTAAAGAGGCGAAAAGCAGGCAGAAATCGTATGCAGATCATAGAAGAACACCATTGGAATTTAAAGTTGGGGATTTCGTTTTGTTAAAAGTTTCTCCATGGAAAGGCATTATTAGATTCAGAAAGAGAGGCAAATTAAGTCCACGTTTTATTGGACCTTTGCCGAATAATAGAAAAAGTTGGGTATGTAGCATATAGATTGGACTTACCAGAAGAACTAAGTGCTATTCATCCAACCTTCCACGTCTCTCAGCTACGAAAATGCTTAGCTAATGAAACTCAATATGTACCGTTAGATGATATTGAGGTTGATGAGAAGCTCAATTATGTTGAACAGCCTGTGGCCATTATAGATCGTAAAGAGAAGAAACTTAGAAATAAGAGCATTAGTTTAGTCCGAGTGCAGTGGGCACATCGCCAGGGATCTGAATCAACCTAGGAACCTGAAGAAGAGATGAGACGGAACTACCCTCAATTGTTTTAGCCAGGTTTCGAGGACGAAACCCTAAATAAGGTGGGCAGACTTGTAACATCCAAAAATTTTGATATTTATTTATTTATTAGGATTAGTGTTCAGTCGCATAACATGCGTACGAATGAGGCCCAATCGCACGAATGACGGGCGTATGGGCTCAGTCGTACGATTAAGCCGTGTGAATGGGTCCAATCGTGCGACTGAGTATGGCGGCTAAAATAAGCATGTAGGATAAGTAGGGCGGTTAAGGGTGTTCAAAAGCAGATTTTATCTGCAGTATTCCCATCCCTCTTGCTTCTCTCGAACCCAAACACCCTGTTCTTGTCGAACCAACGATTTCGGCTTCATTTTGGTAAGTCTCGCTTGGCACAGATCGATATTTGAATACATTAAGCTGTATATATGGTCGAAATTGATCCAAAAACGTGTTTTAAATCTGGGCTTTTGTTTAATTTCTCTGTTAAGCTAAAAGTGAGGGTTCGGATCCTAGTTTTTGTGAAATTTCATAAAATAAGGACCCGAAACGATTGTAAATAAGGTGTATATGTTCTGTTTTGAATATGGCATAATTTCAATGGTTAAAACTTGAGTTTTGGATCAAATATGTCAAGAACACAGCTGCTGATCCGTTTCAGGCGAATGAGCCCAGTCGCATGACCCATTCGTGCGACTGAGTCAATCGCATTGTTCAATCGTGCGACTGAAGTTCAGTCGCATGAACCAATCGCACGAATGGAGGTCATTCGCACAAACCTTGTTATAGCTCATTCGCACCTCTGTCGTATGGTCCATTCGTACGACTAAGCTCAGTCGCATGTTCAGTAATACGAATGAGTCCAGTCGTATAGCCTTAGTCGTGTGAAGTGATCAGCTAGAGGTGATTTGACTAGGGTTGTTGCTTTAGATTTGCCTTGAGAAGGAGAAGTTTTAGCTGCCCTAGTGTATTTGGATTGATAAACACTTGCTGAAAGCATTAAGGTGAGTTCTAAATGCCCTTTTTCTATAATGTGTTAACGCTATTTGACAATGTTGTTTGACCAAAATCGGGCACTGGCATGCATATAAATAAATAAAGATGTGGTTAAAAGTTTGGAAGTGGTAAATTGTGGTGAATGGCGAGGTGGAGGTTTGACCCACCAACTATAGACGGAGGTTTGATCCGTCAACGCCAACTATAGACGGAGGTTTGACCCGTCAACGCGCGAGGTGGAGGTGTGACCCACCAAACTATAGACGGAGGTTTGACCTGTCAACGCGCGAGGTGGAGGTTTGACCCACCAAATTAAAATTGATAAAAAAGATGTCCATAAATAGAAAGTGAGTATTCGATATGCACATCAATACTAGAACAAATAGATGGACTGATGGATGTTTGTGAATTATGCGATGATGTAAGAGTTGATGAATTGTTACTATTGAAATGTGGTGTGTGTGTTAGAACTCACCAGTTTATCTGATTTTGTGTTGGTTTTCTTATGCATGCCAGGTAATAATAGAAGTGTTCGTGGAGGCGCCCCACCAAGTTAAAATCCGGATATGGTGTATGATACTGGCTATAATGTTGGATTTTGGGAAAGATGTCCATGAAGTTTAACAAAGTTTTTAAGATGTCGGTTAAAGTGTTGTATTTCTTATTAATGATGTGAAAAGTTTTTAATATATAAAAAAATTTCCGCTGCGTTTGTAGTCTCTGAATTATTATTATAACCTAACTAGTAGTACCCTCCTTATTATATTATATTGTTATGAGATTGAGGGTGTTACATATGACGGGGTAAAAACGTGTGTACGAGCAACTGTCGGAGACACAGACTTCTTCCCGGTGGAAGTGGGACTCCACCAAGGATCGGCATTGAGCCCATTCCTCTTCACTCTTCACAGTAGTGTTGGACGAGATGACCAAGTCTATACAAGAGCTAGTCCCATGGTGTATGCTGTTTGCGGATGATATTGTCTTAATATCAGAATTTAAGACGGTGCTTAACGAGAGATTAGAACAGTGGAGAGCAGCACTAGAACGTAGGGGCTTAAGGATAAGTCGTTCTAAGACAGAATACATGCATTGTAACTTTAGTGGTGAGGCCGGAGAGGAAACCCAAATCAGTATACAGGGCATGGTGGTCCCCCGGACGTGTAGGTTCAATTACCTTGGCTCGTATGTACAGGAAGACGGAGAGATACACAGCGATGTAGCCCACCATGTGCAATCAGGATGGTGCAAGTGGAGAGCAGCATCAAGGATTCTGTGTGATAAGAGGTTCCCAACAAAACTAAAGGGAAAACTATACAGAATGGCAGTATGTCCAGCTATGCTATACGACACAGACTGTTGGGCCATAAAGAAATCGCACGAGAGACAAATAGAGGTCGCAGAAATGCGAATGCTGAGGTGGATGTGTGGACACACAAGATTGGATAGGATAAGAAATGACGTCTTTCGCCAGAGGCTAGAGGTGGCATGTATCACAGATAAAATACGAGCGGGAAGATTAAGATGGTTTGGGCACGTGAAGAGGAGAACGATGGCAGCACCTGTTAGAGCAGTAGTGAACATCATCGTAGATGGTAGGAGGAGTAGAGGTAGACCTAGGTTGACTTGGGATGAGATTATTAAGCGACACATGATAGACTTGCACCTCTCTGTGCACATGATCGAGGATAGGAGTGAGTGGAGGCGTAGAATTAAAATTAAGGACTTTTAGTGGATTTTGTGGGTAGGAAGGGTTACGGTTACATGTGGCGGGACCCCCCGCGTCAGGTGTAGTTTTTCGTCATCTCCCCTTTTTGGGTGTTACATGTCGCTTTTTATGATGTGCGCACTATCTAATTCTGCATGTGATATTTACCTATGTGTTGCATGATATGTATTATGATTGTTATGGTTACTTCCTTTGTTAACGAGTCGGGGGTCTCTTCGGAGGGGGTCTCTTCGGAAGCGGTCTCTCTATCTCTCAGGAAAGAGGAAAGACTTGCCACCACATACCCCTCCCAGACCCTACTCTTCAGCGGGATACACTGGGTATGTTTGTTTGTTTGTTTGTTTTAGGGTTTTACCCTTTTCGCACCAACTTTCCTCTATCTTTTACCACTTTAAACATTTAACCCCGTATTTTAAACTTATCATTATTATTTTTCTAAAAAAGTGGGGTGTGCACTTCGTAACCCGAAATATGGACATATAACTGGATCGGGTGTTACAACATTTAGAATCTTACCTACTACATATGTTAATTACACTTTGTATCTTAATTTTACTAACTTTACTAACTGAACATTAAACTAGATCAGGATCAAGTTAGGATTTGACACTTCTTGTTCATTCCCATTAGTGTCTTCATCTCAAGTAGGCCTGTAAATGAACCGACCGAACACGAACATCAGCATGTTCGTGTTCGTTCATTTAACTTTTACCAAACACGAACACGAACACGAACACGAACACGAACACGTTATCGAACACGTTTTTTTGTTCATGTTCGTTCATTAAGAAATAAAAATGTTCGTGTTCGTTCATTTTTGTTCGTTAAGAAGTTAAATGAACAGTTCCCGAACATAAACGAACACAAATGAACAATAATAAATGAACATAAATGAACAATAATAAATAAACAAAACTAAACAGAAAAAAACTTTAATGATCATTTTGAAATTTTTAGGTGTATTAGTGGAAATTAAATTCTCACTAAACTTATAAGTTTTTAGCATAACTTAATACACTTATGTTTCAAATGTTAACACCTAATACCCTTTTATTAACATGTTAATATATATAAATAAACAAACATAAATGAACAAACATAAACGAACGTAAATGAACGAACATATATGAACGGACATAAACAAACGTTCATGAACGTAAACGAACGAACAAAGCATGTGTTCATGTTTGTTTGTTTAATTAAACGAACACGATTTTTTTGTTCATGTTCGTTCATTTTCTAAATAAACAAACATAAATGAACTTCCCCCGAACAGTTCATGAACGTTCGGTTCATTTACCGGCCTAATCTCAAGTTTCATCTGAATGATCATCTTCCTTCCCAAAACATTGATTTTCCAATATCAAATGTATTCTTGATACAACAAATTGTCTAGTCAATTTCAATTTCGAATCATTACATCATGAGTTGCTTTAACTCAACACATATCGGACGAGTTTTCGTGTTCTTTTATTCAATGATACGTACCAATTGAGTGAGGGAACCGAAAATACACTTGTTATTGTTCCGTTATGCCTTCACAATTGATTATGATTTTTCTGATTCCTCTCATAAACATCGACTCTTTGCCCCTATCTTGTTTCATTTTTTTTGCTTCAGTTGATGATGCCTAGCCTTCAACATTTGTTAATACATTTGTCTTCGGGTCTTCCACCTTTAAATCCTGTTTTTCTTTCGAATGTAATTGAGAAATATTTGTTACGATTTCATCCTGACTCTTAAATTTCGTCCGATCCTTTGTTCACTTCTTCTAGTCCTTCGGGTTAACCGGACCTTCCATTTGATTTCATGACATCTTTGTTTTTTCTTTCCTTTTTTCTCATTTATATACGAGTATCGTGATTTTTAGAACTTGTTGAAGCATCATATGACAATCAATTTACAAGTTTGGTTTAAGTGAATTTAAATAGAGAGATGAATAGATTATCAATACAAAGTAACCTTCGATCTAATTGTTGTTTTATTGTTAATACAACGAAAGACCATTAAATACAATATCAACCAACACTTAAGAAGGGCCACACCCCTTCGGTTGGTGTAAGCACACAACCAACATAAGTTCCTAACTTATATCTTGGGGCGTCTAATACATATCCAATATTAAGTTTCGTTTAAATATTTCCAATAATAATTATAATGGCTGATGAGATGTCCACCTTTTGAACATGGCAAAACATTCTTCGGGCTTGTACTCAGGTGCTGTGTGCCCACCACCCTTCAAGTTAACATAACCATATCAGTTTACAACATTAATCAACATTAATAAAAAGAAGTTCTTGCTTCTTGCCTTCACTGTAGCATATGTCATCATATTTGAATAAGTCTGTGTGTACCTGTCCATATAAAGATATAGCCAAACATAAGCGACTTCGATTACATTCTACAGAGTAAAATATTTATTACCCTGCAATTTGACCATCAAACTTCCATGGTCGCCATTGCTCGATGACAGTGAAGTTCAAGTCCTTGATCCATGCTTGAGTTGACTGGTGAGGAATGATCATATCATGATCACCACTGCGTTAAGTTATAAAACTTCATTAGTTCAAATGATGTATCTTACAAAAAAGATCGAATATATCAAATGCATGTTGTCATATAAGGAAGACCTATAGATAAGGGAACGGTAACCCTTGTTGCCGAGGTTTAAATGATACGGTCTGACATCATCGAGCGTTCTTGTGAATTTTAGATCCCAGTTGCATCTTACCCAGTCTCCTACGGTCCCCTGTGCGTGTCGTCACATTTGTGAGCAAATTATTAGGCCTTGAATTACTGACAAAAAATAGGAATACCTTCCGGACATGCAGTGCTTCTCTAACAGTAGCATCATCAAGCCAGTAATAAGCCAGCCTATATGCATCAATCTACACCCATCAAAACCGTCCTTTCAAACTTCTATATGCATTGGTTCGGATTTGCTTATATAACTTTAAAATATAGATGCAAACAAGAGCATCGAATAGAGAAGAACTTTTCAAGAGCATCGAATAGAGAACAACTTACTCGGCAATAAAATGAAGAAAAAGGATGACTCTCTTCATTCGATATCTCACCAGCCCGTTTGATTGGCGAAACAAGACTTCCACAATATGGTTCCAAAACATGGGTGGTTTCTATCCCATCTATGCACTAAAATGATCACTCAATCTTACATCAACAGGGAGAACATTATATTTTGAGCTAGATAAAATTATGCATAGAAATAATTTACCTCTTGGTACAATTCAAGATTTTGAAGACATTCTAGGTTGCTAGGACTAATGTAGTCTGATCGGTAATCTCCATGACAATTGTCGGACAACACATATGAACAACATTATATGCTAAAAACACACGCGTGATAAATTTGTACCGTAGCTATGATAGTAGCCGAACTGTTACCTTATAGAGTTCATCAGAAATTAGCGCCATATCGTTAGCAAAACGAATTTTGTAATTACTTTCATCTGGAAAAGTCATAGGGTTGCCAACCACATAACCCTGTAGCACAAGGATTTATCTTTTCAGCACATTGAGTCATGGATGTTGTAAGTGTATTAAATTTATTTAGTACATGTCAAAACCTTTAGATTAATGTAAGGTTCATTGCCAGCTTCATTTCCTGCAGCATGGCCAATTTAGCCGTGATCTATATATATATATTAACTACGTGCACCAAGGGAGAAAATTGTTACCATCCGATATCAGTTGAGCGATTATGGGGACAGGGTTTCCAGCGTAGGAATCTCCCCCAATATAGAATGGATTTGAAAGGAACTCCGGGTGACGATCAAGCCACTGCAGAATGGTTCAAACGATTATCAAGAAAGTTTTGAATGAGACTTGACACATTTAAGTCGACGTTGCTTGATAAATGCTGATACATCTAGAGAGAACACATAGTAGAAATGCCCCTAAGACTTCAGTAAAATAAAGATGTTATCAGATGTATGAAAAAGTGTATTATTCCTAACATAGTTATTTATGTTACTAAGTGCAACAGGTATAATAACCTTTTAATTAAGCAGGTAAATAGAATTAATAATAAAAATACATAAATTCAACATAAATTTAGAGACTCTCGGTTTCAGTCCATTTTATATATCCTAAACATTTTCTGGTTCACTCTTTGAGTCCATGAGTCTAACGCAATTAATCTTGTTTGGTCTCGTACTTCATTCACATGCCTTCCATATGAAGGACATTAATTTTGTCAAAATTATTTTTCAATTTTCAACATTCTGCTATTAACCTCCTAGTATTTTTTGTCAAAACCCAACGTATCAATTGAATGTTATAGTGAAAATGAGTTTAACTACTTTTGACACTAATAATTATGTGTATTTATTAGTAAAATAATCATTATTTGTTTGGTCTTTGTTCCAATATGTAAAAGTTTCACAACTAACGAATCCATGTATAAAATGTAGCTATGATGAATGAAATATAAATGCTCAAATATGTATGGTTGAAACTATAGAAATGTTAAATGGAACAAATATGTGAACTTTTTCAACATAGGTAAGGGAAACCATGAGTGGGTTTATTAACGGTTGTCTAACATGATTGTTGTTTCCTTTAAAGAAGTGGATACTCGGTTGTTGGCCCGTGGGTGAAGGTTGGTTCAAAGCGTCGTTAATTATTAATTACTATTGACCGGTACGAGCCTGTGTTGATAGGTTCTGTAGATTGATAGAACAAGTTTCTTCGGATGGTGCAAGGCTAATTGCTTGCACGTTAACAAGGCCCACCTAATGTCGAACTATATCGGTAGTAACAAGTCGCTGTTGAAGTTGAGTAACTTTAGCTTGTATATTCCACAGTTGTTACAGCTCTGAATAAGCAGTTTCAAGAACACTTCCGAATGTTTTAATTGGTTTCAAACCGAGTGAAAGTGTGTTTTAAATATATTTGATGCACTTTAATTATTGCTCAATTTTGTTGAATGTTTTGGATGTTTGGACCTATTGATTTCAAGTATATAAGCAAGGCTTAGTTCCTTGTTTCAATTACACATCTTCCATCATCTGCTGAGACTTTCAAACAGCTTTCATTTTGCTTTCATTACTCTTGATTAAAGATAAAATTTTGGGTGCCAATTTCAATCCTAACAGTACATATTGTTTTGGCTATAGGTTGTGAGTATAAAAGCAAGGCTTAATGCTTTGTTTCGATACACCTCCAACAATACATCTTCCTTGCTTCTCATTTACAGAGACTTTCCAACAACTTTCTTCCGGCTTCCATTGCTAGTGATTTGATGTAAAATTTTGGGTGCCAGTATATATTAATCCCAACGATATGTATTGTGTTTGGTTGTTGTATCCGGTGAGACAGATAGGTACTCAAAGGAGGCTCAGAAACTATTAAGTGTCTTAGTTGAACACGAATCCTCTATCGAATATGTAATCCTACACCTTTATGTTTTATAAAAAAATTTAGTTATTACAATTATAGTGTATTTGTAATTGTTATTCTCTACTTTCTCTTTAGAATTACAAATTAATAAAAGCGTGTATATTATTTTACTAATGGTATTCCTACATAATCACACCCAACTTTCCACAAAAAAGTCATTAGTTTCTTCAATATCAATTTGTACCTGATTGGTAAGTTTGTATGTAAACCTTGATTATCTTTCTACCTAATTTCTGAAAAAAGAAAAAGAAAAGAACAGGAACATATACGAAATAGGTGATTGTTGGTTGGGAGGATCCTTCAATATGGGTCCAAGAGCTATGAAAAGCAACAGACATATGTTAGGATCGGACGTTATCACACACACGAACACAATCAACACAACCACAAGAAGACACGAAGATTTATAGTGGTTCGGTCCAGTACTGACCTACGTCCACTCTCGGTAACTAGGATGTTTTTATTAAGCTTGGTACGATTACAAATACAGATTTAGATCCTATATATAGGATAAACAAGAAAACAACTCCACCACTATTATTAGTGGTTTACCTGTTCTCCTAAGGGATGAAATTGTGGAGTGGTTTCACTAGTTTCACACTCAACAATCTCCCACTTGAAGCCACGAAACAATCTTCACCTGTGCTTCAACTGTGTATCTGTATTTCTGTAAGAAACTTTTCATCTTTCGATCCTTCCTAGTTACCCGGCCTTCTCTTCAATTATCCTGAAGGCCAGTTGAAGCTATGCAAAGCTTCAACTTCTCTAAGGTAACAACCTTAGTCAAAATATCAGCTGGATTTTCAGTTCCTTTGATCTTCTTCAACTTTACAGTGCCATCATTAATTCTTTCTCTAATGAAGTGATATCTCAGCTATATGTGCTTTGTCTTCGAATGAAAGACAGGATTCTTTGCAAGATGAATTGCACTTTGATTGTCACAGAATAGTGTACAATCAACTTGTTCTTTGCCAAATTCGTTGAGAAAGTTCTTCAACCATATAAGCTCTTTGCTTGCTTCAGCAACTGCCATGTACTCTGCTTCTGTGGTTGAAAGGGCAACACTTTTCTGTAGTTTGGACATCCAACTTACCGCAGTGCCTCCCACTGTAAAGACATACCCGGTGGTGCTTTTATATGACTCTTTGCAACCACCAAGGTCTGCATCTGCAAAACCCTTCAGAATAACATCTTTTCCTTTAAATTGCAATGCCACTTTTGAAGTACCCTTCAAATACCTTAGCAGCCATTTAGCTGCTTCCCAATGTTCTTTCCCCGGATTGGACATAAACCGACTAACAACTCCCACTGCATGAGCTATATCTGGTCTCGTGCATACCATTGCATACATGAGGCTACCAACTGCTGATGCATAAGGAACTTTAGCCATTTCTTCTTTGCCTTCATCTGATTTGGGTGACTGATCTTTAGAAAGCTTAAAGTGACTTCCCAAAGGTGTGCTTCTGATCTTGGCATCTTCAAGGCTGAATTTCTCTAACACTTTCTTAATGTACTTTTCTTGAGAGAGTGTCAAAGAACCATCTTTGTTTCTGAGAATACTCATCCCGAGTATTTGGTTTGCAGCTCCCAAGTCTTTCATCTCAAATTCTTCAGACATTTGCTTCTTTAATTTCTTGATTTCTGCCATGTCTGAACCGGCAATTAACATATCATCTACATAGAGTAGTAGAATGATATAAGAACCCTTGAACTTCTTAATGTAACAACAAGAATCATTGTCACATCTCTTGTAACCAACTCTTCTTATGAAGTTATCAAACTTCAAATACCATTGTCTTGGCGCTTGTTTTAGACCATACAAGCTCTTCTTCAATTTACACACCAGGTTTCCTTTGCCTTTAACCTGAAAACCCTCTGGTTGTGTCATGTAGATGTCTTCATCTAGGTCACCATGTAGAAAAGCTGTCTTGACATCTAGCTGCTCTAGATGCAAGCCTTCTGCTGCTACAATGTTGAGAACAAGTCTGATTGTAGTCATCTTCACCACTAGAGAGAAAATTTCATTGAAATCAATTCCCTCTTTCTGTTGAAACCCCTTGACTACTAATCTTGCTTTGTATCGTTTGGTACCATCATGTTCGTCCTTGACCCTGAAGACCCATTTGTTTTGAAGAGCTTTCTTCCCAGCTGGAAGCTTTGTTAAGTGCCAGGTCTTGTTCTTCTCAAGCGACTTCATTTCATCTTTCATTGCTAGCTCCCACTGCAATGAATCTTTCATCCCCATGGCTTCTGAATAACACTGGGGCTCACCATTTTCTGTCAGAAGTATGTAATTGACAGATGGTGAATATCTGTTTGGTGGTCTGATGACTCTGGAGGATCTTCTTGGTTGAAATTGAGGTGTTACTGGGGATTCTGGAGTTTGAGGAGCAACTTCTTCTTCTTCCTCCTCAGAATCATTACTAGAATCATCCCTTGAGCTCTCACTGTCACTTGACTCATTCCCATTTTCTGGAATGTTGACTGAAGCTTCTTTTCTTTTTCCACCACTTTCAAACTCAACACTTTCTTTCTGAACTTCTTGTCTCTTGGTGTTTCTGTCTTTGTATAATTCGTTTTCATTGAAGACGACATTCTTGCTTCTGATTACTTTCTTGCCTTCATTATCCCAAAGCCTGTAACCCATTTCTCCAGACCCATAACCAATGAATGTGCACTTCTTGGACTTTGAGTCTAGCTTGTCCCTGTCATCTAACAAATCGTAAGCACTACAACCAAAGACTCGTAAGTGTTCGAGACTTACCTCCTTTCCTTGCCACATTTCTTCTGGCAATTTAAAATCCAAGGGAGTAGATGGTGATCGGTTAATCAAATAGGCTGCAGTGTTAACTGCATCTGCCCAGAATGTTTTGGGCATCCCGGCATTCAACCTCATGCTTCTAGCCCTCTCATTCAGTGTTCTTTTCATTCTCTCAGCTACACCATTTTGCTGAGGAGTTCCTGGAACCGTTCTGATCATCTTGATCCCTTTCTTAGCACAATAGCTGATAAACTGTTTGCTAATGTATTCACCACCATTGTCCGACTTCAAGCACTTTACCTTCAGATTAGTTTCATTTACAACAGCAGATTTCCATATCTTAAAAGCATCAAATACACCAGATTTATGTTTAAGAAAATAGACCCATACCTTGCGTGTTGAATCGTCGATGAAGGTAACATAGTAGCTTGAGCCTCCTAGAGATGAAACTGTTGTTGGTCCGTATACATCCGTGTGAACAAGCTCTAATTTTTGAGCTTTTGGTGTTCTCCCTGTTTTCTCAAAAGAAACCCTTTTTTGTTTGCCAAGAACACAAGGTTCACAAAATTCGGTTTCCACTTTCTTCAAGTCTGGAAACTTCCCTTTCTGAGCCAAAATCTTCAATCCCTTTTCGCCCATGTGTCCGAGTCGATTGTGCCATAAAGTTGATGGACTCGGATCTGAGGTCGTTGCATGAACCTCTTCGGCTGAAACATCTGCCATGTACAAAGTGCCTTTCTTCTTTCCTTTGGCAATCACCATATTGCCTTTGATCACTTTCCATATTCCACCCCCAAAGTGAACATTAAACCCTTCATCATCCAATTTTCCAACTGAAATCAATTTTCTCCTCAAATTAGGAATAACCCTGACATCTTTTAATGTCCATATAGTTCCTAATGAGGTCTTCAAGTCTACATCTCCAATACCTGTGATATCAAGCATTTGATCATCGGCTAAACGAACTTTACCAAAGTTACCTGTTCGCAGATTCTTTGCCATATCTGGGCATGAGATAGCGTGAAAAGAAGCACCCGAATCTATAATCCAGGATTCCACATCATTCTCAACACAACATATGAGAGTGTCATCGGATTCTTCAGATGCAACATGATTGACTTCTTTCTTGGATGTTGATGGTTTTGGACATTGGCTTCTAAAATGACCCTTTTCTTTGCAATTCCAACATTCAATGTCTTTTCGGTTCTTAGACTGCCCCCTTCTTCTAGATTTTGACCTGCCTCGATTATGACCTCTTTCGTTTCTTCTTCCTCTACTTTCTGTGTGTAATAAAGAACTAGAACTAGAAGTCTCACCATTGCTTCTCCGTCTGATATCTTCATTTATGATCAAGTCACGAATACTCTCAAGAGTGAGTTTGGTAGTGCCGGATGCACTACTAACAGCTGTGACTGTGCCTGACCAACTGTCGGGCAAGGATGATAAAAGGAGTAGAGCTTTAACTTCATCTTCAAACTTTATTTCAACAGAGGATAAACGAGAAATAATCGAGTTGAACTCGTTTACGTGAGCGGCAACCGACATGCCTTCCTTCATCTTCGTGTTAACCAATTGTCGGATGAGGAATACTTTGTTTGAAGCAGATGGTTTTTCATACATGTTGGACAAAGCTTTCAATACACCATATGTGGTTGTTTCATTGACAACGTTATACGCAACGCTCTTTGCCAAAGAAAGCCTAACCACGCCCAAAGCTTGTCTATCCAACAACTTCCAATCTTCATCGTACATGTCATCTGGTTGTTCGCCCAACATAGGCAAATGCAAACTTTTTTGATACAACAAATCTTCAATTTGCATTCTCCAAAATCCATAATCACTTCCATCAAACTTATCAATCTTAATTTTACCATCCTCTGCCATTAAAAAATTACCAAATTACTACTGACCAAACGGGTTCGTGCTGCTAAGTAGTAATTTATACGAGTAATAATCAGAAACAAAAAATAACTTATCTGTTTCAAGCTTTAATTGGCAAGGGACAAGTTATGATGGACAATGAGATCTTTGTCAAAGTTGAGGGGTCCTTTTGGTAAAATTAAAAAGAACTTCACTTTTCCACTAAAAAATGAATCATACGTGCTTTCTTCTCCACCTACTTCACTTTTTCTTTCTTCAAAAAAGAAAGCCCCTTTTTTTTCTCCACCTTGCGCATACACACAGAGAAAAAAAATATCCACCTGCTCCTACTATCCTCACAAAATCCCCAAGATCCCCGTTTCTTCGATCGCGATTCTGGAACGAAAGAAGGCTGCGAGGTAGCGGTGGTCCGGCGATGCAAACCGCGGCGGCGGGTGAAGAGGGCGGCGTCTGGAGGCGGCTGACCGGCGGCGACGGACCTGCGGCGACGGGTCGGCGGTGCTAGCGGTCGGCGGTGCTAGCGGCAGCGGTCTTCTGATCGGAACCCTAGTTCCTGATTTCACAGGTCAGTGTCTTCTCCTCTGTTCTTGTACACCTCCTTCTGGTTCGTGTGATGATCGAGAGCCACTGGCTCTGATACCAGTTGTTAGGATCGGACGTTATCACACACACGAACACAATCAACACAACCACAAGAAGACACGAAGATTTATAGTGGTTCGGTCCAGTACTGACCTACGTCCACTCTCGGTAACTAGGATGTTTTTATTAAGCTTGGTACGATTACAAATACAGATTTAGATCCTATATATAGGATAAACAAGAAAACAACTCCACCACTATTATTAGTGGTTTACCTGTTCTCCTAAGGGATGAAATTGTGGAGTGGTTTCACTAGTTTCACACTCAACAACATATGTATGTATGTATGTATGTATGTATGTATGTATGTACGTATGTATGTATGTACGTATGTAGGTACATACGTATGTATGTATGTATTTCAAAATAGAAGTCCAGTCGCAATCACATCTCTAGGGACAAGAGTCATGAGTAAACGTTAGAAAAATAAAAGCGGAAAAACAAAGATAAAAGATAAATGTAGAAGTCTCTAAAGAAGTTTAGAAGAACATGAAAAGATCATATTTTGAATTTGGGAGTAGTTAATACTTAATGAGACTAGTTTAATTATCCTATCCTTTATTACTTGGAGGCTACACTTCTGGATAATCTCCTCTAAGTTTATTTGTTGAACACATCTAAAAGATCACTTTCCTTAAATATTTGGGTTATAATTTTTTCTACGTCATCTCTTAAATGTTGAGGAAAAGATCCCAAGAAGTATCAAAAACTCTAATAGTCTAGACGTTTAAAAGACTTAAGATAGAAGCACAACAATAATTTATGTCTAAAGTCAGAGTTCAAAGAAAACTTTGAAGATTTAAGAGCACGAAATACCATCCCTCTAAACTCTAGAAGACGAGTTCAGAAGTTAGGATAGCTACACATGGTAGCATATTTAGTCCGCTTCTTGTAGTTCAGAAAAATAAGAATTATAAATGAGTCCACTACCAGGTCGACGTATCCCCAAATCGATTAATTCACAAAAAAAAAAAAAAAAAATTGTCGCATTTGGCTGTTTGAGCACTGGATGAAAGACAAGTTCCACTAATCTTAATGTTTTTTTTTTCTCTATATAACATGTTTCTTTCTATAAATGAGTGAGACATGATTTGTAGGATTTGAGCTTCAATAAAATATGCTTTATAAATTTTCTTCAAGTGTGTTTGCTGTTGGAAGATCATAATCAAGAAAATCCTTAATCAAATTGACTTAATGTTAATTAGTAGTAAGAATATAAAAGTCAAACAAGAAAGTCGAAATCAATTGTAATTAGCATGAACTTTAGGTTAAGTTATGTTAGTTTTAGTTTGTAAATGCCATTATATGTGTATAAATACCCAATGTGTACAATGTTTTTTTAAGTGTGGAATTGAAGGGTTTCATGTGTGAAATTGTTGTGTTTGACCTTGTATTCTACCAAGTCATTACACAATCTATGCATACTCCCATCGATTGTTCATCTAACATAATTGATCCTATTCTAAATTAATCAAGGGGCCTCAACATGGTATTAGAGCATTGGTTGAAGAGGATCAATCGCAATAAATCAAGTAATTGCCATTACAGAGAAGAGAGAAAGTGAGCATATCAATAAAGAAATCAATTTATATTTTTTGCAATCCTCGTTATCGGAAGAAGGCCAATGAGACACAGAAACAAGATAAGAATCATTAGATGTAAGAAACATCAATTGGCAGATTATTGTAAAAAAACAGAGTGAAGATTGACCGAAGATCAAGTCTTCAAATTTGATTACTAAAGGTCAGAATTAAAGTATGGAGATCTTCATCGATACATAAGAAGATTTCAAAAACAAAGAAGAAAAGGCGATCAAATAAAAAAAGTGGAATCAAATTAATTGTTGATCATAAAACCGAAAATATTAAATTTCAGTTCAGTTCGGATACCGATAAATGATATCAAGATAGACACCCTTCAGTACGAATCATATGAGTTTCAATTTGAGGGAGACGGCATTAACACCGCTTCAATCTTGATCAAATGACCCCGCAAAGTCAAATTCGGATTTGAAATTGAAAGGCTACTGATAAAGAAAAAGATGGACTGCAGATTTGGATGAACAACATCGTTTAAGGATTTTCTTGATTAGGGGGTGTGAATGTGGAAAGATCATAATCAGGAAAATCTTAAATCAAATTAGATTAATGTTAATTAGTAGTAAGAATAATAAAGTCAAACAAAAAAGTCAAAATCGGTTATAACTAGCATGAACTTTAGGGTTAGTTATGTTAGTTTTGTTAGTTTGTAATTGTCACTGTATGGTTATAAACACCCAATGTGTACAACGTTTTACTTGTGAAATTGTAGTGTTTCATATATGAGATTGTTCTTGTGTTTGACCCTGTGTTCCACCAAGTCACTAAACAATCTGTACTTACTCCCCTAGATTGTTCATCCTATATAATAGATCTGCTTCTAAATCGATCAAAGGGCCTCAACACTTGCTTGTATCCATGTCTTTTGATCTTTTATTAAATTATATTTTGGATTAAAACTAGTTAGTTTGTTTTTATTCGATGGGTCATTCCACACACATTAAAGTCTCTTTATTTGTTGATATAAACTTTCAAAAGCAATGTTCCTTTAATCCTAAAGGAACAACCATAATACTAACAACGTTACACCGTTCGTTCTTAGTTAAACCGTACCTTTTTCATGAATTCATAGGCTTGGTCGGACCATCTGACGTCTGTAGAATTTGAGGCGAGTGTGCTTCTTGCATAGGAAAAACCAGTGCCAACAGGAATATCTAAGAATACTATGCTTGTTGTCTGCATTGGAATAAAATTCTTAATACATTATTCATAAAGATGTTGACCTCCTCAAATTTTCAGAATATTAACAAACAGTTGTGGTGTATCGACCTTGCACATTATAAAAAGCTTATTTATTCTTAAACACATGCCATCATTCAAATAAGCAAATAATTAACTTGATGGGAAACCACGGGCGTGATTTTTTATAGAAAGAAATGAGTTAAACCATACAGGTTGTTGTTAAATGAGAATATATAAATCAATTATGAGGAAAACAAAAATATAGTGGAGCAAAAACCGGATTTTTTTTAGTTTAATTTACACTAATAAATTCTAAAGATGTCTTTTTAATCAAGGTTTTATCTTAGAATGTTGCCTTGACTACAAGGCTACATTAAAATTTATCCTCAACAGGGTCACGACAGCATATGCAAAACATTTTGATGATCGATCATGTCTCCATATATTTATTAAGAAAGGTTTGAAAGGTCATCCTGCTTTATAATAGAGGCGTTTGACTCTATGGTAGGCCTTGTTTTAGTAGGCTACACTCCAGATAATCAGAGAGAAAGAAGAGAGTTTTTTGGGGCAATTTTCTCATATATTTCCTAACAAATCAAAACAGAATTTAAACATGCTAGAGACTTGGTTCATTTCCCACGTCCCTTATTTAATGGAAATCATGCAACACTACTCTAAATGCAGTAAATTAAACTCCTAAAGACTTGGTAAACAAATGCATGAAACTAGGAAATCATGGAAGTATGGATCGTGCAACTCAATCTTCCAATCTGCTGGGCTTCCTCACTTGTCTCTTGGGCCTACCTTCATTACTAGTACCTTGTTGGGCCAATATGGCTGATGGGCCGGCCTGGGCCGTATCATCATCCCTCCCTGGAGAAATGGCATTGTCCTCAATGCCACTAAGATGTGGAAAGTGATGTTGGATAACGGAATGATCTTCCCATGTAGCAGCTTCCAAAGGCTGGTCAGCCCATTTAATGAGCACCTGTGGCTGTTGAGTTGGACTTAGAAGATGGTCCAGAACTGACTCCGGTAATCCAAGGGTAGTTTCTTCACCTATGAATTGATCGAGATTGTCGTTGGACGCCGGGAGGGGACCGTGACTCTGCTTCAGTAGTGAAACATGGAAAACCGGGTGAACCTTTGATGATGCAGGCAACTCTAGTTTATAGGCGACTTTACCAATGCGATCAATAATCTTGTATGGCTCGAAAAAACGTTTTGAAAGCTTATGATTCGTCCGTTGTTGAACCAACTTCTGGCGGTAATGTTGAAGCCGTAAGTAGACCATGTCACCTATGTTAAATTCCTTTTCCATCCTTTTCTTATTTGCCTGCTTAACCATACGTGACCGAGCTTGTTCTAGCTATTCCTTCAGGGAGTCAACGATTAGTTGATGATCGGTGAGAGATGAATTGATGGAAGCATTAGTAGTAGACCCGACAATGTAATCATGAATTGTGGAAGCATCCCGACCGTATAGCGCCTTGAAAGGCATCATGTTGATAGATGAATGGTGAGCCGTGTTGTAAGAAAATTCAGCCAGAAACAAGTACCTCTCCCATGTAGATGGTTTGTCGAAAACAAAAGCACGGAGGTAGTTTTCTAAACAACGGTTGACGACTTCGGTTTGTCCGTCGGTTTGCGGGTGATACCCGCTGGAATGAAGCAGCTTGGTGCCCATTTGCTTGAAAAGTTCTTTCCAGAAACGGCTGAGGAACAACGGGTCTCGGTCCGAGACAATGGTTTTTGGAAGACCATGGAGTCGATAGATTTCGCGCATGAAGATGGTGGAGCGAGAGACGGCTGTGTAGTGCGGTGGCAGCGCAATGAAGTGGGCAAATTTGGAGAGTCTATCGATGATGACCCAGATAGAGGTCTTGCCTTTAGATGAAGGCAAGCTGGATATGAAATCCATGAAGATGTCTTGCCATGTTGAATCTGGAATTGGTAATGGCTGGAGCAGACCGTAGGGACGGTGGGTGGGTACTTTGATGGCTTGGCATGTGGCACATTCTTTGATGAACTTAGTGACATCTCTTTTCAAACCTAACCATGTAAAATTGGAGGAGATCCGTTTGAAGGTTGCATGGAAGCCTGCATGGCCACCTAAAAATGTAGAATGAAACTCTTGAAGCAATCGGTTACGTAGTGTCGGAATGGGAGGAACCATAACCTTGCCATGCAAAAAGAGTATGCCATCACGATATAGGTAGTGTGTAAAGGATGTCGGATCCGCGGTGACTTGGGCTACTAATTGACGACCCGTGGCATTATTGGAGAAGTAGTCTTTGACTTCTTGTAGCCATGATGCTGTAGGGTGTGACAATGCAAGCATCGAAGGTATGTCAACGCGACTCAAGGCATCGGCAACAGTGTTTTCCTTTCCCGGCTTAAAGTTGATTTCAAAATCATATCCAATGAGCTTCGTTACCCACTTTTGCTGTTCGGGTGTCTGGATGGTTTGGGTGAGGAGGTGTTTAAGGCTGTGGTGATAGGTGAAGATGCGAAAGCGTCGTCCGAGAAGGTATTGACGCCATTTTCGCACGGATTCGGTAATGGCGTAAAGTTCTTTGGTATAGGTGGATTGGTTTTGCATGGTTGTGCATAATTTTTTGGAGAAAAATGCAATGGGTCGATGGTTTTGAGAAAGAACGGCGTCAATGGCTTGGCCGGAGGCGTCGGTGGTAAGATCAAATGGTTGGGTGAAATCGGGTAAGGCCAAGGTAGCAAGCTGTTGCATGTGTTGCTGTAAGGTGGTGAAAGCATTGGCGGCTTTTTCAGACCAAGAAAAGTGGTGTTGTTTGAGAATATCAGTCAAGGGGGTGGCAATTTTGGCATAACCGGGAACAAACTGGCGGTAATAGCCGGTGAGACCTAGAAAGGCACGTAGGGTAGTGAAGGATGTTGGGGTAGGCCACTTTTGGATCGAGTCAATTTTGTCGGGTTCAGGGGCAACTCCATGAATTGATATGCGATGGCCCAGAAATGAGATTTCTGTAACACCAAAGACACACTTGGAAGCCTTGGCATAAAATTGATTTTGTGCAAGGGTGTCAAACACATATCTTAGATGAGAATAGTGATCTGCTGTGGTAGCGCTATAAATGATTATGTCGTCGAAAAAGACCAAGACAAACCTTCGTAAAACCGGGCGAAATAAATCATTCATAGCGGACTGAAAAGTGGACGGGGCATTCGTGAGGCCAAAGGGCATAACGGGAAATTCGTAATGACCGTCGGTTGTACGAAATGCGGTTTTGTGGATATCGGCTTCAGTTACTCGGATTTGATGGTATCCCGAGCGGAGGTCGATTTTGGAAAAGATTGTAGCACCATGAAGCTCGTCCAATAATTCATCAATGGTCAGTATTGGGAAGCGATCGCGAACTGTTGCAGCATTAAGAGCTCGGTAGTCGACGCAGAAACGCCATGTGCCATCTTTTTTTTCACTAGCAAGACAGGTGAAGAAAATGGGCTTTGAGACGGGCAGATGATGCCATCTTTCAGCATTTCGTTTATCAATTGGGTCATGATCTTCTTTTGGAAGTGTGGGTAACGGTATGGTTTAACGTTAACTGTGTGGTGAGGGTTAATTAGGGGGATGTGGTGGTCATGGGGACGAGGGGGTGGGAGAGTGTGGGGGTCGTTGAAAACGGTTTGATAGGTGGTTAGCAGGTTGGTGATGTGGGGGTCGGAGGGTGTGGGAAGTGGTGGTTGGGCTGGTGTTTCGGTTTGCATGAAGATGGCATGCAAGGAGGCGACGGCTTCCTGCCTAATAAGGGCCGATAAGGAACTCGGGGAAAGTAAATGGGTTAAGGGGCCTCCTTGAAGGGTAATGGTTTTACCTTGCTTGTCGAATGAGATTTTAGGAACCGAAAAATCAGCGGTTATTGAGCCCAAGGTATTAAGCCACGAAACTCCTAACACCACATCTGCACCTTCTATCGGGAAGATAAAGAATGGTATAGTGAAGTTAGTTCGTTGTAGTTGGACGGGTACCGCAGGGCAATGACCTTGGCAGTGGATAAATTGACCATTACCAACCATAACCGTAAAAGGGTTAAGTGTTTTGTGTCGAGGTGAAGATTAGTGGCGATACGCGGTTGGATGATATTGTGGGTACTACCACAATCAATAAGCACGGTAACCGGTTTGCCATGAATATAGCCTGTGACACGGAGTGTTTGAATGGAGTTCATACCGAAAAATGTTGCGTCGGAGAGGGCCATGAACTGAGGAGTGGGTTCGGTGGTTGTGTTGGTAGAGGTATTGTCGGGTTCAGAAGTGGGGAAGTCGTCGTTATCAACAATGAGGAGGAATTGCGGTGGTGAACATTTGTGACCGGGAAAATACCTCTCAGGACAGCGGAAACACAGACCTTCTTTTCGTCTTTGTTGGATAGCCTCGGGTGAAAGTTTGGTGAATGGTAGTGGTTTTGGTGGAGAAGGTAATAAGGGTGGGGTTGTGGATGAAGAAGGTCGGTCAATGGTGATAGGTTTTGGAACAACCGGAAAGGTTGTTGATGTTGTTGGGGTGAAGGAATTGGTTGGTTTGGGAGAATAAGTGGATTTTGTTTTGTTGGGCTGATGAAGCTTGTCCTCCAGTAGACGGGCCAAGCCCGATGCTTCATGCAAGGTGGTGGGCTTGAGGACTGCGAGCTCCGATTTTATATCGGGTTTAAGGCCCGATATGAAGCAATTGAGGAGGGTTTGCGGGCAGAGGCCTGTGATGCGGTTGCTAAGTCGTTCAAACTCAGTTTGATATTCGGAAACTGTGTTTGTTTGCAAGAGTTTGAACAAGGAGGCCTCATGGTTTTCAAATGTCGAAGGACCAAAAAGAAGTTCAAGTGTGCGTTTGAATTCCGTCCAAGTACCCAAGAGGTCGTTTTGTGCTTGATTTTGGTACCATGAGAGAGCGTTTCCGGTGCAGTGGAAAGCTGTGAGAGAGACACGTTCACCGGGTGGGATATTGTAATAGGTGAAGTAGTTGTCGGCTTGGAAAATCCATCCTAATGGGTTGGACCCATCAAACATAGGTAGGGTGATTTTTGGTTGTCTGGGTTGGCGATTAGGGGGTGGTTGTTCAGGTCGATCGCGGTGGGGGGGAGTGCGGAGGGGGCGGTTGGTGTCGTTAGACATGGTTTCGGATAATTCTGTAACATGGTTAACGAGACGCGCGGTGGTGGTCGATTGGGTGTCGAGTTTGGTGTTGAGGTTCTCGGTGGCCTTAATGAGTGCCTCCAGCCGGGTATTAGTCTGGCTGTGGGCTTTGGATGCTTCGGTGGAGACCGCGAGAAGGAGGGCTAGTTGTTCGGTAACAGAGGGCGGAATGTCATCGGAAGCAGAAGGGTCTTTGCGGGGCGGCATGGCGGAAGGAAGAGACGTGAATGAAAGCACCAAGATGGTAGGCCTTGTTTTAGTAGGCTACACTCCAGAGAATCAAAGAGAAAGAAGAGAGTTTTTTGGGGCAATTTTCTCATATATTTCCTAACAAATCAAAAACAGAATTTAAACATGCTAGAGACTTGGTTCATTTCCCATGTCCCTTATTTAATGGAAATCATGCAATACTACTCTAAATGCAGTAAATTAAACTCCTAAAGACTTGGTAAACAAATGCATGAAACTAGGAAATCATGGAAGTATGGATCGTGCAACTCAATCTTCCAATCTGCTGGGCTTCCTCACTTGTCTCTTGGGCCTACCTTCATTACTAGTACCTTGTTGGGCCAATATGGCTGATGGGCCAGCCTGGGCCGTATCACTCTATGATAGAGCCATTTGGCTATATTTACCAGAAATGACTCCATTTGCCAGAGGGCAACTCTCTTCATCTTTTAAACTTCTCTTGAATGAAAAATATAGAGGCGAAACGATTATGACAGGAGGTTTAAGAGGTGTCGTGCCACCTTTGTTCGACACCTATGTTCAATAAAGTTGGTTTAAAAAAAATATCAATGGCTTTGGTCTTGCTAGATAGTTATCACATTATGAGTGGCTTAAGTAGAAGTGGACATCCATAATAGTACACGCATCATTGCCTCTACTGGGTGGACATTTTGTGAAAGTGTAAACTTAAAGGAACATTTTAAGGAAAGACTACGGGTAAAAGGACACTTTAAGAACTTTTCTTAATTATAAAATTAATTCTTTCACTCATGAGGATGAAAAGTTAAATTTGTATTATTTGAACTAAAAGATGAGTTTTTCTAACAAAGTTTGGATGTTTAGGTTGATTTGTTCTTGCCACAAACATAAAGCCCGAGAGAAATAAACCTTTGTCCATGAATTGGGTGTTAAAATCAAACTGGGCAGGCTTCCATTGTACTTCACGGTCTCTAATTGTATTGGACCTGTTTTGTTCAATTGATTCAAAGAACTCAAATATCCAAGTGACAATCACATAGTTACATTAAGCAAGTGCACTTCAACACCTTTATGCAATAATTGAAAAAATATACCAATCTCATAGAGGAGACCCGATATGGACGAACAACCAGGACCGCCAGACATCCAAAGCATGAGCGGATCTTGGTCAGGGTTTGACTCCGACTGGATGAAGTAGTAAAAAAGTTGAACATCTTCATTCTCATCAACACCCACATAACTGTACATCATATACTTATATACATACACAAGAAATAAAGTTAAGTCAAAAGCATAAAAGAGATTCAATAATTGAGTACCCTGTTTGCATTTTAAAAGGAAGTTTTCCCTTAAAACCAGGAAGATGCTCTACACTTCCTGCTGATGTTGAAGTTGAGGTTGAGTTTGAAGCACCAAAACATATGACGACGATGATAAACAGATACCCGTACATTATCTTTATCGATTCAGTATACATCATTTATGTACTAAATGTGCATGTTGGCGGTTGATTATTTGAATCAAAACTTTTTTATAACAGCTAACTCTTGCCGACTCTAATCCTACTATTAAATCTGTACACTTTAACTTTCATCCACTTCAGGGGATACCTTGGTGTAGCTAGCCCTCGCCATTTTATCCTTATGCAACTTCCTTTACCACCTTGACAATCTTACGACATCAATCATATATAGGAGTTCAGCACCTTTACTTGTTTTAATCAACAAAAGTCTATAAGCATATTAAGTATATGGGCCATATGTGTATAGATTAATAGGAGCATGAACACCATTTGATTGAAGCCCTTAATTAAAGCACACATAACTTATGTATGTGAACAGAGATGTAGGAACTAGAGTGAGGATCAATTGTATGGATGTAATATTTGTTAGAGGATATACATCCTAGAAATTAGAATATTATTTTGGTGTCCACCTCAAAGGCATGTTGTCCTACCAACATAGAATAAGTATCTAACTCTTTTCTTTTTTGAGGTGGCTTAGAACAAATTCATCCTAAAGCTACTTTATATCTATGATAAAATTCCTATATTGTAACACCATATATCTTTGTTTAAGATATAGGAATAGATGGGGAAGTTTTGGTGCATGGGATCAATGAAGTCACATTTTATTTACATGTTTTATTATATTACTTAAAAGTAGTTTTCTTTCATTCATATAAATACAGGGGTAGAAAGTAGCTTTCAAAATATACATTAAGTGATAACTTCTCAAACCATGTGAAAACAACAAGCATGCGAGAACTTCTTAAACTAAAGCAATAACTGTGCGAAAACTGCATGGAGCGAAAACATTGATGCCATTCGGAAACATCAAGCTAGATGAGAGCTTTTGTGTAATTAGCATAAATATCTTGAATTTTGATGTAAGTTGTATCATTTTTGTCAATTCTAGTATTGTAATGCTTTGAAAAAGTAGTTTTGAGAGGATATACCAGAAAATATTATTTGTTATTGTCATAATGGTCGTTTCATTACAATTTAACATCTGAACTCATGTTATAATGACAATACAATATTCATTCTGTGTTTGTTGATGTGACAATCCGGTAATTTTACGTTACCAAACTCTGTTAGTTCCGTTAGGTCTTGCATACATGTGTCGTGAGCACATACTAGTTGTCGTTGAACGTTGGTGACTTTATAACAATAAAAAATGATTATCCGATAATAATTTAATTAATAATATTGATTATTAAATTGTAGTTATGTGATTTATGAATTTTAAATATTATTTATGAATTTTACTTTGTAACGTGCCAACGTGTTATATTAGATTCATGTGTTTTGTTATTAGTTGAAATATATAATTATTATTGTAGAATATAATATATGAGTTTTCTAGATAAAACTTATTTAAAAAGTACTAAAAGATTAGTTTTTATAAAATTTAAACAAGAAGGGTTTAATTGGTAAATGTTACCAAACTTGAACTTAACAAAACTAAGAAAACCCTAGCCCGCAAACCACCCCTGATTTGGCCGAACCCACCTTCCCCCTTAATCCTTTCGATTTTGATCAATAACAACAAGCAATCATCGATTTCTAGTGTCATTCAAGCATTACAAGTGATTAGCAAGTGTTAATCATCATTTTTACACCCTTAAAGGTAAGTTTCTATCAAGTTTTCATGGTTTCTGGTCCTTGATGAACCCTAGTTCAAAAATCATGTAGAAAAGTTGAAATTGATGATGGTTTGATGATGGTAGGATGTTAGTTATGTTATGTGAATGTTAATCTATGTTGATTGTGCAAGAAATCTATGGTTTTGTCATCTAGTTCATATATTGCAAAAATTGGAAACTTTTCTTCATGAGAATTCGTGTTTTGATGAATTGTTGATGTTAGATGGGTTGTTATGATTGCTATGAACTAGATTAGGGATGTTATTGATGAAATTAGGATTGGAATTGATGAAAATATAGATTTTGGATATTACTTTCCCGAAAGGGAACATTTATTTATATGAAACATGTGATTTTGTGATTTGATCATGTTTATGATGTTAGGATCATGCTAGGATGTTCATGAATAATGTATAATGTCTTAGATTGTGTTAATTGGGTCATTTGCGCAGTTGACGAACCTATGGGAAAATTTAGGTTTTCTTTGGAATATGTGCAAGTGTGCAAGTTAGGTGTTATGGTGAATTATGTTTGTTGATTATTATAATGTTGATGTCTTTGTTGTATGAATTGTGAAATGTATAAATGGTAGTTAGGATTTAAAGGTATTCATGTTGGGTATGATGATTGGTTGAGATTTGTATGTGTAGTATGATAAACTATGGTGTATGATGAGCTTTATAGCTGTAATATGACATACGTGAACAACTTGTGTGATAGTCATGTGTAATGAGTTGTTATACTTGATCAAACAAGAATTCAATTAACTTGTGACCAACGAGTCAAATGAGTCTTATTTTGAAAATCTTGGGTCAACGTGTTTATTGAGCACTCAAGGTTGTTAAACTTTCTATGTACACGTACTTATGTACTTGAGTGTTATAGGTAACCTTTGACGAGCTATCTTTCCACTCACCGTTAGCACTTGTTATCGTTCGTTTGCGCACCAGGTGAGTTCATTCCCCCACTTTTTATACACTCTCTTTTGGGGAGATAATATAATTGTTTACAATCGCATTATTATTTTAAGTTGTGTATAGTGTCACATAGTGTGATATACCTTGAAAGCCCTCACACTTTCGGATCATTAATATTTGTAACTAGTAGGAAATGCTGGGTAGTACTACTGGGTCTGACAAGCCCCACCCGTGTGACTTGATGTCAAACAGGTGCAATATTGTCCTAAACAAAAACATCATCACAACTTGGTATGTTGTGATGGGAGGCAAACAAACGAAACACATGTCATCTTCGATCGTGAAATCACTATGGTAGTTACTTATGAATATAGACTAGCTATCTATTTCAATGCACTTCTTATGTTTTACAATTATTACTGAATATGTTGTGTTGACTCTTTTAGTGTGCATTCTCAGATCGTTACTACGGTTGCCAGTAGGAGCACATCACAATTCCTGCATGCATTTTAGAGCTTCACATTATGTCTTGACATTGGATTTTTATTTAATATGTTTACAAACAATAGGTTGATGATGTGTGAATATATATAAATATAAATATAAATATATGTATGTATATATATATATATATATGTAATTTTGTTAAGAAAAAATTCTCACAAATTAGTTTTAAAATGAAAATTCCCAACTAAAGTTCACACAAATGACAAGTGTACCAGTCATGATATGGTAAAGTTTAGGTAAGTACGGATATAAAATCCGTGGACACTATTGACGGCTCTCGATAATAAACCTCTATCGACTTCTAACCTAATTAATTTAATTATTTTAAGCAAATTTAAAATAACAATTTAAACAAAATTAATTAATCTAAACGTGACGGATGAAATAAACAAATTAAGAATTCAAACTTGGAAACTTGAATACGATCAAATACATGAAATAACTACCTAGGTAGGAATCCAACTAACATATAATGACATAATGGCAATAATGCTCCTTGATTCTTGATCATGGCCTCGTTCTCCTAAAACCTAACTTGATATGCTTGATCTCTAGCTTGAGCTTCCTTATACCTAGTGTCATCCCTCGCCATGAATTTAGTCAACATCTGTGACTATTGCATCATCTCCTTAAGGGTGGGCTTCTTCTCTCCCTGACCTATGCCACTACTCTGATCACTACTCAAACTTTGATTTTGAAATAAACTCTGAGTACGCTGTTGAAAACCCGGTGGGTTCCCACTCCTCGGGTTCTGCTGATTCCTCCAACCAGGATTATAGGAATCAGCGAAGGCATTTCCTTGCATCTGGTTAGGATTGCTGACAAAGTCAACCTGCTCCTAAAAACTATTAACAGAAATATGACAATCAATTGTATCACGACCACTGCAATAGATCTCACAGGCCTACTCCTTCTTCTTCTGCAGGTCTGCTACCATCTTAGCTAATGCCTCAACCTGGGCGGCTAAAGCAGTGCTAGAATCAACCTGGTGCACTACTCGCTGAGCAACAACCGGTGCTCTGGTATTATGATACTCATAACTACTCATGGCTAGGTCCTCGAACATCATGTTACACTCTTCAATAGTCTTGGTGGTCATTAGATTACCACCAGTAGTATCCAACATGTTCCTCGTCGGCGGCGTAACTCCATTGTAGAACTTTTCAATCAGCGCCCGATCCTCTAAACCATGATGTTGACACTTGTGCACTAGTTCCTTAAAACGCTCCCAGGTCTCATAGAAAGTCTCTCCCGAATTCTGCTGAAATGAATGAATCATGCTCCTCAGACGAGCGGTCTTCGAAGGGGGAAAGTACTTGTATAAGAACTTGTCTTGCATATCAGCCCATGTGGTAATGGATCCTGGGGGTAGGGACTCAAGCCAGCTATGGGCACGGTTAGTAAGAGAGAATGGGAAGAGGCGTAACTTGCATGCGTCCTCAGAAACACTATTCACTTGAAAGGTATCATGAATGCTCTTGAAGCGAGCCAGATGAGAATTTGGGTCATCAGCAGGGAACCCATGGAACTGAATAGTATTAGTGACCATGGAAATGCTTTGCGGAGGGATTTGCTAATTGTTGGAAATGATTGTTGGGCATGCAATACTAGCCTAGCTTTGGCAGTAGTGGGCTTGGCGTAGTCATAAATCATTCTCCTTACTGGTGGTTGTTCGTTGGCCATTGTAGAATCTATTGTATGAGTGAATTCGCTGTAATCTTCCTCGGTCTCAAGCTTCATGTCAGACTCGTTCGAATGTCGATCGAATGCATGCTCTTGATCGTCAAGTGGCTGAAACTCTGGTGGTCCGACAGAACGGGCGTGGCGCATAAACTAAAAGAAAATTAAAAATGAAAAAGAAAATTACCTAATTCCTTCGAAGGGAGAAAGTACTTACACAAGAACTTGTCTTGCATATCAGCCCATGTGGTAATGGATCCTATGGGTAGGGACTCAAGCCAGCTGTGGGCGCGGTTAGTAAGAGAGAATGGGAAGACGCGCAATATAACATCTCGTATTTCGTTATATTAAAAGTTAATTTTGTTAAATTTTAAAAAGGGCCTTTATGTCAAATTTGAAACTTTGAGGACTTATTATGCTTGATAATTAATTTGAAGATTAACAAATTAATTAAATAATAGAAATAATATTATTAATGTTTAAAATGTTTGGTTGATATTATAAAACTTAACTTAAAGTGAAAATAATCTTAAAAATAATTATTATTATTACTAATAATAATAATAATAATGTTAATGATAATATATAATAATAATTTAAGTTTATAACTTTAAACTTGTAATTAATATGTATTTGCATGAAATAATAAAGCCTCAAAACCCTAGGGGCTAAACTGTAATTTATTAAAGAATAAAATTTAAACTTTGGTTTTAAACTAACAAACATGAAACCACAGGGACTATTTGTGTAAATTAAATTAAAACACCCAAACCGTTTTCCCACACCCCCGTATTTCCGGCTAACCGCCGGCAGGAACTCCGGCCAAGCTCCGGCGACACCCCAAAGTTACCCAAAACTCGTTTTAACGCAAAGAAAAGGTACCAACCGACTCAGAAACATGATTCGAACTTGATAATGCCTATTAAATGGATCATAACAGTGGTATTATTAGGTTGCGAAACCGAAACCCATACCCACCTTAAACCACATTCGTTTCACCACTTAAAACATACTATCAATGCAATTAAATCACTTCAAACGTTCATATAATCATACTGAAGCTACTAGTATGATTAATTGAATCTTAAACGACCTTTAATTCGATTAAAGTGACCAGAAACCCCCGATCTTAAACGACATAGCCGTTGAGTACCAAAGCGAACGAATTGAAACTATAAATTAGAGGGCTTTAACTCAAATTGGGGTTCCTAAACCCACTGTAGAATCAATTTCATTCCAAACACATGCACACATCGAATTCTTGATCGAGAATAGGCGACGGGTGCTCGAGTTTGGAATCATCAAGTACAACACTCAAACAGGTAATTAAATTAGGGCTTAACATCGGTTCTATACGAGGATCAATAGCCCTATGTTTAATTTGGGTTTAAACAACAAATCAACACCTAATTTGTTTGATTTCAGATCTAGGGTTCTAAGGATTTGGGGGAAATGGGTTAAAGATGTTTAAAATCATTTTGAACCAAGTGATACCGCGGCTGTATGCCTTGGTTCACTGGTTCTTCACTTGCTTGCCCACCTTGAGGTCCCGGGTTCGAACCCGAGCACCCTCATATTTTTTTAAAAGGCTTTTTCAGCCTTAAATTAATTATAGAAAATTTCTATTAAATATAAAATAACTTTTGTAAACTTTAAATATTTTCATGAGCACCAAATAATTTTCTAGATTTTCTATTAATTTTAAAATTAAATAATTGTTTTAAAAAACATTTTAACAAATATTATTCTTGGTTAAATCCTATTAAAAATGGGTTTCAACTAATAAATTAATTTCGGTTCAAACGTATTCTTTTAAAATTATGGTTGTCTTAAAATATTTGTTTAAATTTTATATTTTTTTTATTATAAAAGTTTTCTTTTAAAATAATTAAATAATTATTTATATGGGCTTGTTACAATAATTTAAAAATCATTTAAAATACTAATGGACATAATATTATCTTTATTCTTTAAAGAATTATTTTGTATAATTATGGAAATTATATAATAATTACATCATTATTATACCTAATTTCATTTCTAAAATACTTAATCATATAAACTTATATAATTCCTTCTAATGGAATCAAAATGTAAATAACTACATCATAAACTCATTATTTATTAAAAACCTTAAAACTATTAAAAACCTAATTCTTATTGAATGTTAATCGTATTGTTAACCTTAATCTTTATCTCGTAAATTATATATTTAGCTGCTTGTAATGGATACTTTGGATCATCCTGTAATCTTTATTATCAACTTGAAATGCATATATCTAAGTGAGTATTTCCATACCCCTTTTTCTTATTTTCACACTTTGGGGTGAAACATGTTAACTTATATCATTGCACTTGTAAACTTATTTGAGACTTGTAAACTTTATGGCAATTCATCATGTAAAGTTCTGGTTAGTTGAACTTTTGTGGTTACCATATTATGGCGTTATATGTACAATCATTAACTATTGCTAGCCCAGCGAAGTCATAGATCTATGGGCCAGACAAGCCTGCTTGGTTGATCCAAGTACACTTAGCTGATCGTATATACTTTTAACATTTGAGACTTGTAAAACTTTGTCGAGGTTTGATTGTTGCATTGTTCATAACATCCGTAATCACTTTATTCACTAACTTATGACTTGAATTGTCATCTTTTATATATTCTATGTATTGAAAACTATAGAATGCTCACCAACATATTTATGTTGACCTTTTATTTTTAACATGTTTCAGGAATAACCCAAGTATGCGTTCTACTCTTTGAAGCTTATCTCACGTAGGACTGGACTTAGAGAAATAAACAATGTTCTTTTACTTTCAACCTTGTATTTATGATGTATCTTTATTTAAGCCTTTTACTTGTATTGTTACAATTGAATCTTGATTAATATATTTGGAATTAATAATAGCGTTATGTGGCTGTGAACAATCGTAACTCTCACACTTCGACGATTCCGCCGTCAAGGTTAGGGTGTGACACGCAACTTGTATGCATCCTCAGAAACACTGTTCACCTAAAAGGTATCACGAATCCTCACAAAGCGAGCCAGATGAGAAGTTGGGTCATCAGCAGCCAACCTGTGGAACTAAACAGTATTAGTGACCATGGAGGATTTGCGAAGGGTTTTGCCAATTGTTGCAATTGATCAGTGGGCGTGCAATACTAGCCTAGCTCTGGCAGTAGTGGGCTTGGCATAGTCGACAATCACTCTCCTCACTGGTGGTTGTTCGTTGGCCATTGTAGAATATGTGGCGTGAGTGGATTCGCTATCGTAGAAATCTTCCATGGTCTCAAGCTCCATGTCTGACTCGTTCGAATGTCGATCGAATGCACGCTCTGGATCGTCAAGTGGCTGAAACTCTGGTGGTCCGACAGAACGGGTGTGACGCATAAAGTAAAAGAAAATTAAAAACGAAGAAAAAGAAATTTACCTAATTGATTAAGGCATGAACAAATAAAAATAAAAAAATAAAATACTAACTAAAGGCACAATTAAGCAAATAAGAGGAAAGTAAACTAAAAAAAAATAAACTCTAAACTAGAAAACAAATGAGTAGATCCCCGACTCAGGTCGTTGTCAAAATCGCCAAAACAGTGTCCCTGACAATGATGCCAAAAACTTACCTAGGTAGTATTAAAAGTTAGCTACTCATAACGTTTACAAATGTTAAGAACAATAGAAAAGATTTTAAAGTTTAGAAACATAAACAAAGGAATTAACGAAACAAAGAAAATAATCAAGAACGAATTGAAACCGGCTGGTCTTCTATGCTTGAATCAATCCTATGCCTTCAAATCTTATTCTCTGCTTTAAGATTGCTCTCTTCTATGCTTGAATCAATCCTATGCCTTCAAATCTTATTCTCCGCTTTAAGATTGCTCTCTTCTATGCTTGAATCAATCCTATGCCTTCAAATCTTATTCTCCGCTTTAAGATTGCTCTTTAGTCGTACTCAAAACTCCAAGTTGAATAAAAAAAATAAACCATTTCTTCTTTCCTTTTTCTCCCGTACGTATGCTTCTACTCTCTTCTGCCGTTTTGCGATTGTTTTTAATAATGAAAGTTAGGTTGATTCCTCCATTCTGTTGTTTTTTTAGGGGGCCTACTAAAGAGACGCCCTGTGGGATAAATGGACGCCCTCCTTACGGGCCGTAAGGCCCTTCACGGGCCGTATGGTCTGTCGGTAGTCAAATCAGTCATTCAAAAACGTAATTCAAGAACGTAACGGCCCGTGAATATGATCACGGTCGTATTTATTAACAGCCCGTGAAGCTAGTCACGGCCCGTGTGTAATTCCACATACGGGCCGTGAACTTCTTTACGGGTCCTAGTATCACCTTTAATAATTTGACGAGATATATTATTCCTCGTTTTTCTTGTAATTTTGTATTATTACGTTATTTGATATGACGTAATATTCCTCGATAGTTGTGTAATTTTGTATTTATAACATTATTTGATATGCCGTAATATTCCTCGATATTCGTGTTAATTATGTGACGAGATGCAATATTCCATTTCAACTACTATATAAACGTTAGTTTATAAATTCATTTCATAATTTAAATTTCTACGATATAAATTCATTTCATTTCAACTACTACATAAACGCAATATTCCATTTCAAGTACTATATTAACGTTAATATTTAACGTTACGATGTCTTTCTGGGATAGCAACTATTTATTCAGTTCGGAATCTAACTATTACCCTCAGGAGGGTTACGGTTATTATGATGAGGCTGCTTCAAACTATCTAGGACAGTTCGCGTCCAATTACGGCGGGAATGACGGCGGCGATGACGGGGGTGATAACGGTGGCGACAGCAGCGGGGATAATGACGGTTCTGGTTCCAGTAAAAAGGGTTTATACGACACGAATCAGGTTATAAGATATATCATATTTAATTTTACTTTCATTTTACTTTCATTTACTAATAACTAACTAAAAATATTAAATTGATTAGGTTTTCTCATCTCGTGAAGAATTAGTTGATTGGGCAACTAACGTGGGGCGAGAAAATGGGTTCGATATTGTCACCAAACGTTCAAAAAGAAATTCGAATGGTTTGGTGGTTAAAATTTAGTTGAAATGTGATCGGGGTGGTGTATATAAGGGAGCATCCACTCTAAAAAAAAGTGGCACGAAAAAACAAACTGTCAATTTGAATTGCAGGGTAATTACCAGATGCAGAGAGATGGGTGGATTATAGTTGTTGTGGATGATACTCATAACCATGAACCTGCTGAACACTTGGAAGGACATGCATGCGCAATGAGGCTCACCGAAAATGAGCTTTCTACTGTAAAGAATCTGACCGAGCAAAATATTGACCCTCGAAACATTCTAGGCACGTTGAGGGAACAAAATCCCAATAACGTGTCTGTGTTACGAACCATATACAACGCTCGGGCAAAAATAAAAAAGTCCACCAGAATTGGTGAAACCCCAATGCAGGTTTTTTTTTCTATACTACAACAACATCAATATAGTTACACCCCTCACATAGATGAACCGACAAATACCGTCGACGGGGTTTTTTTTATACATCCCACATCTCACACATGATGGCGTGCATGCCGACACGTGCTGATGATTGACACAACATACAAAACTAACTTGTATAAAATGCCATTTGTTCAAATGGTTGGTGTGACATCCACCCTGAAATCTTTTTCTGTTGCTCACGCATTCATTGATTATGAGCGTGAAGCCAACTTCAGATGGGTGTTAGAGCAACTAAAAGCAATGCTGGAAGATAAGTGTATGGAGCCCCGTGTTATACTAACCGACCGAGACCTCGCTCTGATGAATGCGTCAGAAGAAGTTTTTCCGAGTGCTGTTCGATTACTTTGCAGATGGCATATTTCGGAAATTATTGCTAAACATTGTAAGGCGAGTTTTTCAAATGAAGAGTGGGGTGCTTTTCAGCATGTGTGGTCGGTACTTATTAACTCTGAAACGGAGGACATATACGCTTATAATTACGACCGGCTTTATCGCAGATTGGTGTCCAAACATTCAAGTAAGTTTTCTAGTGTTATTCTTAAAAATATATGTATATTTACATAAAAATAAGTACATTTTTTAAATAGGAGTGCTGATGTACCTAAAAAATAACTGGTTGGACCCCTACAAAGAGAGATTTGTGTCAGCGTGGATAAATAGAAGTTATAACTTCGGTCAGCACACAACGAACCGAGTTGAGAGCCAACATTCATTGTTGAAAAGTTACCTGAAAGCAACCAATAGCACCCTGGATAGATTTATTCCTTTCATTAATAATATCTTAGCTACGCAGGAAATTGCTATAAAAAAAGTTTTACCAAAAGCAAAATCATGCTTATGGTGCAGCATAATCATGAAGTGCTTAAATTGCTGCGAGGTAACGTTTCTATTGCGGCTTTGGATATGTTAGTCGGTGAGATTAACAGGATAAATCATCTAATTATATCCAAAGAATCATGTGGCTGCTATCTTTTTACCAGCTGTGGTCTTCCGTGTGCTTGTAAATTAAACAATTACTTTCAAACAGGTGAATGTTCTTTTACGTTTTTTATTTTTTCATGAAAACTTTTATTATATTTATTTAATATATTATTTTATAGGTCAATGTATCCCGCTCGATGCCACTGATGTTTTTTGGAGGAAGCTAGATTTTTCACCCGCGTATATTGTACGGGAGGTTCAAGTAGATGTACATAAAGAGATAGAGATGGTGACAAAACATTTACTTGTCCAACCCGAAAATGTGAAAAGATCTTTGATTAATATTTTCAAATCTTTCATTAATCCTTCAAAAACGGATAAAAAACCTCCTAAAGTCCAAACACATACACGGGGTCGTCCAAAAAAGATAAGCAAAAATAAACAATATTAGACCCCCCCAGACATAGTTCATATGTTCAACCGAGAGAAAATTTTGAAGGTCCGCCAACATATTCAAGTTCGGTGGTGAAGTCAAAACAAGGGCCTTTGCAGCGCAGTCAATCTATGTCTTCGAAATCAAGAGCCAAAGATGGATTATCTCAACAGAGTTCCAAGTTTTCATATATCCCGGGCGACGAAGATAAAACAATTTTTTCCGGTTTAACCGCTGGATTCCATCATTCTTTTTCCCGTATATTTCAAGTGCGGATGATGTTTTAGCGGACAGTAATTGTGGTTTTCGTGCTATAGCACTTGCACTGGGATATGGTGAAAATCACTGGCGTTTTATACGTACGGAACTTATATCTGAGTTGGATGAAAACAGACATAGGTACGCTGCGATGTTTCCTGATATAAACGAAATAAGGGAATCATTAAACTGGAACGGTTTAGGTGCGGCTCCACACAAAAATTGGATGACAGTGCCACCTGCTACAATCCTTATTGCTAACAGGTTTCGAGTGGTTATAATTTTTATATCTATCGGCAACTCCGCTACTTTTTTCCCGTTCTGGTTATCTCCTCGTGATATCAGTGAACATCATATAATTTCAATTGCTTATGTTCAAGATTGCCATTTCATTAGAATTCGATTAGTGGGTGACTATCCAATGCCTGTTCCGAGCAAATATTGGCATTTGTACAAAACAGAAAACGCCAATGATTGGGAGGCTATATATGGAAGTCGAATTCAAAAATATCTTGAACTAAGGCCCATAGACCGGTTGAACATGTAGATTTAGTATAGTTTACACATTTATCAATTCTTTCAATTCTTTATTTATTCAATTCTTTATTGTTGTTCAATTGTAAACATGTAATCTATTATTTATTCAATTCTTTATTGTTGTTGAATTGTAAACATGTAATCAATTCTTTCGTTTTCCAAAGAAAAATGCAATAAGAAGATTATCGAATTTTTCTTCAACCTTTGAATTTTGTTTATATGAGCTGGGCATTTGGTTAGCATAAAAGGTGTGTAGGAATGTTAATGATATGAGATGCATAATATATGTTGAGATTCAAGTATGTTTTTCAGTGCAACTTTTCCGACTGAGATTCAAGTATGTTTATATAATTGCAGAGCCTGGCGTCGGATTTTCTGAAGGATTATATATTTCTTTATGTGGGACGAGTAGGTTCAAGTACTGATTTTATTCTCCAAAAGGTTGATTTAATATTATTCGTACAAACCACTTCCTCCACAAGCACAACCAATTGTAAACATATAATTAAACATTTAAACGTCATCCAAAATAACTCATAATATATAAACATAATTTTTCAATTTTTTACATGAAAGGTAAATAAAACAATAAAATCCTACTATCTATGCGTCATGACCACCACCAGCATCACCACCACCAGCATCCTCCGCATCACCACCACCAGCAGCCTCCTCGTCATCACCCGCAGGTCGTCTGACAAACGGAGGCAACTCCGGCCGAGGGGGGAGGTCAATACCCTGGCTAGCAGCAAAAATGCTGTACGCATCCGCCATCCATACTAGCAAGGCGTGGGACTGGCGCGCCCAATGTAGTGACTCCGCCATAAACTCCCCCGTCGGCGGAATCTGCCGAATGATGGTCCTGGGAACAGGCGGTGGGACGGGTGCTCTGGCGTGTGGCTGGGGCTGCGGCTGCTGCTGCGGCGCCGGCTGCTCCTCCTCCTCACCAACGTCTGGCACCGGCTGCCAGATGGTCCGACCACCATCAGTGGACCATCGGAGGTCGTCGCCAAATTTGGCGGCAATCCCCATGGCCATGACGGTCTGTCGACCCAAAATCCGAGGCGACGTGTCCGTAGTCTGCCTCGCAATTAGGGCGTCCGTAAACAACCCTAAGCACGAGGCAATGACGGTGATGTACGAGCCGCAAACAATCGGGCTATCCATCTGCAAAACAATCAAACAATAGGCATAATTATGAATCGCATAATAGATAATACTTATTTATTAAGAATTAGTATAAATATTTTTTTACCTTGCCCTGAATGACGCTCAAAAAATAGGCGGCCATGCAGTGAGCTAGATTCACCCGTCTAGGTGAAAGCAAGGCCCTCAGAAAAATAAGTCAAGGAGCGATACCTGCTCCATGCTCTGGTCTCTGCCGGCAATGGTGCCGGCAATGCACCGGTGTAGATACCGGTGCAAAGGATCCCTAATGGAGGTCGCCCTAATGGCGCCCTCCCACGGCTGGTCGGAAATGGTCGGCCACCATCCGACCAAAGGAGCCGCCTCCGACTGGACCTCGTCAGAATAAAAACGAGGATCCTGCGTCTCCTCGTGGGTGTAAAACCCAATAGTCACCGCCCACTGGGCGAGGGTGAACTCGTACCTACCGGTCCCCAGCATAAATCGAACCGCTATGTGCTCGCGGGGGTCCTAATCCTCAGAGGCGGGAGTGAACAGAAACGTAGACAAAAACTGCAACGTCAGCTCCCGGTAGCCCCTCCTCGATCCAAAATCAAACATCCGCCTCCACGGCGTCTCTCCGTCCAGCCCGATGATATCCTGGGCACATGCTATGTCTCCGACCTCCTCTAGCACGTCCCAGTCGATAGTGCGTGTCCCCTTCAGGGGACGTCCAATCAGCTTCCACAGCTTAAGCCGTGGCTGTGTCTCCCTCGAAAAACGAAGATCAGTGTGTGGGTCCAGAAAGTCACCCTGACCCTCGGGCTCAGTCTCCGGACGTGTACGTTTGCGGGGCGGCATAATCTGTAAAAAAAAATTTAAATTCACAAGAACAACAAAAAGGGTTACGGCCCGTGAAGCAGACTCACGGCCCGTAACCCTCCAAATTTTCAAAGGGTTACGGCCCGTGAAAGGAAGTCACCGCCCGTAACCCTTTGAAAATTCAAACGGTTACGGCCGTGACACATGTTCACGGCCCGTATCCCCCCAGTTTTTCAGAATTTTCAGATTTTTGAAATAAAATTTTAATATATTTAAACGATAAATACACAAAAATAAAATACGAATTTGCATACGTACCGTAGTAAGGAGTCGGCGGTATGAAAATGATGAAAAAACGGAGGTCGTGACAGAGTAAATCGTATGTGTGTTTAGAGGGCGTAAATGAACAAATGGGCCGTGAGGTCCTATATATTATCCGCCTCACGGTCGTGACGGTCCTCACGGCCCGTTACATATTTGCCAAACGGCCCGTGACAATTCTCACGGCCCGTGAGACTTTGTAATTTTTAAAAATCACCCGTTGACACTACACGGCCCGTAATGTGGAAATGAAACAGCCCGTGAAGGGCCTCACGGGCCGTATACTAATTTTTTATGTCTATAAATTCAACCACTTCACACAATCAATTCACACAAATTTACTCAATACCCAAACGATGAGTGCTACAAGTGATCAAAATCCGTGGACGGATGAAGAGGAGGCCACTTTAGTAAGATCTTGTATCGAAAATTCAGAGACTATCCCTCCAAATTCAATATTTTGGAACCGTGTTTCAACTCGTTTTCATCAAATTCTCGAACGTGAAGAATATCGCACCACTCGTGAACTTAGCAACAAGTGGTCTGACTTGAGAAGGAAGGTCACGACATTTCACCAGCTCTACAAAGACGTTTACAAAAATCAAAATACGTTATGGAATGATACGGATATTATGACAAGAACTCAAGAAAGATATCGGGAGAATTTTGGAATTTCTTTTAACCATTTTGCGGCTTGGATCTTTTATAAAGATCAAGAAGATTAAAAATTGTGTGTTTTATTATTGTGTGATAATAACGGTTTGTCGTTTTAATAAAGTGTACTAATAAACGTTTATGTTTTAATAAAATATTTCATTACTGTTCTACATTACACGTCTACCATACAGTTCGTCTGTCATAAATCTTCGGAATCTAAAGCAAGCATCCTGTAAGCTAACCTCTTGCCACTCTAAAGATCTATTTTGAACCAACCTACGCAATAACATACAAATTACAACTCCCGAATCTCGACCAATATGACCGCGTTAAGAGGCCAGACGGTTTCACCCGATACCATCAGTTCTTCGATTTGTTCTTGTCCGGAGTGCTGCCAATATTGTATACGTGACAGAAAATGTAAAAAGTACGATTCGAATTGTACGAAAATCGTTCGGGCATTACGATGAATGCACCATGAATCATCACACGTATTTGGTCGGCATTCGTATGGAGAATATATACGAACTTGTAGTGAGTCCATAGAAATCTTAAAAAGATACCAATTTTCTTCGTCATCAGTCATTGGTACGTAAACCTACAAAACAATTTAATTCACGGTTATAAATTCATGATTTTTATTGTAAAACATGAAAACAGTATTACCGTATCAACTTCCCATAACGCGGGATATAGACAGTCACTCCCGTCTCCATATTTGTTACCATTAACGGACCCCGAGTATATTAAGTTAAACCACTCAAATGGGAGAATCGTCCAACGATCACTACCCGGCAACTCTTCGGTTCTACGTATTTCTTCGTATCTCCATATTTTGAGTCTATTTGTCCACGGCCGAACATGCTATAAAATAACAACTTTTTAATTGTTAGAATTTTAAAATAAAATAAAATATACAAAAAAACTTTAATCATACCTCTGTACCTAAAGACACGTTTCCGAGTAATTCACGCTAAAATTGTAACGGAATATCGTAATGACCCATGTAATACACTCTACATGTTTGGGAATCACCGTTACGTATAAAGTGAATAACATTCTGAGACCAGTTCCTCCCGTTCTACCAATTATGGTTATCTATTGGATCAGGAATACTTTCCACAATATCTCGTGAGTTTGAAGAGGACTCATTTTGACGTCTTCTACTACCTCCACGAGAAGACATTTTAACTGTTTTGTTTCTCACTAACCGTATATAACAAGTCATATATATAACGGTTTATATAGAATCTTAAATCGAATCAAGGAATAATACGTCGCGTCACATAATTATAAAATTTAAAAGTGCACGCAAATCGAGGAAAGTAAATTCTCAGAAGGAGAACTACGGCCCGTGACGGGCTTCACGGGCCGTTATGGATTTTGTTAACGGGCCGTGGGTGTGGACATTTACGGGCCGTTTGTTCCTACACGGGCCGTGAGTGGATGTACTGTGTCGAAACCTCACGGCCCGTGAGGCCCTTCACGAGCCGTGAGAAAAGTCAAAAGGCGTCGGATATCGGCTGACAGGGCGTGCAATTAGCTGGCGCCTTTTTTAGTTATCTTGTGGGCATGTTTTAAATTTCACATGGTGGCCCATCAACGCACTCGGATATCACGTCTAAACGAGTGTTCAAAACAAAATAATTAAGGATAAAAATGGGTAAAACAATTAAATCCATTACTGACTTTCTAAACATGAATCACAAATTCTCATATTCTAACCCCTGTTATATATTATTTATTAAATTAAGTTCATTCGTAATCAACATAGTTACGATAATAACTTTTGAGTAAATTAGTAGTAATAGAAATTCTCGAAGTTTCACTGGTTGGTCACAAGTTTTGCTAAAAAATATATACTTTAGAGCTTATATCTTGAAACTCATTAAATATGAAATTGATCCAAGTATGAGTAAAATTGTTTAATACTACTTAAGAGTTACTCAAAAGCATAGAAAATGTTTATATATAATATGTATAGTTTAGATTACATCAAATATCATCACACTTATACATTACTTCTCCCTACGCAAAACTCATCTCACAACACATCTAACATCAACATGTTTAGATACATAATTGCAAAACCAAATTAGCGCAACCTGTTTTCCTTAAAAACACAATCAACTATTTAGTTATAATCAATAGAATTACAACTTAACAAGCAACCATGATACTGATTTTGAGAAATAGACGTTCTAACTAAATTAGTTCATTGAGAGACTCTAAACACACAATAATCCACAACTTCTCACAATATCCTCTCCTCTAGGTCTATTTACTTAACTAGTATAAGATGTACTAATTTATATCTGAAATACTCTCGATGTCATCACGACGCGACATTATCATAAGCTTGTAAAGGTATCACATCTACACCAACTAACAATTAAAGTCTACACAAATCAAGTAGGTCTTACATAGATTTTAACGTGGCTAGGGCGATGGGTAGGAATAAACAAGTAGGAAAACAAGGTAAAGTGTTAGAAAATCCGACTTCACTAGCCTAAACAAGTAACACAATATGCAATTGATAAACTAACATAAAGGATCAAAGTTGGATCCTTTAATCACCACACTACTAATAAACTCTTTTTTTGTATCCTTCTCATTTTTTCATTTCTTTTTTTTCTATAAATACGTAGTTCAGCTCTGTATGGCTCCAGCCTGAGTTGAACTTCTATCCACCGGTGCTATCTGAATCTTCACACCTATGCACAATGAAAACAACACCAGTTAAGGCGTTCCAAAGAGGGAAGGTCTCTCTGTAACGACCCTCCGGCGTGAGGATAAGTATTGGTCGAACGGAAACGCGTGCTAGAGAAAATAAGAGTGAGTTTCGTATGTATTCTGTGGTGAGGATCTCAATCCTCCTTACCTGGTATTTATAGCCTTTGCTTTGTGTAACCGTCCGCTGATTTACAGGGATTATTCCCCTAAGAATCCATTACTGACTTGTCGGTTATGATTAGGGGAGATCCCGATGTATTTAGAGATAGGGCGCGTGTTGTGCTGTTTTACCCTGTGGGCCCGTATGGGCCGGGTTGCCGGGTTCGGGTGTCCGGTTATGTACGGGTTATTTGTGCTCTACGTCTACAAGTCCCCCTAGTCTAGGCTGTTAATAATTAACATTATAGGGCGTACCTGGTGCTGTAAAGAGCTCCCGCGTTTTCGCAGGATCCAGGGAGGGTCCGTCCCATTTAAGGGAAGATGTACGCGGTCTTTCCCCCACATTTTGTGGGGAGGCCGTTTCCACGGATCGAACCTGAGACCTTCGGTCCCTTAGGAACAGCTTTTACCGCTGCGCCAAGGCCCGCCCTCTGTTAATAATTAACATACTAGACTAAAACATTCCTCTGCAGGGTATCATGCCCTTATCCTGTGCATTTATGAGACACGACTGCGCGGCTACGCGGTGTGTTTTTTGTCTGGTGCGGTCATGTAGTGGGATCGTCCTTATTCTTACTGTCAACAGGTGATGCTGCTTTTTTATTTATCCTTTTTTGAAAAAGCGCCTCAACCGTCTTCCCTCCCTTCGGGGGGCATCTAATACGCTGGAGAGAGAAAATGCCTATAAAGGTGGGTGGTTTCCTTGTACTATTTCCCCTCATCCGAAACCCTAAAATTTTTTACCATCGTTGCTTCTTCTTCTTCTCCATCGCCATGTCGAAAAAGTCTTCTTCTTCCGGCCGTGAGAAACTCAAGGTCGTGAGGGGGTCTGAATCGGATCCCTCTGATCGTAACACCTGTCCGGTGAAGTTCTCCGAACAGGAGTTCAACAAGGTGGTGAATCATTACCAGATTCACCCTCTGTGGGAGCCATAACTCCCAAACCCTAACGACACTGCCCCTGATGCTCCTGCGGGAAAGATGACCATCTATGCCAATTTCTTTACCCGCACCAACTTTCGTCTTCCATCACCGTCTTTACCCTAAACCTCCTTCAGTTCTACCATATTCATCTGACCCAAGTTCATCCTATGGGTATGTGTCACATTACTCACTTTGACATCTGCTGTTGCGCCCTCCGTATCCAGCCAAGCATCAAGCTCTTTGTGTTTTTTTACGAGATCACACGGAAGGGAGATTGGTTTTCCTTCCGGAAACGCCACGGTGTGGCTCCCCATGCTTGGGAGGTCCCCACCAGTTTCAAAGGGTGGAAGAACAGGTTCTTTACATCCGGAAGGATGTGATTTCGTAGGCCATGCACTACCGGGGGGCCTCGGAACTGCTTGTGGTACTCCTCCCAAGAAAGGGAGTTTGAGTCTGATCCTGACTACCGGCTTCTCTCCCGAGAGCCGGCCCTATTCTGCGAGCTTCCAGAGCATGCTCTGGTTGGGGTCGGCATGAGCCGTATCTTGGCCCGCCATGACAAGATTCACATCTATACCATCGGAGATAAGAGTTAGTTGCTTTCTCATTTTCTATTGTTGCTTTGGTATTGTGACTTTTCTAATGTGCGCTCTTGTTAATTTTTAGTCATGAGCTTTTTCCAAGTGCTCTTTCCGGAGAGGTTTCGCAGCTTGGCCCCGACGCTCCTCGATGTGAAGGCCAGAGAGTCCCCCATTCTGGACCAGACTGTTAGAAATTTTTCTCTCCCCTCCCTTGCCAGGCCATCCGGGGGTTCGTCTTCCAAGTCCCGGCCCGAGGTTGCTGCTGCCGAGGTGAAGGCCAAGTTGGAGAGGGAGGGGCGTACGAAGAAAGCCCGGGACCCTAGGTCTCAGGGGCCGGTGGGCTTAGGCTCTGATGTGGAAAAGGTCCCTCCTGAGACGGTGCTGACAAGGAAGAAGCGGTCGGAAGTTGTCTAGACCGTTATCGTTAAGCTTCCACAGGCCAAAAAGAGTGTGGCTTTTATGCTTTCCTCCCCCCGTCCAAACGTCGCAGGATGAGCGACAGGGTGGAGTCCCTTGCTAAGCCACTAGTTTCTTCTTCCTCTCCCCGTCCCTCAGGTATGCGTTCCTTACTTTCCTTGTGGCTTTGGATTATGTTTGGTGTTAACCCGGTTTCTCGTCTTTGTAGGCCCGGTCTCGTCTCCACCAGGCGTTGTCCACCAAAAACTCGCCTACAGGATTTGGAGGCCCGCATGGGTGGTGAGTTGAGGGATGCCGGTGTTGCATCCGGTTCTGCTGCTCCGGAGGAGGGTGACCCTCCTCGCACCGAGGTACCTTCCAATTCTATCCCCGGTGGCAGGGTGGCCTCTCCTGGTCATTCGAGCTCCTCGGTGATGAAGGAGGGGTTGTCTGCTGGGGTGGGTAGTTCTCACTCTCTGCCTTTGACCGAGCAGGTTCACCATGCGGTGGCTAAGTACGTCCCGGACTGGAATATCACTCACTCCACCCGCTTGGTGAACCCCGAGGTATGCTGGGACATCCTGAAGAATGCCCTGCCTCTAGCTGAGAGGGAGTTCCTGCTAAACTCGGATCATGAGACCTTTTTCAACTTTATCGCGGTCTGCTTGGCTGGTGTGTTTTCCACCATGCCAGTAATATGCCGCCAATAGGAGCTCCAACACCAATACATCAGCAAAATCCAGGAGAGGGAGAAAGGGGACAAGGTTGAGATGGCTCGGTTGAAGGCTCGGGCGACAGAATTGGAGGAAGAGAACAGCCAGCCGTCCCGCCGGATCCTCGAGCTTCAATCCAAGCATGGGCAAGATCGAAAAATATTTGAGGAGGCTTGTGAGAGGAGCAACAAACTGTTGAAGGAGAGGGCGGACGCTGTGAAAGGTCTATCTAAGGAAGTGGGCAAACTGAAAGCCAAGCTGGTTGACTGGGAAGACCAGCTCGCCTATACTTCCTCAGACAGGGACCGGCTATGGGAGGAACGCGACCTGCTCCAGGCTAGCCAGGTAACCATTCTACTGTTCAGTTTGTGCATTGTCGTTCTTTGGGTTGGTTCTAACCTTCCTTTGATTGTAGGTTTCAATGGAGACCCAGGTGGCCAAATCTGAGGCCGACCGCCAATGGTTGCTATCCAAAGGCATCGTAAAAACTGTAGAGACCATCCGGGATAGTGATAACTTCAACGATATGGTTTCCCGGATAGTTGCTTGCGTGAAGGTGGCGGGTCGCCAGGAGGGATTGGTGGAGGGTTTCAATCTCCACTGGGACCGGGGGGGGGGGTCATTGAGTCTTCGCCACTTTATGATGTTGACGCCGCCCCGAAGTTTGTAGCTGCAAGTGATGCTTTTGACGAGCTCCGGCACCCGGTCCTGGATGCCGTAGTGGCGTGCGCTGCAAAGGGGGAGGTAGATGTGTTAAAGGATTTCTTGGCTCCCTTAAAGGCGGAAGAAGATCCCAAGTGGATCCCCCTCCCTAGTTATAGATAGGCTAGCTTTTTGTTTGTAGTTTCTCTTTCCTTGTAATGATGCTATCCTATCTAATGAATGTTTCTTTTAACTATGATGTCCTGTCGAACTGTTAACATTTTGCATTTACTTGTATTATAAATTGTGGAGACATGGTGCACCCGTTCGGGTGACCTTGCATTGTGAATTGTAAAGACAAGGTACACCCATCCGGGTGACCTTGCAATGTGAATTGTAAAAGCAAGGTACACCCGTCCGGGTGACCTTGGAATGCAAATTGTAAAGACAAGGTACACCCGTCCAGGTGACCTTGCAATGTAAATTGTAAAGACAAGGTACACTCGTTCAGGTTACCTTGCAATGTAAATTGTTAAGACAAAGTACACCCGTCCGGGTGACCTTGCAATGTAGAATTGTAAAAACAAGGTACACCCGTCCGGGTGACCTTGCAATGTCAATTGTAAAGACAAGGTACAGCCGTCTGGGTGACCTTGCAATGTAAATTATAAACACAAGGTACACCCATCCGGGTGACCTTGCAATGTAAATTGTAAAGACAAGATACACACATCCGGGTGACCTTGCAATGTTGATTGTAAAGACAAGGTACACCCGTCTGAGTGACCTTGCAATGTAGATTGTAAAGACAAGGTACACCCGTCCGGGTTACCTTACAATGTAAATTGTGAAGACAAGGTACACCCGTCCCGGTGACCTTGCAATGTAAATTGTAAAGACAAGGTACACCCGTCCGGATGACCTTGCAATGTAGATTGTAAAGACAAGGTAAACCCGTCCGGGTGACCTTGGAATGTAAATTATAAAGACAAGGTACACCCATCCGGGCGACCTTGCAATGTAAATTGTAAAGACAAGGCACACCTGTCCGGGAGACCTTGCAATGTAAATTGTAAAGACATGGTACACTCGTCCGGGCGACCTTGCAATGTAAATTATAAAGACAGGGTACACCCGTCCGGGTGACCTTGAAATGTTGACAATGAAGACATTTTAGGACCGTGTACTTACGGAGTACTAACTGATTCAACGTGAAACCAGATCAAATAGTGCGGAATCCTATTTGATTGGCGATCCAATCAGTGAGAACAACAACATGATCAATCTAACAATTAAACAAACGTTAAGAATGAGTAGAGATCGATCAGGAACGAACTTTGAAGTTGGATGGACGAACTAAAATGTTCTGGATGGCTAGGGTATAATAACATTTGTAGTGTCTTGTTTTTCCATGAATTATGTGGTATTTATAGGTTTCAGTGTAAAGTCGTACGACTTAGCCATTTGCATGGTTCAGTCGTACGACTGAGTCAATCTTATGTCTTAGTCATACGTCTGATCCATTCACCTGATTCAATCGTGTGACTGGTCCATAAGTATAGTCCATTCGTGCATCTGGTCCATGAGCATGAATAACCACAAGACTAAGTTGAACACATTTCTGAATCATTATTGACTCAGAACTATGCACAACAACCTCAAACCTATATATAATGTTCATTCATATGTGTAATAATAAATACTATAAGAATATGATATAATCAAACATCCAAACACATATCACATTTCATTAAGTTCTTGCATTACATATGTGTAAGAAATGAAACACATAGACATTTAAGTACATAAACTAGGGACATCGTGTATCAACAAACTCCCCCTTGGACCTAGTTTACTCTATTGTTTAACACTCTTCACATGCTCTTAAAACTTCTTGTACTTCTTCTCTTTGGTGACTCCATCATGAATCTCAAAAGCAAAACAGAGTCGTATAACGTGTTGGAACTGGAGAGCTTGTACAATGTCTTGTGTATCATACAACGGTGGCCACTTGTATAAGGTATATACATCTTCTGCCGACATGTTAGTAAGCCACATTGGGTCGAATACCCTGATTGTCTCAATCTTTCCGTCTATGTTCAAAACAATAACTGCTTCCCCCGTCCTCCAATCATAATACCACCACTCAAAGTGAGGTGTGAAATCCTGTGGCATTTCCCTCAATGGAATCTTTGACATTGTCCTCGGAGGTCTCCACTTCAACACCACCTTCCTTCTTCCAGAGATCGAGTCAACCTCAGTTTTATGAAGAAACCTCCTCGGTTGTTGAGGTTTGAAGTTGACCCATCTCATGTGGTATTCCTTCTTTAATACCATCTCAAACCATCCTGACATTTTCCTCGGGTTGGCATATAACAGATTTAGGCATGCTAGTCTGTTTAACACAAATCCTGGGAGAGATCATATGGATATCTGTAGTACTCGATCCCTTTCTCCCTTTTCACAGCATAGACATCTAAGTCTTTAAAATAAGCCCAGCTGATAATCTTGCCCGACACCTTCTGATGTCTCTTAACTTTGTATAGCTTGGTGTAGGCATTTTTGCTTTGAAGGTTCTCTCTGAGCTTTCATATCTGCTAAACATGCAGTCCATTCAGCTTTCCTTAGTTCCACATCGGCACCAGCAGCTTGAGTTTTACCTTCGGCCTCTTCTTTCTCAGTTGCTTTCTCATCGATCTTGTCAAATGCATCAGCGATAAAGGTTTCACCTAATTTTGGTATAGCATCTCCATTGGTATCTGTGTATTGAGGATAATGATCTGACATGACATCCTCTATCTCTATCTCATCCACTCCTTGTAGCTCCTCATCACTAATAACATCCACTTCAAGAGCATCTTTAACTATCTTGTCCAGATTCAGCCTGAACATCTCCGCGAGCTGTTCATCTGATAGATCGTGGATGATCTCCCCCTCTTCTGGAGTGTAACTCACACATCGTCTAACAATCCCATGCAAATCAAGAATCATTGTAAGTTGAGACTTGATTTGCTGAAGGGGAGCGACATCGTATTCATCAACCGGTTGAGTTTCACCTGTTTGATAGAATAATCAACAAAGCACACATTAATGAATCATCAAGGCATTAAACATAAATTATCATCATTTACATTAATGTAATACAATATTCAATTACAAAAGATTCCAAATTACATAAACTTTCTTAATCATTACTTTGATCTCTTTGTTGAGGCTTATCTGCTTGAGGAGCAGAGGAAGAAGCTCCTTGATCTTGATTCTTCTTAGTACGCCTCTCCCTAGCAGCTTGATTTGAGGCTGATGCATTCGCATCACCTTCAGGCTCATCATCTTCTTCATCTCCTTTATTTTTCTCCTTTCCACTGTCACCAGCCTCCTTCTCATCACCCTCATCATTAGATTCGTCATCACTAGAATCATCATCATCGTCACCATCATCTCCATCTCCTTTAATCTTTAGGGTCTCCTCCCTCTTACCTTTCAACCTCAGCATAATTCTCTTATTCTCGAATACAACTTTGAAGCCCTTGTCATAGATTTGAGAAACTGAGAGTAAATTGTTCTCCAGTTGTTGAACATAGTTGACTTTATCAAACTTAACCTTCTCATTTCCCACTTCACCTTGAGCTGTGATATAACCTCCTTTATTTCCCGTAAAAGATACATGTACCTCTTTAATTTGTGGACATTGAAAAGGAGAGACAGATTCCAGGTCATGTGCCTGGATGCCCCACTATCTATAATCCAGGTGTTAGTGATAGCGCTGTAGCGGATAACCTGCACAAAAACTGAAATGATCAGTTCAAGAGTGGGACCCAAGCCTTTACTGGCTTGGGTTTCCCAGGAGCATCATGCATTACAAACTCCACCCACTGTCCTTCGAAAGATGAAGACATATTTTTCTTCATCCTGTCCTCATTCTCAGGCACACTTGTTGATTTTGCTTGCCACAAACCAGTTTTGTGTAAGGCCTGTTTGTAATAAACAGACGATTGGTTTATAGTTTGAACCTTTGGTTTGCTTTCATCCCTAGGGGTTACCTTAGTTAACACAGCTTTACCGTATACTTACGGAGTACTAACTGATTCAACGTGAAACCAGATCTTCAATCTTCTTTGTGGATGCAAGAACAAGCTCATTCTGAGCTTTAAGGGCATTGTGAGCTCGAACTAAAGCCCGCTCATGGGCTTCGTTCTTCTCTGTCAGCTTGGCAATTTGGTTGCCCTGTTCTGCATTCACAGCCATCAGCTGTCTCATTTGGTTGGCCCAAAGATCATCAATTGCCAACAGCTTGAGAACTAGCCAGTTAAGGCTCACAAGCTGTTCCCTAACCTAACAGTGGGTAGAGTAGTGCTCTGTAGTGGTGGAATGGTGGTGGATGTTCTGACTTGGGAGATGGTTGGGGTGGTTGTAGATGTGATGTATACGGGTGTAGGGATCGGGATGGTTTGTGGAGGTGTAGTTTTGGGTATAGAGGGTGAGGAAGATGTTAGGGTAAGTGTGGTGGTGGGTATGTTGGTGGTAGTGGCTGTGATGGTGGTAGTGGCTATGGGGTTGGTAGTGGCAGTGGTGGTGGAAGAGCTCAACAAGATGATCTTTTGGCGTTTCCCCTTCTTTCCATGGGGTTGGGCCATCCTCTTCCTCCTAGACCCCTTAGCAATCGGGGCTCCCCTTAGGCTGATGGGCTGGTCAGGTGTATAAGATGGATCATTTTCTTTAGTATCGACACCCTTTGACCGAGCCTGGCGGGTACCAACCACCTCCTTTCCCTTATCAGAATCTACCCACTTACTACCGACCTGTCTCACTAGAGGCTCTTCTTCAGAATCATCATCTTCTTCCTCTAGATCAAAGTTCCTGGTATCCTCACTGATCAGGAAGTCCTGGTGGATGGCAGCTTGCTCAGACCCACCAGTAGCTGATGAACCACCCTGTTGAGGTGGTGGCTGGACAGTAGATGTGTCAGTGGCTTTGGATTGATTCGAGCCCTCATCTCCACCACCTTGACCCTTATCTTGGTCATCATCATCATCATCCTCATCATCACCAGGAATCAAGACGTGCTCAACATCTGAGTCACTATCATCATGACGCCACTTCTTCCTGGTCGGCGCTACATAATCAACATTCACCAAATGGCCAAACAACCTTCTCACTGGGGGCTTAGTCTGCTTTCCCCTGTATACCTTCATCCTACCTAACGTCGTGTCATCTATCTCTTCCAATGAGACCACATCGTCCTTAAGCTTAGGCAGGTTAGGTTGCTTCTCGTTGAGGTCAGCTGTAAAAACCGGGGATACATGCAAAAACTCTCCTTCCCCTTGACCTTGATGTTCTCCCTCATGTAATTGAAGAACATCTTGGAGAAATTGAACGGGTGGTTCAGCACTAACTCAACAAACGCGTTTTGAATCTGATCGCTCATCTCATTGAAACCACTGCGTCGAGAGGCTATGCACTTTAGAATCACATGTGCCAAATACTTGAAAGGCGGGCACATGTTGCTCTTATTAAGCACGCCTGCATTGATGTCACCAGCGTACTTAATCCGTAGAAAGCATCCCCTAACTGTCATGGGATGTAGCTTGGTGGGATAATCCATGTCATCTCCCAAATCCAACACTCTCCTCAAATCGTCTTCACCGATATCTATATCCTGTCCAAAGATGGAGCTCCGGATCCTGTAAGTCTCGACAGATCTGTCAACTATGCAATTCTTCCAGAATGCTTGATGTAGAGAACGGTATGGTGTGCATGGAGTCGATATTGCTCGGTATATCCTGGATCGGCGTAGGAACTCTATAATCCCAACAAACTCTGCAGCATTCTAGGAAGTCATGTTGACATAAGCACAGATGTTGTGCGTAGTACTATAGTCCATCTATCACCATTTCACTGCAACACAAGCAACAAACATGTTAGACCAGCTCATAAGAAAGAACATTTGAATTTGAATAGTTCCTAAAATACTGCTTCAATCGTATGATTGAACTGTACGACTGAACTCAATCATACGATTGAGCATCCGACTGAGTTTAGTCATGTGCCATGACATGCGGTTGAACCAGTCATGTGATTGAATCACCGATTGAATCAATTGTGAGATTGAATTATGCGTCTGGTTCAACTGTGCGATTGAAGTTCATCAGACTGTCCATTCGCATACATACTGTGTGAGTCCGAGATTTTGAATGATTTTCAAAACAGCTAGACTCATATCAAGATTAAGGTCATTAAAAGCCCCAAGATTTGTTATTTCTTCAATTATCTTTGAATTTCACTTTTAAGCTTATTTAAGGTCTGATTAAGCTTTAATCAGTTCGGTTTAAGTTTTAATATAATTCAGACATCTTAGATTGATTTACTGTATTCATGTATCCTTATTTCATCTTGACTGTACCTGTAGATGAATGTGTATCAGTTAGAAATGGGGAATCAGTGGAAATCACAAGAAAAATTCAAAAAGGGGTCCTTTGGTAGTCGGTTATTTTTGAGAGAATTTCAAATAACGTGTAGGGTTACGATCGACTGACCTCCTTTTATACTGTTGTGACTTGCAGTTGTGCGACTGGACCCATACGCATGATTCGTACGTGCGACTGAAGTTTAGTCGTACGAATGACCTATACGCATTCAACCAATCGTACGATTGGTTCATACTAAGGATGCCAAACGTGCGACTCGGCCATCCTCATGGTCCAGTCGTGCGACCAAACCATACTTGTGGTGTAATCGTGTGATTGGCCCATACTTAAGTTCAATCGTGCGATTGGCCCATACTTATGGTCCAATTGTGCGATTGGGCTATTCTAGTGAATTTGACTTTGTTTGTCCCATTATTTCACATACTTATCTTTAATAGATGACATTATGACCATTGATCATCTCAGACATGATCCTTTTAAATGAAAACCATTTGATCATCTTAGATGTGATCCTTTTAAATGAAAACCATTTGATCACCTCAGATGTGATCCTTTTAAGCGAAAACCATTTGATCCTTTTAAGGGTTGAAAACATTTTAACTTTAATTTAACGATTTCTTCCCCCTGAGCGGAATAACTTCAAGCATTAACATCATTTTTAGAAAGATTTGCATGGAATCAGACAGGCATAAACACACAATCACTTGGGACTTTTTGTATTTATATCAATAACAGAGAACAATATATTTACAATTCACAGAATCTCATTCATCTAAGAGTCAAAAGCAGTAACAGGAAATCATGCTAGAGCTGTTGTATAGCACACATTGATTTTGAACATCGAGAGTTGTAGCCACGATGATTGTTAGTATGTTTGTCCACTTAAATCCATACACAGATTTTTGACACACATTGGTGATTATTTAGGTGTATTGGTTCAACAAGTATTTGTGGATCCCACGCTTATATGGTAATCAACATTCCTCAGGAGATTTTTGAGTGGTCTACGGATTTTTGCCAAGAAGAAACTATTCTAAGAGCTTTCAAAGAGATTCTAAGCCTTAGGTCAGTGCCATCGCACAGCAGAGTGGCACAAACAACAATGAATTCTTAGAATATATAGGTTATGCTTAACCTCAGGTCAGTGCCATCGCACAGCAGAGAGGCACATAACCTATCTTCTTGTTGGAGCAATTTTAGAATACATTTAATACAGCAAGAACATTTGTCATTAACTTGATTGTGTTTCACATTTGTCATGTGCTTTGCTCATTGTTTTGGTCATTCGCACACATTTGTGGCTGTCTTTTTGCTCCTCACTCTTTATTGGAAATTTATTGATTGTGCAGACCAGGGATAAGATGAGAACCCACACCTTGTTGATTGATTTAATTTGCATGATTCACCAATGATGTCTACTAGTCTATTGTGTTGAATCTACTGACACATCATATAATGGACTTGCAACCCATAGATCTACTTTCTCCATGTAACCATAGTAACAGACTAGGTTACTATCATTTTTCAACTTACTAGGCTTTGACTTCTCAGATTTATAATTTTTTGTGACTTTCAATATAATATTTAAAGAATGAAAATCCTTTTGGTGTCCCAAACGATTCGATGCTTGTGTACTATCATATTCCACTGTACTGAATCGATTTCTAGGATTTGACGTCTTTGCTTTTCAGCTTACTTGCCCACCTTTTTTTGTTAAGTAATAAATAGTGAAACTTAACTATTCTCCCCTAAAATTCTAAAACAAAAAATCTTTTTGTGTTTTTGAAATTTTTTAAGATAGAAGAGAAAAGAAAAGAAAATAAAATAAAATAAATTTGAAAAAAAGAGACTACGAAACATACGGACGGACTATGAACTCGACTCCTCCGGAATCATATTCTCTTTCTTTTTGACGCCATTTACCTCTAATAAATAATAAAATCTCAGTTTATCAAAAGCTTTTGTATAGAGGTCGGCGCGCTGAAAATCCGTGTTAATTTTAATTACATCGATTAAAAGCTTTTCAAAACAATCACGTATGAAGTAATATTTAATGCCGATGTGTTTGGTTTTGGGATGTTGTACCGGATTTTTAGTTACAGCTATGGCAGTAGAATTATCAACAAAAATAGTAGTGTTAGTAAATTGCAAATCATAGTCCCACTTTTCCTGTTGAATCTAGATGATTTGAGAACAACAACTTGTAGCAGCAACATATTCAGCTTCACATGTTGACAGAGCAACAAATGTCTGCTTCTTACATTGCCAGGTGACTAACCACCTTCCAAAAAATTGACACCCCGCAGATGTTGACTTGTAGTTCATCTTGCATCCACCATTGTCTGAGTCCCTGTAAGCTGTTAGTTCAAAGTCATCATCATGAGGATACCACAACCCGAGTGTTGGAGTACCCTTCAGATAATGAAAGATCCGCTTCACCCCAATCAGATGATTGACTTTTGGTTTTGACTAATATCTGGAAAAGAGACACGTGGCATACATGATATCAGGACGAGAAGCTGTGAGATACATTAGAGATCCGATCATTCCGTGATACATGGTGGCATCTACCAAATCCCCATTTTCATTGGGTGCCACATCGTGGTTTGTGGCAAGAGGGGTACCAGCAACCATTACATTTTCCATATTGAACCTACTTAGGATGTCTCCCACGTATTTGGTCTGATGTAAAAAGTTTCCATTAGGTGTCTGATCCACCTGTAACCCCAGAAATAACTTCATCTCTCCCATTGCATTCATTTCAAATTCAGCTTTCATCACAGGTTTAAATTCTTTACATAATGCTTCGTTTTTTGAACCGAAGATTATGTCGTCCACGTATATATGAACCAACAGTAAATCACCATCTTTTTCTTTGATGAATAACGTGCAGTCGATTACTCCCCTTCGAAAGCCATGTTTCAGCAGGTGTATGGAGAGTTTCTCATACCAGGCTCAAGGGGCTTGATGTAGCCCATACAAAGCCTTGAAGAAATAATAAGGATCTTCCAAACCTTCAGGCTGACTGACGTATCCGTCTCATGGATTTCACCATGAAGAAATGCACTCTTCACATCCAATTGATAGACCTTGATTTTCATGTAGGATGCGTAGGCTAGGAAGATTCTAATTGCTTCCATCCTAGCAACTGGTGCAAATACCTCATTATATTCCACACCTTCAACTTGTCTGAACCCTTGGACTACTAATCGTGCCTTGCTTCTGATAATGACCCCCTGGTCATCTTTCTTGTAACGAAGAACCCATTTTGTGCCGATTACTTTTGCACCATTTGGTCTGTCCACAAGTTAGGGTCAACACCATTCAGATAGATTTCAAACCTTTGTTTCCATTGCGGGTATTCATCTAAAGTCAACAGCTTCGGTGGCTTGTTATGATTCCCAATCACATTTTCTAGAAGCAATAGATTCTGGATCTGTGAGTCCTTACCAGCAGTAAACGCAGAGTTCTGACCGTCCATGGTCTCAAACTTGAACAATTTGGTATATGACAGAGTCAATCGTGTGATTGAAGAGTACGTCTGAGTTCAATCGTGCGATTGGAGTGTGCGACTGAGTTCAATCGTGCGATTGAGTTCAATCGTGCGATTGAGTTCAATCATGCGATTGAGGAGTGCGAATGAGTTTACCCGTGTAGATCAGCTTAATCGTGCGAATGAGCAATACGACTAAGTCCAGTCGTGCGGTTGAGACGTGCGATTAGAATTTAGTCGTGCGATTGAGTTAATCGTGCGACTGAAACTACTCTGAATTAAAAATTCATAACTTTGAACACTTTGACACCAAAAACGATAGTTCACAAACCCTAATCTGCCGTAAGTTGAAAAGGATGAAACTTTTGAATCAAGCACACTTCAAAAACACTTTTTGAGTCAAAACGAGAATTTTGTTTTTGAATTAAAACGTTAGTTTTAACACGAACACTAATCGAATCCACGAAGAATCACGAGCCAAAGCTTTGATACCATTTTTAGGACCGTGTACTTACGGAGTACTAACTGATTCTACGTGAACCATATCAAATAGTGTGGAATCCTATTTGATTGGTGATCCAATCAGTGAGAATGACAACCTGATTAATCTAATAAACGTTAAGAATGAGTAGAGATCGATCAGGAACGAACTTTGAAGTTGGATGGACACACTAAAACGCTCTAGACGGCTAGGGTACAATAATATTCGAAGTGTCTCGTTTTTCCATGAATTATGTGGTACTTATAGGTTTCAGTGTACAGTCGTACTACTGAGCCATTTGCATGGTTCAGTCGTGCGACTGAGTCAATTTTATGTCTTAGTCATGCGACTAATCCATTCACCTGATTCAGTCGTGTGACTGGTCCATAAGTATAGTCCATTCGTGCGTCTGGTCCATGAGCATGGTCTATAAGCATGAATAACCACAAGACTAAGTCGAACACATTTCTGAATCATTATTGACTCAGAACTATGCACGATGACCTCAAACCTATATATAATGTTCATTCATATGTGTAATAATAAATACTATAAGAATATGATATAATAAAAGATAAATAAACATCCAAACACATATCACATTTCATTAAGTTCTTGCATTACATATGTGTAAGAAATGAAAGACATAGACATTTAAGTACATAAACTAGGGATATCATGTATCAACAAGAAAAGGCACACCCGTCCGAGTGACCTTGCAACATAAATTGTAAGGCAAGGTATACTCGTTCGGGTGACATTGCAATGTAAATTGTAAAGACAAGGTACACCCGTCCGGGTGACCTTATAATTAAATTGTAAATACAAGGTACACCCTTCCGGGTGACCTTATAATTAAATTGTAAATACAAGGTACACCCTTCCGGGTGACCTTGCAATGTAAACTGTAAAGACAAGATACACCCGTCCGGGTGATCTTGCAATGTAAATTGTAGAGACAAGGTACACCTGTCCGGGTGACCTTGCAATGTTGATCGTAAAGACAAGGTACACCCGTCCGGGTGACCTTGCAACATAAATTGTAAAGGCAAGGTACACCCGTCCGGGTGACCTTGCAATGTAAATCGTAAAGACAAGGTACACCCGTCCGGGTGACCTTACAATGTAAGTTGTAAAGACAATGTACACACGTTTGGGTGACCTTGCAATGTAAATTGTAAAGACAAGGTACACCCGTCCGGGTGACCTTGCAATGTAAATTGTAAAGACAAGGTACACCTGTTGGGTGACCTTGCAATGTTGAAAGTAAAGACAAGGTACACTCGTCCGGGTGACCTTGCAACATAAATTGTAAAGGCAAGGTACACCCGTTCGGGTGACCTTGCAATGTAAATCGTAAAGACAAGGTACACCCGTCCGGGTGACCTTACAATGTAAATTGTAAAGACAAGGTACAGCCGTCCGGGTGACCTTGCAATGTAAATTGTAGAGACAAGTGACACGATAATTCAAACAAGGCTAGGAAGCCATTCAATATATTATTGATTTTCAATAACTTTAGTGTGCACCATTCATGGTATATCTTCTCCATTTAGGTGCGCCAGTTTGTATGCTCCCTATCCGAGGACTTCGGCGATGATGTAAGCTCATCTTTCCCGGCGGCCTTGCTTTGCTGGCTTCGTTGCTCCGGAGTACATAGTCATTGACTTTGAACGTGCACGGTTCGAACCGGCTGTTATAAAATCTTTCCATCTTTTGCTTGTACTTTGCCTCTTATATAGCTGCGATCTCCCGCCATTCCTCTAGTAATTCAAGGTTGAGCCGCAACTCCGGATCTTGATTTCTTCCTTCGCCACGCATCACACGGACGTATGGCGTTCCGACTTCAGCTGGAATTACTGCCTCGGTTCCATAGGTCAGGCTGAATGGTGTCTCATTGTTACTAGTTTTCTGCATCGTGCGGTAGGACCATAACACGATTGGGAGTTCGTCCACCCAGTTTCCTCCCTCTGTGGCCAGCCGCTTTTTCAATCCCTTCACTAGGCTACGGTTTACCCTTTCCACCTATCTGTTGCCTTGAGGATGAGCGACGGATGTGAAGAACTGTTTGATATGCTGTTCGCCGCACCATTCCTGTAGCTTTTTGTCAATGAATTGTTTTCCATTATCGCTGATGAGGTATAGGGGTAGAATGAAACGAAATATGATGTCGTTCTAGATGGACTTTTTTATGTTTATTTCCATGACTGTGGCCAATGGTTTGGCCTCCACCCACTTCGTGAAGTAGTCTACTGCGACCAAAAGGAACTTGACTCTGCCCGGGGCCTCGGGGAAGGGGCCCACTATATCCAGCGCCCATTTATGGAACAACCATGCCGCCGTAACCGGGATTAAGTCATTTTTTGGCCGCAGGCATATCGGGGCATGCTTCTAACAATCGAGACACTTTCGTAATTCTTCTACAGCCATGCGGTGCATCCCCGGCCAATAGTACCCCGCATTAAGCAATTTCGCCACAATCATTCGGGGGCCTGAGTGTATACCGCAAATACCAGTGTGGATCTCCCGGATTAAGTAGCTGGTTTCCTCCTCGTCAATGTATTTCAGCTAGGGGCCGAGGAATGACCTCCTGTATAGCTGGGCGTCTTGTATTTCGTATTGTAGTGCCTTAACCTGAGTTTTCCGTGCTTCACCTCTGTTCTCCAGGAGTTTTCCCTCCATCAAATATGCATACAATGGGCTCATCCAAGTGCCGGAATGTACCTATATTAGCCCCACTTATAGGATCAACGACTTCTCTCGTACCTCCACTCGGACCTCTCTTGAAAGGTGTCTGAACGCTACTAAAGCCAACTTGCTCAAGGCATCCGCCTTCTTGTTTTGGCTTCTGGGCACATGTATTACTTGACAAGAGTCAAACATTTGCATTTTCTCCTTCACCTTGCTAAGGTACTGGGCCATGATTGTTCCTTTGGCGTCGTAGGACCCCGCCATTTGGTTCGCAATAAGAAGCGAGTCAACGTGTGCGCTCAACCTTCTCGCATTCATTTTTGTCACAAATCCAAGCCGGCTATTAGGGCTTCATACTCTGCTTCATTGTTGGTGCTCTTGAATGCTAGATGCAATACATATATGAGTTCGGTCCTTTCTGGGCTTGTCAAGATCAATCCGGCCCCAGATCCTTCCTCATTAGGTGCACCATCTATGTGGAGGATCCATTCTCTTGTATCAACATTTCCAGGTTTGGAACATGAAACTTCCCCTTGAGCCTCTACCTCTTTGCCCTCCGATATTTCAACCAGGAAGTCTGCGATCACTTGACTCTTAATCACAGGTCTTGGCTTAAACTGTACGTTAAAGCTACCTAGCTCGATTGCCCATTTGGCCAGTCGTTCGAAAAGTTCTGGCTTCCGTAACACTTGTTGTATGGGGTAGTTTGTTAGCACCTCAATCTTGTGGTCATGGAAGTACCTGCAAAGTCTTCTTGTCATGTGGATCAGAGCCAAGGCCAACTTTTCCATCATAGTGTATCTAGATTCTACCCCTGAGAGAGTCCTACTGACATAATGTATTGGTGTTTGTTTGCCTTGTCTTTATACTAATAACAAGGCACTGCGCCCTGAGTCTGCGTCTGCCAGGTAAACAAACAGTGTTTCTCCCGGTAAAGGGGTCGTGGGGGTGGGAAAATGTGCCAAGTATTCCTTCATTTGCCTGAAAGCTGTTTCCACCTCTTCCGTCCACCTGAACTGATTTTTTCCGAAGCAGTTTTTCAGCATTGCTATGAAAGGTAGTGATCACTCCGCGTGTTTTTACTGGAAACAATCGATGGCCACAAGACGGCCGTTCAGGGTTTGTACATCCTTTAGGTTTGACGGTGAGGGCATCTGTGTTATGGCCTGAATCTTTTCTAGGTTCGCCTAAAATCCTTCCTTGGTCACCACCACTCATAGGAATTTTCCTTCTTCGATCCCGAATGAGCACTTTTCGGGGTTGAGTTTCATGTTGATGCTCTTTAGTGTTCGGAAGGTCTCTTCGATATCGTACGACATTTGTTCCTCTTCTTTGCTTTTTATCACTAGATCATCGACATATGTTTCGATGTTCTTGCCCACTTGCTTGATGAACGTCTCATCCATTAACCTCTGATATGTTGCCCCGACATTCTTGAGGCCAAACGGCATCTTGGTGTAACAGAACACCCCGATATCCGTGTGGAATGTGGTTTTTTCTTTGTCTTCTGGTGCCATCTGGATTTGATGATAACCCTTGTATGCGTCCAAAGGGGCGAGTTAGTCTATCTTCTTGTAAATGTCCGACAGAGGGTATGGGTCCTTAGGATATGTGTCATTTAGTTTTTTATAATCTATGCACATTCGCCACGTGCTATTTGATTTTTTAACCATCACCGGGTTGGATATTGAAGTTTGGTGTTTTACCCTCCTCAGGATTCCAGCCTTCACTAAGTCCTCTATATGTTGCACGGCCGCCTTACTTCTTTCAGCACCCATACTTCTTTTCCTCTGAACGACAGGTCCCGCCACCCGGTATGTGTTAAGTTGGTGTTCAATTACGTGCCGTTGGACTCCTATCATATCTGACGGCTGCTGGGCGAAGACATTCATGTTATCTTCCAGCAGATGTTTCAGTCGCGTCTTTATGGGGTTACGGAGCGTGTCCCTAATAGTAATCGGCTGATCCGGGAACTTCTAGTTGAGTTCCCATTTTTCCGGTTAGTCTTGCGAAGCTGGGCATCCCGTTGTCTTCTTCACTTCTGCGCACTGTTTTTCGATGTGCATTGTAGCTGGTACACGGGGAGTGGAGAACATGATGATACATTGGCAGGGTGCGTGCACCATCCTGAAAGTTTCGATCGCGGGCCTCCATAATATGACGTTGTGTTGAGAGGCCACTGACACCACCAGAAAGTGCCTCTCAACGGTCCGGATCTTGGATCGTTCCTGTAGTCGCACCAGGAATGATATCTGGCCGATGGGCTTGACTATGTCCCCGACAAATCCTACCAGTGGCGCGTCCACCGGTCTTAGCCGTCTTTGGTATTCAGTATCCAATTTCTTCAGACAATGTTCATACATGATGTCCATGGCACTTCGGCAATCTACAAACACTTTGCAGATTTTATAATCACCTATCTGAGTAGTGATTATCATTGGTCCGCCAGTTTGGCTTTTACTGAATGGTGGCAACTCCATTGGGATTTCCATCCATGACTCCAAATCCTGCCCTTGCCTTTTCCTCCTACCCTCTTCGTAAGGACTGACCATGTTCACCTCCCGGATAAGCTTCTATTTTTTGTCGTTGTTTCCAGGTGGCCCTTAGGGTCCTGTTTTTATATCTTTCACAAGGTGAGCCAACTTCTTGGATTTTACTGCTAGCTCAATCTGTCTTTTTAATTGATAGTAGTTATCCATGGTGTGGCCTTTGTCCTGATGATAATCGCAGTATTTGGTCATGTCCTGACCCGTTGCCGCGTCTGTCATGGGGTGCGGCTGCGGAAGCCGCAGCCTCTCTATGTTTAGAATCTCACTTGGTGTCTTGGATAGTGCCATATTTGAGTTTTGCTGGTGTCTGACTTCGGGTACCTGACGCACCGGACTTCGGTTGTTTTGCCTGGTGATTCCTTGGTCCGACTTTCTATCGTTCCTCAGGGTGAATTTTGGCCTGTGATCAAAAAAACGACCGGCTCCACTTGTCATGCCCGCGGCTGTAGGTCGTGTCAAACATCTTGTGATGGTCTCGCTTAACGGACTTTTGGTCCATGTCTCTATTGACTGAGACAGACTTCTCTGCTCGTACAAAAACCTTTGCGGCCGCCATTAATGACTCCATGGGTTTGGGCATCCCATCTATTCCGTGAAGCCTGCAGATGAGGTTATTGCTTCGTACCCCCTGAATGAAACATGCAATCATGAGGTCTTCGCCTACCCCTACGATTGATAGGCTTTCTTTGTTGTACCGGGTAATAAAGTCTTCAACTGATTCCCCGTCCCTTCTCCTGATGTGTAATATTTCAATTTCGTCCTTCATGTGGTGGCATTGTTGGCTGAACTACTGCATGAATTTGTTTTGTAATTCCTTGAAGTTTCCTATGCTTCCCGTAGGCTAACTGTCAAACCAGACGCAAGCCGCCCCCACCAGAGTTTGAACGAACATGTGGCACCATACGGGTATGGTCCATTATTCTACTCCCTGCACTCACGAAAATATTGACGTGGTCGTCCGGGTCAGATGTTCCGTCATACTTCCCGACTGTGGACAACATTTTCAGCCTTATTGGGAATTGGGCTTGTGCTATTGTAGGAATGAACTTTGATTGGGCCATTAACGCGGCCGGCTTGTATGGCTTTATGAAGTCAACCGCGGCTGTTATCGGAGTTATGGGGATTGTTACTGGTGTGAGCCTGGTTGAATCTTCATAGGAAAGGTGTCTCCGGATCTCTGCCAATTGCAACGCCCTGGCCTGATGTTCTCGCAGGGCTATGGGGTATTGCTACTCCGGGGTTGTAGTTACGGGTGGTGTGATATGTGGAAATGGTGGGAGTGTGGTATACATGCCAGGCACGGGCATAGGGTTGAATGCTATTTGGATTGGTGTGGAAGGTGTCGGTTGTATTGTTGATGCTGGAAACTGGAACATAGATGGTAATAAGGATGTAGTTGGGTAATTTTGATGCGGGTGTGATGGTGGCTGGGTGGTTGTAGGAAATGTGGGAAACAGGGTATTTGGTGGTGGAGGTGTGGTATAGGTTGGTATGAGTGGTTGTGTGGGTTGGCAAGACGCAATTGCCAGTGCTTTCTCATTTCGCAATGTGATTGCGTCCCTACTTACACTGCTTGCATCTTCAATCTGAACTCCTTCTGTCAGTTTGGACATGTTTGAAAAGTGATGTGATAGGTATGACTGTGTCGGAGAGAGTTTTTGGGTGTGCCGTTTAGAATTTTGATGCCGATGGCGCCAATGTAAATACGTTGTTCAGCTCTGTATGGGTCCAGCCTGAGTTGAACTTCGATCCACCGGTGCTCTCTGAATCTTCACACCTATGCACAATGAAAACAACACTAGTTAAGTTGTTCTAGAGAGGGAAGGTCTCTCTGTAACGACCCTCCGGTGTGAGGATAAGTATTGGTCAAATGGAAATGCGTGCTAGAGAAAATTAGATTGGGTTTCGTATGTATTCTGTGGTGAGTATATCAATCCTCCTTACCTGGTATTTATAGCCCTTGCATTGTATAACTGTCCGCAGATTTATAGGGATTATTCCCCTAAGAATCCGTTACTGACTTGTCGGTTATGATTGGGGGCGATAACGATGTATTTAGAGATAGGGCGCGTGTTGCGCTGTTTTACACGGAGGGCCGTATGGGCCGGTTTGCCGGGTTTGGGTGTCCGGTTGTGTACGGGTTATTTGTACCCTACGTCTACACTTTCTTCTTTTGATATAAGAATCACCAATAACAAACGAGTCACATTATTTAAATACTAACTTAGTCAGATTTTCTAAACACACGGGTTAACATCAAAGGCTTAAATAGATAAAGGTTGGGCTAACATGGGTGTAAACAAAAGAAAATGGTAAATAAGGGACTAAACATGGCTAACTAGTTGATAATTTCATGGTTGGATAGACATAGGCTAAAAACAAGGCTAAATCCTAGGTTCCTCTATCACTTTTGTGCAAGTTCAAAGTTCATGGTCTAGATGTGCATAACCTAGACAAGTTCTAAAATGCACATGATCGTGTGATATAAGCACTCAAACAAAGAAATGAATGTGAAATACAAATAATGAAGAACTAAAAGCTTAATCTGAAATGAAAATGGAGGTAATTAGGGCATAAGTTGTGGACAATTGCACGTTTATTATCTCTCTATTTACCTTACTTAATTAGACGTCTATACCATTTTATTTTGAAAACAGTTTGTTAAGTTCACTTAGTCATGTGACATAAATAAGTAAATCATGCTCTAGGTTTAACTAGTTACCGCTAATTGGCATCACATCATGATTCGTGCAAGTCGTGTTATATATGCGTGAATGAGTATACTTAGTGCCTTTTTTCTATTCTTTTTTTTTAAATTTTCTATATTTTTTTAGTTTTTCTTTCTTGTTTTTGTTGGTTTTTTTCATCTTCTTCCTCTTTTTTTTTTAATTTCATGGATTCATCAAAATTTTACATTATTATCAAACCAAAATGTAAAATGTAAAATGTTTCAGTTTTTGCTAACTAACCCCATCCCCACACTTAAATCAAACATTGTCCCTAATGTTTGATCAAATAAATATAAGCAACTAAAAATAATAAAAGTTCAAGAAATGAGAAAACTAAAACTCCCCTGATATGTAACATGCACAGACAGAAGGTCCACTAAAAATGTATCCGTTATCCTCACACTTTAACTTGACTAAGAACCTCAAGCAGATGATCAATTAGCTCCGAGCAGTAACCTGAAATCAAAGACAAACACAGAAGCATCCAGTACGAAGAATTAAAAATAAGAATTAAAATAAAATGCAAAAAATAAAAACAAACCCTTGGGTTGCCTCCCGGAAGCGCTTGGTTTATTTACGAGTCGTCAGCCTGACTCGAACCTCTCAATCAGGCTCCTACAGGGGTGAGGTCAACCACTTCTTCCTCATTCTCAATCACCAGCCCGCAAATGTAATGCTTTAAAAGATGGCCATTTACCTTAAACGTCTCCCCGTCCTTTTCCATGATATCAACTGCCCCGTATGGAAATACCTCACGCACAGTGTATGGTCCCGACCATCGGGGCTTTAATTTCCCGGAAACAATTTCAATTGTGAATTGTATGGTAACACCTGATCCCCACACTTGAATTCTTTATTACCTTTCAGTTGGCGATCATGCAATTCTTTTGTACGTTCCTTGTATCATGTCGAGTGTGCGTACACATGATCTCTCAATTCCTCCAACTCATGCAACTGGTGGAATCGATTTGCTTTAGCCATGGACATATTTAAATTCACTGTCCGCAATGCCCAATATGTATGATGCTCCAAATCCACTGGTAGATGACAAGCTTTCCCATAAATCATCTTGAGTGGTGTAGAACCGATTGGTGTCTTATATGTCGTGCAGAAAACCCAGAGTGCGTCATCTAACTTATCGGACCAATCCTTTCAATTTGGTCTGACTTTTTTCTTCAGAATCCGTTTGATACCCCGATTACTTACCTTAACTTGCCCACTAGTCTGCGGATGATAAGTCATTGCATGCCGATGGGTGACCCCATAGCGTTGGAAGGCTTTCTCCATCTGCGCATTGCAGAAGTGGGTCCCTCGATCACTAATCAGGACTTTAAGGGTACCAAAGCGGGAAAACAATTGTTTAATTAATCTAACAACAACCCTAGAATCATTCGTGGTTAAGACTTGAGCCTCCACCCACTTGGAAACATAGTCTATGGCTACTAGGATGTACTTGTTCCCACGAGATAGCGGAAACGGGCCAACGAAATCGATGCCCCACAAATCAAAAATCTTACATGCCTGAATGACAGTCTGTGGCATCTCATTCCGGGATGAGATATTTCCTACTCTCTAACACGCGTCACAACTCCTCACAAACTCATGCGCGTCCTTAAAGATCGCCGGCCAATAAAACCCAACGTTGAGTACCTCCTTCACTGTCAGACTCTCTCCATAGTGGCCACCTGTTGGTCCTGAGTAGCAATGCCTTAACATTCTCCTTGCCTCACCACCGTCTGATCTGCTCCAATACGGAAGAGGTAGGGGTCATCCTAAATGTAATGCTTAACATCTGCAAACAATTTCTTCTTTTGTTGATGTGTCATGCCTCACATTAGAACCCTGTCGCTAGGTAATTAGCCAGATCTGCAAACCATGGAAAACCCTCTTCATATGCTTTCATAAACATCCGTGTCTCTTATGGAAAGTTATCATCAATCATGTCCTCCCTAATCTCCTCAGGCCCGGAGTCCTCTAAATGTGACATATGATCCACTACTACATTCTTCGCTCCTTTCTTATCCCAAATCTCAATGTCAAAATCTTGAAGCAGTAAAATCCATCGTATCAATCGTGGCTTAGCATTCAGCTTACTAAACGAATACTTAAACGCTGCGTGGTCTGTGTAAACAATAGTTATAGAAAGGATAAGATAAGATCTAAACTTATCAAATGCAAAGACTACTGCTAATAATTCCTTCTCCGTCATGGTGTAATGCTCTTGCGCATCTATGAGCGTCTTACTCGCTTAATAGATTGGGTGAAAATGTTTGTCCCTACAGCTGACCTAAGACTGCTCCTATCGCATAATCACTCACGTCGCACATTAACTTAAAAGGTAAACTCCAATCCGGGTGACCATAATCGAAGCATTCACCAACTTCTCCTTCATAAGCTCATAAGCTCTCTTACACTCCTCAGAAAATACAAATGACACATCTTTCTCTACAAGTTGTGTCATCGGCCTTGCAATCTTAGAGAAATCTCTAATGAAACGTCGATAAAAACCAGCGTGGCCTAGGAAACTCCTAATAGCTTTCACCGATGTGGGTAGTGGAAGCTTGCAAATAGTCTCAACTTTTGCCTTTTAAACCTCGAGCTTCATGTGTGAAATCTTATGCCCTAAAACGATGCCCTCCTTTACCATGAAGTGACACTTCTCCTAGTTCAGCATGAGGTTGGACTCCTCACATCAGCCCAACATCCTCTCCAAACACTCCAAACATGAATCAAAAGAGCTCTGAAACACAAAAAAGTCATCCATGAAAACCTCCATGGAGTCCTCGATCATATCCGGGAATATAGCCACCATACATAGCTGGCCACCATACATAGCTGATAAGTAGCTGGAGCGTTACATAACCCAAATGGCATGTGACGATACGCAAAGGTGCCATACGGGCATGTAAAGGTCGTCTTTCCCCGATCTTCCGTGGCGATGGCGATCTAGAAATAACCAAAAATTCCATCAAGGAAAAAGTAAAACCATTTCCTTGAAAAATGGTCCAATATCTGATTGATAAAGGGAAGCGGGAAATGGTCCTTCCCCGTGGCATCATTTAGTTTGCGATAATCAATGCAATCTCGCCACCTGGTGACTATCCTCGTCGGAATCAACTCATTCTTCTCATTAGTCACCACTATCATCCCCCTTTCTTGGGAACAACCTGCATGGGTGTTGGACTCAACAAGTGCATTAAGAAGGAAAATGCTTGCCAAAATCAAACATAATATGTTCTAACATTCAAACAATCATTAAATAACACATTAGCGTTAATACATTCAAACAAACATTAAATAACACACTAGCATCATTAACATTCATAACATACACTAATTATTGTTTAATTATATTTTCAGGTTTGTAGATAAAAGAAATTTTGACAAGTGTGGGCAGTGGATGAAGAAGTGCCCACAGCGGATGACCAAGTCTATGCAGTAGATGAATAACAACTTCCAAGTGTCTACAGTGGATGAACAATTACATACAACGGATGAACAAAGTCCACAGCTGATAAACAGTCCACAACGGATGTTCAATCCCTAACGGATGAACACTCCATAGCGGACAACTAACAAGACACATACAACCAAGTCTTCACAGCGAACAACATCCAAGACACAGTGGACAGTTTATTCAACATCCACAGCGGACGATTGACGTTCATAGCGCGCAGTTTATCATCCACAGTGGACGACTTAGACTTAGGATTTTTATGTAATTTTCGTTTTCATAAAGGTATTTTTGTAGTTGTATATAGCTATCTGTATAGGCTATAATTAACATAATACCCTATTCCTTTGTAAGCTTTTGAACGATCAATACAAACAAATAGTTATTATCATTCAAGCATTCTGTCACTAGCAATCATACACATACTAACACACACTAATATCATAGCTCTAATCATGGGTTTTCGGACCATAATTATTGTTTGTTGAATACAATATAACAATCTGTTGTTATAGTTGTAAAGAGATTTGAAAAGATCCTTGGGGAAATCATTCACTTATTCTTGTTCTTATTCTTAACAAGTTCAAAAATCTAAGTGTTTTTTTATTTCATCAGGTGGTATTAGAGACTTGGCTCAAATCAAACACTGATTTTCGATCCTCTCATTCAACAACATGATATATGTGGTTCATTAGCTTCCAAACATACGTTTCGAGTTGAAAATCATCACAAACACCTTCTTTTACTTCAAACATACATCATATGCTTAAAACATGATTTGTTAATATGTTTTTATGCATTTTATAGAAGAATTTGTGTGTTTAAAGCTCAAAACATCATTCATACACTATTTTCAAACGTGTTCATCACAAAACTCGTAAAACCTTATCAGTTTCTTCAAGTTTTTTTTGATAAAACAGTACACAAGTAATGTTCTATCGATTTTCATCAAACAGACACTCATTTGAATACTTTGAATCCATTCTTTGTATTTAAATATCGTATTTGAGTTGTTCTATACTCAAAACAGGCGATTTATCATCTTCAAACAACAAACCGATTGTTGTTTTGTTAAGATTGTAACAGCTGCCAACAAACCCTAGGATAAACCCTAGTTTTTGCTACAGTGATTTTTGTTGATTAAATGTAAAAAAATGAATAAGAAACGTATTCTTCTTTAAATTTTTGAAAAAGTTACTTTTTGATCCAAAAAGTTAACTTTTAAAATATTTTCTGTGTTTTTAGAGTTTTTGAGTTTTGTTGACTGACATCAGTAAAGTTGACATTACTTAATAGAATATTCATTTCTTTTCACCGAGATTTAAAAGTGACATCATAGGAAATTAATTGATTAAAATTAATTAATTCCTCTTATTCGGTAAAGTGTAAAAAATGTCAAAAACACTTTCATACAGATCGTAGTGACTTTAGGATAAAAACAAATTTAGCGCCGAGCTAAATATTCAAACAAATTTGACTTAAATCGTTACGTTAAAATTTAACAAACATGTCTGATCAAATTTCAGGAACAAACAGTGGTCTAAAACCACCAAGACTTAAAAACAAAGCTGATTTCAAACAATGGAAGATTATGTTCCGAAACTGGATTATATTCCAAGACCCGGACCTATGGACATCCATAACCGAGGGACCATACATTCCATTGACTCTTGCTCCAGATTACAACACATAAAAACCAGTGAGCTTGAAAAGCATAGCTGGTGATGAACTCAAGAAGGTGAAAACAGACATGAAGGCATACAGTATATTGGCAATGACTTTGCCATTTGAAATTTTGACAAGGGTTGAAAATTTCAAAACAACACATGAACTTTGAAAGGTACTTCACACTATGTGTGAAGGAAGTGAGGAGATAAGGGAAGTCAAAAAAGGAAAAATTGAGGACCCAATATGAGACCTTCCAATGTTCAAGGAGAATCAATTCCACAACAGCTTCACAGATTTGTTCAACTGAGATGATTGTTTATGGTCTTAAATACGAATCTCTGGAAATCAACAAAAAAATGTTGCATACACTGCTAGAGAGCTGGACTCAGTCAGTGTCTTTAATGAAAGCAACATTGGATCTTGAAGCATTATCTCTAGATGCTCTAGTGGCTAATGTTAAAGCACTAGAACTAGATGAAAGATCTAGAAACAACAACACAATAAGACATGTGGAATCATACAAGTTCAAGGAAATTCAACAAATAAACAAGGCATTTTTTGACATGCACTAGAGAAGATAAAGATGAAGAATATCTAGATTCCAGTGAAACTTCCTTCTTCTCTTCTCCTAAATCATCCAACAACAAACAAAAGTCTAAAAAGACTGGTGTTCATGCTTCCCATGAAGCAACACCATAGACCAAACAACATCAACATCCTTATACTTCTAGTTCCAGCAAACAACAACAACCAACGACTCAAAGCATACATAAGTTTGAGAAACCAATGGATGCTCTCACAATCATTCTATAAAGTGAAGAGCAGAAGGCAACCTATGCAACCTTCTCCACAAGATTTGAACCTTACTTGGGTGCTAATCTCACACCGTTAACACATTATCCAACAAGACGTGGATGAATTACCACGAGAAATGGATCAAAAAGGTTTCTATAAAGAAACAGAGGGTTGAGCATGGATAAGAAAATCAAAATTGGTTTTGATAAGATGAAAGTGAGATGTTATATTTGTCAAATATATGGACATTTTTCAAGAAAATGCCAACAACCAAGAGTTGACAGAATTAAGAATCAAACACAAGCAATAAGCAGATGCCATTCAAATAGACATATTCCACCTCCTCTTAGTATCCCTGTTGCACCAGCTCTACCTCAAATCACACAATACAGTGCAAATTAGCACCCAAAACACATCAGCCATGATTATAAAACAAGATGGGGAGTGTGATTGGAGCATGTACGAGGCTGAGATCCAATCTCCTAATCATGCACTCATGGTAGATATAGCACTCATGGTAGATATAGAAGATAAGATCTTTAAAATCCTAAGAGTGGTGAGGGAAAACCTGTGCACACAAGCATGTATTGATGAAGTCAATAGATGAAGAGAGCATGGAGATAAATTTCTGAGAAAGTAATTAAAACAAACATTCTGAATGAAAGTCTAAACTAAAAAAAACAATATGGAATCAAAATACTATCATTACAAAATGATCTGGACAAACTAATGCCTAAAAATCTATCACTTGCAGCTCAAGTTGAGCACTCTCTGAATCTTTGACTCAGTCAAATACAACACCTGAAACTTGGGTCAAAATAAATAGAAAAGAAAAGTATCAAGAAGAAAAATAAAAAGCAGCCAAAGTCAAAGTGGGTATTGTGTAAATAGTACACAAAAGTCAAAAGTTTCACTTTTAAGGGCATGGTCGCCCATGCCATGCACACTTTTCTGCTGTTGTTTGATGGAGAAGGTGAAAGGAGCTGGAAACCTTGTTTCTCTCGATTTGTTGAAGAAGAAAGGCTGAAATCTTCTTGGGTTTATGTTTTTGGTGTCAATTGGTTTGGTTTTCTTTGTGGTTTCACCCTTAGAAATCGATTATTAAGTGTTCTATGTGTTTTGGTGTTTGTTTTGCTTGTTTTAGGTGTTTGAACTCGTGTGCAAGCAAGTTTGGTGGAGTTTTGCTTGTTTGCTGCAATAAGTGAGTTCTAGAACCTTGATTTTACTTGTTTTAAAAATTTCTAGGGCTGAAAATGCATGTGAAAATGTTTCAAAAATTATTATATATGTATCCGTAGGTATATGTGTATAAATTCTTGTGTTTTATGGTTGTAAGTTTGTTCTTGATGCTTACAATATTACATTTAAGTTATGAGCATGTTAGAATGTAGATTGGGACTGAAAATATGATAGAAACATGTTAAACAGTTGGCCATGCGCCAACAGGGTCCATGCGCCGGAAATTTGGCTGAGGAAACTTAAGTGTATCCCATGCGCCCAAATAGTATCAATGCGCCTGGAAATTTGCCTTAGAAAATCATAAGTGGGGTTCAAGCGCCCCAATAGTGCCTATGCGCCCCAAACCTTGCCTGAAAATACTAAGTGTCGACTCATGCGCCTGAACAGTACCATGCGCCCAACTTTTTCCTCAGGCGCCTAAGTGTAAGTCCATGCGCTTGAATAGTTCATGTGTCCAAGAGTTAGGCTAAAGAACACCTAGGTGTAGGATCATGCTCCCGTATAGTGTTGATGCGCCTAAGTAGGGCTCATACGCCTACATAGTCCCCATGCGCCTAAAACACTTAGAAATTTCTGGAATTTTGGATAAATTAGAATTTTAAGGTTTGACCTTGGTTTGACCTGATGCTTTTATTTGATTATTTTATTCATGTTGTGGGCTGTTCTAATGTTCCCTATTATTATTTTATTAGGTGACTTTACATGGTGAGTTTATGTTTGTAAAGTATTATTATTAATCAAGTGAAAGATCAATATTTAACAAAAAGTGGAACATAATGAACGGATGAAAGACTTGCAAGCAAATCTAATGGAGGTGCACTACCATGTTGTCGTAAGCTCAACTGTGTACAGTTTAGCTAACCCAAAGGATGTACACAGGATCAATCACTAAGGTTGACATGACCTTTGTAGCATACCTAGGTAACTGGGTCAGGTCTGTGCACAATGTTCGTGGTCTATTATTAGACCTCAGGCCCAATATCAGATTCGTGAATAGTTCAGGGTATTGCACATTGGTTTGATAGAAAGTGAAAGATAATAATGAAAGAATGAGAAGGGTAATAATGACAATGATGAATGTTTTTTGAATGTAAGTATGATGCGTGATCACGTACGAAAGAAATGTACATTACTTTAAAGGGTATTTTCATATACAAATCTTACAAGGTATTTTAGTGTTTTAAAACTAGAACTCACTCAGCGATGTTGACTTTTATGCATTTTCAATTGGCAGGTAATTTTGCTGAGGATGGCACACGAGGAGGCTACTCGTCGTGGCAATACTGACATCCGTTCATGACTAATAATATTGTTGTTTTGTAATGCAATTAAATGGTCTTTTGTGGTTGATAACAATTATAGATGTATTGCTTAGCAACAGTTTTTATTAATGAATGGATGGCTTTTGATGTTAATACCGCTACATTGTTTTAAGAATTAAGTAATGTGTTTATATTTATTGCTATGATTGACCAACTATGAGGTCTCCGGGAACGGGGTCTTACACAAAAACCCTACAAGCTGAAACTGAAGTGAAACTTTAGAAATTTCTAATGACTAACAATAAGTTTGAAGAACTTCTTGCTTAACAAAGGGTTTTAAAGACCGTTCAGGTTTAGGATATAATAATATGAACCCGCCTTATAATGATAATTATACTCCATTACCTGAATCAATGACAAACAAACAGTGTGAGTCTCTTGACCTACATGACAGGACTGATGATTAAAACAATCATCATCATCATCATCAAAATCAACATTAATATAAAAACTCCTTTGATAAAACTTATTAAAAGTCAGGCACTTTCACATATCAAACCAACAGATTTTTATCAATGAGAAAATAATGAACTTGATGAACAAGCAACAGATAATCAAAACTGGCCACTGTAATTAGGGACTTACTATACTTAACATAAACTAAGCTATTACCTTAAATGACCGTGTTGGTGTTTGAATCTTATGGTAATTAGAGGATGGCTGGAGGTATATCGTCTAAGGCTTCTAGGGGTGGAGTACGTGGTGGACGTGGTGCTGAATCGTGTGTTATTAGGAATAGGGCTAGGACTGCTGAAACGACCCCTGTAGATCCCGAAGTTCATCAGCATGAGGGTGTGGATGCGAGCGCCAATCTGAGGGCCTTAGAGAAAGAGGCAGTGGTTGATGAGGTTCAGCAAGTCGTGCAGACAATCCTACCGTCTGTAGTGACTGAAGTCATTCGTACTGTTTGGGAGGATGAGAGAAAGGAGAAGGAGGGGGAGAGAAGAACTACAGCTAGAAGAAAGGAGAATGTGAGGGATCATAATAATGAGGACGGGGAACTGAATGCTGAGAAGGTAGCCTCCAGTGATGAGGAAGAGGTAGTAGTGCGGGAAACCGCAAGGGTATGCAGCTACGGGCATTCCAACGGTGTAAACCCTTTACTTTTGATGGCAATGGCAATATTGCAGCTGCCCATCACTGGGTATGGGAGATGGAAGCGGTGTTGGAGATTAGTAAGTGTCGTGAGGACTAGAAAGTCAAGTTCACCACTCACTCGCTTGTTGACTCAGCATTGTGTTGGTAGGACAACCTTGTCCAAGCCGAGGGCAACTAGGCTATTAGAAGAATAAGATGGGGAGAGCTGAAGAAATTGGTGATTGAGGAATTCTGTCCCCACCGAGAACTTGACAAGATCAAAAGGGAGTTCTTACAGCTGGAGGCGGGAACTATGACCCACCAGCAATACACTGCCAAGTTTAACGAAATGGCATGGCTGGTGCCGGATCAAGTTATGCTGGTTTCAAGGATGATCAAGCGATACTGTCACACCCCAACCTTAGTGGCGGAATCATCGGGATGTGAGGGTTAAGGTTGTTCACAGCCACATAACGCTATCTTTAAATGCAAATATTATTATCATAAGTTTCAGATGTAACATTACAAACATAAGTCTCAAATAAGAAATCAAAATATATAATAAGAAATATTTCAAGTTCACTCATTTTTTAACTAGGTCCATTCCTAGGTGTGAATAAGCTTCAAAGGTGGCAATCAAACTTGCGCGTTTCCTGAAACAATGTTAAAAATAAAGGGTCAACATAATGCTGGTGAGATTTCCATAGTTTTCAATACATAAATATATAAAAGATGGCAATTCATGTCATGAATTAGCAAACATAGTAACTAGGGATGTAAGACAGAATGCACAATCAAACCTTGACAGTTTTACAAGTCTCAAACGTTTACAAGTATATACGATTAGCTAAGGGTACTTGGATTAACCAAGTAGGCTTGTCAGGCCCATAGATCTATGACGTCGCCAGGCTAGCAATAGTTAATAATTGTACATATAATCGACATTACATGATAGCTACGAAGATCAACTAACCACAACATATAAGTGAATTGCCATAAGTTTACAAGAATCAAACGTTTTACAAGTGCAATGATTATAAGGTAACATGTTTCACCCGAAAGTTGAAAATATAAAAAAGGGGTATAGAAATACTCACATATATATATTTGTATGTAAGGTGATATTAAGAGTAAACGTTGATCCAATGATTTCCTTTACGAGGTACCTAAATGGATATATTACAAGATTTTAAGTTTAATAAGGTTAACAAATATGGTCTAGGGTTGCAATAAGAATTTGGGGTTTTGGTAAATAAATAAAATGGAATCACTTATCTTTTAATTCAATGAAAAAGTTTATACATTAAAATAATTTAATATAAAGAACAGAAATTAAATCATTTTTAATAAATGGTAAAGTTTAAGTGTAAATAAATTTTTATAATTATTTGAAATAATCATGATTTAATCAATAGTTGAAGGCAACATATGGATTTATTAATTTAAAACATTATTTAAAGTACCTAAAATAACATTTGTAAATAATTTGTGAAATTATAAAATATTTATGATCTCCACAATTATCATGATTAATCCATAATTAAAGATAATATAGTGTCCAATAATAAATTAATTATTTAAATTATTATTTAGAGTCCATTTTTATAAAAATAACTATTTATAACATTTGTCAATAATATTTTATAAAATTATTAAGGTGTTCAAATAAATAAATTTATAGAAATTAATTAGGTAACTTTTAAACTAAGGAGAGTTTCTAAAACTTATTTTTATAATTTTTAGAATTTTTTATATATTTTTTTAAAGGCTAAAAAGCCCCAAAAAAGATAAGTGAGGTTGCCCTGTTTCGAACCCGGGACCTCTGGTTAGGCATGTGTGTGGTTTACCAGTGAGCTGAGGGCGGTGGTCGTGTTAAGAGTTGGTTTCTATTGTTTAAAAACACAAAACTCAGAGAACCCCCAATTCCTTATGAACCCTAATTCGAAATCAACCAAATTGATCGTCAATTCAAAGGTTTCAAACCTATTAACATTAGGGCTTTTGATTCCCATATGAAATCGAGTAATAACCCTTTGGTAATTACCTGGAATTGTTTGATATTTGATGAAATTGACCGAAGCTCGAACTCGACTGTTCTTGATTTGAGAATTCGATGTAAGTGTATGTTTTGGTGAAATTGAGTTTACAGATAGAGAAAAAAAGATGTCAAGAACATTAGCCCTCTGTTTTATAAGGCCAGTTAGATCGAATTGATGTCCAACGACCATAGCTTAATGGTCAGACATTTCGGTTGAGTTCATCGGTTTTCAGGGTTGTTTCAGGTGCAATTGATGTTGCCTTTAACTTCGAAATGATTACCTGAGCGTTTTTGTTCGTTTAATTTGTTTGTTGTTGGAATTGACTGGGTTTGAGAATGATATTCTCTGTTGATATGAATCAACAAGGATCGAATATGAAGATTGAGTCAATGATTGAAAGGCGGAATCAAGCAATCAATGATCATAGAATACTTGGTATACTCATAAATGCACTCTTGTATTAATTAGATGAACTGTTACAACGTAAATGCTAGGGTTTAGCAAGCTATAGTAACAAGACAGCTAACATGGGAGAAAACAAAGTATTCTTAAAAGTCTCAAAAAGTCACACCTCACATACGAGGTTTCTGTTCTATTTATAGGCCGACTTACAGCTTGTACAAAAAGACTAAACTACCCTTACAATATTACAGAATAGTCATCTAAGTCTTCACCCACATTTGTCTTTTGTCATCCGCATTGACTAATGCGGATGAGTGAATCTTCATCAGCATTGATCTTCTATCAGTCGCATTAGTGTTTGGTCATTAGCATTAGTCAATGCGGATGAGCAAACACTTGGCGCATTTGTTGCTGGTCATCCGCATTAGTTAATGCGGATGCAAAAATGCCTTGTCCGCATTTCATCGGCTGTCCGCATTAGTTAATGCGGAGAACAAATACCTGTCAACATTTGTTCTTGGTCATCCGCATTGACAAATGCGGATAGCTGACACTTGTACTTTTTCCTTCTTATGCGGAAACTTCTTTATCCGCATTTCTTCTTGGACTTGGGGAGATTTCCAGCAAAACAACCATCCACCTCTTGAATTGGCATGTATGATCCTTTCAGGGTCCAACAATACTCCCCTTAAGGATTATACAGCCTAAGTACTTCAAGGGTTTGAGGGTAGATGAGGTTGTGAAGATTTTGCTGGGTCTTGTGCAGCAGGAGGAGATGACATAGGAGCAGGGTCTGTGTATGAGGGATCCACAATAGACTTGTTCATGTTTAAGAAGTGTTTGGCTTCATTCAATCATTCTCTGCTCAACACATGAATCTTCATCTGGCTCATGTTGTGAATGGCCTCAACTGGCATCTTTCTCAGTGAAATGGGCTCCCAGATAGATACAGTAGATAAACCATCTCTGCGAATTAGTAGAGACCCATCCACATCAACCTCAAGCTTTACAATATTCCCAAACTGCAAAGGAGTCTTCTTCTTCCTCCTTTGTTCTCTCTTCTTCTTTATTCTGTCATAGGCCATCTTCAGGAGTTTAATGCTCTTCAAGAAGAAGTACATATCAGCTTCATCCAACTTGTTGCTCATCTCCCTGAAATGCCTTGTGTAGATGTAGTGGATATAGGATTCATCTAACAGTCTTACCTCATATCCACTGAACAATCTAATCTCTGCTCCTTCCTTTCCTCCCCACTTCCTTTCAATCACCAACTCATATGTTTTCTCATCATAATACACATTAGAGATTGGCACAGAAGTGTAAGTACCAGCAATCATCTTTCTCTTTAATGATTCAGTGGGTTTTACCCTAAGTTCAGGGAATACCACTTCTTCTGCTGGTTTCCTTTGCTTCTTATCAAGGGGATTGACAAATGATCTATCTTTTCCCAAGCAGATAGACTTCAAGGATTTGAAGTTGTCTGTTCTCTTGAACATCCTCAGAATGTCCTCAAACTCATATCCCCTGAACATAGCCTTGTGATTAATCAGTCTTAGATTGGCTAGTTCCTTCAGATCATGGATCTCTAGAGAATTCACCAGAGCAGAGTACTCTGTGAAGAATTGGACTTAATCCAGATAATCTCTTCACCATGAACATGTTCCAATCACTGTCATACTTCCAAGCAATGATGTTCTGATCTGTCTTGCCTTTGGGAGTAGACACACCTTTGATCATTTCAGCAGTGGTGAGTCCTTCATGTAGTTCTAGTTATGAAGGTTCAGCAAACCACTCTGGATATCTGTGAAGAATGGGTGCCAGGGAATCATGATCTCCCTGAGTGAGGCTCATATCTTGAGTAGGAACACTTGTTCTTGGTTGTTGTCTGGTGATCTCGTACTCCAGTTTCTTCAACCTGTCTTTCTTTTCATTAATCATCCTAAGGATTGCAGCCCTTAGGGAATTGGTCTTCATGTTCCCAAGTTTTCTTTTGGTGAATCCTTGAGCAGACAGATATTCCTTCATCTCCTTATCTGTCATGCTGTAGGGATCAGGATACATAGGTTGAGGAGGAGTAGCTGATTTGGCTTTTGTTGCCTTGACCTCAGAAGCTTTGGGAGATAGAGTTTTCTCATACTCAGTTTCAACAGTTGGATCTAGCAGTTTGTTTAACTTTTCTTCTTCTGCTACCATCCCTTCATAAGTCATCCCAAATACCTCATCTGGATCATATCCATGGTCAATCAAGAATACAGCTTTTCTCATGAGATCATCAGACTTGTCCTTTTCATCCATCTCATAGACAGAAGGATCTTCTTTCACAGGGATTTTACTGATCACTGGTTCATCAACTATGTATCCACCTGGAATTTCTCATTCTTCTAGATCAATTACCTCAGCCTTCTTTTTCAGTAAGGCTTTGGCTTGTTCATGTTCTTCCAAGAATCCAGCAATGGCTGCTAGGCTTCTGGGGTCATCTTGCTGCTTTTTCAAGGCCGGTTCTTCTTCTACCATTGGCCTTTTCCCTTTAGCCTTTTCAGTCAGATATCTCCTTCTTCCGGCACATGTTTGCATTCTTGGGCCAGAAGAGGGTTCAACCATTTCAGCTTCTTTTGGTGGTTCTTCAGATGGTTCCTTTTCAGGAACATGTACTGCTGCGGCTGCTGATTCTTCTTCTTGTAATTGCTGTTCACAGAGCTTTCTGATTAGTTCTTTTTGCTCATCAGTAAGTGACACAGCAGGAACCAGTTGCATACTCAATTCCTTTTCAATTGGCACTGGAGATTGAGGTATGACAACTAAAGGCTCAGTATCTGTCCTTTGGTTCACTATGAAGTCCCAGAATTCATCATCAATGAAAAATTCTTCAGCAGAGAACATGTCCAAGGCTTTTATCATGTCACTGAACACTATCTCTTCAGTGTGGACTTCTTCTGGCTGACTTGTGTATACAATCATCTCCATGGTAGATGATTTATGCTTTGATCCACTAGGTTCTCCCTCTTTTTCAACATCAGTGAATCTCATCTTTTTGGCTGGAGGGGAGTCATCACCACTGTCTCCAGATGACTCTTTGTCACTATCATCTTTGTCATCCTCTCTCTTTCTCTTTTCTTCTATCTTATCACCTTCATCCTCTTTGTCTTTCTTGGCCTCTTGCTTTAGTTTGACAAGCATTTCTAGCTCAGAGACTCTCTTATTAAGAATTTCCACTTGCCTATCAAGGTCATGGATAATACTGGACTGTTCTTCAATAACCTCTTCTTGATATTCCATGACTATTGTTTGGATGTTCAAGGTGTCCACATGACCACTAATCTCCTCTCTTGAGTGTTGAAGAGCAGCTTTCAACATCTCAATCTCTTTATCCTTCTCCTTCTTTTCACTCTCATGTTTTTCCTTCACACCCTTTAGTTCTTTCTCCTTCTCATTCAATTCCAACAGCCTGTCTTGCAAGATACCTGATCTGTTTCTTTGCATCTTTTCCATCTTGGCAATTATCTGAAGCAAGTCAGAAATCATCTCTTCCTTCTCGTCAGGCTTGTTCACTCCAGATTCAGCATAACTTTCTGAAGGAGCAGCCTCTGATACAACTTGCCTTACAGGCATCCTGGTGGGATGATCCACCTCATCAGATGATGATTTGGATTCCTCAGAAGAGCTGCCAGAGTCACCAAACTCTTGAGGTTCAGCTAAAGATGGTGATGGGATGGGTGTATGGTGAATAGGAGATTGGATAGGGTGATGGATTGGAGAGTGTATAGGAGAGATGTGGGGTGAGATGATGGGTTGTGGTTGTGAAGATGGAATTTGTGATCTGAGTGGTGATGGTATTGGTGATTGTATAACTGGATAGGCTATATCAGCTTTTTGTACAAAAGGATCAGTGTGAAGATCACCACCTACATCACCTTGTGGTGACACTGACCTTTGTCTTTCCTCAGTCATAGAAGCATGCTCCTCAACATGTTGTTGACTTGGAGCAGCTTGTGCTTCTTCATGAAAAGGCTCATCAGCAGGAGCCTCTTGATCTTGTTCTTCTTCTTGGTTGATCTTTTGCTGCATCCAGGGCAACAAAGGGAAGAAGGTACCACTGTAGAAGTTCCTTGGATCTGTCTTTGTAATGTACCTGTAGGATTTGGCATTATAGTGAGGAATGTCCATCACTGGTCCTACTGGTGCAAGATCTGGAAAAGCTTCATTGATGAAGCACTTGATAAACCTTGGGTACATCAAGAACATATGTCTTGTACCCTCTTGTACATTAGAGATCAATCCATTGAATATGTAGGCATACATTTTGAATGGTTGATTAGTACATAACGCACAAATAGCAGAGGAGGTTGTCACTGGGATATCATTCCATCCAGTCTTCCTCTTAGATAAGCAATGTTGATACATGCGTATCAAAAATCTCCATTGCAGATCTACCAACCCTTTAACAATTTGTTTCCCTTCATATCCACCCTCATAGCCAATGTTGGCAAAGAAGGTCATGATCTCATCATCTTCAAGTTCTAGAGGGGAGTCTGCATCATCTCTAAACTGCAGACACTGTCTCATAGTTTGCTCAGTAATGGCTAGAGTATGATCATTAGTGATTCTTCCAGTCAGGGTTCTCACACCATTAACTTCAACTACTTTATCTGTTCCCTAAATGACCTAATGAAGGTCTCATAGATGATGGGTCTGACTGTCATAGCATAGGTAACTCTTGTGGTTAGAAAGAATCTGATCATGTCTCTTAATACTTTAGCCTCAGTAACATCAGGATTAAGAAAACCACTCACATTATGGAGCTTGCTCCATTTGAGGTTAGCCATTGTACCCTGCATTCAAGGCATACGAATTAGACTAATGCATAACATATATGAAGTTGTTCATCATGGTTTGACTTTTATTAGTCAAAATTGATGGTTCATATGAACAGCTTCAGTTTGATTTTGACCAATCTGATTTTGATGCATGTTCATTTTGATGAGTTTATCATGTTTCTGTTTATAATCATTTCTCAATTATAACTCATCATAACCATTGAATTTGCCATTTTAATTTTTGCATTTTTGGTTCGACATACTGTTCAGGTGACGAACAGGAACTTATGAAAATCCAGAATTTTTTTGGTTTTCTCATGACTAATCAGTGTATCTCAGTAGAAATTTGCAATGGTTTATGAACATTAGGTTGATTTTGCATGTTTGTTTCTTGACCTAGATTGCTCAGTTCAATTTTGTTCAACCGTTCGACAGTTAGGGTTTCTAAACGGTTCAAAATTTTCACCTTTCTTTGATAATACTGGTGTTGTGAATCAAAGAAGGGTAGATTTTGGTGAATCAAACTTAGAATTTAGGTTCGGTGACGAAGATGATGGTGAATGTGAAGACGATGAACAGTAACTTGTGGCGCTCGTCGCACTTTAAGTCTCTCAATTTTGAAAAGTATTAAATGACCCTTTGATTTTGGTTTATATAGTCAATTTAATATGGTTCTCAAAATTTGATAAGTTTTAAAACAAATGCGCACAAGTTTTAAAGTTACTGTAGCAAATGCGGTTAAAAAATGTTCATCAGCATTTGTGTACTATAGCAAATATGGAAGAACAAACACTTGTCAGCACTGGTATACTGTAGCAAATGCGAAAGAACAAATACTTGTCCGCATTTGTTCACTGTAGCAAATACGGAAGAACAAATTCTTCCAACTTCTCACTTTCAGCAAACGCGGAAGAGTAAAAATCTATCCGCATTTCTTCAACTTGTGCTAAATGACCAAAGAGTGTGAGCACATATCATACTTTATGATGACACAAGTTTAAACCCAAGTTTAAGTGTTGATTTCATCTTTTCAAAAGAAATGCGGTTGAGGAAAACAAATGCGGATGAACATAAATTTCATCCGCATTAGATTTGCATACTTAAAACTTGGTGGTGAGACTAATGCGGTAGAGTGATTTTGTCCGCATTAGTTTTTCACGTGTTTCAGTTCACAAAACCATTACCCGCATTGGTTGAATGCTTGGGTTACCTTCACCCACATTAACCAATACTCTTACCTGCATTAAGTTTTGAACTTAATGTTTTTGCTTTGGTTGGTTTTTGATGAATTTTTTCTGATGCTTTATGAATCAATGTCTTTGCCTTTATGAAGATGTGTCTGTTGCTTGAATCTTATGAAGTTTTGACTGATTTTTTGGGATATCAATTCTTGCTTGGATTGACTTGTTCATCAGTGGTGAACCAAGTTTCCCATTGTTGACTGATCTTGGACTTTTGTGCATCAAGATGTCTGCAAGAACTGAGATACTATGGTATAACTTCTGCAACAACACAGACAGATTTTTTGATCTAGCAAATTGTTTTTGGTTTTTCTAATTTTAAGAAAGGAAACACCTGTACAAAATGATCAAAATTTTAAATTACTCCCCCTAAAGTTTATATCCATAATAGATAGAAACTTTTAAGGATTTGAAAAAAATTTGAAGAGAAAATCTTTTTGTGATTTTTGCTTTCTTTACTGTACAAGAAGTTGAGTTATACCTTTCTTTGGGATCATATCAATCTTTCCTTTCACAAGTGCAAGCAATTCTTAGTAAAACAGACATGGTCATGAACATATTGATTGTAGGTATGTTTGTCCTCTTAAACTCATACTTGGTTAATATTCTGATGCAAATGATCTTATCATGTTTTTGAGTTGATTGGGTATTCAACATGTACCTCACACTCAAAAGCATGGCAAGGTCAACCATCTGCATGCAATGTATGGTAGAACTTTCAACATCTTACTTGACCAGGTTACTTAAGGTATGAAATCTCATTTGCTTGATCCTTATTGGGATTCATTTGTTTTGATCCTTTTTTGAGTTTGATCCATATTAGGATTCTTTTAACTCCACTTTGGAAGGTGATCTCTAAGGATTCTTTTGTTTCATTTACTTGAAATGTTTTTGATCTTTTGATTCATCCAAATTGGATGTGTTCCACATTGGGAATCTTGAAGGATCATAACATCAGCACTATGTGCTTGTTTCTTCAGGTCTTTGCTTAGCAAAACAAAGGAGGAACTAATGTGAGTAAAAGGGATTCATAAGTCATCATTACCTGGGGTGTTTAGGTTGCTACACACACACACATTTGGATAAGCCAAAACCTACACCTACTATGAGATGATAGCATCATAGTTGAATATAAGCTTTAATTTATCACTGCATGTGGTTTCTTTTCCAAGTTGAGCCTACCAACATATCAAATAACTCATGTCAGTCATTTGAGTTTTAAAAATAAGCACAATGAATGATATAATGACTGTAATTATATCATTTCCCATGGATAAACTGTATACTTCTTCTTTTGACTTCTTTTTGGTAATTTTTTGTAAGGCCCCGATCCCGGGCACCTTACAGTTGGCCATTCATCGCATTTCAACATACAATTTATATTTACTAAGTAAAGTAAAGCAACGGAATTAATAAATCGTACGTTCTCATTTCATCATAAAAGCATTTACAATGCATTACATTGTTGATTCGATTACAAAATACAACTTTCTTTTCATTGCCTAACTTTACTATGATTGTCACGGAAGCATATAAAATTGAGGATTTCTTAAGTAATCCCGTTTATGTGAATCCTCAACAATCATAGGGTCATATACAGTGACCTCTAGTATAGACACTTTATGATTTTCATCATAAAGAAGGTTCCTTAAGTAATCCCGTTTATCAGAATCCTTAAGGAAGGGTCCTTAAATAATCCTGTTTATCGGGATCCTCAAGGAACACTTGACACTTGCATGCAACATAATGTGTTGCATGCATTATAAGCCCGCATCCTATTGCGTGGCAGCATTATCAAAAGGAGAATGCCATCCCAAAAGAGCTGAGTAGTCGCCTCGTGGCATCCCCAGCAACACTACCTGCCAACTGGAAACACAATAAAAGTCAGCGTTGCTGAGTGAGTTCTAGTTTAATAATAAACATAATAATTTTCCATTAGAGACCGTTATTTCACATGATCATACATCATACGTACACAGAGATAATACTCATTATTATCTTCATCATTCGTTATACATCATTATCTTTAACTTTTCATATGGATCCTGTCAGGCTTTACCCACTTCAAAGCACTCGGCTATGATTACTGTGGTCGAATGACAAGGATCCCGTTTCATCTTTGCTTGCACATTGAATTCCTTTTGTACCAATACCATATGCTATACCCCGATCAGTCTTAGCTACTGGGCCGAAGTCAACAAATGAAAAAAAAACGTATGCCACAGTACTAGTAGGTAAGCGGTAGAGGTACCATGACCATGGTCAATCACAAAGAAAGACCAATCGACTTATTCAATGCTTGCAAGACTTAATTCGTTCATTCATTAATGCATGTATTCATCATCATCTTTCTTTTCATTTATTCGTTAATACATGCATTCATCATCATGTTCCTCTTTTATTAACTTTCACTTTACGTTACATAATACTTTATTCGTTCATTTCCATAATTCGTAAAGTTTCAGAAAGATAAGCATACATAATCATAAGGAACATGCACATAACGTACATTCATCATCATACAAGGCTTCATACATATATGGTATACGGTAGGTATACCCATGCAACATCCTTATCATCATCATGCCTAAGTTACTCGTTTACCCAAATAAATCAGATCTTACTAAACTTAATCCGCATTCATAATCTGATTCATCCGCATTTGACTAGTCATCGGCATTAGTCAATGCGGATGAGGAATGCCTGATCCGCATTTCATTCTTCAGTTCATCCGCATTCCTTACCATCCGCATTAGTCAATACGGATGAGGAAATGCCTTAATCGTATTTCGTGTACTACCCGCATTGGTCAGTGCGGTTGAAGAATGCCTTGGTCATTCTTCCTGACTTGTTCGCATTAGATCAATGCGGCTGAATATTCCCATAACCGCATTTGTTGACCCATCCGCATTTGTTAATGTGGCTGAGCAAAATGCCTTGACCGCATTTTTCTTGGTCATCCGCATTTGTTGATGCGGATGAAGCCTTCCTTAATCACATTTCGTGGGCTGCCCGCATTAATTTGATGTGGTTGAATATGGTGACCTGCCCTTAACCTGTGCCATTTCTACAATCCGCACATCATCTTAACAAACATTAGCACTGATTTATCATATCAACTACTTAGAATCAACTAAACATCATGCATATCATAAGAATAACTTCTAAAACATACATCAGCAGTACACATTCGGTCTACATGATGAAATTTGTCTACTTGTCTTAGAAATCTTACCTACAGTAAGCATAGCTGTCCAAGCAGACCATACACACACTCATACTCATACGTATATACACACATTGAGAGCTCATGGCTCAAAAATAGTTTCACTATGTGTTCCAGCCCCAAAATCGTTCAAAAATGCATAAAAGAAGGGGTCTTAGAACTCACATTGTGTTGCTGGGTATGGCTTCTTCGAAATCCGTAGCCGTGAGGTCTTGTACCGCGTATCAGTCTTCTTCTTCTTCTTGTTCTTTCTCCAAAATCTCGTGGTCTGCTCTTTCTCTCTCTAGAACACTTCAAAGATTTGGGGGTTGTGAGAAAAAGAGTGGGCAACCTTCCCTATGTGTATCAGATATTTTCTTTTCTTTGTACTTTTTACACAAAACCCCCTTCTACTTTTCTTTTCTTTTCCTTTCCTTCCAAAATTCTTTCTTTTCTTTTCTTCTTATTATTTCTCTTTGTCTAATCAAAATTTCGGGTGTTACAAGTCCACCCCTCTTATAAAGGTTTCGTCCCCGAAACCTGTTATTCCTCGAACAGATGTGGGTAGTGTTGTCTCATTTCCTCTTCAGTCTCCCACGTAGACTCAGATCCCATTCTGTGCATCCACTGTACACGCACCAGGGGAACCACTTTATTTCGCTGCCGCTTTTCCTTTCTATCGATGACGGCCACTGGTTGCTCCACATAATTGAGCCGTTCATCTACTTCGATATCCTCCAGTAAAACAATCATATCTTCATCGGCTAAACATTTCCTCAGATGAGATACGTGGAAGGTTGGGTGAATTCCACTCAACTCATCTGGCAATTCCAACCTATAGGCTACCTCTCCCACACGGGCAATGATTCGGAAAGGGCCTATATACCGCGGGCTCAGTTTGCCCCACTTTCGGAACCGAATAATTCCTTTCCAAGGCGAGACCTTTAACATAACCTGGTCACCCACCTGGAATTCGATCAGCCTGCGTCGTTTATCGGCATACGACTTTTGTCTGTCTTTGGCTGCCTTCATATAGGCGTTGATCCTTTCAAGCTTTTCAGTCGTAGCCTCGATCACTTCGACGCTTCCTAATTCCTTCTGACCAATATCACCCCAACATGCGGGTGTCCTGCATCTCCTACCATATAGCATCTCATAAGGTGGCATGCTAATACTGGCATGATAGCTGTTATTATATGAGAATTCAGCTAATGGCAGGTGGTCGTCCCAACTTCCTCCAAAATCAATCACACACGCCCAAAGCATGTCCTCGAGTGTCTGGATCGTCCTCTCAGACTGACCGTCCGTCTGAGGGTGGTAAGCCATACTGATATGTAGTCTCGTTCCCATCGCGTCATGAAATCTCTTCCAGAACTTCGATGTAAACCGGGTGTCGCGATCCGACACAATCGACACCGGTACACCATGACGAGCTACGATTTCTTTGATGAATAGATCCGCCAATCTTTCAGAGGAGTACGTCTCGCGGATCGGTAGAAAGTGGGCGCTTTTCGTCAAGCTAATAAACTACCACCCATATAGCATCGTACCTTTCGGGGTACGTGGTAGCTTCGTGATGAAATCCATGGTGATGTGCTCCCACTTCCACTCGGGTATATCCAACGGTTGGATCTTCCTGTAAGGTTTCTGGTGCTCTGCCTTTACTTGTAAACAAGTAAGGCACTTACTCACATACTCCACCACATCCCGTTTCATACCTGGCCACCAATAATCTTTTTTCATGTTTTGGTACATATTGGTAGCACCGGGATGAATGGAATACCGAGTCTTGTGAGCTTCATCCATGATCTTTATCCGTAGATCCCCAAGACGAGGAATCCACATACGCCCAAACTGAGTTTTGACACCAAACGTGTTTTCACCCAGTTTCACGACCAGACCTCTCATTCTTTCAGAGTTAAGATGATCTTCTTTCAATGCCTCATCTTGGAACTCTTTCACTTGCTTCATCACATCTGAGGTCATGATCAATTGGTACGCCTTCACCCGAATTGGCTCGGGCCTCTCTTTTCGGCTAAGGGCGTCCGCCACCACCTTGGCTTTGCCCAGATGGTAGTGGATTTCATAGTCATAGTCCTTTATAAGTTCCAACCATCGCCTCTGCCTCATATTCAAATCTTTTTGCTCGAAGAAGTACTTCAAGCTCTTGTGGTCGGTAAAGATGGTGCACTTCGTCCCGTAGAGATAGTGCCTCCAAATCTTCAATGCAAAGACCACGACTGCTAGCTCCAAGTCATGAGTAGGGTAATTAACCTCATGAACTTTCAGCTGTCGGGATGCATAGGCTATAACTTTTCCCCTCTGCATTAACACGCACCCCAACCCCGAATAGGAAGCATCAGAATAAACCACCAGATCTTCACTTCCTTCAGGCAACGACAGAACAGGAGCTTGGGTCAACCTCTTCTGTAATTCTTCAAACGCCTTCTCTTGAGCTTGACCCCACACAAAGTTCACATCCTTCCGAGTCAACTTGGTCAGTGGAGAAGCAATCTTGGAGAAGTCTTGAATGAATCTTCTGTAATAACCCGCCAGACCCAAGAAACTATGGATCTCGGATGGCGTCTTTGGAGACTTCCATTGCATTACTGCTTCCACCTTTGCCGGATCGACCATAATTCCCTCCGGATTAACCACGTGACCCAAGAACTGAACTTCACGCAACCAAAATGCGCACTTGGAGAACTTGGCGTACAATTTCTCCCTTCTCGACGTCTCTAGTACTTCACGAATGTGACCGGCATGCTCCGTTTCGCTCCTCGAATAAATCAGGATATCGTCAATAAATACAATCACTGATTTATCCAACATCGGTCGACACACTCGGTTCATCAAATCCATAAAAGCAGCTGGCGCATTGGTCAAACCAAAAGACATGACAAGAAACTCGTAGTGACCGTAGCGCGTACGAAAAGTTGTTTTAGGGATGTCTTGTTCCTTCACCTTCAGCTGATGGTAGCCTGATCGAAGATCTATTTGTGAAAACCAACTGGAACCCTGAAGTTGATCAAACAAGTCATCGATCCTCGGCAAGGGGTATCTGTTCTTCACCGTCAACTTATTCAGCTGGCGGTAGTCGATGCACATCCTCATACTACCATCTTTCTTCTTTACGAACAGAACCGGAGCACCCCAAGGTGAGATACTCGGTCTAATGAACCCCTTATCCAACAGCTCTTGCAACTGCTCCATCAACACTTTCATTTCCGTCGGGGCCAATCGATACGGTGCCTTGGCGACAGGTTAAGCACCCGGTATCAGGTCAATCTGGAACTCGATCTCTCTGTCAGGTGGCAATCCTGATAAGTCTTCCAGGAACACGTCTGGAAAATCACGCACAACCGGAACATCAGATAGTTATGGTGTTGGCGTTTCCACATCTTTCACATAACATAAGTAGGCGCTGCACCCACGCCTTATACATTTTCCCGCCACCGCCATTGAGATCACCTTCAGAATCGTAGTAACCCGATCACCATAAACCGTCACTGAACTACCGTCGGGCGCTGTCAATTGAATCATCTTCTTGTGACAAACGATGTTCGCCTCAAAGTCCGCCAACCAATCCATCCCAAGCACCAAGTCGAAACCACCCAAAGTCATCGCAAACGGTCTAACCGGAAATTTGTGGCCATCCAATTCAACATCACAACCCTCTATCACCTCAGAAGGCAGCAGAAATAAAACTCCTACTGGCACCCGAATCAAATAATACAGAGGCTAAAGTTTGGTTCACCAGAAACGTACTGGACACAACATCAGGGTCCGTCCAGGACTCCTCCTACGTCATCGTGAATGCCCTGGCCCTTGATCTCGGTTCATCACCTCCTGTCTTCTTCGCCCCTGATCCCTCAGCCCTCGGCTTCTTGCAGTCTGTGCTCATATGACCACTTTCCCCACAGTTAAAACATTTGCCTAACCGGCAATCCTTGGCCATATGCCTTGCCTTTCCACACTTAAAGCAGATATCTGATCCCCACTTGCACTTCCCCGCGTGCTCTCTTCCACATTGGCCACACTTCCTCCACCCAGATCCCGTCATGACCACACGGCGGTCATCTACCCTTGCCTTCTTGTTACTTGTTGAAGTATCACCTCGACCAAACCTCTTCCCCTACCAGTTTCTCTCGCCACCTCCCTTCTTACTAACCTCATCCTTTACCACCAGAGCCCGTTCGTCATATAACCTCCCAGCCAAATCTACTGTCGACCTAAAGGTGCCCGGTCGAGCAGTAATCAAATGCCTACGGATGTCAACTGGCAGCCCCTGAATATACCGGTTGATCTTTCGAGACACTGGCGTCACCTGATCTGGCACCAACCGCGCCATTTCATTGAACTTGGTGGTGTATTGTTGGTGGGTCATCGTCCCTGCCTCCAACTGCAGAAACTCCCTCTTGACTTTGTCCATTCCCCGACGAGGACTGAACTCATCGATTACCATCCTCTTTAACTCGGCGCATTTCATTTTCCCTATGGCCCTGCTACCCTCGGCTTGGACTATGTTGTCCCACCAGCATAAAGCCGACCCTGTGAAAGAGTGGGTAGCAAACTTCACCTTCTTGTCCTCCTGGTAATCACTAATATCGAGGACAACCTCCATTTCTCTCACCCATTAGTGAGCATCAGCCGCAGTGACATAACCGTCAAAAGTAGGGGGCTTGCATCTCATAAACGCCCCGTAGTTACAACCCCGTGTTGTCTCCCGTACCGGCTCCTCCTCCTCTTCTTCTTCATTATCAGATAGAACCATTTCCGGCTCTGTTTGTTGCTGTCTCCCTGAGGATCGATTCCTCCCTTGCCTTTCATCTTCCCTGACAGCCTTAATTACTTCGGTCACCACAGACGGTAAGATCGTCTGCATGACCTGATGCACCTCTTCAACCACTGCCTCTTTTACTGAGGCCCTCAAGTTAGCGCTCTCGTCTACGCCCTCCTGATGAGGAGTATCGGGTTCTTCATGAACCACTTTCTCCACCCTAGGTCTTCCTCTTGTGGCTCGTGGTTCAGCACCACGTCCGCCACCGCCTCCACCCCGGGAAGCTTTGGAAGATCTACCACCAGCCATTTTTTACCTCACACTGAAAGATTCAAACACCAACATGGTCATTCAAGGAAATAGCTTAGTTTATGTCAAGTATGGTAAGTCCCTAATTACAGTGGCCAGTTGTGATTAGCCACTTACTCTACTCTTCGCACCCCGAGCATCACCCGTCCTGACTACTTTAGTATCTAAATCTAACAGTACACATAAATCACATCACATGCACACATAATACCAGTTAATCTTTAGGGAAAATACCTGATGGCACGTAACTACTCAGATTGCATTCTCTTCCTTTCTGTCCCATTTTCAGTTTAAGTTTAGGTTCATTTGGAAAATTTACCCATTTCACTTAAACTTTGGCTCTGATACCAACTTGTAAGGCCCCGATCCCGGCCACCTTACAGTTGGCCATTCATCGCATTTCAACATACAATTTATATTTACTAAGTAAGGTAAAGCAGCAGAATTAATAAATCGTACGTTCTCATTTCATCATAAAAGCTTTTACAATGCATTACATCGTTGATTCGATTACAAAATACAGCTTTCTTTTCATTGCCTAACTTTACTATGATTGTCACGGAAGCATATAAAACCAAGGATTTCTTAAGTAATCCCGTTTATGTCAATCCTCAACAATCATAGGGTCATATACAGTGACCTCTAGTATAGACACTTTATGATTTTCATCATAAAGAAGGTTCCTTAAGTAATCCCTTTATCAGAATCCTTAAGGAAGGGTCCTTAAATAATCCTGTTTATCGGGATCCTCAAGGAACACTTGACACTTGCATGCAACATAATGTGTTGCATGCATTATAAGCCCGCATCCTATTGCGTGGCAGCATTATCAAAAGGTTGCCATCCCAAAAGAGCTGAGTAGTCGCCTCGTGCCATCCCCAGCAACACTACCTGCCAACTGGAAACACAATAAAAGTCAGCGTTGCTGAGTGAGTTCTAGTTTTATAATAAACATAATAATTTTCCATTAGAGACCGTTATTTCACATGATCATACATCATACGTACACAGAGATAATACTCATTATTATCTTCATCATTCGTTATACATCATTATTTTTAACTTTTCATATGGATCCTGTCAGGCTTTACCCACTTCATAGCACTCAGCTATGATTATTGTGGTCGAATGACAAGGATCCCGTTTCATCTTTGCTTGCACATTGAATTCCTTTTGTACCAATACCATATGCTATACCCCGATCAGTGTTAGCTACTGGGCCGAAGTCAACAAATGAACAACAAAACGTATACCACAGTACTAGTAGGTAAGCGGTAGAGGTACCATGACCATGGTCAATCACAAAGAAAGACCAATTGACTTATTCAATGCGTGCAAGACTTAATTCGTTCATTCATTAATGCATGTATTCATCATCATCTTTCTTTTCATTTATTCGTTAATACATGCATTCATCATCATGTTCCTCTTTTATTAACTTTCACTTTACGTTACATAATACTTTATTCGTTCATTTCCATAATTCGTAAAGTTTCAGAAAGATAAGCATACATAATCATAAGGAACATGCACATAACGTACATTCATCATCATACAAGGCTTCATACATATATGGTATACGGTAGGTATACCCATGCAACATCCTCATCATCATCATGCCTAAGTTACTCGTTTACCCAAATAAATCAGATCTTACTATACTTAATCCGCATTCATAATCTGATTCATCCGTATTTGACTAGTCATCGGCATTAGTCAATGCGGATGAGGAATGCCTTATCCGCATTTCATTCTTCAGTTCATCCGCATTCCTTGCCATCCGCATTAGTCAATGCGGATGAGGAAATGCCTTAATCGTATTTTGTGTACTACCCGCATTGGTCAATGCGGTTGAAGAATGTCTTGGTCATTCTTCCTGACTTGTTCGCATTAGATCAATGCGGCTGAATATTCCCATAACCGCATTTATTGACCCATCCGCATTTGTTAATGCGGCTGAGCAAAATGCGTTGACCGCATTTTTCTTGGTCATCCGCATTTGTTGATGCGGATGAAGCCTGCCTTAATCACATTTCGTGGGCTGCCCGCATTAATTTAATGCGGTTGAGTATGGTGACCTGCCCTTAACCTGTGCCATTTCTACAATCCGCACATCATCTTAACAAACATTAGCACTGATTTATCATATCAACTACTTAGAATCCACTAAACATCATGCATATCATAAGAATAACTTCTAAAACATACATCAGCAGTACACATTCGGTCTACATGCTGAAATTTGTCTACTTGTCTTAGAAATCTTACCTACAGTAAGCATAGCAGTCCAAGCAGACCATACACACACTGATACTCATACGTATATACACACATTGAGAGCTCACGGGTCGAAAACAGTTTCACTATGTGTTCCAGCCCTAAAATCGTTCAAAAATGCGTTAAAGAAGGGGTCTTAGAACTCACATTGTGTTGCTGGGTATGGCTTCTTCGAAATCCATAGGCGTGAGGTCTTGTACCGCGTATCAGTCTTCTTCTTCTTCTTGTTCTTTCTCCGAAATCTCGTGGTCTGCTCTTTCTCTCTCTAGAACACTTCAAAGATTTGGGGGTTGCGAGAAAAAGAGTGGGCAGCCTTCCCTATGTGTATCAGATATTTTCTTTTCTTTGTACTTTTTACACAAAACCCCCTTCTACTTTTCTTTTCTTTTCCTTTCCTTCCAAAATTCTTTCTTTTATATTCTTCTTATTATTTCTCTTTGTCTAATCAAAATTTCGGGTGTTACATTTTTGAACTATTTGAATGTTTTGTTGATTTTCATTTTACTCAAGATTAATCAAGCCAATTGATTGAACTAAGAATTCAAATCTGGTTGGATCAAATGCCTTAGTGAATGAATCAGCTACTTGATTATCAGTGTGAACTTGCATCAGTTTGATTAATCCTTTTTCAGCACAATCTCCCAAAAAGTGATATCTAATTTCAATATGTTTTGTTTTTAAGTATTGAACTGGATTATTTGTTATGAACATAGCTGCTATGTTGTCAATGTAAATTGGAGTGTGCAGAAAGTTAAAACCATAATCAAGCATCTGGTTTTGAATCCAGAGAACTTGAGAACAGCATGCAGATGCTGCTATATACTCAGCTTCTGCTATTGAGACAGAAATATTGGTTTGCTTTTTGCACTGCCAGGATACCAGTCTGGGACCAAGAAATTGACAGCCACCTGAAGTGGATTTTCTGTTGAAGTTACATCCCCTATAATCACTGTCAGTGTATGCATAGAGATTGAAATCTCCTTCCTTTGGATACCATAGTCCAAGAGCAGGCTTGCCCTTAAGATATCTAAATATCCTCTTGACTGCATTGACATGAGATTTCTTGGGATCTGCTTGATATCTGGCACACACACAAACACCAAACATAATGTCAGGCCTACTGGCTATTAGATACATCAGTGAACCTATCATGGAACGATAGTGTGTCTGATCCACTGATTTGCCTTCAGGATCCAGTGCAATCTTCACTTTAGTATCCACAGGAGTTCTGATGGACTGCAGTCAGCAAACTTGAATTTCTTTAGCATTGTTTCCACATATTTTGATTGATTGATAAAGATTCCGTCTGCTGTCTATTCGACTTGTACTCCCAGAAAGAAAGTGAGTTCTCCCATAACACTCATTTGGAATTTTGAATGCATGAGATCTTTAAAGTATTTACATAGAGTCTTGTTTGTTGAGCCAAAAATGATATCATCCACATATATCTGTACAAGTAGCATGTCCTTTCCTTTTCTTTTTCTGAAGAGGGTCTGATCAATCTTTCCTCTCTCATAACTATTATTAAGAAGGAATGATGAAAGAGTCTCGTACCACTTCCTTGGAGCTTGATGAAGACCATACAAGGCTTTGTCTAGCTTGTACACCCTTTAGGGAAAATCTAGGTCTTCAAATTCAGGAGGTTGACTCACGTAGACCTCTTCAGCAATCTTTCCCTACAGAAAGGCACATTTCACATCCATTTGATAAACAGTGAATTTCATGGATGCTGAATATGCAAGAAAGATTCTTATGGTTTCTAGTCTGGCTACAGGGGCAAATACTTCATCATAATCAATTCCTTCTTCTTGTGTGTATCCCTGAGCTACTAGTCTTGCTTTATTTCTAATGACGATTCCTCTGTTATCAGTTTTGTTTTTGTATAGCCACCGGGTACCAATAGGGTATTGTCATTTGGGAAGATCTACCAGCTGCCATACTTCTTGTTTCTTGAATTGCAACAACTCTTCCTGCATTGCTTCAATCCAACTGTTGTCTTGAAGAGCCTCTTTGATATTTTTGGGTACCGTTTGACACAGAAAGCATGAGAACAAGCAGATGTTTGCAATGCTTGACTTGCTCCTTGTCACCCGTTCATTTAGTTCACCAATGATGTTGTCAACCGGATGATTTTTATGTATTCTTGTGGTTGTAATTGAGTCACCAGCAGCATTCAGTTCATCTTGGTGCGATGTAACTTCTTCTTGTACTGTTGGGGAGCTATGAAAGTAATCAAAATTTGTTCCACTTCCTGCTTCAGTGTCAGCAGGGATTTGATTACTCCCATCATTTGAAGTTCTTTCAGTGTCAACTGGAGGGATGACATGAGTTTGAGTTCTAACCTCTTCTTGGTTTTTGGCTTCAATTGATGGCATCTCTGATGGAGAGGGTATTGTACTGGGACCATCCTCAATTGAAGCACTTTGATGTTGAATAGTATGTCTGATAGGATCAGCTTGTAGTGGAACCTCTTCATCAAGTTGCTCAGTAGATGTTGGAGGAATCATTGGAAAGTCACTCCTTCTTTCTACTAACGATGAAGGTACAACTGATTGTAGGTTTTCTGCATTAGACATGTGAAATTGGTCAAAAGATTTAGTAAACGAGTCAATATCAAACAACCAATCCGGACCATTAATTGATTTGGGAAATGAATGTTACGTGAATTAAACATATGTTGATTCATCAATGATGTTTAATCTTGGATTAAACACTCTGTAAGCCTTTGAAACAGAAGAATAACCTACAAAGAATCCTTCATTAGACTTAGATGAAAACTTTCCCAATCGGTCACGGGTGTTTAATATTGAGACAGGATAGCCAAATGACTTGAAAAATCCAATGAATGGTTTTCTTTAAAAAATGAGTTCATAAGGTGTCTTATTACTTTCTTTGACGATCAAAGTTCTATTTTGTACAAAGCATGATGTGTTAACTGCTTCTGCTCAAAAGGTGATTGGCAGTTTAGCATCTGCTAGCATAGTGCGTGCTGCTTCAATTAGTGTTCTATTTCTCCGTTCAGCTACTCCATTTTGTTAAGGAGTTCTAGCTGCACTAAATTGATGAGCTATGCCTTTGGTTGTATAAAAATAACTCATATCTTCATTTTTAAATTCTGTTCCATTATCACTCTTGATTGTTTTGACTTTAAGATCAATTTGATTTTCAATTTTAGTGATAAAATCTTTTATTAATTAGGACGCTTCATTTTTATGAAGTAAGAAGAAGACCCATGTGAATCTAGAAAAGTCATCTGTGATCACCAAACAATATTGCTTCTTTCCCATACTCATAACATGAGTTGGTCCAAAAAGATCCATATGAAGTAGTTTAATGCAGAATCGTTGGTGTTCACCAACTTTAGCTTGTGAGACGACATATGTTGTTTTCCTTTGAGACACGCTGAACAGTGGTCAATAAAATGGAATTCTTTTTGAGGTAAACCAATAACTTTATTTCCTTTGACCAGTCTGTTCATGTTTTTGAAATTTGTGTGTCCCAATCGTCTATGCCATAGTTGTGATTCATCAAAAGATGCTTTTGATAGAAATGTTTCTTCTTTTGGTGATGCAGAATTGAGGTTAGTGATGTAAGTGTTATTCTTCCTCGGTGTTTTCAAGACAACCTATTCTTCAGGAATTTGAAACCCTGGTCTCAAAATGTAGCAATGAGTGTCAGTGAAGTGAGTGGAATATTTCTTGTCACAGATCTGAGACATGCTGAGAAGATTGAAGTTTAGTTGTTCGCAGTAATTCACTCTTCAAAGCTCAGCATTCCACTTGTCACAGATCCTTCACCTGTAATTCTACCACCTTGTGAATCTTCTCCAAATGCCATATTAGTTCCTTGAATGTGCCTAAAATCATGAAGGAGGGAACGATCTCCAGTCATGTGTCAGGAGCATCCACCGTCCACATACCATAAACTGTTGGACCTGTATGAATGTCCCTACAAGCACAGAAAGAACTAATTAGAGTGTGAAACCCAAGCCATGATGGTCTTGGGTTTACCGTTTCTATCCGTGATAGTAACCTGTTGATATTTTCCTCTAAACTGGTGCTTTGGTGATGAGGTCATGCTTGATTTGTTTCTGAAACTTGAATGGTTTATTATATCAACTGAAGAGACATGACTATTCAAACCTTTGATCCCTGTTTCTTTTCAGAAATTGGATTCGTTTTTTGTTATCAAACTTGGTTTTAGAATTATAAAAAATCATTTGTTTGTTTAACTACTTGATTTTTATATCTTTGGATTCTGTTTGAAGTTTTCAGATTTTTCACATCATCATCAGACTTAGAAACTCTGTGATAAGGACGACCATTGATCTTATGTTTCTCAGACATGATTGGAGAGATAGGCTTGTTCTGAGGTATTCTCAATCCCTTTTATTTAAAGAAACAATCAGATGTATTGCGATTTATCATGTTGCAGACAGAACATTATTTATTGAATTAACAGTTCTTGGTGGAGTGATTGTTCATATCACAGATTGAACAGTATTGATGGTAAAAGCATTTATCGGTTCTGTGATTAGACCTCTCACACACATCATAGTACATGTGTTTGTTTCTAGCTACTGATCCTGGTGTTGAGGATTTTGTAGCTTTGACAGATTTGGAATTAGATTCATTCCTTGGTTTTGATGAGACAGCCTGATCAACCTTGTTGGTAGTTTGTTTCACAACACTACTGACTTTACTTTTCTGAGGCTGCTCATGCTTTCTTGATCTTTGCCTATTCTCTTTTTCAAATTGGTTCACATGCTCTTTGTTGAAAATATCAAAGCCAACCCCTTGCTTTGATTTTGAAGTTTGAGGTTCTGAGTTAGTTTTAGCTTTTGTGACCCTAAAAGCTTTTCTTTTAATGGAAGGTGAATCATTGTCTGATTTGCTTGAATTGTTTGGAGAGTTTATCTCATTATCAGATCTGCTTTCAGTAGGTAGATTCACCCTGCCAGCTTTTATTTTCTTTTCCTTGGAAATTGCAGGAATAAATTTCACAAAAGGAACAATAGCATTGATTGGGCTGGTTGTTTTGATCATACTCACTGTCTTGCCTGCACACTTCTTGATTTTAATTAGGTGACCTAACTTGATTTTGTCCTTATTTATTTCAATGTAAACACTAGGTTTATTTTAAGGATTGGTGACTTGTGTTACTATTGTTTTAGGATCAATAGTGTTAGGTTCACTTTCCAGTTTGAGTGTGACAGAATCAGGCATGACAGTGTAGTTGTCATTGTATGGTGGAGGACAAGAGTTGTATCCAATACCAGACATGTCTTTAGGATCCTTTTGAGAATCAAGCATCTCATGCAGCTTTACTGATGACTGTTGAAACTTTTCTAGTTTCAATTCAGTAAGATTTTGTTCAGTTTTAGATTGAGCTAATTTTTCAGTCAGTTGCTCATTCTCAACTGCAAGAGTGTACTTTTCACCATGCAATTTCTCAATGTCTGAGATGAGAGATTTAGTTTTGATTTCAAAGCTTTTTATTTCTCTCTTGAGCATCTCTGACTTGACCTTTTCATCTCTAATTTTATCAGCCAGTTTATGATTATGCTCTCTATAACCTTGCAGTTCATTAATGCATTTATCACTACAAAGGTTAGATTTTACCTCAGTAGGCATGGAGAAGGTCCATCATTGATGTGAGCCATGAGTGCATGGTTTTGAAATTGAGGTTTACTTCCTCAGCATACATGCTCCAGTCACACACTCCATCCTGACTGATAACAAGAGCATTAGCTGATGACTGATTGCTTCCATAAGCGTGATTGGTCAGTTGAGGTTGAGTCTGATGTGATTGTTGATGATGATGAAGCTGTTGTTGATGACTGTTGGAGTGAAAGCTTGACGTTGGTTGTGATGATGACTGGCTCTGAGAAGGCCTTTGAGCATTGTAGTTTCTTCTGGGAGCATTGCATTCTCTAGAGAAGTGGCCAGTCATACCACAGTTGAAGCATTTCACTTTTGACTTGTCATATCCAAGCTTGGTGTTTTCATTAAGGTGAAGCTTTTTCCCTTTTCTCAAAAACTTCTTTGCTCTCATAGCAATCATAGCCATTTGCCATTGCAAGTCCATTTCCTCCACATCATCTAGATCCATTTCTTCCAGATCTTCTTGAATCAGATGTGCAGATGTGAGTCTTCCACCCAAATAGGCTTCAAAGCTAGCAACAAATACATTGTAAGTTGCCTTTTGTTCTTCAGATTTTGGATCATCAGGAGTAGGAGTTGCAGAGAATCCTGATGCATGGTTTGTTGAAGTTGATGGGGAAGATGTTGATGGTCTGTTGGATGTTAGGGCTGTAGTGAATCCAGTTGATTTAGCTTGATCCCTTGAGGTGATGAAATCATCCTCCTCAGTAATGAAGGCATTTTCCACAGAATGAGTATCTGTGGGAAACTTGTATGCTTTAATTACTCCGGATCCTCCCAGATTTCTGGTACTTTCATCCAGTTCCAAAGCTTCTATCTTTGCTATCATGATGTCCAGGGTGGTGCTCTCCAAATCAAGAGTATTCTTCAGCATAGCTACATTTTGTTTCCAATTTTTAGGAAGACTATGTAACATCTTCTTGTTTAACTCCTTTGACTTGTAAGTAACACCCATGATCTCTAAATCATTCACCAACTGCACAAATCTATGCAACTGTTTAGAGATGGACTCCCCTTTGGAGTGATGAAATGTCTCATACTGATTCACAAGCTTGTCTTTGTTAATTTCAGCCACTTCACTGCTTCCTTCACACATGATTTGCAGTGCATCCCATACAGCTTTTATAGTGCCATACTTTTCCAATCTTTTAAGCACATCCATTTTAAGTGCTTGAGTGAGTATGGAGTAAGCTTTGAGATCAATCTTAATCTTCTTGTAATCATCATCATCAAGAGTAAGATCTTCAATAGGAATTCTTGAAGTCTTGTACAGTGCAGCTTGATCTACAGATAATGTAACTGGAATGTGTGGGCCTTTGCATATTAAGATCCAATAATCAGGATCAATAGCTGTAATATAGTTCATGAATCTGATTTTCCATTGTTTAAATTCAGATTTATGTTTGAGCATGGGTGGTTTTGAGGCATGCCCAAGTTCAGAATAATTATGTGAATCCATAGTTAACTGTTAGTTTTAACTTGTTTAGGTTTGGATTTGAGTAATTTTTATGGTCAATTAGTCCAAATAGTCCAACAAGTCCGAACTTAGTTCTGTAACAATGGATCTGCTGAGTATATGTAAATGTCAGCAAGAATATTCTGAATATTTGACTTTTGATTTTCTGTTTTTGATGATCGTGCAACCTGAACTGTTTGTTCGAAGAGGAGACCTTTGGGTGAACAGTAGCAGTGGAGTATATCATTGAGTATTCAGTTGGAATACAGAGAAGAGATGTTCGAAACCTCTAAACAGCAACTCAATCAACAGATCAATCGGGTTAAACCTAGATTTGAGCAGATCTGAGTAATAACCGAGAGCCAAAGCTCTGATACCAATTGACTGGGTTTGAGAATGATATTCTCTGTTGATATGAATCAACAAGGATCGAATATGAAGATTGAGTCAATGATTGAAAGGCGGAATCAAGCAATCAATGAACATAGAATACTTGATATACTCATAAATGCACTCTTGTATTAATTAGATGAACTGTTACAAAGTAAATGCTAGGGTTTAGCAAGCTACAGTAACAAGACAGCTAACATGGGAGAAAACAAAGTATTCTTAAAAGTCTCAAAACGTCACACCTCACATAGGAGGTTTCTGTTCTATTTATAGGCTGACTTACAGCTTGTACAAAAAGACTAAACTACCATTACAATATTACAGAATAGTCGTCTAAGTCTTCATCCGCATTTGTCTTTTGTCATCCGTATTGACTAATGCGGATGAGTGAATCTTCATCAGCATTGATCTTCTATCAGCCGCATTAGTGTTTGGTCATCAGCATTAGTCAATGCGGATGAGCAAACACTTGGCACATTTGTTGCTGGTCATCCGCATTAGTTAATGCGGATGCACAAATGCCTTGTTCGCATTTCATCGGCTGTCCGCATTAGTTAATGCGGATGAACAAATACTTGTCAGCATTTGTTCTTGGTCATCCGCATTGACAAATGCGGATAGCCAACACTTGTACTTTTTCCTTCGTATGCAGAAACTTCTTTATCCACATTTCTTCTTGGACTTGGGGAGATTTCCAGCAGAACAACCATCCACCACTTGAATTGGCATATATGATCCTTTCAGGGTTTAACAAGGATTTAAGTGTATAACGACTTTGAGGTTCAATTATCATTCGGTTACAATTAGAACCCATCAAAAGTTCGATTAATACCCGATTAAAGAGCATAAACAGGTTCGAAACCGACATACGATTGTAGAGGGGGTTAATTTTGGTGTATCTCGACAATTTTGGGGGTGGCCGGAGCTCGCCGGAGCTCGACCGGGAGTGGTGCCGGAAAAACGGGGAGGGGGAGAAGGATTTTGGGTTTTTAAGATTTTTACACCTTTACTCCATGTGGTCTTGGATTTGTTCAATTCCTTCCAATACTTAGGTTTAAGTTTAAATTAAATTACAGTTTGGTCTCTAAGGTTTTGAATTGTTATTATTTTATGTTAAAACTAGTGAATTACAAGTTTTACAATAATAAAACTTATGTTGTTTTTATTTATGATTATTATTATTATCATCAACATTATTTTTATTTTTATTATTGTTATTATTATTATTATTATTATTATTATTATTATTATTATTATAATTATTAATATTATTATTATTAAAGTTTTACAAATGAATCCTCGTGATTGTATTAATAACAAACAAACTCTCACAAAAGATAACGACCCTTAACAAAAGTTAATTCTAAAAATACGGACGGTTAGTGTCTCCCCAATTTTAAGAAATTTCATCCCGAAATTTAGTTTCAAAGGAAACTTATGATGAAAGATAAGTGTACTAACGGACAGTGATTAGCGCTTGATTACGGGTGAGATGCTTCTCTTTGCGAATTATGGAATTTTACAGGATCTTGACACGATGGATGCAAATTTGAACTCTTCCGGTGGAAATGCGAAAGTTATCATTAACAAGCTAACTCTTTAAGATTTGACACATGAAACATTGGTAAACGATGATGGGTTCCTAAGGTACATTAGACGTGTAAGTCACTTTCTCACTACTCTCAAGCATCTGGAATGAAATTACGTAATAAGGTGACGTCTTGAAGCCAATGTAAAAGTCCCGTAATTGAATGAAAGGTTGACCGACGGAATTTAAGAATCCCAAGTGCCACTATATGAAATGACATAAGCTTAACGCATATCTTGTGAATATGTATTGTTCCTTCGGTCAAACCATCAGATTAAGAATGATTCGATATGTTGGGATTTTGAGCTGGGTTCCTAAAAATGATTAGAGACATTGCTGATAACAGAAGGTGAATCGATCATCAAAATTAACGATCGATGTTTAACGACACACCACGATAAACGACTATTTGAGGTAGGTTGGAGTCAATTTCTCGACCCGTTATCTCACATGAGTCAATATGAAAGGCGTGAAACAAGACAATTGGTCAATAATGCACCAAATGTGATTATGACATCAAGAAATACGAGGCAATTTGAACATACACCAAGGTATGTCCACTTTTCTTTTATGTCAAACCATGAATACCAATCGCGGAAATTTATGATCCTTTTTGTCCATATCGGAATGAATGTAATAACAAGTCTTGTGAGTCGCAATCAAGAAAGAGATTTAGAGATTTTCAAGATTAGGAGTTCAAAGGTTATCCAAAATAATGGGAATTGCATTTTTAATTATGGGTAAAGAGTGAAACAAAGATATCATTCATGTTCAGGTTGGAATTTCAATAATTCAGAATATTGACGGTAAAGGCAATCACAAATAGCTTTCCAAGTATGGCTTGCACACTCGGTTCATCAAATCCATGAATACAACCGTACATTGCTATAACCAGAAAGGCATGACATAAATTTATAATGGCTTTATCTTGTACGAAGAATTGTTTTAGGAGTGTTATCATCGTGCAATTAAATATTGATGATAACCCAAAGAAAAATCGATAAGTAAGAAGTAAAATATTCCATAAAGCTAGATCAAACAACAATTGAAACATAACAGCGTGAGAAAAAAATCGATTTAAAATTTAAATGTTCCAGGGTTGGAACTAAGATTACCCTAAGGTGACAAAAACCTCTTTTGAGTTCAGGAATTATGCTTTAGCTTGACTGGCTGGAACACTATCATCGATAAATCAGATAACGGTGTTCACCCTTCAAGTTGTTACATGTTTCTTGTCAATTGAAGTTTTAAAACCTTGGTAGGTTTGAGATCAAGGGATGAGAATAGTCACCAAGATGTGGTTATCACTCCTAGCTTGATGGTGTATTTCCCAAAGTATGACTCTTAACTACCAAGCGAGATCTTGACCCTAACTTATTATTAAGGATCCACAAGAATAAAATGAGGTAACTTACCATTAAGATAAGGATAATCACTCCTATCTTAACGGTGAAGTTTTATAGGAATAAAATATTGCAAAATGAAAAGCTTCATCAAAGTACAGAATTCACTCATACTTTGATGAGGTCATTACATTTGAGGAAAATACCATCAATAAAATTTTAAATGGGTGAAATTATCATCAAGGTATGGATTTCACGCCTATCTTGATGACTGAATTTCATAATAACAAGAAAACAACCGAGAATTGACCTTTGTCACTAGAGTACGAGATTCAATCCTATTTCGGTGAGGTCATTTCATTCGTGGAATACGAGTTCCAAAGGAAAATGATTGAAATCTGTCCTCAAGACAAGGAAATCACCCCGATCCAGATGATGAAATTTCATAAAACATCCAATAGAAAAATTGAAAATGTACGAAATTCACTCCTATTTTAAGGAGGTACTTCTATTGGTAAGATACAAATTAATAAGAACAAGAAGAAGAAATGGTCATCAAGGTAAGGAATTCACTCCTGTCTTGATGATGAAATTTCATAAAAACAATAATGACGAATGGAAAATCATCACCAAAGTAAGGGATTCACCCTTGTTTTGATGATGTAGGTTCATTTAGGAGATACGAGTGTCTTTAGTCATAAGTTGACATGCCGACTCTTGCATTGCCTATGATGCAAAACGGTTAAAACATTTTACAAAGCTTGACTTATCCAACGAAATGAATATCGGCTAGAATTTCAAAAGCTTCAATTTACATCAATGTAGCATTAACAGGGAAATAAAATCATGCTTGCTAGGATTAAGGTTGAAGTTTGGGATAACAGAGTCAATTGTGATAGGTTCTCAAATCTTGAATAGTTTAAATAAGGAAAACAAGGTCAATGACGAGAATGATTCAATACAACAACGAGATGTAAACGTTCGGTTCAAAATAAAAGGGAAATGCGTTGACTTCTCAAAGTGTTACGTCAACCACAACTCTACGGAAGACACGCGTACCTATAAGCGAATACCCATCTCATGAGTTCCAGGTCAGATTAACGGATCCAACGGTCGAATCAGATTTATGTGTATACCTTGCCTAGACAAGGTATCCCGAGATGCAGATATTCCAACATTTAGCATTGCATGATTTCAGTTATGGGACATACTTTAAGGACATTTGAAAACCCTAAGTAACAATTTTAAGTTTTGAAAACCATTAGGTTTAGACAACCAATATCTTTGGATATATTAAGATCCATGTACACGTTGGTCAAGTTATAAGGATAGTTACATAAGGTGCACAACGTATAACGATGTTTAAACGTAGGAATTGAGGAGTATAACGAGTTCAATATTAACAGGAACATTCTGTAAGACAGGAGTGAGAAGATATTAGAGTTTCGATGATAAACCAGTCCAAGGAATCAAGGATTTTTGATATTTTAAACATAAACTTGGATGGTTCCATTTGGTAACGCATTACCATTTGAAAACATTGACACGTCAAGGTAAATTGACCCATTTGCCTTAGGAACTTGTGTATGTTGACCATAGTTTATCACTCATCCCAGAAATCCCCAGGTAAGCATAACTGGTCTCGCAATGAGATTTATACGATATACTTGCCTTAGCCCGAAGGCCTTTTGCCAGGAAATCCAGAATACAGGTGTCTATATGTCACACAAATTTCTTAGGTTCATGAAATCAAAACCTTGATGAGACTTTTCATAGATTAGACATAGAGTCTAAGGAATTAAACCCACGATAGTAAGTGTAGATTCCACATGTCGTCGAGAATAAGTTTAGGAAGTTTCATTTGTCGGGGAGAATCAAAGAGTCAAAGTTAAGTCTAGGGGAGACAAGTAACAAAGTTTAAACATTTACAAGGCAATCCTGTGCTAAGTCATCGAGTTACACATAAGAAGGCATAGCACCATGTAGCATGCAAACCATATATATATTTACGAGAATATAAATATTATTCTATAAGGTTCATGCATAAGCTATAGTCTAGGTCACCATTTCTAATAACCTAAATGGCAGAATTGTCAAGATGTGAGGGTTAAGGTTGTTCACATCCACATAACGCTATCTTTAAATGCAAATATTATTATCATAAGTTTCAGATGTAACATTACAAACATAAGTCTCAAATAAGAAATCAAAATATAATAAGAGATATTTCAAGTTCATTCATTTATTTAACTAGGTCCATTCCTAGGTATGAATAAGCTTCAAAGGTGGCAATCAAACTTGGGCGTTTCCTGAAACATGTTAAAAATAAAGAGTCAATATAATGTTGGTGAGATTTCCATAGTTTTCAATACATAAATATATAAAAGATGGCAATTCTGTCATGAAATTTGTGAACATAGTAACTAGGGATGTAAGACAGAATGCACAATCAAACCTTGACAGTTTTACAAGTCTTAAACGTTTACAAGTATATACGATTAGCTAAGTGTACTTGGATTAACCAAGCAGGTTTTTCAGGCCCATAGATCTATGACGTCGCCAGGCTAGCAATAGTTAATAATTGTACATATAATTGATATTACATGGAAGCTACAAAGATCAACTAACCACAACATACAAGTGAATTGCCATAAGTTTACAAGAATCAAACGTTTTACAAGTGCAACGATTATAAGGTAACGTGTTTCACCCCAAAGTGTGAAAATATAAAAAAAGGGGTATAGAAATACTCACATATATATATATATATATATTTGTATGTAAGGTGATATTAAGAGTAAACGTTGATCCAACGATTTCCTTTACGAGGTACCTAAATGGATATATTACCAGATTTTAAGTTTAATAAGGTTAACAAATGTGGTCTAGGATTACAATAAGAATTTGGGGTTTTGGTAAATAAATAAAATGGAATCACTTATCTTTTAATTCAATGAAAAAGTTTATACATTAAAATAATTTAATATAAAGAACAGAAATTAAATCATTTATAATAAACGGTAAAGTTTAAGTGTAAATAAATTTTTATAATTATTTGCAATAATCATGATTTAATGAATAGTTGAAGGCAACGTATGGATTTGTTAATTTAAACCATTATTTAAAGTACCTAAAATAACATTTGTAAATAATTTGTGAAATTATAAAGTATTTATAATCTCCACAATTATCATGATTAATCCATAATTAATGATAATATAGTGTCCAATAATAAATTAATGATTTAAATTATTATTTAGAGTTCATTTTTATAAAAATAACTATTTATAACATTTGTAAATAATATTTTATAAAATTATTAAGGTGATTAAATAAATAAATCTATAGAAATTAATTAGGTAACTTTTAAAATAAGGAGAGTTTATAAAACTTATTTTTATAATTTTTAGAATTTTTTATATATTTTTTAAAGGCTAAAAACCCCAAAAATAATAAGTGAGGTTGCCCGGGTTCGAACCCGAGACCTCTAGTTAGGCATGTGTGTGGTTTACCAGTGAGCTGAGGGCCATGGCCGTGTTAAGAGTTGGTTTCTATTGTTTAAAAACACAAAACTCAGAGAACCCCTAATTCCTTAATAACCCTAATTCGAAATCAACCAAATTGATCGTCAATTCAAAGGCTTTAAACCAATTAACATTAGGGCTTTTGATTCCCATATGAAATCGAGTAATAACCCTTTGGTAATTACCTGGAATTGTTTGATATTTGATGGAATTGACCGAAGCTCAAACTCGACTGTTCTTGATTTGGGAATTCAATGTAAGTGTATGTTTTGGTGAAATTGAGTTTATAGATAGAGAAAAGAAGATGTCGAGAGCATTAGCCCTCTGTTTTATAAGGCCAGTTAGATCGAATTGATGTCCAATGGCCATAGCTTAATGGTCGGACATTTCGGTTGAGTTCATCTGTTTTTAGGGTTGTTTCAGGTGCAATTGATGTTGTCTTTAACTCTGAAATGATTACCCAAAATTTGTTTGTTGTTGCGATTAAAGTGTATAACGACTTTGAGGTTCAATTGTCATTCGGTTACAATTAGAACCCATCAAAAGTTCGATTAATACGCGATTAAAGAGCTTACACAGGTTTGAAACTGACATACGATTGTAGAGGGGGGTCGCCGGAGCTCGGCCGGGAGTGGTGCCAGAAAAACAGGGAGAGAGGGAGAAGGATTTTGTGTTTTTAAGATTTTACACCTTTAGTCCCTGTGGTCTTGGATTTGTTCAATTCCTTCCAAAACTTAGGTTTAAGTTTAAATTAAATTACAGTTCGGTCCCTGAGGTTTTGAATTGTAATTATTTTATGTTAGAACTAGTGAATTACAAGTTTTACAATAATAAAACTTATGTTGTTTTTGTTTATGATTATTATTATTATCATCAACATTATTTTTGTGATTATTATTATTATTATTATTATTATTATTATTATTATTATTATTATTATTATTAAAGTTTTACAAATGAATCCTCGTGATTGTATTAATAACAAACAAACTGTTATAAAAGATAACGACCCTTAACAAAAGTTAATTCAAAAAATACGGAAGGTTACACATACATTCAGGGGTTACCGACTGACATCCGCAGACACTTGATTGCTGCCCGACTAAGTACTTTTAGGTCGGTAGTGGATTTAGCTAGGAGGTTGTAAGATGAAAAGGAAGTGGAGGTGGTAGAGGTAAAGAAGACTGTTGGTGGTGATAGGAACTGCAATAGAAAGCGGTTTTGACGTGGTGGTTTCACCCCAAATAGCAAAAAGTCGAGGATGGATGACCGACGAGTGGCTGCTGCAGGCTTGGAGATGAAGAGATGTGGCAAGTGTGGGAAGGAGCATCGTTAGGAATGCCGTTTGGGGTTGAATGTTTGCTTTAGATGCGGGAAGCGTGGTCACATTGCTAAGGATTATAAGGTGTTGAGATGCTACACTTATGGGGAAGAGGGGTATGTGAGCAGGGATTGCAAGAGGCACAGGGCAGAAAGTTCCGGGATGAAGAAGAGGGTTAAAGGAGGATAGAGAGCAAGTTCTAAAGCCTTCACGATGACCCAAGAAGAGGCCCGGGTAGACCCTGACGTCGTGTCAGGTATGTTTCTAGTAAACCAAACTTGTGCCTCTGTATTATTTGATTTTGGTGCTAGTATTAGTTTCATTTCTACTACTTTCTATGCTAAGTTGCCTGTTAGTAGTAGAAGTATTGATGAACCTTTTGACATAGAAACCGCTATTGATAACTCTACTATAATTTCTGATATGATAGAAAACTATGACATAGAACTAGAAGGCCATAGGTTTTCTGCTAAACTATATGTGATGCCCCTAGGCGGATTCGATGTTGTACTAGGGATGGATTGGTTAGCAGCCTATGAGGCAAACATCGTGTGTTGTAAGAAGATGATTTGATTAGTTGCGTCCGATGGAAGTTCGATGACGATTTATGGTGATCGCATTACTACGATTCCTAAGGTGATTTCGATGGCGGTGGTAGAGAAGTGCATGAGACACGGATGTAATGCTTACCCGGCTTACGTAAAGCATGTGGATGCGTCAGTACCATAATTGTAACACCCGTATTTTTAGCAAGAAATAAAAGAAAAAGGAAGAAAAAGGAAGAAAAAGAAAAGAAAATAAAAAGCAACTAAAAAGGAGGGACCAAAAGTGCCAAATGGGCAAAGTTGTTATTTATTTTGTACAAAAGGGAGGCATGGCCGTCCATAACCCCTGCACAATTCTTTGCATTCGGTTTTTAGAGAGAGAAACAGCAGGGACTTCGATTCTTAGAGAGAGAAAGAAGAAGAAATCGGATTCAAGGTAAGAATTGGTGTTTTTAAGTTGTGTTTTGGTTAAGAAACCGAGAATGCATGTTCTTATGTGTGTGTGTTTGTGTTCGGGTTGCACTGTGTGTGTGTTTTAGGTGTAGAAACGACTGGGAAGTTAAGAAGGGTATCCAAAACCCGAAGACAAACTAAGGTGAGTTCTAGGTCCCCTTTTTACTTGTTTTAAACGTTTTGGGGCTGGAAAATGCATGTAAGTATGTTTTTATAAAATTTGGATTGATACCCGTATGATATGAATGTATGTATGTTTATGTTTATGTTAGATTTATGCCTAGAATCATGTGTATATGTTTAGAACTAGGCATTATGATGTTTGGGACTTGGACTATGAATTAGACACATGAACAGGTTACTAATACGTCTGAAATTTTGCCTTAGAAATATGTCTGAAATTTGGACTTAGAATAAATAAGTATAAGTTGATGAGTCCACTAGTGTTTATACGTCCAACAGGACTCATGAGTCCCACAGTACCCATGAGTCTGAAAACTAAGTAAAAAGGTGAAAAGTCTGAATTCTGGTCGTATGACCAGAAAACATTTCTAAGTATGGATGGTACGACCAATAGTGCTCATACGCCCAACAGGGTGGTCGTATGACCAGATGATATTTCTAAGTATAGGATGAAAAGTCCAATAGGGCTCATACGACCAGCAGTGCTCTTACGCCTAACAGGGCTCATACGCCCAGGGGGCTTATACGCCCAACAGGGCTCAAACGTCCAGAACACTTAGAATTTTTACAGAAATTTTCCTGCAAATCCGAAGTTCGAGGTTTTGACCAGGGTTGACTAAGGTTAATAAATGATGATGTTTTATGCATGTAATGATGATTATGATTAACCCTTATTATTACTGATACTATTATCAGTGTATTATTATTGTTAACAATATTATTAATAAAATATTGTTAAGTATGGTATGATGCTATGTATGATGATGAATGTATGATGATGAATGTATGATGAGTGTGTATGTTCCTTGTAATTGTGTATGCTTAGCTTTCTGAAACTTTACGAATAACGAGAATGAACTAATGAAGTATTATGTAACGTAAAGTGAAAGATAATGAAAGAGGAACATGATGATGAATGCATGTAATAACGAAAGATAACGAAAAGAAGAATGATGATGAATACATGCATTAATGAACGAACAAATTACGTCTTGCAAGCATTGAATAACGCGATTGGTCCTTCTCTGTGATTGACCATGGTCATGGTACCTCTACCGCTTACCTCTAGTACCGTGGCATACGTTTTGTTGTTCATATGTTGACTTCGGCCCGGTAGCTAATAACGATCGGGGTGTAGCATATGGTATTGGTACAATCACCTTTCAATGTGCAAGTAGTAACGAATAATGAAGATAATAACGAATATTATCTCTGTGTACGTATGATGTATGAGTATTATGTAACGTAATGTGAAAGATAACGAAAAGAAGAATGATGATGAATACATGCATTAATGAACGAACGAATTATGTCTTGCAAGCATTGAATAACGCGATTGGTCCTTCTCTGTGATTGACCATGGTCATGGTACCTCTACCGCTTACCTCTAGTACCGTGGCATACGTTTTGTTGTTCATATGTTGACTTCGGCCTGGTAGCTAATAACGATCGGGGTGTAGCATATGGTATTGGTACAATTCACCTTTCAATGTGCAAGTAAGTATGAACGGGATTCTTGTCATTCGACCACAGTAATCATAGCCAAGTGCTATGAAGTGGGTAAAGCCTGACAGAATCCATACGAGAAGTTAAAGATAACGATGAATAACAAATGATGAAGATAATAACGAATATTATCTCTGTGTACGTATGATGTATGAACGCATGCACGAAAGGATACTTTTAAATAAGTAAAAGTATGTTTTATTATAAAACTAGAACTCACTCAGCAACGCTGACTTTTATGTGTTTTCCAGTTGGCAGGTAGTGTTGCTGAGGATGGCACGAGGCGGCTACTCAGCTCTTTTGGGATGGCATTCTTTTGTTAATGTTTTTGTATTGTAATGCAAACAAACGATATTTTGTAATGAGTGTTGTATTACTTTGCAAAAGCATTTATAGTAAATTCAAAGTTTCCGCTGCAAGATTTTTATTAAGTTATATTAATGTATGTTTTATGGGTGATGACGACCAACTGTGAGGTGCCCGGGAACGGGGCCTTACAAGTTGGTATCAGAGCCAAAGTTTAAGTGAAATGGGTAAAATTTTAAAATAAACCTAAACTTAAACTGAAAATGGGACAGAAAGGAAGAGAATGCCATCTGAGTAGTTGCTTGCCATCAGGTATTTTATTAAAGTTAACCAGTGTTACGTGCACATGATATGTGTTTATGTGTACTGTTAGACTTAGATACTAATGTAGTCAGGACAGGTAATGCTCGGGGTACGAAGAGTAGAGTAAGTGGCTAATCACAACTGGCCACTGTAATTAGGGACTTACTATACTCGACATAAACTGAGCTATTTCCTTGAATGACCGTGTTGGTATTTGAACCTTTCAGTGTGTGTCAAAAGATGGCTAGCGGTAGATCTTCTAAGGTTTTGCCAGATGGGGGTAGTGGTAAACGTGGTGTTGAACCGCGTGTCACGAGAAGCATGGCTAGGGCGGCTGAACGGGCACTCGAAGAGCCTGATGCCCCTCACCTGGAGGGCAGCGATGATGGCACTAGTTTGAGGATCGCCATGAAAGAGGCTGTTGCGGAGGGAGTCCAACAGGCCTTACAGGCAATTCTGCCATCCATGATGACTGAGGTAATTAGAGCGGTGAAAGAGACGACTGCTATTGAAGAAAGCACGAAGATAGCGACGACAGGAACTGGAACGGAAAGCGGGCTGGACGTGACAGCGCCACCCTCAGCAAAAAGGTAGTAAGGACGGAGGACCGGCGTGCAGCTTCGTCTGGTGCGAGGACGAGGAAGTGTGGTAAGTGTGCCAAAGAACACCTCGGGGAATGTAGATTGGGGACCAATACCTGTTTCCGATGTGGGAAGCACGGTCATGTGGCCAGAGAGTGTGGAGTGGTACGGTGCTACAACTGCAGTGGAAGAGGTCACATAAGCAGGGATTGCAAGAAGCCAAGGGCTGAGGGCGCAGGGCCTTCACGATAAGGCTGGAGCAGGCTCGGACGAGCCCCGATATAGTGTCAGGTATGTGTCTAGTAACTCAAACTCTATCATCCATGTTGCTTGATTCCGGAGCCAGAAAGAGTTTTTGTTTTTGTTGATTTTCTATGTTAAGTTGCTCACTAGGAATAGAAGTATTGATAAACTCTTGGGTGTAGAAACTGCCATAGGTAAGTCTGTCAGGATTTCCGAAACGATAGTAGACTGCGAGGTGGAGTTAGAAGGGTGTAGATACTCGGTTAGACTAGATGTGATAGCCTAGGGTGATTTTGATTCAGTTCATGGGTTGGATGGGTTGGTGGACTTCGAGACAAATATAGCGTGTCGTGAGAAGATGATTCGTTGATAGCACCAGACGGGAGTCCAATAACGGTAGTATGAGGATGTGCATCGACTACCGCGAGCTGAATAAGCTGACGGTAAAGAACAGATACCCCTTGCCGAGGATCGACGACTTGTTTGATCAACTTCAGGGTGCTAGTTGGTTTTCACGAATAGATCTTCGCTCAGGCTACCATCAACTGAAGGTGAGGGAGCAGGATATCCCTAAAACAGCTTTTCGTACGCGCTACGGTCACTATGAGTTTCTCGTTATGTCGTTTGGGGTTGACCAATGCGCCAGCTGCTTTTATGAATCTGATGAATAGAGTGTGCCGGCCGATGTTGGATAAATCAGTGATTGTGTTCATCGATGATATCTTGATTTATTCGAGGAGCGAAGAAGAGCATGCCGGTCATGTCCGGGAGGTGTTAGAGACTTTGAGAAGGGAGAAACTGTATGCTAAGTTCTCCAAATGTGCCTTCTGGCTACGCGAAGTTCAGTTCTTGGGTCACGTGGTAAATCCGGATGGAATTATGATTGATCCAGCGAAAGTGGAAGCAGTGATGCAATGGAAGTCCCCAAAGACGCCATCCGAGATCCGTAGTTTCTTAGGTTTGGCAGGTTACTACCGAAGGTTCATCCAAGACTTTTCCAAAATTGCTTCTCCACTGACCAAGTTGACCCGGAAAGATGTAAAGTTTATATGGGGTCAAGCTCAAGAAAAGGCATTTGAAGAACTGAAGACAAGATTGACCCAAGCTCCGGTTCTGTCATTACCCGAGGGAAGCGAAGATCTAGTGGTTTATTCTGATGCTTCCTATTCGGGAGTAGGATGCATGTTGATGCAGAGGGGAAAGGTTATAGCTTATGCATCCCGGCAGTTGAAAGTCCATGAGGTTAATTACCCTACTCATGACTTGGAGCTCGCAGCTGTGGTTTTCGCGTTAAAGATTTGGAGGCACTATCTTTACGGAACGAAGTGCGCCATCTTTACCGACCACAAAAGCTTGAAGTACTTCTTCGAGCAAAAAGATCTGAATATGAGGCAACGGCGATGGTTGGAGCTTATAAAGGACTATGATTGTGAGATCCATTACCATCCGGGCAAAGCCAACGTGGTGGCTGATGCCCTTAGCCGAAAGGAGAGGCCCGAGCCAATTCGGGTGAAGGCGTACCAGCTAATCATGACCTCCGACATGATGAAACAGGTCAAAGAGTTCCAATGTGAGGCTTTGAAAGACGAGCATCTTAACTCTGAACGAATGAGAGGTCTGGTCGCGGAGTTGGGTGAGAACGCAACGGGTGTTAGAACCCGGTTTGGGCGTATGTGGATTCCTTGTCTTGGGGATCTGCGAATGAGGATTATGGATGAAGCTCATAAGTCTCGATACTCCATTCATCTCGGTGCCACCAAGATGTACCAAGACATGAAGAAAGATTATTGGTGGCCGGGTATGAAACGTGATGTGGTGGAGTATGTGAGTAAATGCCTCACGTGTTTGCAAATAAAGGTAGAGCAACCAATGGCAATCATTGATCGTAAGGAGAAGAGATTGAGGAATAAAGTGGTTCCTCTTGTGCGTGTACAGTGGAAGCACAGGAAAGGATCCGAGTCTACGTGGGAGACTGAAGAGGAGATGAGGCAACATTACCCACATCTGTTTGAGGAATAATAGGTTTCGGGGACGAAACCTATATAAGGGGGGTGGACTTGTAAAACCCGTATTTTTAGCAAGAAATAAAAGAAGAAAAAGGAAAGAAAAAGAAAAGAAAATAAAAAGCAACTAAAAAGGAGGGACCAAAAGTGCCAAATGGTCAAAGTTGTTATTTATTTTGTACAAAAGGGAGGCATGGCCGCCCATAACCCCTGCACAATTCTTTGCATTCGGTTTTTAGAGAGAGAAACAGCAGGGACTTCGATTCTTAGAGAGAGAAAGAAGAAGAAATTGGATTCAAGGTAAGAATTGGTGTTTTTAAGTTGTGTTTTGGTTAAGAAACCGAGAATGCATGTTCTTATGTGTGTGTGTTTGTGTTCGGGTTGCACTGTGTGTGTGTTTTAGGTGTAGAAACGACTGGGAAGTTAAGAAGGGTATCCAAAACCCGAAGACAAACTAAGGTGAGTTCTAGGTCCCCTTTTTACTTGTTTTAAACGTTTTGGGGCTGGAAAATGCATGTAAGTATGTTTTTATAAAATTTGGATTGATACCCGTATGATATGAATGTATGTATGTTTATGTTTATGTTAGATTTATGCCTAGAATCATGTGTATATGTTTAGAACTAGGCATTATGATGTTTGGGACTTGGACTATGAATTAGACACATGAACAGGTTACTAATACGTCTGAAATTTTGCCTTAGAAATATGTCTGAAATTTGGACTTAGAATAAATAAGTATAAGTTGATGAGTCCACTAGTGTTTATACGTCCAACAGGACTCATGAGTCCCACAGTACCCATGAGTCTGAAAACTAAGTAAAAAGGTGAAAAGTCTGAATTCTGGTCGTATGACCAGAAAACATTTCTAAGTATGGATGGTACGACCAATAGTGCTCATACGCCCAACAGGGTGGTCGTATGACCAGATGATATTTCTAAGTATAGGATGAAAAGTCCAATAGGGCTCATACGACCAGCAGTGCTCTTACGCCTAACAGGGCTCATACGCCCAGGGGGCTTATACGCCCAACAGGGCTCAAACGTCCAGAACACTTAGAATTTTTACAGAAATTTTCCTGCAAATCCGAAGTTCGAGGTTTTGACCAGGTTTGACTAGGGTTAATAAATGATGATGTTTTATGCATGTAATGATGATTATGATTAACCCTTATTATTACTGATATTATTATCAGTGTATTATTATTGTTAATAATATTATTAATAAAATATTGTTAAGTATGGTATGATGCTATGTATGATGATGAATGTATGATGATGAATGTATGATGATGAATGTATGATGAGTGTGTATGTTCCTTGTAATTGTGTATGCTTATCTTTCTGAAACTTTACGAATAACGAGAATGAATTAATGAAGTATTATATAACGTAAAGTGAAAGATAATGAAAGAGGAACATGATGATTTTTACATGTAATAATGAAAGATAACGAAAAGAAGAATGATGATGAATACATGCATTAATGAACGAACGAATTACGTCTTGCAAGTATTGAATAACGCGATTGGTCCTTCTCTGTGATTGACCATGGTCATGGTACCTCTACCGCTTACCTCTAGTACCGTGGCATACGTTTTGTTGTTCATATGTTGACTTCGGCCCGGTAGCTAATAACGATCGGGGTGTAGCATATGGTATTGGTACAATCACCTTTCAATGTGCAAGTAGTAACGAATAATGAAGATA